>JARFJB010002031.1:0-625000 GCA_036346205.1 Vesta saturnalis
CCCAAAAAAGTTTAGGTGAACAAATACCTCTTCCTTATGATGTCCTAAAACAATTTTTGTCTCGATGATTGTTACAGTCGGGTTAGACAGATTTCAGAACCAAACAGGGCACAATACGTGTTCCACACTTCTGTATCCCTGGCTTAAAAAAGTTAAGCAAATACCACTTCAAACTCATGATGTCCTAATACACAAATTTTGCTTCAATTTACGCCGATTACAGAAGCATACAGGGTCATAGATTCCTTTTCCGGACTTCTGACTACTTGACACGAAAAAGGTATGTTAATTTTAGAATCAAAGGAACTATAAGAATTAGGAAAGAACAGAAGACCAAAGTGTTAGGTGAACAAATACCTCTTCAAGCTTATGATGTCCTAATACACAATTTTTGTCTCGATGATTGTTACAGTCGGGTTAGGCAGATTTCAGAACCAAACAGGGGCACAAGTACGTGTTCCACACTTCTGTACCCCTGGCTTAAAAAAGTTGAGCAAACACCTCTTCAAACTCAAGATGTCCTAATACACAAATTTTGCTTCAATTTACGCCGATTACAGAAGCATACAGGGTCATAGATTCCTTTTCCGGACTTCTGACTACTTGACACGAAAAAGGTATGTTAATTTTAGAATCAAAGGAACTATAAGAATTAGGAAAGAACAGAAGACCAAAGTTTAGGTGAACAAATACCTCTTCAAACTTATGATGTCCTAATACACAATTTTGTCTCGATGATTGTTACAGTCGGGTTAGACAGATTTCAGAACCAAACAGGGCACAACTACGTGTTCCACACTTCTGTATCCCTGGTATAAAAAGTTGAGCAAATACCTCTTCAAACTCATGATGTCCTAATACACAAATTTTGCTTCAATTTACGCCGATTTCAGAAGCAAACAGGGTCATAGATTCCTTTTCCGGACTTCTGACTACTTGACACAAAAGGTTTGTTAATTTTAGAATCAAAAGACTATAAGAATTAGGAAAGAACAGAAGACCAAAGTTTAGGTGAACAAATACCTCTTCAAACTTATGATGTCCCAATACACAATTTTTGTCTCAATGACTGTTACAGTCGGGTTAGACAGATTTCAGAACCAAACAGGGGTACAACTACGTGTTCCACACTTCTGTATCCCTGGTATAAAAAAGTTGAGCAAATACCTCTTCAAACTCACAAATTTTGCTACAATTTACGCCGATTTCAGAAGCAAACAGGGTCATAGATTCCTTTTCCGGACTTCTGACTACTTGACACGAAAAAGGTATGTTAATTGTAGAATCAAAAGACCTATAAGAATTAGGAAGACCAAGGTGTTAGGTGAACAAATACCTCTTCAAGCTTATGATGTCCTAATACACAATTTTTGTATCGATGATTGTTACAGTCGGGTTAGACAGATTTCAGAACCAAACAGGGGCACAACTACGTGTTCCACACTTCTGTATCCCTGGTATAAAAAAGTTGAGCAAATACCTCTTCAAACTCACGATGTCCTAATACACAAATTTTGCTTCAATTTACGCCGATTTCAGAAGCAAACAGGGTCATAAATTCCTTTTCCGGACTTCTGAAAACTTGACACAAAAAAGGTTTGTTAATTTTAGAATCAAAAGACCTATAAGAATTAGGAAAGAACAGAAGACCAAAGTGTTAGGTGAACAAAAACCTCTTCAAGCTTATGATGTCCTAATACACAATTTTTGTCTCGATGATTGTTACAGTCGGGTTAGACAGATTTCAGAACCAAACAGGGGCACAACTACGTGTTCCACACTTCTGTATCCCTGGTATAAAAAAGTTAAGCAAATACCTCTTCAAACTCACGATGTCCTAATACACAAATTTTGCTTCAATTTACGCCGATTTCAGAAGCAAACAGGGTCATAGATTCCTTTTCCGGACTTCTGACTACTTGACACGAAAAAGGTATGTTAATTGTAGAATCAAAAGACCTATAAGAATTAGGAAAGAACAGAAGACCAAAGTGTTAGGTGAACAAATACCTCTTCAAGCTTATGATGTCCTAATACACAATTTTTGTCTCGATGATTGTTACAGTCGGGTTAGACAGATTTCAGAACCAAACAGGGGCACAAGTACGTGTTCCACACTTCTGTACCCCTGGTATAAAAAAGTTGAGCAAATACCTCTTCAAACTTATGATGTCCTAATACACAATTTTGCTTCAATTTACGCCGATTTCAGAAGCAAACAGGGTCATAGATCCCTTTTCCGGACTTCTGACTACTTGACACGAAAAAGGTTTGTTAATTTTAGAATCAAAAGAACTATAAGAATTAGGAAAGAACAGAAGACCAAAGTATTAGGTGAACAAATACCTCTTCAAGCTTATGATGTCCTAATACACAATTTTTGTTCGATGATTGTTACAGTCGGGTTAGACAGATTTCAGAACCAAACAGGGGCACAACTACGTGTTCCACACTTCTGTATCCCTGGTATAAAAAGTTGAGCAAATACCCTTCAAACTCAGATGTCCTAATACACAAATTTTGCTTCAATTTACGCCGATTTCAGAAGCAAACAGGGTCATAGATTCCTTTTCCGGACTTCTGACTACTTGACAAAAAAAGGTTGTTAATTGTAGAATCAAAAGACTATAAGAATTAGGAAAGAACAGAAGACCAAAGTTTAGGTGAACAAATACCTCTTCAACTTATGATGTCCTAATACACAATTTTGTTCGATGATTGTTACAGTCGGGTTAGACAGATTTCAGAACCAAACAGGGGCACAACTACGTGTTCCACACTTCTGTATCCCTGGTATAAAAAGTTGAGCAAATACCTCTTCAAACTCAGATGTCCTAATACACAAATTTTGCTTCAATTTACGCCGATTTCAGAAGCAAACAGGTCATAGATTCCTTTTCCGGACTTCTGACTATTGACAAAAAAGGTTGTTAATTTAGAATCAAAAGACCTATAAGAATTAGGAAAGAACAGAAGACCAAAGTGTTAGGTGAACAAATACCTCTTCAACTTATGATGTCCTAATACACAATTTTGTCTCGATGATTATTACAGTCGGGTTAGACAGATTTCAGAACCAAACAGGGCACAACTACGTGTTCCACACTTCTGTATCCCTGGTATAAAAAAGTTGAGCAAATACCTCTTCAAACTCACGATGTCCTAATACACAAATTTTGCTTCAATTTACGCCGATTTCAGAAGCAAACAGGGTCATAGATTCCTTTTCCGGACTTCTGACTACTTGACACGAAAAAGGTATGTTAATTGTAGAATCAAAAGACCTATAAGAATTAGGAAAGAACAGAAGACCAAAGTGTTAGGTGAACAAATACCTCTTCAAGCTTATGATGTCCTAATACACAATTTTTGTCTCGATGATTGTTACAGTCGGGTTAGACAGATTTCAGAACCAAACAGGGGCACAACTACGTGTTCCACACTTCTGTATCCCTGGTATAAAAAAGTTGAGCAAATACCTCTTCAAACTCACGATGTCCTAATACACAAATTTTGCTTCAATTTACGCCGATTTCAGAAGCAAACAGGGTCATAGATTCCTTTTCCGGACTTCTGACTACTTGACACGAAAAAGGTATGTTAATTGTAGAATCAAAAGACCTATAAGAATTAGGAAAGAACAGAAGACCAAAGTGTTAGGTGAACAAATACCTCTTCAAGCTTATGATGTCCTAATACACAATTTTTGTATCGATGATTGTTACAGTCGGGTTAGACAGATTTCAGAACCAAACAGGGGCACAACTACGTGTTCCACACTTCTGTATCCCTGGTATAAAAAAGTTGAGCAAATACCTCTTCAAACTCACGATGTCCTAATACACAAATTTTGCTTCAATTTACGCCGATTTCAGAAGCAAACAGTGTCATAGATTCCTTTTCCGGACTTCTGACTACTTGACAAGAAAAAGGTATGTTAATTGTAGAATCAAAAGACCTATAAGAATTAGGAAAGAACAGAAGACCAAAGTGTTAGGTGAACAAATACCTCTTCAAGCTTATGATGTCCTAATACACAATTTTTGTCTCGATGATTGTTACAGTCGGGTTAGACAGATTTCAGAACCAAACAGGGGCACAACTACGTGTTCCACACTTCTGTATCCCTGGTATAAAAAAGTTGAGCAAATACCTCTTCAAACTCAGATGTCCTAATACACAAATTTTGCTTCAATTTACGCCGATTTCAGAAGCAAACAGGGTCATAGATTCCTTTTCCGGACTTCTGACTACTTGACAAGAAAAGGTTTGTTAATTGTAGAATCAAAAGAACCTATAAGTATTATGAAAGAACAGAAGACCAAAGTGTTAGGTGAACAAATACCTCTTCAAACTCACGATGTCCTAATACACAATTTTTGTCTCGATGATTGTTACAGTCGGGTTAGACAGATTTCAGAACCAAACAGGGGCACAACTACGTGTTCCACACTTCTGTATCCCTGGTATAAAAAAGTTGAGCAAATACCTCTTCAAACTCACGATGTCCTAATACACAAATTTTGCTTCAATTTACGCCGATTTCAGAAGCAAACAGTGTCATAGATTCCTTTTCCGGACTTCTGACTACTTGACAGGAAAAGGTATGTTAATTGTAGAATCAAAAGACCTATAAGAATTAGGAAAGAACAGAAGACCAAAGTGTTAGGTGAACAAATACCTCTTCAAGCTTATGATGTCCTAATACACAATTTTTGTCTCGATGATTGTTACAGTCGGGTTAGACAGATTTCAGAACCAAACAGGGGCACAACTACGTGTTCCACACTTCTGTATCCCTGGTATAAAAAAGTTGAGCAAATACCTCTTCAAACTCACATGTCCTAATACACAAATTTTGCTTCAATTTACGCCGATTTCAGAAGCAAACAGGGTCATAGATTCCTTTTCCGGAACTTCTGACTACTTGACAGAAAAAGGTATGTTAATTGTAGAATCAAAAGACCTTAAGAATTAGGAAAGAACAGAAGACCAAAGTGTTAGGTGAACAAATACCTCTTCAAGCTTATGATGTCCTAATACACAATTTTTGTCTCGATGATTGTTACAGTCGGGTTAGACAGATTTCAGAACCAAACAGGGGCACAACTACGTGTTCCACACTTTTATCCCTGGTATAAAAAGTTGAGCAAATACCTCTTCAAAAACCTTCACAAATTTTGCTTCAATTTACGCCGATTTCAGAAGCAAACAGGGTCATAGATTCCTTGTCCGAACTTCTGAATACTTGGCACAAAAAAAGGTTTCTTAATTTTAGAATCAAAAGAGCTATAAGAATTAGGAAAGAACAGAAGACCAAAGTGTTAGGTGAACAAATACCTCTTCAAGCTTATGATGTCCTAATACACAATTTTTGTCTCGATGATTGTTACAGTCGGGTTAGACAGATTTCAGAACCAAACAGGGGCACAACTACGTGTTCCACACTTCTGTATCCCTGGTATAAAAAAGTTGAGCAAATACCTCTTCAAACTCACGATGTCCTAATACACAAATTTTGCTTCAATTTACGCCGATTTCAGAAGCAAACAGGGTCATAGATTCCTTTTCCGGACTTCTGACTACTTGACACGAAAAAGGTATGTTAATTGTAGAATCAAAAGACCTATAAGAATTAGGAAAGAACAGAAGACCAAAGTGTTAGGTGAACAAATACCTCTTCAAGCTTATGATGTCCTAATACACAATTTTTGTCTCGATGATTGTTACAGTCGGGTTAGACAGATTTCAGAACCAAACAGGGTCACAACTACGTGTTCCACACTTCTGTATCCCTGGTATAAAAAAGTTGAGCAAATACCTCTTTAACCTCACAAATTTTGCTTCAATTTACGCCGATTTCAGAAGCAAACAGGGTCATAGATTCCTTTTCCGGACTTCTGACTACTTGACACGAAAAAGGTATGTTAATTGTAGAATCAAAAGACCTATAAGAATTAGGAAAGAACAGAAGACCAAAGTGTTAGGTGAACAAATACCTCTTCAAGCTTATGATGTCCTAATACACAATTTTTGTCTCGATGATTGTTACAGTCGGGTTAGACAGATTTCAGAACCAAACAGGGGCACAAGTACGTGTTCCACACTTCTGTACCCTGGTATAAAGAAGTTGAGCAAATACCTCTTCAAACCCATGATGTCCTAATACACAAATTTTGCCTCAATTTACACCGATTTCAGAAGTAAACAGGGTCATAGATACCTTTTCCGGACTTCTGAATACTTGACACAAAATGGTTGTTAATTTTAGAATCAAAAGAACTATAAGAATTAGGAAAGAACAGAAGACCAAAGTATTAGGTGAACAAATACCTCTTCAAACTTATGATGTCCTAATACACAATTTTGTCTCGATGAATGTTACAGTCGGGTTAGACAGATTTCAGAACCAAACAGGGGCACAAGTACGTGTTCCACACTTCTGTACCCTGGTATAAAAAGTTGAGCAAATACCTCTTCAAACTCATGATGTCCTAATACACAAATTTTGCTTCAATTTACGCCGATTTCAGAAGCAAACAGGGTCATAGATTCCTTTTCCGGACTTCTGAATACTTGACACAAAAAGGTTTGTTAATTTTAGAATCAAAAGAACTATAAGAATTAGGAAAGAACAGAAGACCAAAGTATTAGGTGAACAAATACCTCTTCAAACTTATGATGTCCTAATACACAATTTTTGTCTTGATGATTGTTACAGTCGGGTTAGATAGATTTCAGAACCAAACAGGGGCACAAGTACGTGTTCTACACTTCTGTACCCCTGGTATAAAACAGTTGAGCAAATACCTCTTCAAACTCACGATGTCCTAATACACAGATTTTGCTTCAATTTACGCCGATTTCAGAAGCAAACAGGGTCATAGATTCCTTTTCCGGACTTCTGAATACTTGACACAAAAAAGGTTTGTTAATTATAGAATCAAAAGAACTATAAGAATTAGGAAAGAACAGAAGACCAAAGTATTAGGTGAACAAATACCTCTTCAAACTTATGATGTCCTAATACACAATTTTTGTCTTGATGATTGTTACAGTCGGGTTAGATAGATTTCAGAACCAAACAGGGGCACAAGTACGTGTTCCACACTTCTGTACCCCTGGTATAAAAAGTTGAGCAAATACCTCTTCAAACTCACGATGTCCTAATACACAGATTTTGCTTCAATTTACGCCGATTTCAGAAGCAAACAGGGTCATAGATTCCTTTTCCGGACTTCTGAATACTTGACACAAAAAAGGTTTGTTAATTTTAGAATCAAAAGAACTATAAGAATTAGGAAAGAACAGAAGACCAAAGTATTAGGTGAACAAATACCTCTTCAAACTTATGATGTCCTAATACACAATTTTTGTCTCGATGATTGTTACAGTCGGGTTAGACAGATTTCAGAACTAAACAGGGGCACAAGTACGTGTTCCACACTTCTGTACCTGTGGTATAAAAGTTTGAGCAAATACCTCTTCAAACTCACGATGTCCTAATACACAAATTTTGCCTCAATTTACGCCGATTTCAGAAGCAAACAGGCTCATAGATTCCTTTTCCGGACTTCCGAATGCTTGACACAAAAAGGTTATTAATTTTAGAATCAAAAGAACTATAAGAATTAGGAAAGAACAGAAGACCAAAGTATTAGGTGAACAAATACCTCTTCAAACTTATGATGTCCTAATACACAATTTTTGTCTCGATGATTGTTACAGTCGGGTTAGACAGATTTCAGAACCAAACAGGGGCACAAGTACGTGTTCCACACTTCTGTACCCTGGTATAAAAAAGTTGAGCAAATACCTCTTCAAACTCATGATGTCCTAATACACAGATTTTGCCTCAATTTACGCCGATTTCAGAAGCAAGCAGGGTCCTAGATTCCTTTTCCAGACTTCTGAATACTTGACTCAAAGATGGTTTGTTAATTTTAGAATCAAAAGAACTATAAGAATTAGGAAATAACACAACACCAAAGTATTAGGTGAACAAATACCACTTCAAACTTATGATGTCCTAATACACAATTTCTGTCTCGATGATTGTTACAGTCGGGTTAGACAGATTTCAGAACCAAACAGGGACACAAGTACGTGTTCCACACTTCTGTACCCCTGGTATAAAAAAGTTGAGCAAATACCTCTTCAAACTCACGATGTACTAATACACAAATTTTGCTTCAATTTACACCGATTTCAGAAGCAAACAGGGTCATAGATTCCCTTTTCCGGACTTCTGAATACTTGACACAAAAAATGTTTGCTAATTCTAGAGTCAAAAGAACTATAAGGATTAGGAAAGAACAGAAGACCAAAGTATTAGATGAACAAATGCCCCTTCAAACTTATGAAGTCCTAATACACAATTTTTGTCTCGATGATTGTTACAGTCGGGTCAGACGGATTTCAAAACCAAACAGGGGCACAAGTACGTGTTAAACACTTCTGTACCCCTGGTATAATAAAGTTGAGCAAATACCTCTTCAAACTCACGATGTCTAATACACAAATTTTGCCTCAATTTACGCCGACTTCAGAAGCAAACAGGGTCATAGGTTCCCTTTTCCGGACTTCTGAATACTTGACACAAAAAAGGTTTGTTAATTTTAGAGTCAAAAGAACTGTAAGAATTAGGAAAGAACAGAAGACTAAAGTAATAGGTGAACAAATACCTCTTCAAACTTATGATGTCCTAATACACAATTCCTATCTCGATGATTGTTACAGTCTGGTCAGACAGATTTCAGAACCAAACAGGGGCAAATGTACGTGTTCCACACTTCTGTACCCCTGGTATAAAAAAGTTGAGCAAATCCCTCTTCAAACTCATGATGTCCTAATGCACAGGTTTTGCCTCAATTTACGCCGATTTCAGAAGCAAACAGGGTCATAGATTCCTTTTTCCGGACTTCTGAATACTTGACACAAGAAAGGTTTGTTAATTTTAGAATCAAAAGAACTGTAAGAATTAGGAAAGAACAGAAGACAAAAGTAATAGGTGAACAAATACCTCTTCAAACTTATGATGTCCTAATACACAATTTCTTTCTCGATGATTGTTATAGTCTGGTCAGACAGATTTCAGAACCAAACAGGGGCAAAAGTACGTGTTCCACACTTCTGTACCCCTGGTATAAAAAAGGTGAGCAAATACCTCTTCAAATTCATGATGTCCTAATACGCAGGTTTTGCCTCAATTTACGCCGATTTCAGAAGCAAACAGGATCCTAGATTCCTTTTCCCGACTTCTGAATACTTGACACAAAAAAGGTTTGTTAATTTTAGAATCAAAGGAACTATAAGAATTAGGAAAGAACAGAAGACCAAGGTATTAGGTGAACAAATACCTCTTCAAACTTATGATGTCCTAATACACAATTTTTGTCTCGATGATTGTTACAGTCGGGTTAGACAGATTTCAGAACCAAACAGGGACACAAGTACGTGTTCCACACTTCTGTACACTTGTTTTAAAAAAGTTGAGCAAATACCTCTTCAAACACTCGATCTCCTGATACACAAGTTATGTCTCAATTTAAGCCGATTTCAGAGGCAAACAGGGTCATAGATTCCTTTTTCCAGACTTCTGAATACTTGACACAAAAAAGGTTTGTTAATTATAGAATCAAAAGAACTATAAGAATTAGGAAAGGACAGAAGACCAATGTATTAGGTGAACAAATACCTCTTCAAACTTATGATGTCCCAATACACAATCTTTGTCTCGATGATTGTTACAGTCGGGTTAGACAGATTTCAGAACCAAACAGGGGCACAAGTACGTGTTCCACACTTCTGCAACCCTGGTATAAAAAGTTGAGCAAATACCTCTTCAAACTCACGATGTCCTAATACACCAATTTTGCTTCCATTTACGCCGATTTCAGAAGCGAACAGGGTCTTAGATTCCTTTTCCGGACTTCTGACTACTTGACACGAAAAAGGTATGTTAATTGTAGAATGAAAAGACCTATTAGAATTAGGAAAGAACAGAAGACCAAAGTATTAGGTGAACAAATACCTCTTCAAACTTATGATGTCCTAATACACAATCTTTGTCTCGATGATTGTTACAGTCGGGTTAGACAGATTTTAGAACCAAGCAGGGGCACAAGTACGTGTTCCACACTTCTGTACCCCTGGTATAAAAAAGTTGAGCAAATACCTCTTCAAACTTATGATGTCCTAATACACAATTTTGCTTCAATTTACGCCGATTTCAGAAGCAAACAGGGCCATAGATTCCTTTTTCCAGACTTCTGAATACTTGACACAAAAAAGGTTTGTTAATTATAGAATCAAAAGAACTATAAGAATTAGGAAAGAACAGAAGACCAAAGTATTAGGTGAACAAATACCTCTTCAAACTTATGATGTCCTAATACACAATTTTTGGCTCGATGATTGTTACAGTCGGGTTAGACAGATTTCAGAACCAAACAGGGGCACAAGTACGTGTTCCACACTTCTGTACCCCTGGTATAAAGGAGTTGAGCAGATACCTCTTCAAACTTATGATGTCCTAATACACAATTTTTGTCTCGATGAGTGTTACAGTCGGGTTAGACAGATTTCAGAACCAAACAGGGGCACAAGTACGTGTTCCACACTCCTGTACCCTGGTATAAAAAAGTTGAGCAAATACCTCTTCAAACTCACGATGTCCTAATACACAAATTTTGCTTCAATTTACGCCGATTTCAGAAGCAAACAGGGTCAAGAATTGCTTGGGTGACCCTGAAAGGTAGAATCTCCCACTCCTTGAAAAGTCTATTTAATACCCCTGACCTTGAGAATTGATTTATAAGAATTAACACCTTAGCCCAGCCAAGACTTGCTGCGTTACCTTCAGGAATGTACGTAGGCAATGTGTATAATGGCCTTACGCAAAACACTCATAGAAAAAGTATAGTGGAAGAGTGGTCTAGGATCCGCCTAGTTATGTAGGCAACCTTGAAAACAATTGACTTAGAGAGGTATCCCTATTTGACCTTGAAAGAATATATGTAGGTAATGAAAGCGACCTTGAAATACCGTTGACTTCGCCGCAGGAACATCAAAGTAGATCCCTATAGTATCTCTCTTACAATTGACCTTAAATCGGGGAGCGTGTACGTGGAAAATAAACTTAAAGATAGTCAATGAGGGCGAGCTTGAAGAATATGCGGTAAATGTGTACGGTGGGTCCTTTGACCTTGAAAACCTTGTACTTTGGCGAATATATAGAATGACCTTGAACAACCATGTATCTTGGCCTTGTCCTTGAAATCTAGTAACTTTTCTGGTGACTTTTTCCAAATCTAGTTACTTCAATAAATATACTTCGATGCATGGAACGTGTGACCTTGGAGCGTAGGGTGCGTACGTGCACGATAACCTTGAAGAATATGCAATGTGAGCTACCTTGAAAAACCATTGTCCTTGAAGCGGGGTGTGTGTAGGTTGAGAACTTAACCTTGGTAATGAGAGCGGCCTTGAAGCGGGGACTTTGAAGAGACTCGGCAGTGTTATCAACCTTGAAAATTTCCTGCCACGTGATCTTGAAGCGGACAATGTTACCAACATCGAAATCTAGTGACTTTTCTGGTGACTTTCCCAAATCTGGTGACAAATCTAGTGACAAAAGTGGGACAGGAGTGACATAGTATATCTACTCTCAGCTACCGCAGATTTCTCTAATTGATCTAATCTACAAATCTCAAACGTTCTCTACGTCTTGTATCAAAGCTACGTTTTGTCGTTCCAATGTATACTTTTCCACACGAACCAGATAAATTATATACTCCGGAAGATGATAATGGGTTTGAAACATTTTTAGGTGACCTTAAATACTCCTTTCTTCATGTAGGCTTAAAAACAATCCTAATGACTTGATTAATTAGGATTTTTTCAATTCTATCTGTAACATTAGTTATCAAAGGAAAAAAAGCCGTACCAACATTAAGTGCTAGTAATAACGACTAAGGTGAGGATCTCGTTCCTTGATCTGTGCATGCACCTAAAAAACCACTTTTGGTTTTATGGAAGTGGTCGCCTTCGATACTCAAATAGCATTTCCAATGTCAAACTGGTAGAGCACGTTTGGACTAGTGGTAGAATGGTCGCCTACATCGCATTCGGTGCGGGTTCAATTCCCGGCCATTGTAACTTTTTTTTATTTAAGTTAGAGTAGTTTTTTTATCTAATCTAACTCTGTTAGGTTTTTCTAAACTAGATATATATTTAATTAAAAATTATTATTAGTTTTATTAAATACATGAATAAAAGTAGGATTTGAACCTACGACCTGTACTTTGCTAGAGTACCGCGCTCACCAACTGCGCTATCGAAGTACAACCCCAATCGATGCAAATTTTGTCTTTATGTATGTAGAACTGGTGTAAATTCTAAATATTTACGTCACCAACTGCTAAAGGTTTTACTTTACCATACCATTTCGTTTTACGCATGAACGATGGCAGATATTCACGCAGCCATCTCCTGCAAAAATGAAGAGCCATCTTATCTGATAATTTGTAATTACGACGCATTGACAATTCGTCGTTTTCCACTTCCGAAAACCATTTTGCACCACCTGAAGAACCCAACAAAAAATGATTTGGAGTGAGTTCTTCTGGCTCGTCTACATGAATTGGTAAATAAGTCAATGGTCGTGAATTTATAATGCTTTCCACTTCACTCAAATACCATATAAGGGTCGACAAGTTGGCATCAACTTTTCCAGATATTTCTTAATTGAGCCTCTCCCAGCATCCACCCATATGAGGGCTTGAGGGTGGATTCATATTCCAAGCTATTTCATCAAATTGTACTTTGACCTGGTCCAGTTGCAGTTTATGGAGCACCTCCGTACACTAATAAAGTTTGTTCCATTATCGGTACGAATTTCTATAGGCATACCGCGCCGTGCTATAAAATTTTGTAAACACATCATGCATGAATCTTTATTTAAAGAGTATGCTATCTCAATGTGTATCGCCCTTACTGTCAGGCACGTAAACAGCCAACCCCATCTGTTTTCTGTATGACGCCCTACTACCGCGTCCAAAGGCCCAAAATAATATATGCCCACATATGAAAAAGGCTTGGTAAATGCTACTAGTCTGGCATGTGGAAGATCAGCCACCTGGGGGGCCTTTGGCATTGCGCGAGCATTCTTACGAACGAATAGTATTCAAAACAACTCGTAAACGAGGAATTACATATATTTACCGAATCTCTTTCACTACTGTCTCATGATTTCCATGTAGATATTTTGTATGATAGTAATACACTATCAACCGAGTTACCGCATGATCCTTTGGTAGCAATATCGGATTGATAACGTAGTAAGAAGCTCCAATTGCTCTAGATGTGCGATCTTTCATGCTAAAGGTCCGCAGACATCTAAAATGGTGTTAACTGAAACAGAGAACTACTTTTAGGAAAGGGTTGATTGTTTTGCAGCAGCGCTATTTCATTAGAATACTTGGCGCCCTGTGCTTCTTTATAAAGGATAGACTTTGCATTTTTTGTCTCAGCTGGAATCAATACACCGATAATGCTTGATTTACTTTTATTAATATTGTTTAAAAATCTCAAAACCCATGCTACAATTCGGATTGCTCTTCGCCACATTGCACACCTTTGAACCAACTCTGCAATTACTTTGCAAGCTATTTCCATGTTAATCATGTGATCTTTAGCTTCAGCTACAGTTTCTAACCATTTTTTTTGGTAATGTTTGCTTTTCCACTGGCCATTTGTTCTCGGGTAACCGCAAAAACTCTGGACTAACAAACCATCTGCTAGTGGATGAAAGCTACGTTTAAGAACCTCATCAGCTACATTCAGTTTAGAAGGAACCCAGCGCTAACAAGACAGGTTTGTAGATTCCAACATTTCATCAACGCGAAATGCAACAAATTGTTTGAATTTTCGGTCGTCGGATCGCAACCAAGCCAACACATCCAGAGAATCAGACCAAAAAAATACGCATTCTGGCTTAATATGGTGTCCAGCGATTACGGAATTCGCTAATCTGGATCCTAAAACAGCTGCTTGTCATTTAGTCTTGGAATAGGTACCAGGTGAAGAGGCGCAATTTCAGACTTTCCTACTACTAACACACAATTTATTTCAGTTGAGCGCTTGAATCGAAAATATACAGTCGCTGCATACACCAAGTCACTGGCGTCAACGAAAACAGCAGGGAGTTGTAGTCACCACTGAAATAATATCTGGGAATAACAATTTCTCGTATTCTATGCAATACGTTTAATCATCTTATCCAACACGCATGGTGAGAATCAGTAATTGATTTAACCCAATCTATGCAGAGCGCCAAATCTCTTGACGTAAAATCTTCAATACGACGAGAAACGACGATAACAAACCCAAGGGATCAAAAACAATCATAAGTGTTCTCAATACTTCACGTTTAGTAGGTTTACGGACTCCACTCAAAATATCTCCATCGATACGGCTAAAATTAATCGTATAATAAAACGAATCATTATTAGTAGCCCAGCACATGCCTAATACTTTGGAGTTGTTTGACGTTTTATTCATAGTTAAATGTTTGGCCTGTGTATCAATATTTTGTTCGGAGTTTAACTTTGAATTTGACACCCAGTTTCTTTAGCGATTGAAACCGCTTCTTCTTCAGTAGCGAAGTTTTCCAACCAATCATCTACATAATGGTTTTGACGTATATCAGTCACGGCTCTAGGACACTTATCTTCAAAGCAGGTTGCATTCGTGTTTTTCACATACTGCGCAGCACAAGGTGAACATGCAGACCCAAATGTCATTATTTTCATGACGTAAACACTTGGAACGTCGTTAGAAAAATCTCGCTATAAAAAGCGTTGACTAGATCATCCTCAATAATGGCCACTTGGTTATACATCTCTTTAATGTCTCCTGCTAAAGCAAAACGTTTTTCTCTGAAACGAAACAGTATATCAGGCAAGGAACATAGAATATCCCGTCCCTTCGAGTTTAAAGATACTCCATGTTGCTGCCTCGTCCCACACAATCCTTACTTTACCAGGCTTGTTCGGATTTAGCACCGGAAAAATGGGCAGGTACCACGTTTTTTTGCTAACAGAGTTTTCTTCTTCGGTGGACAACTTGTGAGCGTAACCCTTGCTTACATATTCATGCATTTGTGCTCTCATGTTATCAGCAAGACTTGGATCACTTGCCAACTTCTTTTCTAAGCACAACATTCTTTTAAACGCCATGTCATAACTTGATGGAAACTGAACGTTACAATGACTCTGTAAAAGCCCTGTTTCATAACTTTTTTCGATTTTCATGGTTGTGTTTTTGAGAATAACTAATGCACGTTGATCATCAGAGGATTGTAGAGAAATTGTAGGTGGCTTTACCATTAAACTTTCCATTGAGAAAAATTCCTTCACTGGAGTGTATATATTTTTATCTTCGCGTTCGCATTCGCAAATGTGGTAGTGGTGGTTATGATTCTCTAATTGTTGACTATTATGTCTTCCTAATATCGCCCAACCTAACCTTTTTTTGTCCCAATCGGCTCCCCCCATCTTCCTTCTCTAACATTCACCGACAAGCCCAACTTCCAATGCGTGACTTAGTATCTCGGTAACTGCTTATTGGCAGATTCTTCAAATGTCGATAATGAGTACGAAGGGGATCATATTCAACAGATTGCGCTGTTAGATTAAGGTCACAAACTGTTGGACATTTGAGATAAGATATTTCTTACTGCCTTCTTGTTTACCTGAAATCTCTAAATAAATACGACGGCTGTTGATTTCTTCCCTGGTAGTATCGCCAATCCATTTTAGTTGAAGAGGATGCGACGGCTCATCTAAATGTAATTCATTCGCAATTTCTTCATCGATCAGTGTTCGAGTTGAACCTTCGTCCAAAAAGGCAAAGGTCTTTATACTAGTACCTGGACCAAATAATTTCACCGGCAGTACACGAAATAAATAATGAGCAGGCGATAAACTATGAACAGGCACAGAATTGGAAGACATATATCTGATATTTTGTGATTGATATACAGGCGCATGTGTTACTGTATCATGCACCAATGTGTGGTGTTTGAAAAGACAACCGTCAATCCCACACTTCTCCCTAACTTTACAACTTTTCCAGAATGTTTAGAAAGGTATTTGCGACACAGGTCATAACGTTTGACGGATTCCCAACGTTTGTTTGAATTTTTTTGCTTAAACTTTAAACAATCAGTAATTTCGTGTGATCCTATTAGAACAAATCACGCGCTGATTACTACGCAAAGACAATTCGTTCTCGGTGTGGGCGTACATATGATCTATCTTTTTAAAGTCCCTAGGCTCAGATTTTTCTTTTGTAGCACGAGAAAGTCTGGACATACACGGCATCACCGTAGATACCTTATCCGCTTGCTTTATACGCCATTCATCAAATGTAGAAAGGGTTTCTGGCGACTTAAATTTTTCATATTGCTGTAACTTAAATTCCGACCATTCCATCTTCAACGTACCAAGAAAGTTTTGGACTAACTCACTTAACAACACAGGATTTGTGAAATGGTTCACCATTCCACAAGCTTGCATCGTAACACAAAGATGCTGCACCACTATAAATAAATCTAACAAAGTGTCTAACTTCTCTAAACTACTTTGGGCAGTGCGCTGACATGTTCTACCATACTACTGATTATTTGCTCTGGTCTTCCAAATCTAATTCTTAACGCATTTATTGCCTTAGGAACAGATTCGTCGAAAGCGAGGTAACCCTTGACCAAATTCAGAGCTTCGCCTTCCAAATTATTTTGCAAACGACACAAATTTTCGTAGTTTGTGAAGTTATGAGCAATCGTAGCCCTCATATAGCTGGATATGAATTTAGGCTATTGACTTACATCTCCACGAAAACTAGGCAAATCAACAATTTGCTTTAAACGGTCTTTCTTGAACGATTCCTTATTACCGCTAGAAGAATAATTTTGACTGCTATTAAGAAATTCTTGTTGAGTTTTTGCTTTGAGCCAAGGTAAAGGCACCATTAATTGGTCATGAGTTATCTCGGCTGTTGATTGCTTCATTTGTTGAGTTCGTTTTGAACATACCTTTATGTTACGAAGCCTTGATGTAGAGTCAACATTATCATCATAATCCGTTTGATGAAATTCAGCCCATTTGGTAATTTCAACATTTTTTGATGCATTATTGTTGGATGTTCCAATAAAAGTTGCCGTGAAAAAAAAAATTGTCACTTATCATAATTATTGTTGTTAGTGATTATTCCTGTACTGACGTGTTTATTTTTTTTTTTTAATAAAAATAATTAAAACCAACTTTCTGGTGTTTGAAAAGCTTCATTAAACAATTGGTTATGGGCCCAGACACCCTACAATAACAGGAAGCTTGGAACGTACAGTACAAGTTAAAATCAGTTTCGGGTGTTGTTTTATAAAAAAACCGATTCTGAGAACACACGAGAAAGTATAAGATGGCGTCGGCTAATCCAGTGTCGAAATTTAATGGTAAGAAAGGACGTGAACTGTTTGAAATTGTGTCTGGAGTTTCAGTGAAACCAGAGGATGAAGCAGGCAAGTCAAATTGGATTAACCAATGACAAGGAGTCGGTGGTTAGTGTCCATCTTCTTCAACAAGAGTTTTTCATGACGGATTTTGGTCAAGGACCTATGTCATTTTTTTATCTAAAATTGAAGAGATCCGGTCAAAGTTGAAGCAAGCTGATAAATGACTATTACAAAGATACTGATGTCTCTACCAGAACAGCACAAGCACTTTAGGTCAGCTTGGGAGTCAGCTTCTGTAGAAAACAAACTCTCAACGAGTTGACGTCACGCTTATTGCTTGAAGAAGAAAGGTCTAGTACTGATGAAGTGGCTGCAGCTTTGGTATCCAGAGTCAACGTAGGGCAGTGCGCAACTTGTGGGAAATTTGGACATGCAAGTAAAGACTGCTACAAGAACAAGCAATGTGATATTTGCAAAAGAAAGGGCACATTGCAAAATACTGTTTCTTCAACAAGAAAATAAACACAAGAAACAGAGGGAAACTGAGAAGCCAGGAGCTTTTACCGCATTAGTTGCTAGTGCTTATCAGCAGTTGACTGATTCTTGGTTTATGGACAGTGGATTTACTCATCATATGTGTAAGGTTTTATCTTATTTTGAAAACTACAAAGTGTTGGACCACAACCGTATGGTGCAGTAAGGTGATGGTACCAAAGTAAAAGTTATGGGCGAAGGCTTTCAACGGAGAGGCATGGAACATGGTGCAGCTACAAAATGTTCTTCATGTTCCAGATTTAAAAGTGAACCTATTCTCTGCCTTGGATAAAAACTTACGCATGATGTCAAACAATAACATCTGAAAGTTTGTAAAAACGAATCAACAGTTGCAATTGCAAAACGTGAAGACAGAATGTTCAAAATGTGTTTTTCTGAGGCCAAGGTGAGTTTAACCTTAACCAGCGTCAGCTCAACGACCCCAACAGGTAATTACTGCAAAAATTATTGTGAATTGTATGAGTTCCACAAGAAGTTTGCTCATCAGTATTTTGCACATGTGAAAAATATTCTTTCACAGAATAATATAAATGTAAAATGTTTGAAAAATCATTTCTGTGTTGCATGGTTTGAAGGAAAACAATGTAAAAAACCACACACAACAAGCATTACAAAAATGAAAGCTCCAGGTGAATTGATTCACACAGATTTATATGGACCAATTGAGGAAACATCTCTCGAAGCTCAAAGTATTTTTACTACTTAAAGATGATTTTCACATTATAGAACTGTCTATTTTTTAAAGAAAAACCAGGTATATTCAAAATTAAAAATATTTCTTGTTATTGAAAAACCAAGGAATAAATGTCAAAGTGATTAGGACAGACAACGGGACTGAATTTGTAAATAAGGCTGTAGAGACTTTATTAAATTAAAATGGAATCGTTCATCAAACTACAGTAGCTTATACTCCTGCACAAAATGGAAAAGTGGGAGAGAGATGAGAACAGTAATGGAGACTGCGAGATCAATGTTAAGCGAAAAGAACTTAAAGAAACATTTATGGGCCGAAGCTGTTAACATGGCTGTATACGTGTTAAACAGAACAGGAACCACTTCTCTTCCAAAACAAACTCCATTTAATATCTGGCATAATAAGACATTTGAGTCATGCTATTAAAATCATCATTTGGTGCAGAATTATGGACTCTTCCCAAACAACGCAGATTGAAATTGGACAGCAAAAGTTGCAAAGGGTACTTTGTTGGCTATGGAGAAACCACAAAGGATTTAGGATTTATTATCCAGATAAAGAAATCTGTTTAGTAGAGCGTGAAGTATTTTTGTACCACACAGATACAATTCACTTCCTAGTCAAGAATGTCAAATCATGGAAAACTTGACAGATTTTGAGCCAGATTTCATAGGAGATAATCAAGAACCTATGGAAGAGCTACAAAATGAAGTACAGCAGGAAAGTATCCAGGATGAGATAGAGGAACGCGTAACAGACAACAGTATTACTACTGAGGGGACCACAGAAAGTAACTAGATCAACAGGAGACCAACTCGTCAAACCAAGCCACCAGCAAAATTAACAGAGGATTATTACTGTTATTACTATCATCACAAGAAGCTCCAATATGGATTCAAGCCATGGAAACGGAGATGGCAGCTCTTGCAGAAAACAACACTTGGGGAAATCGTTGGTCAACATGTGAATGATGTGCTAGTGGTGGACACTAAATGGGTGTTCAAAGTGAAGCAAGATAAGAATGGTAAGATTAATTTGTACAAGGCTAGGTTGGTTGCGAGGGGTTTTGTTCAACAAGGTTTAGATTTTAGTGAAATTTACTCTCCTGTTGTTAAGATGGAACCATTAAAACACTTATTGCGTTAAGTAATAAAAACAGATGGCCACTTTTGCATTTGGATGTTTGCAGTGCTTTTTTAAATGGCTCAATTAAAGAAGATATTTATATAACTTTGCCAAATAACTTTGATATCCCTAAAAATAAGTGCTGCAAACTTCAAAAAGCTTTGTATGGTTTAAAGAATGCACCTAAGTGTTGGTATGAAAGCCTAAATGAATTTATGTTGAGTGAAAAATTTGTAAAAACAATGTCAGATCAATGTTTGTATTTTTTTGTAGATGAAAATTCTAAGGTTTATTTACTAGTCTTTGTGGATGACCTTTTATGTACCGGATATGGTCCTATGTTAACTCTCAGCATTGATATGTTAAAAAGTAAATTTAAAGTGAAAGATTTACGTCTAGCAAGCTACTATTTAGGTATGAGTATAAAACAGGATTTGCAGAATGGTATTAGAACTTTGGATCAGATTCAATATCTAAAGAATGTTTTGGATAAATTTAATGTGTGAATGCCATCCTGTAAGCACTCCAATGGATCCGAATTTAAATTTGTCACTTTTACTAAGGGATAGGTCTGAAAGTGAAATTCTAGAACAACATTGTAGAAAACTGATTCGCTGTATTATGTATGCCATGCTAGATACAAGGCCTGATCTTTGTTCTAATATAACTTTTTTGTCCCGTTTTCAGACTTGTTCTAGTAACGATTTGTGGCTGTGTTTGAAGCGTTTACTCAGATATATCAAGGGTACTGTAAATCTGAGACTAATATATAAGTCAAACATAAGTGATAGCATACTGACAGGTTACACTGATGCTGACTGGGGCAGCAATACAATTGACAGAAGATTCACAAGTGGTTACTGTCTTCAAGTTTGTGGAAATTTTGTTTTATGGGTGTCAAAAAAACAACCAACTGTAGCTTTGTCATCTTGTGAGGCTGAGTATGTTGCACTCAGTAATTGTGTCAGTGAACCTTGTTGGTTGAGAAACCTAATTCTCGTGTTAAATCTGTATGATGTTTTTTCAATTACAATGTTTGAGGATAATCAGCCAACTATTTGATCATGTAATTCACATGAACAACTTAAGCGCATAAAGCGCTTAGATATAAAATATCATTTTGTAAAAGAAAAAGTTGCTCAAGGTGTCATAAATATAAAGCATGTGAACACCAGTGATCAAATAGCTGATATATTAACTAAACCATTACCTAGAGTTTCCTTTGAGAAATTTAGGGGTCTTATGGGTTTACTTTAAACTAAAATCAGAATACCAGTTTTGTTTGTAAAATACTTTTATTCAGGGAGGGTGTTGGATGTTCCAATAAAAGCTGCCGTGGAAAAAAAATGTCGCTTGTCATAATTAATTGTAGTTAGCGATTATTCCTGTACTGACGTGTTTATTTTTCTTTTAATAAAAATAATTAAAACCAACTTCCTGGTGTTTGAAAAGCTTCATTAAACAATTATTATTAACGACATCCAAACTCTCACTCCCGCTATCTGTGCTACTATCGTATTCTAGCTAACTTAATAATTTCCTTTTCTCTTCGAAATATTTACAGTCTTCCTCTTCTTGACACTTTCTCGCACTTCTTTCTTCTTCAAGTAATTCTAAAAGACTTATGTTTGTTTTCCTTTTAACTGACTTGTTACTTGCAATACTGGATTTAGAGGGTCGAATATCAGGGTCGCTATCTCTGTTAACACTCATTACCTTTTATATACAATTCATAATTTCGGACAATTTTCTTTCAATTTCCTAATCAATCAAAATGACTTGTCATCCATTTTTGTGGCTATCTTTTTTTCTGATTCATAAAACCCTAATGCTCAACCTACTCATTGCAAAAATGTAAATAAAAACTATTTACTTAAAATTTTAACAACACTCTTTGTGTCTTTGGAATGGAGTAGATATGTTAAGAGAAAGTTCACATTCTCACAGTACAGATTCTTATGTGATACCAAAATTAGCTCTGTAGCTTTATTACTTACCAGTTGCATTCTTCATTGCCCTTAAAAGAAGCTTATAGAAAGGAGAGATAGATAGATAAAAATAGATAGTATTGATTAACATTAAATCCGAATGTTGCACAAAGTCTACATTTATACTCTAATTTCGTTGGAGTTTCCGTAAAATAGGTTCGCTCGATAACTAAGAGCTAATGTTGTGTCCCATAAGTGTTTGTCAGCATCTGGGTAACTACTGGCCAAAAACTATATTTATGAATTTTGTCCAAAATCGATATTGATAGGTACACCCATTTTGTTGTGAAAGCGAAAAAACGGATTCTCTCCATAACTAACAACTATATTCTGTGGTCCGTTAGTGAATATTGCCCAAAATATATATTTATACTCTAATTTCGTTTGGGTCAGAGCAGAATTAATTGCCAGCAATGAGACCCATAAGTGTTGATCACCATTGCGGCAAAATTCATTGCCTCAATGACCAATGAGTGTTAGCATTTGCTATTTAAAACAAACGTTTTTTGTTTCATTTCCTGAGATGTTAAATTTTGTGGATATATTCTGACTTAGCTGACACCTAGTGTGTAATTAAATTAGTTTAATAAGTATTACATACTTCAGTAAAACAGATTAATTGTGAAATAATGGGATTGTTGTTGTTACAAAGACTAGCCTTCGGTATACACTATGAGAAAAAATACTGATGGCTGTTATCTTCCGGGTATCATACAAGATATCAAAATACTGTTTACGAAACTTTTGCACAATGTAACTCAATTATTACACTGATGGTTACTCTGGTTCTTAATCCTGTACTGTGATGAATAATTAACAAGAATCGTTATAAATTTTTTAGTAGATAATAGAATATTAACAAGAGAGTTTTTCTACTAAGACGTATTCATTCACAATTACCTACACGGTTTTCTAAACAAATTTTATATTTGATTGCCTGGAATTTTATTCTCAAATTTTTAGGACTTGGCGTGACACCTAGTGTTGAAATTAGGTGTAACTTAACCAGGATTAGTAAGTATTACATATTTCATTAAAACATAAAAATAACGATTGTTATATCTTCTTAAAAAAGTTTATTTAAAAAATAATGGGATCGTTATTATAAGAAGTTACCTTCAGTAAGCAAAACATTTTATACAAAATGATACTGTATGCCTGGTATCTTCCAGTTTTTGCATTTAGAACCAGACACCAAAATACTCTTAAGGGAACTTTTGTACAATCTAACCTAATTCCTCCGGTTCTTATTTCTGTACTGTGAGAGATAATTCACAAGAACAACTCATCAATTTCTTCATCACTCTAATGCAGAACATATCAAAGTGTAGACAAAGAAAAGATTCAAAAGCCTTCTAATACTACTGATAAAAGATCCTATTCTTCCAGACAGCTTTGTAAACGTTTTCGATACAGGTACGTTAAGTATTTGGAGCTTTAAACATTTTTGTTTATTTAAAGATTCCCAAATAAATGTTCATTTTTTAACAGGGAAAGTAATCAATCAGGTATGTTCATTTTTAACCATTATGGGATCAGTGATTTTAGACCATTTTAATTACTTTCATAAGGCATTTGAATCTAAGGAGAAGCAGTAGGAAAAATATTCGTTCGCTCCTTTCCCACGCTATAAATACCTCTTAGTATGAAAACTTGGAAAACAAAGATAAAAATAATCGTAAACATTTAAAAGTCCATTTAAATCACTCTCGGTATTTGAGTGGAAATACATGGGGAAGGTGTAAACGCGGTACAAATGGTAAGGGAAGATTCATTTAACATCAGACATTCTCTATTTGTTATTTTACAATAAGAAATTATATGTATTACGAGAAAAAAAATTATTTTGCCTGTCTCTATAATGCTACAAAAACTTGCATAATATAAAGATTTGTGAAATAAAAACAAACAATTATTATAAGTCCTACTCGAGGTAAACTTTTTATCTATGTATTTAATAAAATTAATATGAATTTTTAGATACGAACAATAATCGTAAACAATTTACATGGTGCATTTCAATCAATTTTACTATTGAAGGGGAAAATACTTATATTGTACCTTTGATTGCACAAAGAAAGATTACATGCTTTCATTCAACACCAAGCACATTTTAAAACAAAAGCAATATTATTTTTCCCTTACACCCTTCGCCACCTTTAAAGGTATAGTATAGGGAGGCAGGGATGCTAAGGCGAGATTTACACCCTAACATTGTATGATTTCATTTGACACCAAAATCTGCTTTATCGCTTTATTTATTATGCTACACCCTTCGCTTTCTTTAGGAGGCCTGAAAGGGGTAAGAGTATTAAGAAGAAGTTCACATCTTGACATTGTACACTTTCGTTTGATACCAAAGAATACGACCATGACAGAAATAATTTGTCCAGAAAAGAGTGGAATGTTATACAATCAGTTTGTCACATCAAACTGTTGCCACAAAAGTGGCAAACAACATTGAAAACTAAAGTCCCCGGTTGTAGATTTCACTCCTTACCAATGGGCAAAAGTACTGATACTAGTGACACGACACAGTTCGTCATTTTTATCAGAGGCATTGATGACGATTATAATATCACTGAAGAAATGGCAAAGTTAGCTCCATTAAAAAGCACATCAAGAGATTTATATGAAGCAAAAAAACAAATGTTATCCCGATTTTCTTTGCAGCTTTCCAACATTTCCAGCATTATTACTGACGGTGCTTCACCTATGGTAAGTAAAATTGTTGGAAAAATGCTGTTGCTATGAAAAACACATCAGGAAAACTTATGTGGAAAAGTGAAAATGTAATTGTTATTGAAATTTATAGATTTGTATACAGGGTGGTCCAAACTCCTGGAAAAAAATTCATAATTTCCAAAATAATTATTTTTGGAAAAATCCCTCGCACAGGTCAATTTTTATTTTTTGTTGGGCACATTTTAGCATAAAATAATTTGACCAAAAACTCAAAATGACGGTCACGCGCCATTTTGTAAAAAAAATTTAAATGGAAAGGAGGTTCATGTGGCACATCGTTGGAAAGCTCTTAACAAAATGGCAGCCTTTTTCAATGCGTCACTTTTTTCCTTTCTGGAACGCACAACAAATTTCAAAAAAGCAAACTTTACTTCTGTAACAAAGTAATCAGACATATGATAAGTCAATTAATGATCACCGGAGATGTTCCAGAAAGGAAAAAGTGACTCATTGAAAAGATCGCCATTTTGTTATAGGTCAATCGATTGTTCTAAAATTTGGAATTTGAATTCCCATTGTTAAGAGCTTTTCAACGATGTACCACATGACCTCCCCTTTCCATTTAAATTTTCTTTACAAAATGGCGCGTGGCTGCCATCTTGAGTTTTGGTAAAATTTTTATGCTAAAATGTGCCCAACAAAAAATAAAAATCGACCTGTGTGAGAGATTTTTCCAAAAATAATTATTTTAGAAATTACGAATTTTATTCCAGACTTTTGGAGCGGCCTGTAGATCCTATACAAAATATATGCAAAAATACACCATTACAAAACCCAAAAACTTAAGTAGGTATTTTATTTAAATAAAAGCTTTTAAAATGGATCATGTTATGCATAGACAGTGAATTTTATAAGATCAAGGGGTTTGAATCATTACCGGTTTTCAAAAATTTCTCAAGTGTTGTGATGCCATATATGGTGACACCGTCTACTTTTCCGAAGTCAGATAGTTCGGTCGGTGACAAATGTTAAAACGATTTTATGACTTATGAAATGAAATATGAAAATGTAAACTTTCACCATTAACACTCATAATAAAATACTTATCTTTTTTGGGATTTTTTAATGGTGTACTTTAAATTATATAATCTAAACGTTTCGATAACACTTACAGTTATCTTCGTCAGTAGTATTGTTTGTTAAAAATTGTTAAAGATGTAGTAAACAATTTTTCAAATTTGACAAAATTGTTTACTAATTTGACAAAAATCCAGCGCTATGGAGCAGGACATAATTATTCAAAGTTTCAATGAAAGTGAACGGAAATATGTTATTGGTGACGAGGATTCCAGTGTGTATTCCAGAATTTTGGAAAATGTTACGTACGGTAGATATGTTCTAAATTTAAATGTGCTAATCACTAGAGGATTCACGTCAAATCTTCATAAGCTTGTTGGGATTACGAGACACCCAGTTTCAGCTAGACGTATTTTAAAATCTAGATTAACTAGACTTAGCACTGCCGTGAGGTCAGCTATAGCTAGATCTTCTGAGGTTTCCATGGAAAAATTATGTAAAGATTTACGTAACATTCCCAGTCACGTTTTCGGTGAGCACATTCATTGCAGAATCCATCGAAGAAGAAAATTTTATGCCCGTACGTGCAGAAGCTCTGTAATACAAAAAGTGAACAAGATTTTTAAAAATATCGTAAGGAAAGCAAGTAGGCTAACAAAAAACGTAGGTACTAACCATGCAGAAAGGTTTACGAGTCTAGTTGCAAAATTTTCGGGACGAAAGAGGGACAATTATGTGCAACGTTGCTCATATCAACGACGGTGCTATAATTTTGGACCATCGCGGCATAAAAATTGCCTACCTACTGATTATAATAAATCTCCATTTGCCAATTTTTGTAAGAGAAGCAAGAAAAGGCTTATGTACGCACGTACAACAGAAAGAAAATTTAGACATCATAGAATCGACAACAAAGCTGCGAGGAATGATTACGGTCCTAATTCGTGAAATTAGATTTAACGGAACCTGAACTAATATTGGAGAAATCAAAATTTTATCTCAACTGAAAAACGATAATGTTGAATTAATAGAAAAAGAAACAAGAGGCCAGAACGATAACATAAAATGGTACGAAGCTCGCCGTAATACACTGACCGCTTCTTGTTTACGGAGAAATATAACACCTGATTAAAATCTTATTATATAGTTCCACAAATTTAACAAGCTCTGCAATGCTTTACGGGAGAATGCACAAAAAAGATACCCTAGCAGCTTATGAAGATACAATGAATACAATAGTTAGCTTGTGTGGTTTTTATATATCTCCAGAACATCCTTATTTAGGAACAACCCCAGACGCTACTGTCGACGAGGATGGATTGGTGGAAGTGAAATGCTTATTTTCAATAAGATACAAATGCATTCGCGAATCGATACATGAAAGTGATAAAAAATTGTGTATCAAATTAGAAGCTGCTGATTTATGTTTAAAGGAACACCATATCTATTATTTTCAAATTCAAGGACAATTAAATATATTAAAAAAAAGATATTGTGATTTAGCATTGTATACAAATGTAAATATACAAATAATTAGAATTAAGAGAAATGAATTTTTTTGAATGATACTATGTTACCTAAGCTAAGGGAATTTTATTTCAATTGTATTTTACCCGAACTAGCTGATCCTAGAATACCTAGAGCGTTAAAAGCTAGGGATTCCGAATTAATACTAGATGTTCAAAACAGACAGAAAAGCAATAAATAAAACTACTTTCATTATTTTCAGTGTTTGCGTTTATTTTATTTTTTAAATTTTCTAAACTAAAATATTTTATTTTTTAATTCTGTAACAATCAGTTCTGTAAGGGTAACATAAATATTATCTATTATCGGATCGAGCACTATATTTGAAATTTAGTTCAAATCATTCCATCCGTTCCACTGTCAATGTGTTCAGACCAGAGCTGACAGTTAGGATAGCTTTCGTTAAATATTTTGATTTCTAAAAATAATTTTTCATTTATGATTTGAATCTTTATGAAAGGTATTTTTGATTTAAAAATCGAATTTAAATTACTTTAAAATGATTTACACCATTAAAACATATCTGTATGTAGACATGAAGCTGAAACTGTAGGGTGTTGCAAATCCCTCATTACAATCAAGTGATTAGGAAGACTTTGCAACCATTCAATAACCATTTAGGCTACGTACACTAGTTCTACAAAACGGAAAAATTATTTGAAATAGAAAACTATAATGTGTTGTCTAATTTTTAAATTTGATTGCTAGAGATTTGAGTAGGGTCTCACATCACCTTAACAAAAATTTCTAGTTCTCATAACCATAATAACTGGAAATCTACTGGGGTTACTTGGTTACCCCTCTTGGATGATCCCGTAAAATTCCAGACCTTAGTCATGCAAGGGTAAAAGAAATCAAAATCATACCATAACAAATAGTGTAGTTGGTAATTATTATGAATTTAAAGACAATTACCTGAATATTTAAGCTTGTCAAATAATCGCGACTGAACTCGGGGTTACTTGGTTACCCCTCTTGGACGATCCCATAAAATTCCAGACCTTAGTCATGCAAGGGTTAAGAAATCATAATCATACCCTAACAAATAGTGTAGTTCGTAATTATTATGAATTTAAAGACAATTACCTGAATATTTAAGCTTGTCAAATAATCGCGACTGAACTCTCTGGCAGGTTGATTACAACCAGTAGTCGCTACGGTAACGTATAGAACAGCAATGCGAAAGGAAAAGGCACGTGTTTTTTACCTTCGTATTGGATACAATGAGAAAGTGAAACGCACTAGTGTGCGAAAGTATTATTTTCTGTACGGTTAATTGTGCGATATGAATCACTTTCATACATGGTCGTCGGAAGATAAGTATGTGTGCGTTAGTAAATAAAAAGTATTCAAATGTATTGTGCTTTAGTAACCACAATTTTGTTTGATTTTAATGACAGTATTTAAACTGCGGTCCCAAACACTTTCTATTCCTAAAATGTGACCCCGAACATCGAAAAGGTTGGACAACCCAGCAATATTTACAAATAAGCTTGTGTACACCCGTTTAGTTTTAAACAAAAAGCATTTGTCGACATTTTATTAAGTAGATCAAAGTATTTTGTACACTAATATACAGATATCAACACCTATTTGAAAAATATATTATTACACATAGCAAATATACCTACAAATATTGATAATATCAACAAAGTTTATCGAAAGTTGAATAATATTGAATACAATTCCATTTCTTAAATCTGTACACATCGATGATAATTCTACTCAAACCTTCCTATCAAATTACAAAAATAATCTGTTTTTAAAAAAAAAAAACAAGAGCAAAATTGTAAAAACAATTCGACTTTCGATAAATGTTGAGCGACTAGTTGAATCACAAAACCTAATACATTGCAACTAAAAGTTAGAGATACAAGTATGTGGTTTATTCGAATAATATCCGAGAATAACAAATCACGTTTTTGTTTAAATTCCTATATTAAATTTTGATAAGTTAATAGTTTGGAATGATTATATGTTACAAAACACTTACAATGGAAAAATTGTAATAATCCAAAATTATTTCGGAATGGTTTTTAATATAAAAACTTTAAAATATATTGCAAGAATCAATAAAAACCCGTAATTCGGATTAACTGAAATATTAAGGGCGGATACAGAAAATAAAATTATATAACTAAAAACAGACTAAAGGGGCTTTTAATATTTACATAATAATTAAAAAAATTAAACTATTTCATATTGTCTCTAAATTTAAGACAATTCTCAATAAAAACACAATAAATAGTGCAGTAAATGGTGGGTTCAACACCAAAACAGCCTAAAAAATTAATACCTATAAAATTATGGTGAAATCAGGTACTTGGCAAAATGAGGGCATGCATTCGTTTCGTGTGTAGGAAACAAATGCTGCCCTGTGTACCTCTTATGGTTTGTACACCAAAGGTGTGTGTGTGTAAATGTACACATCGAGATTTGAGTATTAAAAACGATTACATTGGTAGATATGCAACAATAACCATTGAATGAATAATTGAAATGGTTCTTCACACTGCAGATACCTGAGTTTCTTCCTCATCTGAAAATTACAATACAACGTTAGTAAACATAACAATTATTTTATAATTAATAAACAGCCATCTTAAAAAACAATTGCCAAATCACAACATTTCATTAAAAGAATTCCTCAAACTTTTTATTAATTTAAGAATTGTTATTAATCAAAGCAAGCCCACTGAATGACAATTTTACTTGCAGAGCAATTATAACTTATACTTCATACACCAAAGAACAATATCGTTTAATTTCACAGTTAGGTTCATTAATGTCGGAATTAACCAGCGATTCAACATTTCGACCATTTATTTAGCACTTAAATTCATAAAAACACAAATTAATCAACTAATTACACTTAAGGAGCATGTACTAACACAAACTTCTTAAAATTAAACAAAAATTCATTACAACGTTAATAATAATTATTATTATTTATACCTCTTTCAAAATAAAACTGTTTGGTAACGTCAAATCAAGTAAGGGTCTGGTCCTGGCTGGCAAGAAGGTTAAGTGAAGTGAAATTCGGTCAACCAAAGTTTATTAAAAACAGATGTAATAGTGACCAAATAATTAAAGTGTCATAATTGGTAGCGAATAAAGGTACAATTAGATTTAAGAAAGAAAAGACTTTAAAAGTGAAAGGATAAGCTAGAGACATTAAGGTCAAGTTGTAGAAAGTGCAAAAACAGATAAAAAACAACATATTTTAAAATACGACTTGCGTCTATATCCCACACATAATGCATTTTATATATGCATACGCTGGTGAAAATTTAGCCTGTTTTCATTTTGAGATATGTCAGTCGTTCAGTTATCTCTTTTAACAATTTGTTTTTTGTTTATCGATAAAGGTGGATAGTGTTCTTTTTTTTTGAGACTGAAAATTTTGAAACGGATAAAATAATGGCAGAAAATGTTGAATTTTTATTATTATTTTAGGACAATTCATTTGTGTACAAACTGTGGCAAATTTAATGCCCATTCAAAGCCAGTTTTAATTTAAACAAAGCTAAAGTATGCACAATATGATTTGAAAAATTATTTACGTATAATGAATGCGATAAACACATCACAAGTATGCATAATATAGATATCACATCTGAACAGCAACAGTTTCCATCGTTTGATGATTTTAAAAAATGGAAAGAAGATCTTGAAAAACAAGGAAAATGTTCGTGCAGAATAAAACGAAAGTAATAAATTATGTGTGCCATCGTAGTAGTAATTATTTACAGAACCTTACTAAAAATATTAGACAACGTGCTTTAAAATTAAAAGGCTCAAAGCCTCAAACTGTCCATCACAAATGAAAGTAAAAGACACTGATGAGGGTGAAGTTAATATAAATTTTATCGCTACTCATGTAGACATGATTTAGAATTTGGTCGATTGCGACTAACTAAATCAGAACGCCAGGAAATAGCAGGAAAAATCTTCCAAGGAATACAACCTCATCGTATTTTTCAAGATATTAATAGTAGTTTTTATAGTAACACAAGAATAAGTTACACAACTACTCATGATATCCATAATATCAAAAAGTCATTTAACTTGCAGTCAGATGTAATTTATCATCAAGACGATACAAACAGTGTAAGTATTCTTATGGAAAAATATGGTCCGGGTTATAATAGTCCAATATTATATTATAAACCATACGTTATTGACGGCTCAATCATCGGTGATGACAATTTTTTTTTAAAATTTATGAATAAAGTTAAACAATAAATGCTTACAAAACATGGTAATGACATAATAGTGATAGATTCTACACATGGAACATGGTCGTGGACAGTGACTATGAAGGATTTCCAGTTAGTTTCCTACGGTCCATTACTCAAACTGAGAAAATGTTTCGGCACTTTTTCTCACGCATTAAATCTAAGGTACCGAAGTTGAAGTCCTATATGTCGGATGATTCAAGTATTTTTTATAATGCATTTATTAAAGAATATGGCTGCTGACCACGTAACATTTTGTGCGACTGGCACGTCAAGAAAAATCTGAGTGGAAATTTATCAAAAATTGCTAAGGTTGAAAAACGTACCTGGGGCCTGAGATTCTTTTAGTTGCGCAAGTAGGGTCAGTGTTAGACAGAGAAAGTATTCGGAAAAAATAAATGCAAACAACGTTAAAAACTGCTTGCAGAGTACGAATTTCGTGCGCATCTCGTGGGCGTTATTTTTGAATGGTCATGAGTCGTTCTGTGATCTGTCTGTAATATGTTAAAGAGGCTAAATTGTTATATGAAGAAAGTTTATCTCAATGGTCAACGGTCAAGTATCCAATAAAGTAATAGTTTTTATAATCGGTATTGAGAGTACTTTGCGATTACAAAAGTAATCTGTAATCGATTACAATTTTCAAGAGTAATCAGTAATCTGTAATCGATTACTATTTGAGCACAGTAAATTGTAATAGGTAATCGATTACTTTTTACCTGTAATCGTCCCAGCTCTGACCATAAGTACCATCAGATCACAACCTTATGAACAAGTGGAAACTGATATAAGTGTAAACGCTGCAGAAGCAGAGTATGTAATTTTTTTCAACGCCAAGATATATCAATAGAAGCTGCAAAAGGTCAAGCTTTAGAAAAATTACAAATTGTAGGGAACTCTATGAGAAATTGTAAGGGTTTAGAAGCAATTACTTATGCATGTCAGCATTAACATTGCATTCTGGAATTCAAATAATTAAAAAATCGTGAATACACGTCTTGCTTATAATAACAAATTCGATCTCCAAAGACTATTGATAACTCCATTAAAAAGGAAAAGTATTAAAAAACAAAACGCTGAAAACTTGGAACCTAACTCGAATTATTTACATTTCTGTATAATAAGTGTTTTGTAACTGTGGTTTCCTATTAGTGGAGTTGATAGGCCTACTTCCACAGTTTATGCTTTCGGAAGCGGACTCTGCTTCCGTCATCAGGCTGTCCTGAGAAGGACTGTTTTCGCACTTGAGTCGAATTCATATGTTATATATATATATATATATATATATATAACTTTTTCGTGGTTGCGCAGAAGTTTATTGCGCATGTTGCGCCGTAGCCTCTTGCGCAGGTGTATTGCGCTTAAGCTCTTCGCGCATTATTGGAATCCATATTGGTTCATTTATACACTAGCTTGGCATATTTGATTTTCTGCTAGTGCGATGTATGTGGCTTCTTTGAGTTTCAGACGAGTTGTGTTCTCGTCCTGTGCCACTATCTGTATGTTATCCCATTCGATGCGGTGTTCTTCGTTCCAGACATGTTCGGTGATTCTTGATCTTTCTGTTTCGCCCTTGCGGACGTTGTTCTTATGTTCCTGCGTTCTCACTTTGAGTGGTCTACTGCTCTCTCCTATGTATGCTCTGCCGCATTCGCATGGTAGGTGGTACACACAATTCTTGGAATTCTGATCTTCATTGTATGGTTTGGTTTTGGTTAGTATTCCCCTGAGCGTTCTGGTCGATTATTTATATTTACCAAATATTCGTTTTGCAGATGAAGATGTTTTAGAGTAACTTCCTTACTTGTTATGTGTGGAAAATTAAATTAAATAAATATTTTTCATAAAACTTTATTTTTGATATTTTTAATACCTTTGTGTGGTAATATTCTGTGCTATGAAATTAAAAAATACATAGGAACATTTTCCTTGTTTTTCAAGATCTTCTTTCCATTTTTTAAAATCATCAAGTGATGTGATATCTATATTATGCATACTTGTGATAATTCATTATACGTAAATAATTTTTCAAAACATATTGTGCATACTTTATCTTTGTTTAACAGGTTAAGTGCCGCCTTACTGGAAATTTCAACTTCCCCATTGGCCGACCACTTTTTGTTACCAAATCGCATTTCTATATATTTTTTTAACCTCAAATGGAAGTCTTAGGGCCTCCTGTGCGACTTTCGGCCCAAAAATCAATTTTTCAAAATGAGACTCCACGTTGGAGTTTCATGGCCACCAACAAGACTTTTATCACAGAATGCTTCGTGAGTCCAACCTGGCTTCAAGTCTAGATCTGTCCATTCCTATCTGTGAACGCACCCAGCGCGCTTCGCGGCTGCCTGTTTATTGTCAGTGTGAACATTGTAGTGGCATACTGCAGTCGTACGAGCAAGAACAAAAAAAATTGAAAATCTTTGGCAAGACGTATTTCCGGGAGAAGATTCTGATGAGTCTTTGTTTGGCGAGTGAATACCAACCGTCATTACCCAATATGCTTAAGACTCCGACGAGGAAAGGTCTGGAGCAGACGTTCCTAGGGCGGCAAATAAAATGAATGAAACTATAGTCTGGGGACTTGTTACAGGCGAAAACTTACAGAAATTCATATTCGATGACAACCATTCTGCAGGATTCAAAGCGCAATTGTATGAAAACTTCTACGAAAAATCTCCTTTTGAATTCTACCAATATTTTGTAAACGATGACCTTCTTTCTGTGATACTAACTACTATTATTTTATCTCTATCGATTTAGATTTAAGTGAATTGTTAGGTCCAAGAGCATGGGCGTAGCCAGCTAAGGGCAGGGAGGGGCAACTGCCCCCCCCCCCCTGGAAGAGCAAAAATAAATTAAATAATTTTTAAATTGTAATAAACAAAAAATTAAATCTAAATATACATATTTTTCTGTTCTGCATATTTTTTTTGTTATCTGTTATTAGTTTAATTTAAGTATAATTAAAATCTCAAAGTTTTGTTTTCATTTGCCTTTTCTTTTTATCCTGAAATTTTACATTTTGAACGACCATAGACCATGGTTTGCCCCCCCCCCCTGTTATAAATCCTGGCTACGCCCTTGTCCAAGAGACAAATCGCTACGCTCCGCAGTGTCAAAAGAAATATATTTAAAAAAAAACGCACGTATCACCACGTGGCACAACACTGATGTCGGCGAAATGAAACGATTCCTTAGAATACTCATCTGGATGGGATTGTATCATTTACAATTCTTACAGTTGTACTGGTCAAGGAATGATCTTTATCAAAAAAGTAATGTCAACGAACCGTTTCCAGTTATTATGGAAAACGCTACACTTCAACAACAATTCCGTCACAACCGATGACCGTTTGCAGAAGATTGCTCCACTGATTAACAAATTGTAAGAAATTCAACGCCGCGAGCATACCAGATGAAAACGTTTGCATAGACGAAACTATGGTACCTTTTCAAGGACGATTAAAATTTAAGTAGCAAACAAGAAGCATAAGTTTGGAATCAAACTGTTCAAACTTTGTCTGCAAGGTGGTTACACATATGACTTTAATGTATACTGCGGAAAAAAACATGCCGCAGACAGCAGCGTACCAACAAATTAGTTATGGAGCTCATGGACCCTCTGCTTGACAAAGGACGAACACTTAAACCATAGACAACTATTATACCTCAGTCACACTGGCACATGAACTCCTACTCCGAAAAACCCATATGATTGGTACACTGCGCGCAAATCGCAAGTATAATCCAAAAATGTCATTTCGAAAAATTGAAAGTTGGTGAAAATGTGGCTGAAGAAAGTAACTCAGGTATTATTGTTCAAAAGTGGTGGGACAAACGAGAAGTACTGAGGCTGAGTACCAAATTCGATGGACGCAATTGTGACAATCCAGACAGCACGTCGTGATATTTTCAAGCCAAATAATGTACTCGAATATAATAAATATAAGAGCTTCATTGACATATCAGATCAAATTAAGGGCAATAATTCAGCATTACGTAAATGAATGAAGTGGTATAGAAAATTGTCTACGGAGCTCTTGACCGGTAGAGCACTTATTAATGTCTACGTCGTACATCAGAAGGTCGCCAATGAAGGGATGACAGTTACCAGATTTAAGGAAGAGATCATTCGGGGACTTTTGGGGGATTCTCTTGTCACACGAGTCCCCTTGTAAAATGAGCATAAGCTTTGTGACGTTGGACGTACAGAGAGAAGACGCTGTGTTACGTGTTACGCAAAAGTAGCAGAAGAGGAAGGTAGGCAAGTTGCTCAGAGGAAAGCAACAAACACGACATTGAGATGAGGTGCCTGTGAAACATCCTATTGACTTGACTGCTTTTTTTATCACGCATTCGGTGGAAAAATCACAAGTTGCGTACTCGATAAATAGGTTTGTTATATTTAATTTCATGTTTATATGAGAATAAAGTTTATGTTGTCTCAAATATACCTTTTTTTCAATTTATGAAGAAAAATAGACAAAAATATCCATATGCAATGCATAAAATTTAGATGAATATTATGGGTCATGTGACTCCAGGTTGGCCTCTCAGAGGCCTAGGCCAAGTATGGTTTCTATACCATGTGGCTAGGCTCGAAACGTTCCCGCATGTTTTGAATGGGTCCGTGAAACCGCAGTGGAACTACGCAGTATTTTATAATGCAATAGCATGTGAGTACATCTGGGACTCATACGGCCAAATGTAATATTTATGTGTGAGTCCATCTTGGAATCTCACAGCGCTTAACCTGTTCAATTAAAACTGGCTTCGTGCATCTTTTTCGAATGGGCATTTAAATTTAACCAATTAGAAAAGTGTTTGCCACAGTTTGTACACAAAAGAATTGTCCTAAAATAATAATAAAAAATTCAACAATAGGCAACTTTAAGGAATTAAATTCGATCTTAAAAACAGTAAAAAACAAGTGACTACATTCAACATGGTAGAAGAGAAGGAAGTGACACTAAAGGATATAATGGAAAAAATTAATATTAATGGATGTGAAAATGGATGATACGAAAGTAAGCCTCCTCAACAATAAAATAACCAAGCTGGAAATGACAAAGATTAGAATAGAAAACAAACAAAAAAGAAGCCAGAAAAGTAGAAAACAGATTTGGAACATGGAACGTGAAAGCATTGTTGCAAGTAGGGAAAATGGAAGAAGTCAAAAAAGAAATAGAGAGATATAAAATAGCAATATAGCATAACAAGAAGTAAGAAGAGAAGGGGAAGGAATAATAGAAAAAGAAATTTTTTTGATGATGTATGGAGGAGAGAAGAAACAAGGAAAGAACGGTACTGCGTTCATGGTAAATGGTAAGATAAAGCAAAATATCATAGAATTAAAAAAAATCAATGGTAGGGTATCCTAACTAAGATTAAAAAATAGTATAGCGAACATTACCATAATAAATGGTTATGCATCCACAGAAGTGGCAATGGAGAATGAAAAAGACAAGTTATGGAAAACTAGAAGAGGTTTGTGAAAGAGTACCGGAACATGATACACTAATAATAGCAGGAGCTTTTAATGAAAAGATTGGGAAGGAAGAGTACATAAGGAATGTAGCAGGGAAACACACAATCCATGAAATAACTACAGATACACATGAATATGACCATAGCGAGCACAAACTACCAACATAAGAAAGAACATCAAATCACATGGCTATTACCAGGAAAGACTGATGGAAGTCAGATTGATCCCATCTTAATCAAAAATAAGAGACAAAAAGTAATACAAGACATAAAATCTTATAGAGGGACAAATGTACATACGGATCATCAGTTAGTGAAAGCGAAAATTAAAATGGAAGTTGTCGAGGATAAAAAAGGGCGATGCATAAAAAGAAAATGGAACGTAGAAGAGCTACAGAAGGAAGAAAAAAGAAGCGAATATGAGAAAGAGCTACAGAAACAACTAAGTAATGAAGAGAGAATGGACAACATAGAAGTTAAGTGGGGCAACATGAAAAGTAGAATAGTGGAAACAGCGGAAAAAGTAATAGGACGAAAAAAGGAGCAACAAAGAAAGGATTGGTTTGGCGATCAATACGAGGCATTAATGAAACAAAAGAAGGGAGCAAGGTTAAAATGGTTACAAACTGATAGAGATGACGATTATGAGAGATACGAACGAATAAAGAAGGGAACATCAAAAATAATCAGAAACAAAAAACCAGAATGGTTCGACCAATTGATGAAAGATATGAAAAAGACTATAAAAATAATATGAAGCTATACCAGGAAATTAGGAAGCAAAAAAGGAAAAGAAGCAGCATCGCCAACATAGATAAAAAGAGTGGGAAAGATATATGAAAGAAAAGAACAAAAATGAAGAATCTGAGGAACCAACAGAAAGCGAAGTTGGCGAAATAATTAAAAACTTAAAAACACGAAAGACAACGTGACCCCACAGCATTTGCGGAGAAATGTTGAAAGAAGGAGAACAAGCTAAGAAAAGAATAAATGAGGCAGATATGAAGATAAGAGACGATGCGCGAAGAATGGAAGAACGGGATAATAGTACCTATCCCAAAGAAAGGAAACCTAATGGATTGCAAAAACTACAGAAGGATAACCTTGCTCAATATAACGTATAAGGCATTAACATCGGTGATACTCGAAAGGCTGAATGAATATACAGAAAAAAATAGAGGACTATCAGAACAGATTCAGGAGAGAGACATCAACCATAAATGCGATCCACACAGTGAAACAGATAGTGGAGAAAAGTTATGAACAAGATATTGAGTTGGAGATAGTCTTCGTAAACTATAAACAGGCTTTCTATATGGTTAGAAGAGAATCGATCTTAAGAGACGCGAAAGAAACGGGCATCCATGATAAATTAATAAGAATATTAAATATGACAATGCAGGATCAAAAACAACAGTATTAACACATGAAGGAATGACAGATGAAATAGAAATACACAGGGAAGTACGTCAACGGAGCGGACTATCGCCGGCACTATTCAACATTGCAATAGAAGGAATAATGAAAGAATATCGTATCGACGGAACAATAGTTGAAAAGTAAATGCAAGTAGTAGTAGCATACGCAGGTGATATAGCATTGATACCAAGAGACACGAAATGTTTAGAAGAGGCAATTGAGAAGATTAGTAAAAAGGGAAAAGAGAGAGGGTTAGAACTGCATAAAAAAAGAACAAAAATATGAATATGGCCATGAGAGAGAATAGAACAAACAATAGAATACAAACAATAGAAACATTGTAGAAAAAGACACAAAAATTTATGAAGGAAAGTATTGCAGTGTAGTGGAGTGACGCACCACCAACACATAACTAGTCAATAGAGTCTCTACAGAGGCGGCTTCAGCTCCTACAGTAGTGTACAGCTTTTAATAATAATAATAACGTCAAGTAAGATACAAGCAAGAATCAAAAGACTACAATAACCATAATCATAAAACAAACAAATGAATAAATAAGTAAAATGGTATCAAATAGGAGCAACAGTATAAAAACAATGATCCAATAAATACTTCTGTATAGCACTTAAAGGTTTCAATTTAGGGAATTTTTTTACAAACAGGATAGTCTAGATCTAGGTACCATGAGTGATTCAGCACATCTCTGCATATGAGTGTTCATCTGGCACAGTTTGAAAGTTGGCACTATGTTTATGTATGTGTAGTAGTGTTGGGCAATACATATTGATATTTTTGACTTCGATACTCAATATTTTGTATCGACACTTACTCATTTCATATTAGCACTGGATTGATCCAATGTGTTAGGGATCGAAAAACTTGAACTGAATCTTTTCTGTTATTATATCTTAATCTATCAGTGTCGTACACAAGCAAAGGAGAATCAGTAATAATCAGTACTGACTGCTGCGGTCATCTTATGCCTATTAATTGACATTCTTGGCCGCATTTATTACAGATACCTTTATTTATAGCGCATATTGACTATTGAGATGTTTGTTACATTCTCCTTTAAAATGATAGATGGCTATTTAACATGAAATCATAAATTGGGTGAAGTTCCATTCTGCTTACACTGCGTTTTGCGATCATTGTATAGAATATAGTGCCGATACTGCACAATATGAGTATATTTAATTTTCGAATACAAATTTGGGCGTGTTACTTACTACTGTTATTATTATTATTATTATTATTAGAATACTCTCCTTAATAAGCATACTGCGCCCAATTACTTAGGAGGAGAACAAGCAGTATCAAGTTTACAATAAACAGAAATTATCATTTAACACGTAGAGTCTAAGATTAAATGCTTACCTACATTCAAAAAAGATTGGTTTAAGGTATATTATGAATGGGTAGATTACGAGTTACTAGAGCCGATTTGATCTGCTTAATAGTGCAGTTAAAAATATCCAGATTAGCTTCGATTGAAGAGTAAGCCGAGATCATTCTGTACAAAGGGGAATATAAAAGGACGTTAGTTCGAGTGGCAGGTAGGTGGAACACATTACTTGAACGAGAATTAAATCTTGGAACTCTAAATTGGATTATGTTGAGAATCTCTGTGCAGTCGATTAAAGGCGATATGACTTTGTATAAAAATATTACAGCGTGCATCTTTCTTCTAACCTCTAAGGATACAAACCTATATTCATTCATGTTATATTGTGTTCACAGTACAAAAGATTATGGTGTGAAACTATTATGCCACGTACACAAAGTAATACATGGAAATTTTTCATAAACACACCTTCGGCAGGTAAATGTAAATTGTATCATGTAGACGTAAAAACGTCTAATCTCAACAACATATTACACGACGGCATTCAAGTATTTCTCTGGACAAACCATATACTGAATCTCGTATTCAGACGGTATGCATACTTTTTTTAACTTTCAGTCATTTGGATAATAATTAATTGTTCTGTAAAATTCCATATAGGTAGCAGAAATTGGCACATCATCTATAGGCTCATCACTGTCACTGCAACCCAGAGAACCTGAACTCTCTGCTGAAACTGACTATCATGGACCAAAACCGACTGCCGATGTCAGTTTCAGTGGAATCTGAAACACCAAATGTCCCTCCTCCACAACCATTTCTGTAAAATCTTTACCTGTAATTTACCTTTAAGCACAACGGAACAAGAGGGCTTCAACTATTTGATGAAAGTAGTGGCTCCGCTGTATTCACCTGCAGTTCACAAACAGTTGGCAACAATTATTGACCAAAAATATCAAGTTTTGAGTAGTAATCTTAATGCAGTGGCAAGTTGTACAGAGGAGTAAGGTGAAAGACATACCTCTGAGTATTTATCTCGATGTATTTTAAAAATTGGTACAGACTGGAATATACCTCATGATAAAATTACTGCAGTGGTTACTGATAATGGAAAAAATATTGTCAAAGCAATTCATCATACATTTGGGAAAAATAAACAGCTACCATGTTTTGCGCACACCTTAGATTTAATTGCTTCGAGTATAATTAAGGAGGCAGTACATGTTCAAGAAATTGTTGCAAAAGTAAAAACCATTATGCGATACTTTAAACAAAGTGTTAATTTAGCAAATGTATAGACTAATCCTAAATTTTAAATGTTACAGCGATTTGTAAAGTTGTTAGGAGTTATTTTGCACTTATTTTAATTAGACATCTGAATTCACCAACAATGGCTGGTGCTACTGAACTGCAAATTATTAAAGAAGTTCTTGATATTTTGGGTCCTATAGAAGCGTTGTCAAAAGAAATTTCAGGAGATCATTATTTAATTTCCAGCAACATTATTCCAACCGTTAACCTGTCTTTGATTTAAATTGCAAGCTTTGTTACCTTCCTCAGAATGTACTAAAAAAACTTGCTCTGAATGGCCTAGAAAAAAGGATGTGGTGCCGTAGAACTTCTTGACCTAAGATTCAAGAAGGTCCATTTTAATAATGCCATGGCATGTTCAAATGTGATACATGCAACTGACAAGGAATGCAAACTAAAAATTAATAGTGAAAATCAACTGGCATCTACTTCCGAATCACATTCTAAATTGGCACTACCCTCTACAAGTGATCTTTAGTCGTTTCATGAAATATTGGCTCAGCAGTCGGAGCAAAGAGCAAGGCCACTAGCAAGTGATACAGAGCTTTACTGTGAATTAAAAAAATTTTTGAATTTGTCACTAGCTTCTCTTAACAGATTCAATGGTGTACTGGAATAGCAACTTTCATGGCAGAGGCAGTACAATTCTGAAAGATATAGCTTTAAAGTATTTATCTGTTGTGGGGAGTTTTGTGCCGTGTGAAATACTATTTTCGCAAGCCGGAAACACTACGACGCCAAAAAGAAATAATTTACCCAACCGGAAAGAGCCTTTCTGAACTTTTATTTCTCAGACCGTTAGAATTGTAAGACTGGCACATCTAGGTACAATTTATTTTAAATTCATTTTCTAAACCTTGTTTTTTTTACAAATACGTGTACAGGGTCTGTCACGGCGAGCTGAGTCAATATACGGGGTGTCCAGAAACTCTACGGACAAACTTTGCGTAGTGATTTTAAACCCAAAAATAAGAAAAAAAGTTCATATAAACCCAGGTCCGGAAACGCTTCGTTTAGGACCTACAGGGTGAGAAAAAAATTTATTTTCCTCGGTTTTTTTACCACTCGGTATATTGACGTTCCGTTTGAATTAGTTTGTTCCCTTTTCGGTTCTAACCAAAAAAGGTATACTCGGTCGATGCCTCTCAGATCAACCGTTTTCGAGATATTGGTTGATGAACAGTTCAATTTAATTCCCTATAATCCTTAGCTAATTGGAATTAAAAATCAAAGTAACGTATGTTTGCATTTTTATTTCAACTTTGAATTTAAAAACGAAAATGAAGAAATAAATAATAAAACTAAAAAAATAAATGTTACAAAAGGTGTTCCACATAATGACCATTTGTTTCGATACATAATCTCACTCGTTTTGATAATGAGCGGGAATTAAGTTGAACTGTTCATCAATCAATATCTCGAAAACGGTTGATCTGAGAGGCATTGCTTAGAACTGAAAAGGGAACACACTGATTCAAACGGAACGTCAATATACCGGGTGGTAAAAAAGTTAAGGTCAATTGACTTTTAGCGTACCACTGTAGATGGCGTCCTCTGCAGGCAGCATCAAAATCAATAAAATATTTAAGTTTCTCGACCACAAAAACCCCCGTGCTCCAAATTTCAGGACCATATTCAAATTTGTTCGCAAAATATTGCCATAAAACCGAAGAAAATAAAATTTTTTTGACACCCTGTAGGTCCCAAACGAAGCGTTTCCAGACCTGGGTTTATATGAACTTTTTTTCTTATTTTTGAGTCTAGAATCACTACGCAAAGTTTGTCCGTAGAGTTTCTGGACACCCCGTATATATATATATATATATATACAGGGTGATTCGCGAGGAAGTGGCAATATTTTAAAAATATGTCGAGGAAGCCAAAATAAGTGAAATAAACTCATATGTTCAAGTCCGATTTTCATTTGTTTCAGAGATATTTAAAAAGCAAACAAAAATTTATTACAAAATCAATTACAAAATAAACAAAATAGCATTAATTTACGAAAAATGTTCGAAGCATTAATTTACGAAAATTTTCGAAAACACCACCGCCCACTTGGATACACTTATTTGCGCGTTTATAAACTGCACTAGTAGCGAGTTTCAATGAACGATTGTTCGCTCTAATGATAGCTGCTGCATTAAGAATGCGATCTAGTAACGCTTCCTCGTTTCCACTTTGGTAGCATAAACTAACGACTTCATCCATCCCCAAAGGCAAAAATCGAGGGGAGTGAGATCCGGTGATCTCGGTGGACAAGGAAGCGGACCGCCTCTGCCAATCCAAAGATCGCCGAAAGTGGTATTCAGAAAATTTCGTACGTTATTTGAATAGTGAGAAGGCGCTCCATCATGTTGGAAGATAATTCGTTGTCGAATATTTAAAGGTGCTTCGTCCAATATTTCTTCTAAATGGTCTTCTAAAAAACGTAAATATCCTTGTCCAGTAAGGCGCGCATCTAATACGAAAGGACCGATTAATTGATCATTTAGAATACCGCACCAAACGTTAATGCTAAATCGATGTTGGAAATTGTGTTCTATCGTAGCATGGGGATTTTCGTCCGACCATCGATGATTATTGTGGCAATTGTTAATTCCATCTCGCGTAAATTGAGCTTCATCCGACCACAAAATGTCTTTACACAATCTTCTGTTTTCCCGAATCCAATGACAAAATTGTACCCTTAAAGGATAATCGCCTTCGTGGAGATTTTGTACTTTTTGCAAATGATAAGCGTTCAAACCTTGTTGCTTAAGTGTTTTCCAAGCCATTGTTTGTGGTATTTCAAATTGGATTGCGATGCGCCTTGTACTTATCTCTGGATTTTCGTCTACCACATCCAGAATATCTTCTTCAAGTCCAACAGCGATTCCGTGTTCTCTTTCAGAAACAATACTTGCACTTGGAAATGTCCCAGTTTCGCCGGCATGTGTAAAAACAGTTTGAAATACTCGCTTGTTAGGAACTCTTCGATTCGGAAAACGACGTCGATACTCCTCCACTGCACGAACATTACTACCATTACAGAACCCATAAACAAATATCATATCGGCATATTCTTTATGACTAAATTTGTGGGGCATTTTTACAACTTCATAAAACTAATGTTGAACAACTGTCAGTTTTCATTTCAGTTGCCTACTTTCACCTAATTACACATAAGTTCTGGTTGCGTAATCCAGAAAGTCAACTCTTAAAAATAAATACCCTGTTAGGGAATTTTGCAAATATTGGCGATAGTGAGAACGTTCTTGGTGAGAATTTATTAGCCGCCAAATTTAAAGTTACTAAAAGGGCAATAATTATTTTAAAAGTTTCCTTTCTGGATTTCGCTCTCAGAATTACGTGCATAAGGTCAATACATCAACGTACTTCGTAATAGGCAAAAAATTGATGAGATTTGACATTTTAAGAAAAAGTCAATTATCCCTGAAACAAATGAAAATCGGACTTAAACATATGAGTTTATTTTACTTATTTTGGCTTCCTCGACATATCTTTAAAATATTGCCACTTCCTCGCGAATCACCCTGTGTGTATTAGACCCTAACTCTGTTGTTTTAAACAGAATGTACCCATTTTTATTATATTTTTAAAATCTGCGTTAAAATTAAATGTTAGTTTGTAAAAAGCATCCTATGTCTAAAATACACCGTTTTTGAATCATTTTCTATATTTCAAAATTTTTGACAGATGCACTTGTTCACCAAAAATATAATTTCTCAAGGCACAAGCGAGCTAGGCCAAGTATTTTTTAATACTTGCACACAGAACTCACAGCTTATAGAAGCTTACAAAAATAAATTCAAAAATTATACGGGATGTTCGAAAACTGGCGTCAAATTTTGCAATTTCAAAAAGTTAATTTTTTTAAATAGCAATCCTATTTTTTACTGCATTAATGGATTCTACGCTAAAAAATAAGGAGACTTTGTAAATATGGTTCTATTCCTAACATTTATAGTTTTTGTACAATCTTGAAAAAATTTACATTTTTGTAATTAAACTAAAAATTAATTTTAATCAATAATAAACAAATGTTATCGTGTCAATAAACAAATTATTTGACATTTCCCACATTAAAAAGTGTTAACTGGTAATTATGTCTCGTAATTATGATGCCAAGCAACTTCACGGTTGTAGTCTTTTTTAATAGAAAAAGTATTTTTTTGTATTTTATTCGGATTATTTGACAATTTATTTATGTTTAACAATTTCCTGGTTCACTGTTTGGTAAACACCCATACTTTGACGACTGTTAGGATTTCTATTTCTACAGATCGCGGTTACATCATCTGCATATTCAACGCATGCATTTGACGAATATAAGAAATAATATGGGACCGAGGATTGACCCTTGAGGAACTCCACAATTATTTGGCAAAGGTCTTGATAGAAACACAATTGCATTCAATTACTTAACTAGGATTTAAGCAATTGACAGGGTTTGCCGCGTATTCTATAGTAGTTAAGTTTACTGAGAAGCAGATCAGGCATAACACAGTTAAGTCATACAATAAGCGTAATGTACTATCACCAGTTTCCCATGCACCAATAATATCATTGATAAGATTTGATATCACGTTAATTGTAAACAGGTACAACACAAGACAATTTAAATGCATCAGGAAACCTTCCCTACAACACTCATTTATGAGGTCTAAAAAAATGAACCAATGATGTCAATTGAATGTTTGAGAATCTTGCCATTTAAATCATATACAGAATGATTGATGAAGCTCAGTACATTCGTTATATCTGTACTTTACTATAAATTTAAAATCCGCTTCACTTTCCCATTCCAACAGTATAAAGTTGTAATATGTTATACAGAGTATTTAAAAAGTTATAACCATTTTCCATAAAAATCGTAACAAGATCAGCGCCCTGTATAATTAAAAAAAAGTGCAAGAGCAATGATCTATCGCAGCAATAGTTTTTGGATGATTGTCAAAATTTATAAAAAAATTTTAATTTTATACATATTCATTAAATTGTATACAGGGTAAGTCAAAACACAAGTACATTATTTTCTTAGTAATTTTAAATAGATCGCGCTGTATTTTATTTTACAATTATAAAGTACTATTACCATACTTTTAATTTTATTACGCATTCCCTATGTCTAAAGTTAATAGTTTTTGAGATATTCTCATTTTTCTATGCGAAGTATTAATTATCTAAACGTTTGATAATTTTATTTTGAGCTGGCCATGAATGATTTATCAAAAACTGACAGTATATCATTTTGTTTAATAATTCAGTTTTACGATACATTCAAGTAGCAAAGATGAATGTTACTCATGGTGAAATGGTTGGTATGATCTGGATATTGGGAAAATGCAATAAAAAAGCACTATTATCAACAAAAACTTATCATGAACAGTTTCTACTACAGCAAGGTTTGAAAGATTAAAGGATCAGTTTCACCGCACTGGTTCAGTTGCTTTATGAAAAACCCGAATGAACAAAAAATACTGTGAGGGAGGAAAATGAATTACATGTGTTGCTTGCAGTGACTGATAACTCACATACCACTATAAGAAATATTTGCAAAGAAAAAGAACTTGGTTACTACTCTGTACAAAAAGTTCTTTCTAAAAACCAGTCACACCCTTACCACATTCAATTGCACCAACAATTAAATGACAATGATTTTGAGAAGAGAATTATATTTTGTGAATGGGCCTTAGAAAAGTTAATCAAGAGAGAGAGATATTTTTGATTATGTACTATTTGGTGAAGAAGCTACGTTTCATAAAAATGGTTCTGTTAACAGGCACAATTTTCATTGTTATTCTACAATAAATCCTTTATCACTTAAATACACACAGTCAAACTTGATGGTCGCTAAATGTATGGGGAGGTATTGTTGGTAACAATGTAGTGGGACTATATTTTTTTAAGAGCATGTAAATAGTGCTAGATGTATTTAGATTTTTTAGTAAATCAGTTACCCGTATTACTGGAAGAGGTTTGACTTCGTATACATGTACGTATGTGGTTCTTGCATGACGGTGCTCCTGTTCACGACAATCAGTTTCCTGAAAGATGGATTCTTTTTTGTGGGGTTATGTTAAGAACGAAGTGTATAAAACACCACCACAGACAGAATACTAAAAGTATTTCAAAATGTTAATGTAGAAATGCTTGGTTATGTACTATTTGGTGATGAAGCTACGTTTCATAAAAATGGTTCTGTTAACAGGCACAATTTTCATTATTATTCTACAATAAATCCTTTATCACTTAATTACACACAGTCAAACTTGATGGTCGCTAAATGTATGGGGAGATATTGTTGGTAACAATGTAGTGGGACCATATTTTTTTGAAGAGCACGTAAATAGTGAGATTTAGATTTTTAGTAAATCAGTTACCCGTATTACTGGAAGAGGTTCGACTATACGTGTACGTATGTGGTTCTTGCATGACGGTGCTCCTGTTCACGACATTCAGTTTCCTGAAAGATGGATTCTTTTTTGTGGGGTTATGTTAAGAACGAAGTGTATAAAACACCGCCAACAACAAGGAAAGGCATGAAATACAGAATACTAAATGTATTTCAAAATGTTAATGTAGAAATGCTTGGTAATTTCAATCACCGTTGTCTTGGGACGTCATTTTGAAAAATCGTATTTTAGTAAAATAAGTATGGTTTTTATTTTTTTTTAGTGCTGTTTTTATTTATCCGTTAGTAAAATTTTACGTAAATTTATTTGTAATTTGCTTTACTAAACAGTCATGGTAAACGGTCAATTTTTGACAAAGTTCAAAATAAAATTTGATGCATTTAGATACTTAATACTTTGCATACAAAAATGAGAATATCTCAAAAACTGTTAACTTCAGGCATAGGGAATGTTTAATAAAAATAAAAGTATGGTAATAGTACTTTGTAATTGTAAAATAGAACATAAGGCGATCCATTTAAAATTATTAAGAAAATAATGTACTTCTGTTTTGACTTACCCTGTATTCGATTTAATGAATATTAACAAAATTAGTAATTTTTATAAATTTTCACAATCGTCCAAAAACTATGACTTGATAGGTCATTGTTCTTGTACTTCTTTTTAATTATACAGGGCGCTGGTCTTGTTAGGATTTTTATGAAAAACTGGTTATAACTTTTTAAATAATCTGTATAACTTTATATTGTTGTAATGGGGAAATAAGTGGGATTTTAAATTTAAAGTAAAGTACAGGATGTTTCGTTTAAAAATAATATAACTTTGAGATGGCACAGCATTACGAAACAATCTGTAGAGTTTTAAAATGTGAAGCTTATAGCTGCCTACAATTTTTGTAAATCACTTTTTTGGTATCTTTTATTATAACGGATATACTGAGCTGTATCACACTAATCAATCACCCTGTATATAAAATGTGGTTGATTTATATAATTTATTTATTGTGTCACATAATTCAGGATATGTTACAGGTTCTAGATAGTTTAATTAAGTAGAAGTAGGTGTAGATTGCAATTCTAATTGTGACACTTAATTTCCATTATTTGGGACACTTGATTTAATATAAGAAAGATCACTTTGTTTCATATCGAAACGATTGTTTGACCCTTCATTGTCGAAATGATGTCTGTGAAAAAAAGTGCTTCAAATACAGTACTGAAAACAATCATGCATTATAATTAAAAAGTATGCCACTTTAATAATTTGAACTTTAATTGGCGCTTAATTATTATTCATAACAACATTGAATCGATACCCAAACCTTTCTCTTACATACCAGTTAATTAGGTATTATTAGATGATTATTACACATAATAAAGTACTTATCTTTTGGGTTTTAATCGTTTACTTTTCTATTTATATTTTATATAAATTTATACATTTTGATAACAATTACAGTTATCGTCCTCAGTAAATAATAACATCTTTAAGAATTACTTGAGATGTTAATACGAACTTGAAATATGAAAAAGATTAAAAAAAAATTGTTCTAACACCTCTAACAATTCTTAAAGATATTACAATTTACTGAAGGCGATAACTGTAATTGTTACTAAAACGTATAAATTTATATAAAATATAAATACACAAATACACGATTTAAAAACCTAAAAGATAAATATTTTACTTAATCACAGGGTTTGGCACATAATTTTACCATCTCACAAAAAACTAATAAAAAGTAATTACAATTTCATATTTAACACTTAATTACTTAAGCTCAAAAAAAAAATTATACACCACCTTGATTGGAAATAAAATTAGGTAAGAGAGGACGGCATTAATCCTAACCTAATAATTAGAACTTAAACCCCATTACAACAACACTTAATTAATGATATACTGCTACAATATTAATAGAATAAGAAAAATGTGCTTTAAAGCGGCATTATTAATGGGGTCAAATTTTAATCTTCAGACTACTAATTTATGTTTAATTAGCACCTAATTTCATAGTTGTCCAATTAAACTATTTACAAAAATCACTAAAAAGTAAAAAAGTATTATTAAACTCACAGATCTTCAGTATAAATTTTAAATACATAATCTTTAGCACTTAATTTAAAAATAGTTGTAATAATATTCGCAATTATAAATTAATTAAATTTGTTCACGATTTTTTAAAAATAAATTTACAATTTAGTACTTAGCACGCATTTTGCAAAAATCAACCACTAATTAGGATAATTAATAGCTAATAAAATATCTTTAATTCGTTAATTAAATTTGAACATAAGTTAGTTAATTTAATTAGTATACCGTTTTAAATCGATTTTTTTAAATTTCAGCAGTTAATTAGATTTAATAACTTAGTTAATCAAACATTAGCTCTTAATTAACACCTAATTACAAATTACATATGATCTATTTCAAAACGTAATGTTTAATTGTATGAGTTAAATGATTAAACGTGTAACTACGTATATTTTGTCAATCAGTTAATGTACCGTGTGTATACGACCCAAAATTTGTATTGTATTCACAAACATAAATGCTAATTATCTGAAATTAAGTACTAATAACACAAGAAACTATAGTCGGTTTTTTAGACCAAAATTGGCACATAATTGCTAATTTTCTAAAATTAAGTGCGAAGGTACATAATTACACAACTGGATCTTTTGTCTCATACGTTGGAGTATTTCATTGCGACACATACATCTATTCCCAAATTTAATTGATAATTTTTTGAAATTTAAGTGCTGATGAAATGTGGTATATATTTCATTCGGAAATGCATCGCTAATTTTATGCAAAACGTGTTAATTAAGAACTTAAATTGGTATTGACAATTGTCCATAAGCTGCTGCATTTATTTTTACGAAATTACATTCACCCTATTTATATTCAAATGTTAATTTAATATAATTAAGTGCTAAAGTATATAATTGCCTAACCAAATATTTGTCAATAAACTACTGTTAGGTCCAAATTCTACAAAATATCCCTAAATTTACTTGTTAATTCTATAAAATTATCTGCTAATTACATTGTAATTACGCACTTTTTTTGCCACTAAGGTATTAATTGGTTGTGTGGCAAAAATTGTGTATATTCTATTGGTAACTTGGTATTTTTATTAAATTAAATATTAATGAAGTGCTTACCTGCACATCTTTCATACATTTAACTGCTGGTTTGTATTAAAAAGGCGCTGTACTGATTTTTTTAAACAAAAACTATAAATACAGTAATTTCATAAATACTATTTTTTTAATTAACTACTAATTAAGTGCTTGCTTACATAATTTTGCACTTAAAACACGTTGCGCGGGTTCCTCATATATTTAATCGCTGGTATTGTGTAATTAGTGCAAATTACGAATATAATTACTCAAGTGAATATGTTTGCTTTACTTTTATTTTTTGTCGATCAGAATTTGTATGTGCGCTGTAATAGTAAATTTAATTAAAATTAAGTGCTAGATAAAGTACTTGGTAATACGCAAAATTGGTACCTAAATCAGAAGGTACGCCGATATTTTTTTAAACCAAATTTTTCAATTACCACACTTGAACAATTGAACAGTTTGTCATTAAGCCGATTAGTCTAATTATATACTGCAGAACTACAAAATTAAATACTTTATGAATAAGCAGCTAACTTGCTTGCGGTTTGAACTAAAATTAATGGCTAATTTTGTCGTAATTAAGTGTGTAATTACCTATAATTTTACACAAAATTTCATGTAATTCGTAAAATTAATCATAACTATCACCCAATTTAATCCCTATTTAGGAACGAAAGCCAACTCTTTAACATTTACTTTTGTCGTTGGCAATTATTTTCAAAGATGGCGGTCATAAAACAATTACGAACATGCATGTATTATAAAATGAACAAACACCCATGTTTTAAGTTACCTGTCAGTGCGTGTCATGTCTAAAACAACTTAAACCATAACAATATTAGAGTCAATCATGTCAATGTCATTTTCTGTCCATGTATCTGTATTTGTCACACACACTTCGTCAGTGTCTTCACCTGTACGCAAACAAAATTAAACAAAAACGCAAAAGCTAAAAAAAGCGGCAATAATACATACCATGATCCGTATCTGGATCTGTGTGATAATGAAATCCTTGCGTCACTCCTTCGTGAGAGTGCGCTCGGCCTAGCCGATGTAATCTAGCCATCTGTGCTGCTACACTATATGCAGGAGGTTGTCGTCGACCTGGACCTATATGATTTTTATTATAAAATTTTGCCTAATTTGGTTTTTAATTATTTACAATTATGGTTCTAAAGTTTAAGCTTCATAATTGCGCCCTCTGTAGTGTAAATAGAATTGCGATTATCAAGCTTTTACTACACCAATTTAGAAAACGTGTAATTTGTAAGAGTGATTTAAGAAATTAATTAATTTTTTGTGCTTATAACAATTTACACCCAGTGTCATAATGTACATATACGCGGTTTTACTAAGAAAATTAAAAAATAAGCAGAATTTGAAAGACCAACATAAGGTATATTTGCAATACGTGGCGCCCAACGTGGAGTACCCTCACTTAATGTGGTGCCCAATTTCAGAGACCCAATACAACGCAAGTTTTTAGTCATATTACACAAGTTTTACTCTGCGAGACGTTTTGACGTATATGGTGGTTAAAATACAGCATCTTGCTAATTTTGGTGAACGGTATACCTCATGTAGAACAGCTATACTTATACAACAGATTTCCCCACACTCGGCATTCAACGTGGGGTATCTCTTGGTTACATGGCAAGCAAGACGTTTTGCTTTACTTAATGGCCAATGTAGGGTACACTTCGCTTAAGTTGGTGCCCAATGTAAGGCACGTTTCACTTCATGTAAAACGTTTTGCATCCTGTGACTGCTAATATGGCTCAAGTACTGGCGCTAATCTTTAGTAACGTAACGGGCCAACATAAAACATGGTTTAGTGTAGAATAGATTTTGTTACACGTGGTATCTAACGTGGAGAATCCTAGGTTTAAATGACGGCCAATATGGGTACGCTTTGATTAATTTGGTACACACCACAAGACAAGTTTTATTCCAGGTGAGAAGTTTGGTACCCTGTGACGGCTGTCTTGCCACACGCGGCGCCCAAAATAATAGTAACTTTATCTGACGTGACGACCAATGCAAAGCACGTTTTCCTCTACAATATATTTCTCTACATTAACGGTGCCCAACGTAGGACATTGTGGGTTTAAATGCCAGCCAAAAATGTTCAATTCATTCAACGTGAAATAACCTTACTTAATTTAGCACCCAACAGAAGATAAATTTGATTAAATTAAGCACGTTTTACTCTAAGTGAGACGTTTTCCTGATAGCGGCTAGAATAAGACAAGTCGTGCTAGGCAAGACTCTCACGTTACACTAATTTTAACTAAGGTTATACCCCAATGTAAAACATGCTTTACAGTAGAATCAGTTTTCCAACACGTGGTCATTCAACATGGGACATCCTAGGTTTAAATGGCGTCCAACATGCAATATGTTTTTTAGTTGGCGCCCAACGTGCAATACGTATTGATTAATTGAATACATATACAAGACCGGCGTTACTGTAGGCGAGGTTTTTCCACAGGTGGCATCGCACATGGCGGTTGTCTGATATTAATGGCGCCTTAATTTGGCGATTAACTCAAGGCTAGTTTTACTACACGTAAGAAGTTTTGCTATTTGTGTGGCTAATATACAGTCTCGGCACATATAGAGCCCAAGGTTAGGATACTTTTGATTAATGTGATGTCCAACGTAACGTATTTTTTTTTACTACAGAACAGGTTTTGATACACGTGGCTCCAACGTAGGGCAATCCTGGCGAATGAGTCGAACATAAAAGGCATTTTCCATAGTTTAAAGAGCGCGCAACAAGCAATAAGTGTTTCATTTATTTGGCGCCCAATGTGAGATACGCTTCAAGATGCTCAACATAAGGCGTTCTACTTTCATGTGTCATGTTTTGCAGTCTGTGACAGCCAATATGAGCCAAGTCTAACCATACGCGGCGTCTAAGAAAGGACAATTATTATTAACGGTCCCCAACGTGAAATATGTTTTACTGTAGAATAAGTTTTGCTACGCGAGGCGCCAACGTTAATTTAAATGACGCGTTTTCCTTGAGATGGGGCTCAAAATAGGGTGCGTTCTACTTTATTTCACGCCCAACAAAGCGCAAGTTTTGTTACATTAGGCGAATTTTACCACGTGAGACGTTTGATGCCCATTGCGACTAATCAGATATTTTGTAACAAATGACGCCCAAAGTGAAACTGATTTGGTTAGTGTTAAAACACCAACAGGATGTTTTACTGTAAAATAAGTTCCTACGCGTGCATCCAAAATGGAAGATCCTTGGTTTAATAGCGGCGCCCAATGTGGGATACGATTTAAATTCGTGCTCAATGTAAGGCAAGTTTTACTTTATGTAAGACTTTTGCGGTCTCTGGCGGCCAATATAAGAAAGGTCTAACCACACGCGACGACTAAATCAGGCAAATTTTCATTAACGGGTACCCATTGTGAAATTCACTTGGCGCTCTAAACGTCCATCAGCGCAAGTTCAGTTATAATAAGCAAGTTTTGCCGTCGGTCGCGGTTAAGATAAAATGTCTTGATACATGCGGCTAACAAAGAAAGGCTTATTTTGACTAACTTGGCCCCCACCGTACGTCACCCCTGTTTTAAATAGTGGCCAGAGAAAGTTTTCATTTATTTGGTGCTGAGTCTGTTATAAGTTTTCTTACACGTGAAACGTGTTGCAGCTAGGAGTACGGCGCGGCACCCAAACTAGATATATTTGATTCACGAAGATTAACGTGACGTCTATAGGCGTACCTATTTAAAATACCACCCAACATGGAGCAAATTTCTTTATTGACACCGCCCAAGGAGAGGTACACTTTAGGGTGAATTGCGCCCAACGTAAAGCAAATATCCATATTCGCGTATATGTACGTAATTTATATTAAAGTAAAACTGGCTACGCTTTACATATTTAAGCTGTGTGTTTTTCCTGAATTTCAACGTTATGTAAGATCCACTACAAAAAAAAGTGTAAAGCGAAACACAATTTGCAAAAATAAATAAAAAGCCAAGACTAACTAATTAGCAAGCAGACAAAAGGGCCAACTTACCATTACGAAAAGCAATGGGCAAAGGAGGCAAGACGGCCACAGCATGAGGGTAGGGAGGAATAGCACCAACGCGGGGATACCATCCTACCACCACAACAAACACAACCATCGTAACAATACCAACATATTTATAATACATGCAAATATCACAAAAAAAAATTGAATTTTACCCAACTTAATCATTGCAAAAATAATTTAATTAATTATACATACCTGCAATTGAAGGTGGGTGTCTAGAAGGACTAGGACAACGTGGCTGTGATTGATAAGAGTGCGGTAGCCCTGTGGGACCATCACCTGCAGAACTATTCGTGCTGTGGCCAGAATCAGAAGAAGCCACTGAGCCTGTACCAATAACATGCATTCACAAACATGCTCAAGATTAAATTCATAATTTGATAGTATCATTTTTGTATCAAAAACATGCGAAAGTGTGCAATGTATGTACAAGTATTACGTGTATAGAGTGCAAACTGAAAGTTGTGTCAGAGGTTTGTACAGAAGAGATACACACCTGATGTAAGCGTTTTTCTGAGAGGTAAATTACTGAGAGATGTTACACTACTACTTTCGGCCGATAGTGCGACTGATGGAAGGGGTGTTGGTGTGTCGGAATGTGAGCGTTCGTGCATTGCTCGTCCACCTGCTCCACAGCTACTCGAGCTACCATAACTGGAATAACTTCCTGTAAATAACGAAAGTCAGAAGTTTGAAACAGGTTTAATTTTAAGAAAACAGACCTGTCGAGCTAGGCGCTCGCCGCACTGCCGGACTTGGTTGTGGTGCGTTAAATCCTGGAGGTAACGGTGGTTGGCGGGGTTGATGTGGTCTCGTTTTGTTCTGTTCTGAAAGTGCCAGCAATTTTCTTACAGCTTGAGGTGAGGCAGAGCCTGTACGTTTAAATTTATTTGACTGCAAATGCTCAGCTCAAGCTCTAGGAGATTGACTTACCAAACTTAGCTGTTGGTTTACGTTCATCACTCGTACTACTAGTACTGCTTGTCGTAGAGGGCGCTGGAGATGCGTGCCGTTTCCCACGAGGCCCAACTACATTAGCTGTTGTGTTATTAATCGCATTCTCACATTCCAGCGACATCTCGTGTAATCGCGACTCATCGGTAACCACGTGCAGATTATTCAAATACGCCTTTACCCTTCGCACCATTTGAGATTCCTCAAACATTTTCTTCGGATTAGGGGCTGCTGCCGATTTTTTCCTCCGTTTCACAGTTGCTTGACCTACTCACATTTAGAATAAATTTACGTATTTCTTTTAACTCGCAAATCACCTTGAAAATGATGCTGTGAACCACCGGTCGTAAGCTGATTTAGAGCTACCATCGCATTACTAGCAGGTTGTCCGCCAAGCTCAAGCATAGTCAGTAAATCATACGGGCTACTGCACATATTACTAAGACCTCGTACTTCTTTCGCAATCATCCTCAATTTCTCAAAATTTACCAAACCCTCCACTTTAGAATCGTTACCTAAATGTATAAACGTCAGATCTTTCTTAACCACAGGATAGAATGGAATCTGAAAATATAATCGTGAATATAAATTACAATTTTAGACACTTTAACTTACGATTGGCGGTTGATTTTGTTCCGCGCTCACAAGCTGCCGATATTTGCTCATGTTCCTTGATGGGTCCATAAGTTGTTGTAATTCTGAGAATAGCCTTTGATATTTACCAGGAAGTTTATCCCAACTTTGTCGTAATCGTGAAACAGCACCGTGGCCTAAACCGCTTATAATTGCGAACATAGAGTTGAAATTCTTACATTCTTTACATTGACCTGCAAATTAGTTTAAATAATAAATGTCACAAAAAAAGTTTATTATAAGGTGACCAAACAACAAAACGGTCAACAGGGGCGACGTAACGTGACACAGTGAAAACAAAAGCCGACTAAGATTCTAAACTTGGGTTGCATAAGTATAGAAAACCAAACGTGGGACATTTTATAAGTAAACTAATCTGGGGCGAAAGACTATGGTTCCGGATCGTGGGGCTACATGATTTTAAGACAAGCGTCCAATTGTAAGTAGCAAGAATACCGTATACAAAAATGTACAAAACATTCGTGATTTAACATTTAAAGTAAATAGAAAGCACAAGGAAAACCGACTAGCAAAATGTTTAATAGTTACAAAGTCTACTAAACCAAGAGCTAGGTGACTGCAAATGACCAGGATACTTAAACAAGCGTCGAAACATAACAAAGAACACGACCAAACAAACCATGTTATAAAATCAAACTAATGTAAGGAACGCAAAACTAAAAGTAGAGCGAGTTAGAAACCGAAGCGAACGTAACAAAGCAAGACGCTCCGATAAGATCATTAACAGGTGCTCAATCGAGGGCAACTAAGTGCAAAATGGCGTCCAAGCAAGATGTAAGTTATAAAAGCATCAAAATCAAGATATGTAAACACAAAAAGACGCCGTAAAGTGTGATAAATTCTGATAACGTTAAAACGAAAGGGACAGCATAACAAAAAAGGCAGCTAGCAAGTAGCAACCTAAAGCTTGATATAAGGTACCCAAACGTGGGCTAGACACAAAGGCGTGTATTAGTGTGGGACAATCTGATGAGCTAATACCCCTTACCGCGGGGTAATGTTAGTTGGCCCTCAAACGAAGAGCAACGTAACTACAAAAACCGCTAAAACTCGGAGAAACGTGCCCATATAGAGAGACCAAATAGGCTCAAAATAGTGGCTCATTACAATACAATTTAAGTTTGTCAAAAAGGGTAAATATAAAATACGCGGTTTGGTATTTAGCGCAAATATAAAAAAGGTATAGCGAACGTTCTGGGTGCTCACGAGTGACGTCCGACTAGAATGTCTTCCAAACGTGGGACTGGCCCACGTGGGGCAGCGTAGATGCCGCTCAAGCAAGGAGCAACGTAACCAAGGCAGTTAAACGTGACGCAACGTAAAACTAGACAGCGATAACAGAGGGTGTAGTATAAAGACGTTCAAAGTTGGCACAAATGAAAATCTCTTGCCAAACACTAAAGCAAGACGTGCAAATATTGAGATATGCAGGTACAAAAATTAAATAAAGGAACTCTATTGCAACCGCACAATATCGTCTAAGGTTTAACAAGACAAGTAAGTACCCAAAAGTGTGTCAAATAACAAAAAGGCACTCAAACAAAAGCAACATAAGACTATAAAACGCCAAAACGAGAACAAATAAGTCCCAAAATAGTTCTAAAAGAAATGCCATTCAGGGCTAAATAGTACCTAACAGTGGGGGAAATCGTCATTCACATGTTACGCGAAATGGCGTCTAATCAAGTCTGCTCACGCCCTAATGAGGAGCAACCCAAAAAGTAAAACTTCCTAACGAGAGCAACTAGGTACAAATACATGTAAGCCGCCCGAAAAGTGAAAATGGCGCATAATCAAAAGGTAACGCAAGACAATAAGAGCTGGATAAAAATGGGACACGATCTGATGACGCCCAAACGGGGACCAATATATCAAAAAGGTGCTCTAACGGAAAGCAACGTAATACTATAAGTATAAGGGTCCATGCGAGAGTGCGTACGTACAACATGGGGTAACGTCTCCAAAAGAACAGCAATTATGTACAAAATGGCGTCCAAACAAACAAACTACACATACCCAACAGTGTTGCAAGTAATAAAGCCAATTGCTGGAAAAAAGGGTAGGTACCTTGAGACATGTAATAACGGAACTATAAAACGCGCATAAACTGGGAGATCATAAGACACTAAAACGTAACGGGGCACGTAAAACAGTCGCGAAGACAGTGTATGATAATATAACTAAAGTTTCCTAAAACCACAAGAATCAAGATGCTACGCTGGAGTAGTTTACGAGACAACCCAAGGAACTATAAAATATTGGCAAATTAGTGGTAAAACCTGATGCACCAAAAGTAGAAGTAACGTAAGAATCAAGGCGGTCAAAGGAGAGACCTAAAACTGTATGATATCCAAACGATAGCAACTAATTAAACAATGACGTCCAAACGGGGGGTAGCGTAAAATAATAAAACGCTCAAAAGCAAGGCAAGATAAAAGGGTGTTCAAACAGTAGGCTACGTAAGTACTAAAGAGCACCTCAGATTGACACTATTCTGATAACGTCCAAACGAGTAAGAAGAAAAATACACTTAAGTGAGAAAAAACGTAAAATTATAAGACCACCAAACATAAGGCTGTAACTATAAAAAGGCACCTTAGCATGGTACATGGTCTAAAAGAAGAGCAACATAACAAAGATACTTAAACCACAGGCAACCTAAGATAAGCCACCCAACCGAAGGTAACTAAATACAAAATGACGCCTACTCGTAGAGTGACGTAATGCAATAGTAACCAAAAGTAGGATGATATAAATGTGTTCAAATGTAAGTACAAAAAGATTTCTTGACGAACGACAGCCTGATGGTGCCCAAATAAGGGGAAACTAAAAAAAGTCGCTCAAACAAAGACAAATAATGATCGTAAGACGCCCAAACGAAAGCCACTAAGTAAACATTATACAGTTATACTCTAATGATATGTCTAAATGAGTTGTCAGTCTAAAGCGTCAAAGTAGAGCTAATATGAAGGCGTCCAAACTTTAGACTATACGAGTAAAACGGCCCAAACTCTTAAGGCGATACACGAGGATGAACAAACCAAAAATGATCAAACGATATAGAAACATGAAAGCGTGGAGCTATAAAACTACGAAAGGGTTTCCAAACGGAAAACAATGTAACCGATGCTCAAGGTAGATTTTTCATAATTGATTATAAGGCGTCGGCAGCCCTCACGAGAGCAACTAAGTACAAAAATGTCGCCTAATTGTGGAGTTGCGTAACACCATAAAGCGACCAAACAATGTAAAGATGTGTCCAAATGTTGGACTATGTAAGTACAAAACACCTCGGCTTAGGGCAAGGTTCGAAAGAACTCAAACAAATGGCAAAGTGAAACATGTACTCAACGCCTCAAGCGGCCAAACGAAAGCATAAGTATAAAAGGGCTTTATAGGTACAAAGCGCCTTGACCGAGGGGACAGGGTTTAATAGCACCCAACGAAGGTCAAACTAAAAATTCGCTCACACAAAACGTAAAGCCCAAACAAAAGCAATGTTAGGCTATAATGCGCCCAAACTATGGCAACAAAATACAAAAATGGCGCCCAAACCTGGGATAGCGTAACACTATAAAGTGACTAAACAATATATACATTTGTTCAAACTTTGGGCCATGTAGATGTAAAGCACCTAGAGGTAGAGCAGTGTCCTATGGCGCTCAAAATGTCAAAATAAACATCCGCTAAAACAAAAGATAAGACCCCAAACAAAAGCAAATGTAATTGCGCGAGAATATTAAAATACTATTATGCATCCAAACGATGGCAACTAAAAACAAAAATGGCGCCCAAAAGTGGGATAGCGTTACACTGTAAAGCGACCAATAAGTATACGGCGCCTTACTATACGACAATGCTGCGATGGCATCAAGCGCAAGGTAAAACAAGACGTACTCAAACGAAAGACAACGTAAGATTATGAATCCAAACTAATGAGAAAATGGCATCGAAAGACTATACGTCTAAACGAATGTAACTGTAACTAATAGATGGTATCCTAAGATTCATGCGCTCAAAAGTAGGGCAATATAAATAGGGGTCGAAACTATTTACCACGATAGTCAACGCCATAAAAAACGCCCAAACGAGAGGTAACCTACGCACAGCTACAAAAAGGCACTCAAAGAGAAATATAAGGCTATATAAATTGTTAAAAAAAAAGGAAAAAGCAAACTATCACGAAGACCCCTTCAGAGACTCAATCAAAAGACATTCTATAGAATAACGTAGTTAGCGTATCCAAACACGAATATAAAACGCGCCCAAACAGAGGAAGTTGTAGGTACTCAAAAGAGAAACGTCAACCCAGCGTGGCGCTAGAAAAAACAAAGGGCGACTAAACCCGTAACAAGGTAGAATAACTTCTATGGTATGGGAATACAAATTTAGGCCCTCTAAAAATGTAAACACAAATTATACGTAAAAAGGTGCTCAAAAGAATACAATGTTAGGTAACATAATGGAGCTACAACGGACGCGACGTAAAACTGGAAGTATCCATAAAAAGATCTAGTGATTTAGTGAGAATACTGGGTGTATTTAAACATATTATAATTCAATGTGATTGAAATAAAAACACGGTAACGGTGTACGAGAACGATAATGCAGCTGTCCAAATGAAAAGTAAACCCTTCATTAAAGCTCTAAATTAAATATGAATATAGAACGCGATGAAAAATAGAGCCAAGTATGCGTGAATACGGAAAACAAGTCTAAAAGCGCACCGAATGTGAAACTATGCAATTACAAAAACGGACATGGGTCAAGGCGGAGAATTGTAGACTGGAGAGGTGTCTAAACGTACATCTATGTATCTACAAAAGAGAACTTCAATGTAGAGTCTATAAATATAACAATTAAATGTCTGCATGAACACAGAAGACTCTCGCGAAAAGCGAAGCCCAAGAGAGGCTGTAAAATGATAAATTCGCGAAGGCGTCCAAATATAGAGCAAGTAACAAAAACACCAAACGTGGGGATGTTTAAATAGAAAATGGCACCCAAACGTGGAGCGACGTAAAACGTGGATCTGTGTAGGCAAAGAAGAGCTCTAAACGTGAGGCAAGTAATAAAGATCACAAGTTAAACAATAAATACGTACGGGCAACTTTAACAAATTGTTTAATAATTTTCATTCTTCTAACAGGGTTATGTTCACTGCACACTTCAGTAACAACCCAAAACATTTCTCTATTAACAAGCGCAGCGAACTGTTCTAACATCGGTGTTCCATACTTAGAATGAAGTTCAAACAATTCATCAATGTATTCAGTCGGTTCTATCTGCCTAAATATACTAAAGTCCTAAAACACAATCATAAGTAAAAGTAAAAAGATAAAAATGACTTACTTGTAAGGTAAGTTGAATGGCAACTTCTACAGCATTTAATTGTAAAAAGTGTACAGCACTTTCTCGAACAAGTTCGGGGGCAAGTTCATCAGGTACAAGTGTTTCGGTAACGCCATTAGTCTTTAAATAATATCTGCTACTGAGTCCGATACGTTCAGCAAGATTTTGTAATTGATCAGGTAAACGTCGTTGTTTAATCGTTTGATTATCAGTAACAGATACCTCACATAAACTAAAATTACTGCTAGGATCAGTCATTCCAAATTCTTGTAAAGCTAACATGACGACTTCGTGGGCAGTCGTCTCTTTATTAATTAGAAGGTACTTGTAGCTTTGATCTGGTCTATACACTTTCAAAACGTGCTCGGGAAAATCGTGACTTCTTAAATCGTCGTAACAAATTGACATTAAATCTGGATTACTCTGTGAATGATATAAATTGGCACCCAACGCTGAAGGAGGAGGTGCGTTATCAACTTGATCCATATCTAAACCATCACTATAACATGTGGATTAATACATATACAGTAAAACACTTATCACACTTACTTGATCACATTTTTGGGTAAAATATTCATCTTCATAAGCGCTTTCTGCAATCGCCGCTTAGGACCAAGCGTCATAAAACTCTTACTAGTCTTACCCTCCTTCTGCGGACTATTAATACTAACAGGTTGAGAACACGGAGATTCGGTGCTTAACATTAAATTTCCATCAATACTCGATAACCTAGCGCGCGGGTCAGGCTGTAATCTCGATATTTCCGAGGTCTTCCTCCCTCTAGGTCTTGGAGAATTATCGGGAGTATTCAACATCTCCTTAAAATGGAGAAGATTCGACTTTACCGTAATACTCAAATGAGTAGTACCGCGTAAAATTTCCAGCGCTCTAACGTGACTAACGTGCTCGAAACTTTGTCCATTCACTTCTAAAATTTGATCACCACGTTTCAAACCGACATCCTCGGCCTTTGATTTTTTATCAACCTTTGATATAAAAATACCAAAATGACGCTCGTATCCACCTAGAATTTGAAAACTGAGAGGTTCGTCACGACTCGGCCTTGCAAGAACAACATTTCGCATTCTAGCTTTCGCAGCACACGCTATATTTAATAATCGTAATTGTCCAATCATTTTTTCATTTTCCAAACCTTTTTCAAATGTTTCTAAAAATTCGATCATATCCGTGTCAGTCTCAAAGTCGGTGAAATGATTATTAACCCATAAAAGAACGACTCGTGTTACTCGGTCTCTAACGTCGGGATCTTTAAACCATTCTAAAAGTTGATTTGCTACGTGTAAAGGACTTGGTATGAATGTACGATGGGTTAGAAGAAAGTCTTCGACGTAAGTTGGATCTGTCAGTGAATTTTCTTCAACGAGTTGATACATTAAACGTTCGGCAGTACCACGAATTACGACGTGACCTCTTCTGTTACTGTTTTGAGATTCCATTGACCCTCTGAGTTCAGTTACCATAACAAGCTGACCGTCTACTTCGTGTCGTCGCGTGTTCTCCTCGCCTTGATGTTGAATTCTACAATTTGGGTCGTACCGTGATACGTGAATTCACTAAGTGTACACCAGGCTAATTACAATTACTCAATTTGATTCTTAACCTCAAACCAATTATCACCAGTTCACCACACAATTTCATCTAATTTAGTGTAATTATAAAAAATTCGATTTAATTGCAAGAAAACTTAATTAGGTTCCTAAATTACCTTAAAATCTGCTTGTAATTCAAACAACAATTAATTTCATCTCGACTAATTAAATTTTATATAATTAATTAGTTAATGTAAAAATGTCTTTAACCAACGCTGCAATTTTAGGCCAATCGCCCTCGTTACAGCTTATCCATTTTGGCTACATTTTCACGCAATTACCAGTCAACGATTCAAAAATTAACGTAGTTAAATAATTTGGCTTGACGAGTCACTTATATTCAGACAGCATAAAATACAATTATGCTTAAATAATTAAAATACTTACCTTTAGGGTATTTTTTAGTGTATCTTTTATATAAATTTAAACGTTTCGATAACCATCACAATTAACTAGATTTACTTTGACTCAATTAGTTTTTAAAGCAATTATAATATGATGGCAACTGTAATTGTTATCGAAACGTTAAAATTTATGTAAATTATAAATAAAAAATACACGATTTAATAACCAAAAGATAAGTACTTTAATTATTATAACGGTAATTTAAATTTTTTAATTAATTGGTTCGGTTCGAATTCAGTTATGCTTTTATAATCGTATACAATTTCAAACATTTTTAATTACCTTACAGTAATTTACAAAGTGCTTACAATTTTTGGATAATTACAATTCAACACCATTTACATCATTTTAGCTGTAATCCCTACGTAATTATAATTAACTGTAAGTAATTTCATTCAAGTGTTGAGACATATCCTTATAATTTAACTGTAATTTCGCAAAATTTTTTATTTACAATTTCATTTAATCAAAATTTATTTCAAATTATTACAATTACATTAGTAATTTTAATCAAAATTCTGTACTGTAACATTATTTTAACATAACTTCCAGGAGCTATAATATATTTACAATTAATTACTTCTCCAAGTAATTAAAATATTTACACACGTTGACGTAATTGAATGTAATTACGATTAAACGTTGAATTAAATAAGTTTAATTTTGACCAAACAAAGTCAGTAATAATTACCATTAAATTTTGGCAATTACAAGGAATGGTGATTATATTATAACAGTAATTTTGATGTAATTTCGAACATTTAAGAGTTAACGTTGATTTCTTTTTGTCAATAATACTAATTAAAACGGTTTTAATTCCCACATAATTTCAATTAGTTTCAAATCTTGTGAACAAGAATAAACCAGCAGGCAATTAGAAATGTTTTCCCGGTACACGGTACGATAAAGTATAACTAAAGTAATCAAGCTTTATTTTTAAAAAATTATGTAATTAACAGGTAACAATGAGTAATTCGCGGTAATTATAAACAAGTGTGATTAAATTTTAAGTAATTACAGTAATTTTAATGTAACTTCGTGTAAGATTAAAGGCTCAATGTCAACTAAAATAGTTTAATCTTAAGCAATGTAGATTAATTTTATACATCCTTAAAAAAATATCGTTGTAAGTAATTACGAATCATTTTCTGTGAAGTTTTCTGTAATTTAAAGCAAATATGATCAAGTGTTATATTAATTATGCTTAATTTTGAACTAACTGATTATTTATTATTATTATTACTTATTATTCATAAGTTTCTACGATTACAAGAAATTATGACTAAAGCTTAAGTAATTAACAACATCCATATAAGTATAATCTAATTTGATGCAATTTCTGTTAAAATTAATTAACATTGTTCAAAAAATATCTTTCGTGTAATTGTAAAAAATGCAAATCATTTTAACTTCATCAAAGGATTAAAACAGAAATTATAAATGATTTCAAGCATCCGTTGCACTGCAAATTACTGTTAAGTAATTCTCTGTAATTACAAGCATTTGAAGTCAAATTTGTCGATAATATAAATCAAAACAATGAGATCCCAGTAGCTTATGTTAATTTCGAACATTAAATAAACATGTAATTATACATTAACACACTGACGTAATTTAATGTGATGATCAAATGTTGCGCTAAATAAGCTTTATTTAACCAAATTAAGCACTTAGCAGCTATGATTAAAAATAATTCTCAGTAATTACAAGCAATTCTGATTAATGTTGAGTAATGACAAATTTTGATGTAATTTTGAGTCATTGCAGTTGAGTTATTGAGTCACTATTAAGTAATTCTCAGCAATTACATGAAATTATGACTAAATCTGAAGTAAATAATAACGTCCAGATAATTACAATCTAATTTGATGCAATTTCAAGTAACTTCTGTTAAACTTAATTAAAAATATTCAGCAATGACTGCAATTACGAGAAATGCTGGCTAAATCTAAAATAATTAACAGATAAGCATAATCTAATTTGGTGTAATTTCGAGTAACTTCTCTTACAATTAATTAATCTTTTCAACGTTACCGAAGCGTAGAATCAAAACAGAAATTATAAATAATTTCAAGCGACGACAGTTCGACTACAAATAACTATCATTGTAATCCTCTGTAATTACAAGCAATTGAGGTCAAATTTGTCGATAATATAAATCAAAATAAGATCCCCGTAACTTAGATTAATTTCAAACATTGAATAAACATGTAATTTACATTTTGTTGTCACACTGACGTAATTTAATGTGATTATGATCCAATCTTACGGTAACTATGCTTTATTTAAGCAAAAATTAAGTACTTAGTAGCTACCAGTACGTAATTCTCAGTAATTACAAGCAATTCTGACTAAATGTTCAGCAATGACTGATTTTGATCTTTGATCTTTCCGAGTTATTTTAAAGAATCGCGTCATTTTAACTTTACCAAAGCAAAGGATCAAAACAGAAATTATTAAATACACTACACATTACTATTAAGTAATTCTCTGCAATTACAAGCAATTGAGGTCAAATTTGTCGATACTAAAAATCAAAATAAACTGATCCCAGTAACTTAGATTAATGTCAAACATTGAATAAACCAGTAATTATAAATCATTTTTCATCACTCTGATGTAATTTAATGTGATTATAATCAAATGTTACGGTAACCAAGCTTATTTAATCAAATTAAGTAATTATCAGTTAGTATTACGTAATTCTCCGTAATTATACACAATTCTGATTAAATGTTAATTGTTAATATAAATTGAAATCATCTGATGTTGGGTAATTGGATTAATTTCGAACATGACAAACCAAAATAAACTTGTAGATAATTATAAATGTTCTCCCGTCACACTTTGTGGTAATTAGATGTAATTATGATCGCTACCATTAGATCAAATTTAGTACTTGGTAGCTACTAATACGTAATTCTCGGTAATTACATGCCACTTTGGTTAAACGTTAGGTAATTACAATGATTTTGATGTAATTTTGAATAATTAGTTTATATTAAATTCTGTTTATCAATAACATGAATTTAAATAATCTGGTCCCAAATAATTTCCAGGCAAAGAGCGAACTCAGTAACATAGGAACAACATCCGAAAGGACGATACAAAAAGATCAAGAATCGCCGAACATGTCTGGAACGAAGACCACCTCATCCAATGAGATAACATACAGATAGTCGGAAAGGACGAGAATACAACTCGTCGAAAACTCAAAGAAATCGCAGACATCGCACCAGCAGAAATTCCAATAAGCCAAGCTAGTGTAAACAGAAATGCGCAATAGATTACGGCGGAACATGCGCAATAAACTACTGCGCAGCCACGAAACAAGTTCTAAAAAATATACATTGGATTACTCAGTAGCTCAGCGGTAAAGGTGCCACACTTGTAAGTGAAAGGTACCAAAGTTCGAATCTGAGAGTGGTCAAGTGTTTGGGAAAAAGTGGTAACATATGAATTCGACTCAAGTGCGAAAATAGTCCTCAGAACTAAGCTGATGACGGAAGTAGAGTCCACTTCCGAAACCTAGGGCTATAAAAGCAAAAACTGAAGAAATATGCCTATCGGCTCAACTAATAAATTACGTTAGTGTGTAATTTTCGGTAATTACAGCAATTTTTATGTAATCTCGCGTAATTAAAGCTAACGTTTACTTCCTTTTGAGAATAAAATGAATTAAAATAATCGGATCCATGTAATTGAGATTAATTTCAAACATCGTAAATAAAAATACACTTATTTTAATTTGTGTCATCATACTTTGAAGTACTTAACTTGAATTAAGATGAATTGTTCCAGTAATTAAGCTTTATAAATTTTGAACATTGTATATAAAAATATACTTATAGGTAATTACAAATGTTATAGTAACCTTTATTTTGAACATATTCTGTAATTAAATTAAATTAAACAATTCTCCGTAATTATATGCAATTAGGGTTAAATATTAAGCAACTGCAGCGAGTTTTATATAGCACCACGCAATTAAGCGTGGCATTTCGGAAGTAGAGTCCACTTCCGAAATGTCGCGCTATAAAAGCTACAAAAAAATATGCCAGTCACTAATAAATTACGTTAGTGTGTAATTTTCGGTAATTACAGCAATTTTTATGTAATCTCGCGTAATTAAAGCTAACGTTTACTTCCTTTTGAGAATCTAATTTGTGTCATCATACTTTGAAGTACTTAACTTAAATTAAGATGAAAATTGTTCCAGTAATTAAGCTTTATAAATTTTGAACATTGTATATAAAAATATACTTATAAGTAATTACAAATGTTATAGTAACCCTCATTTTGAAGATATTCTGTAATTAAATTAAATTAAACAATTCTCCGTAATTATATGCAATTAGGGTTAAATATTAAGCAACTACAGCGAGTTTTATATAATACCTCGCAATTAAGCGTGGCATTTCGGAAGTAGAGTCCACTTCCGAAACGTCGCGCTATAAAAGCTATAAAAAATATGCCGATCACTAATAAATTACGTTAGTGTGTAATTTTCGGGAATTACAGCAATTTTTATGTAATCTCGCGTAATTAGAGCTAACGTTTACTTCCTTTTGAGTATAAAATGAATTAAAACAATCGGACCCCATGTAATTGAGATTAATTTCAAACATCATAAATAAAAATAAACTTATTTTAATTTGTGTCATCATACTTTGAAGTACTTAACTTGAATTAAGATGAATTGTTCCAGTAATTAATCTTTATAAATTTTGAACATTGTATATAAAAATATACTTATAGGTAATCACAAATGTTATAGTAACCTTTATTTTGAACATATTCTGTAATTAAATTAAATTAAACAATTCTCCGTAATTATATACAATTAGGGTTAAATATTAAGCAACTACAGTAAGTTTTATATAAAACCACGCAACTAAGCGTGAATGTTCACTTCTGTTTGGTAATAATATTGATTAAAATAATCTAATCCCAAGTAATTTACATTAATTTAAAACTCGGTAAGTCAAATTCTAGGTGATTTCGGTGTAATTTCACGTAATTAGAGTTCAATTCAATCTATACTTGTCCCGAATATACATTAAAATGATCAAATTCAAAGTAAGTTGGATTAATTTCGGATTGATTTAATCTAATTTGAATTAAAACCTGGTGTACACGTCTCTATCGTTGTGAAATTAATTCTTACCTGTAATAATCGCTTTGTGTGATGCATACAAATTGGCAATCGTCGCATTTTGTACGCATGATTCCTTTATGATAAAGTTTATCCATGGTTGGAAGAATACCAAAGGCATCTCCAACCATGAGGGTTTGAGTTTCTTGGCTCGAGATGATAACTTCGACGCAGCCATTTACAAGAACAGACCATGAATCCAATTCTTCTCCATCATTCATTACAACCGTTCCCGCTTTTTCGACAACCGCAAATACCTATCATAAAAATCCATGACTCAGTAATAACACATGTTTGCTGATTAATGAGATTTAAAGCGATAATGAGGAAACGTACCATAACAGAGCAAAGTGCTTTACGAACAGCTAACGTCATATTTGTAAAGGCCTTTAAGTGCTGAGTAAATTCCAAGAGAGCTTCAATATCATCTTCAGTCCTTTCCGAAGGGTCCTTTTCTAAACAATCCCGTACACGATCTCTGACTGTTAAACTCTACAAACAAAAATTATGCATTACATGAGTAATTTGGAGTAAGTCTTACATCCATGCTTTCCGCCAAATCATCATCTTCATCACTATCAACGATACTTTCGACAAGACCTGTTAGGTCAAGCTCATCTCCATCTAATTCGGAATGTGTGGAAGCCATTGTATCGGAACCACTGTAGGCCGAGCTGGTATCAGACGAATGAGAGCCTCTACTACATTTATGGTACAGACTTGGTCTCGTTAGGCTTTGTCCGTACTAAGAATGACCAAAATTAAAGCAAATTTAGACAATTACGCCTAATTACTTACAACATCATCAAACATGTTCGTGGTGCGAAATTGCGAGTGATCCATGATTGGAGATTGCTGCAGCCGCTGATTTTGCTCAATATCTGGATAGTCGACCTGTAACAAAATTGGTACTTACAAATTACGCTTATTACGCATGGTTTAGATTAAAACCTCCGATTCCTCAGTGGAGCTAGGCCAAGAAAGAGATTGGCGCCTACCCTTCACCTTCATTTTTCTTAAGGGCACGTTTGTCGTTAGGTTAATAGCAAACACAGAAGATCTGCGCTTAATTTCTAATACAGGCATTGTGCAGCGCCTAACAAATTCTGGAAACTGTGTTCGATTGAGCGCGTCTCGTATAGTGTGCTTCATCATTTTTTGAGACTTTGATCAGTGGACTATCATATTACTAAAAAAATTTACATTTAGCCATCTAATTATGAGCAGAAGGTGCATTACAATCACAATCGCGCGCAAGTGGACAATTCCAACACTTCATAGTATGTAATGTTAATAAATTTTGTAAAAAATTATTAATTTAGCGTCTCCTGAATTTGTTGCAAGACAAGTTCGTGTCATTTTTATAATTATTTTGAGCATAATTAAAGACAATTTCTCAAATAATTACAGCAAACTTAATTACATGTTTAATAATTATTTCCAATAATTCCACGTAATTCTAATTCGTCGCCTAATCAATTATAAAAAGTAAACGTAGCCAATTTGTTTACATTTAGACTAATTAACCGTAATTAAATTAAATTTAATTCATACTTTAGTACTGGAGTTATACGAATGACAGCTATCAATTCAAAATAATTTAAAATTATGAAATTTCACTTTAATGCAGTTTATTTATACGAATTTTTTACGATTTAATTTTAATCTAATATGCTCTAATTTTTGCATCACATATAAAAGTACTTTAGCCTTGAGCGATCAAAATTTATTAAATGATCATAATTTTGAGTAATTCATCTTATACTAAGTGTACTTTAAAAAACTCAACTATACTTTTATTTAAATAATTATAAGGAATTTTTAGTAATTTACGCCAAATTGATAGTAATTATTAATCGTTAAAATTATTAGGAACCAGTCGATGTACTTTGACGATACTGATTTAACAAATAAAATTACAATAGTAATTATAGTAAATTTGAGATATATCTGCCTTAAACCATCAAGTAAATCAATAATTAAGTATTAATTAGCTTTATTATACTACTATCTATGTAATATAAATTTCTTAAGTACATATAAAATTTAATGTAATGCAACTAAAGTCCATTCTTAATGTAATTCCAATTTTTGATTTTCAATTAACACATTTAATCTCATTTTACTGTAATTATAAGTAACTTAAGTGAATTAATAATTTATTACCAACATTTTAAAGTACTTACAAATAATTACATTTTATTTAATTTAAATGCTGTGGGTTCTTAATTAATGCTATCTTGATGTAATTGCAAGAAATTAAAAGTGTAAAATTGTATAATTTCATATAATTGTAGAAAATTACAATTAGTTATAATAATTAAAATTACTAAGATGTGTACAAGTAATTTCAACTAATTCTGAAACAGGCGTAGTTAACGATCCTGTATGATTAAAAGTTAGTTTCATAAAACTAATGCGAATTTGAATACCATTCAGTTACAATCAATCGAAAATTAGAAGGCAAATTGCGATATGATCTGAATTTTAAGTATGATCTAATACCATGCGAATGTGTAAATTCGTGGTAATTAACAAAAATGCGGTAAGTTAATTCCATTGTAATTAGAAAATGTTTCGTATGAATCAAAATTAAGTAAGCGAATATGACTAAAATAAATCAATTTCTAAGGTCAACATGAGATAACAGACGAAATTTTAAGTGGAATTACGCAGAAATACATTGATTTTTAAAAAACGGGAATCAGTGTTTTTGATTACAACAAACAATTTCCAAATGACAACTAATGTCAACCGACTGATATAATATGCGTGAAATTAATAAAAATTAGGCGTAATTAGTAATCCTTTTAGTATGATTAATAGCAAATGTAATCAAATTAATACGATTTTGAATTACATTTAAGCGAAAATTAAAAGGTAATTCTTAGTATTAATTTAATTAATTAAATTTTCCCGTATGAATGAAGATTAATTAAGCAAAATTTTTAAACTAAGCTAAATTCCGAAGGACTTAAAGTCTATGTGAAGTGTTTTAGATACTAATTCGTAATTAGTTTCAAATGATAGCAAAAAATAAATAAATTTCAACCGATTCTACTATAACGTGCATCTAATAAATATAAAATTAATGCAAATTTCAATTAATTAACTCTAGTTTGAATACCTTGATTAATAATTAAAATAGGAGGTAATTTGCAATATAATCAGGTTGAAATATCACGTAACACAATAATTTTGAATTAATTCCGATAATTCTCAAAGGTTAAGTTGTAATTAAACTAATATTATTAGAAATATGCAAATTACTATTAAATCTGTAATTAATCAGAGGAAAAAAAACGATTAATGTAGAGTAATGTGGACCGACTGCTATAATTTGCGTATAATTAATAAAATAAAATAGAAAATTAGGCCTAATTACTAATTATTTTTATCCTCTTAGATTAGTGTAATAAAATTAATATAATCAATATGATCTAATATAATGTGGATATATTTAAATGTAGTGCTTAATAAAATTAGTATAGCAATAAAATAAATTATAATGTAATTAGAAGTTTTTCGTACGAATCAAAATTAATTAAGCAAATTTAAGGTAATTTCGAATTAGTTCAGTCTATTATGAAAGCCTTAAAAGTTTAATTCTTCTAATATAACAAATTTGTAAACCAATCTATAATAAGAAGGTCATTAATAAAACAATGCCGTAATTATAAGTAATTTAATTCCACATGCAGTGTTTAGATTGTAATTCGTAATTATTTTCAAATGGTAATACGAAATAAATTAATTTCAATTCAAATAAATAAATAAAAAAATTTTTTTGAATTAATTCAGTCAATTATCAAAACCCTAAGTTGTAATGTAAGATTAAAAATTTGTAAATTAGTTATCAACAGTTTTAATCTATAATTATTCAGAAGATGGTAATTTGAACCGATTCTATTATAACCTCATGTAAAAAATTACGTGTAATTAAGAATAATTTTGCAAATTTTGATGAGTTAAATCTAGTTTGAATAACTTGAAATATAATTAATCGAAAATTAAGAAGTAATTTGCAATATAATATGATTTAAATGCGATCTAATTACAACGCGAACGTGCAAATTCTTACTATTTAATCAGATTAATAATACAATAATTAAATAAATTCGTAATTAGAAGATTTTTTGTATAAATCAAAATTAATTAGTCGATGATAAAACAATTCAGGGCGGAATAAAATTAATTTTAGTAGTAACAAACAATTTTCAAATGACAAGTAATATGAACAGACTATTACAATTTGCGTGTAATTAATAAAATAAAATTAAAAATTAGGCGTAATTAGTAGACATTTTAATCCTTTTAGAATGATTAAAAGCTGCTACTGTAATAAAATTAAGGCGATTTTGAATTACAATTAATCGAAAATCAGAAAGTAATTTTTAATATAATCAGGGTTAAACCTGTTCTAATTCCAATTAATTGAATGTAGTTTGAATACCTTGAATTACAATTAGTTAAAAATTTGGAGGTTTTTGCAATATAATCTGTTTAAATATGGTCTAATACAATGCGAATGTGTTAATTCGTACAAGATTAATAATGCAATAAATAAATTCCAAACTAATTAGAAGATTTTTTATATGAATTAAAATTAATTAAGGGATTTTAAGGCAATGTACAGCGGAATAAAATTACTTTAAGTAGTAACAAACAATTTTTAAGTAATGTCAACCAATCTTTACAATTTGCGTGTAATTAATAAAATAAAATTGAAGAAATAAAAATTAGACTTAATCACTAACGATTTAATCCTTTTAGTATGATTAATAGCTAATGTAATAAATGTGTGCGATTTTGAATTACAGCTAATCGAAAATCAGAAGGTAGTTTGTAATACAATGCAATATGTATTATTTAATCAGAGTACTTAATAAAATTAATAAAGCAATAAAATAAATTACAAAATAATTAAAAGTTTTTCCTATGAATCAAAATTAATTAAGCAAATTTTGAATTAATTCAGTCAATTATCAAAACCCTAAATTGCAATGAAACCAATATAAAAAATTTCTAATTACTTATCAACAGTTTTCATCTATAAAATAATATAAAATAATATAATCCCAAAAAAGATAAGTATTTTATTAATCTATAATTATTCAGAAGATGGTAAGAGATAAATTAATTTGAACCGATTCTATTATAATCTCATGTAAAAAATTATGTGTAATTAAGATTAATTTTGCAAATTTTGATGAGTTTGAATAGCTTGAAATATAATTAATCGAAAATTAACAAGTTATTTGCAATATAATCTGGTTTAAATGTGATCTAATTACAACGCGAACGTGCAAATTCTTAGTATTTAATAAGAATAATAATACAATAAATAAATTCCAACGTAATTAGATAGATCACAACGCGAACGTGCAAATTCTTAGTATTTAATAAGAATAATAATACAATAAATAAATTCCAACGTAATTAGATTTTTCGTATAAATCAAAATTAATTAGGCGATTTTACACAATTCAGCACGGAATAAAATTAATTCTAGTAGTAACAAACAATTTTTAAGCAACAAGTAATGTGAACCGACTATTATAATTTGCGTGTAATTAATAAAATAAAATTAAAAATTAGGCGTAATTAGTAGACATTTTAATCCTTATAGTATGATTAAAAGCTGCTACTTAATAAAATTAAGGCGATTTTCAATTACAATTAATCGAAAATCCGAAAGTAATTTTTAATATAATCAGGGTTAAACCTGTTCTAATTCCAATTAATTGAATGTAGTTTGAATTCCTTGAATTACAATTAGTTAAAAATTTGGAGGTTTTTGCAATATAATCTGTTTAAATATGGTCTAATACAATGCGAATGTGATAATTCGTACAAGATTAATAATGCAATAAATAAATTACTAACTAATTAGAAGATTTTTTATATGAATTAAAATTAATTAAGGGATTTTAACGCAATGTACAGCAGAATAAAATTACTTTAAGTAGTAACAAACAATTTTTAAGTAATGTAATTTGTAATGCGATGCAATATGTATTATTTAATTAGAGTACTTGATAAAATTAATAAAGCTATAAAATAAATTACAAAATAATTAAAAGTTTTTCCTATGAATCAAAATTAATTAAGCAAATTTTGAATTAATTCAGTCAATTTATCAAAACCCTAAATTGTAATGAAACTAATATTAAAAATTTCTAATTAGTTATCAACAGTTTTAATCTAAATTGTTCAGAAGATGATGAGATAAATTAATTTGAACCGTAAAAAATTATGTGTAATTAAGATTAATTTTGCAAATTTTGATGAGTTTGAATAACTTGAAATATAATTCATCGAAAATTAAGAAGTAATTTGCAATATAATCTGGTTTAAATGCGATCTAATTACAACGCGAACGTGCAAATTCTTAGTATTTAATAAGATTAATAATATAATAAATAAATTCCAACGTAATTAGATTTTTCGTATAAATCAAAATAGGCGATTTTAACACAATTCAGCACGGAATAAAATTAATTCTAGTAGTAACAAACAATTTTCAAATGACTTTGCGTATAATTAATAAAATAAAATTAAAAATGAGGCGAATCCTTTTAGAATGATTAAAAGCTTCTACTGTAATAAAGTAATTTTTAATATAATCAGGTTTAAACTTGTTCTAAAGTATTATTGATGTACTTTATTGTAGTATTTAAAAGAATGAAAAAAGCAATAAAATTAATTATTAATTAGTTCGGTCAATTAATAAGCAAGACTTTAAAATGCAATTCTTCTAATATAACAATTTTGTTGACTAATCAGAAGAACATTAATCAGAAACTCTTTACTTATAAGTAATTTAAGTACACGTGCAGATTAATTTTAATATAATTCATTTAATTTAATAAAATTCCAATTAATTGAATGTAGTTTGAATACCTTGAATTACGATTAGTTAAAAATTTGGAGGTTTTTTGCAATATAATTTGTTTAAATATGGTCTAATACAATGCGAATGTGCTAATTCGTACAAGATTAACAACGCAATAAATAAATTCCAAACTAATTAGAAGATTTTTTATATGAATTAAAATTAATTAAGGTATTTTAACGCAATGTACAGCGAAATAAAATTAGTTTTAGTAGTAGCAAACAATTTTTAAGTAAAGTCAACGAACCATTATAATTTGCGTGTAATTAATAAAATAAAATTGAAAAAATAAAAATGATTAATAGCTAGAGTGTAATAAAATGTGTGCGATTTTGAATTACAACTAATCGAAAATCAGAATGTAATGTGTAATGTGTATTATTTAATTAGAGTACTTAATAAAATTAATAAAGCAATAAAATAAATTCCAAAATAATTAAAAGTTTTTCCTATGAATCAAAATTAATTAAGGAAATTTTGAATTAATTCGGTGAATTATCAACACCTTAAATTGCAATTCTAATATTATAAAGTTTTACACCAATCTATAATGAGAAGGACATTAAGGACATTAATTAAGAAATTATGTAATTATAATTAATTTAACTACACGTTCGTCATCATTTTCAAATGTTACTAAAAAATTCATTAAGTTTAACCAGTTCTACTATAACGTGCATGTAATAAATATAAAATTAAGGCAAATTTCAATTAATTAAATCTAATTAATACCGTAATTACAATTAATTAAAAATTGGAAGTTGCAATATAATCAGATTTAAACATAACGTAACAACAATTTTAAATTAGATCAGTTATCTTTAAGTTGTAATTAATCTAATATTTGTTATCAACAGTTTTAATTAATAATTAATCAGAGGTACAGAAACCATAAGTAACTTTAATTCGGAATTCGTAACAGTTTTCAAATAATTAAACGAAATAAATTAATTTTAACAGATTCTGTTGTAATTATTAATAATAACAGCGTAATTAACGATCGCCTTCATTGTTTTCGTTTTACTAACAGCTAAATTCATACGAGTAATGCAATTTAGATACAATTAAATTCAATTTCGATCTTTTAAATTGCAATTAATTAAAATTAATCAAAAATTAAGACGTGTTTAAAGTTATAATCCACAGTAAACATGATCTAATGCGATTTCAAGTGATTTGAATCAGTTTTCTGTTAAATTAACATTATAATTACAAAACGTCACGCATGAGAACACGATTATGCGACAGGAAGTTTTACATCCTCGCACTCACATAGTGTCATAGTTCGCAAAAATGGGAAGTTGTGAAAAAGCGAAAATTTTCAAAAGACGAAGTTAAGGAGCGTGAAAAAAAGTTTATAATTTGGTGAAGTGGAAAATGGGGTTCAACAGAAGCTCGTGTAATCTTTTGTGGATAAAGTTTTAGTGCACTTAACCCTTAAGCCATGTGGTTTTTTTTAAGTCGTACGAGTTCATTCTTCTATTATCAGTTTCCACGCTTTTAGTAAGAGCGGATGTAAACAGCGTATCGGAACAAACAGATAGAAACAAAGAAGATAATCGTACAAAAATTCCCAAAATTAGCAAACAAGTATTGTGATTTCGCCGGAAATTGAACTCGATCAAAATAAGTGCGCAGAGAAATAAATCCGATAACAGGAAACCTAGTTTTCATATCAGTTTTAAAAATAGCAACTTTTCCGTCTCATTCATAATTAATTTCACAATGAAATCAAAAAAATTCCACTTGCGCCTTTGATTGTGATGCACTTTCTCACTATCACTATAACAGTAATCACCCTTAAATTAATTAACACTCAAAAACACAAATACATAAAATAGGTTTTATAGTGACGCGTTCTGAGTAAAGACTGAGCCAGTAAGTCAGCATAACCAACCGCTAAAGATTGTGCCGGAAGTTGGGTCTTCCTGTATATGACTCCTAACATAGATATAAATTTTCAAAACTTGTCATAAAAATAGAAACAAACACTTCCCCCCAAACCTTAAAAACATAATTTCCATCGAATTAAATCATATCCAATTTTAGGAATTACCTGTTAAACGTTACTCATAATTGTTTACAGTAGTGATAAAATTAATTATAATTACACCCTTACGATACCATTAATGTTTAGTCGAAAATTGGGGGGGTGCATAAATTAGTGCATAATTTCTAACACTTTACAGTTTTAATTATAAACTGAGTACCCACATAACCGAATTTGGCATTCAAGGTGTAAGTAGGACGCGCCCCTGTACAGTTATTCCCTTGCTCCATCACTGTTAAATAATCTATAATTATAAAGCACGCACAATTACAAAAAGTTTTAATTCAGTACATTTATGTAACATTAATAATGACACCCTGTGCTGTTTTGCACAAACTCCATCGATGTAATCAAATCGCAGAAACATTAAAGATTGTTTCTTTAATTAATGTAGCCCTTACAATAAGGAACCCTGTGCATTAATTTTGTCTCTCCTAGTCTTAATATCATTTTTTATGCAACAAAATAATGTGTTCATCCAACTAGCTCCAGTGCAGCTAATCGTCAGCTTCATCACTGTGCACCTTCACAAAATCCATGCTCTAGTACACCCGGTGCTTTTCATTTTACACCCCCTCTCTGTAAAATCATACACAATCAAAAGTAAGTCTAGTAATTCTTCAGTAAAAAGAAGCTAGGTGCAGATAATCACCACCTCTACGAATTATACGTGATTAAAACAATATTCTCATAAAAGATATCTACTGTGTATACGTAAAAAAACACCCTGTATTTTTTCACCATCTCCGTTCAATGTAACAACATATAATTATGTACTTAGTAAAACCACCATAACCGCAGGGCTGTGAATATGGTCTGTGCAGTTGATTATCAGTCAGCTCCATCAATTATAAACAATTAAATCGAGTATTTTATTCTATGCACTACTTTATAAGATATCCTGCACGGTTTTTCACCGACTCTCAATATAACATAAAAAAATATTAATCACAACAATCATAAAGATACCCAGGTCCATCACGTACACATTCAATATGAAGACGCTCTGCAGTTAATTACAATCTGCATCAGTGTATACGTAATATACTTTCAATTAAAAGACATTCTATGAGATTAATCGTCAGTTTCATCATGCACACCTTCAATACGTAGACGCCCTGTGCAGTTAAGCACAAGCTCCATCACTATATATTTAAAATACCTTCAATTAAAGACATTATATGCGGTTAATCGTCAGTTCCATCATTCACATCTTCAATATGTACACGTCCTGTGTAGTTAGTCACCAGCTCCATCAATTATAAACTATTCAATAAGCGATCCTGCTTAGTTTTTCACCAGCTCCCCCAATATAACAACTCAAGATAAATATGAATCACAACAATCATCAAGATATACTTTCAATTAAAGACCATTTTAAGTGGTTAATCGTCAGATCCGTAACGCACATGTAACTGGTCACCAGTTCTATCAATTGTAAACAATTAAGTCACGATTTTTACTCTATCCACCATTGAATAAGACACCCTGTGCATTTTTTCACCAGCTCCCTCAATATTTCATCTCATAAAAATATGAATCACAATATATCACGAGGATATACTTGAAAATAATCAAATCGACTATCAACTATCCACTATGCAATAAGACACCCTGCGCGGTTTTTACCAGCTCACACACTGAGCTAGATGGATTTGTGGTAATACAGTTTGCTTAGCATTCGGGAGGTAATGGGTTCGATCCCCGTTACCGTCTACCTTGCATGCGGTTCTTTTAGGTGTTCTTCATACCCACATAACAGCATGATCACTGCATTTAGGCGAATGCTGAACAGACCTCTAACTCCATTCCGTCCGATCCTATCCTCACCGCACAATCATCAGGATACGTTTAATGTACGTTCAATTAATGACCATTATATGAAGTTAACCATCATCTCAATCAATCACCCCTTCAATGCGAAGGCGTTCTGTGCAGTTAATCACCAGCTCCATCAATTATAAACAATTAAGACCATATTTGCACAAGAATTCAAAATTCACTTTGATCTCCAAGACACCCTGTGCGGTTTTCTGCCATTTAGTCTACTTTTCAATTAAACCCACCCAAAGCGGCGAATCGTCAGCTTAATCAATTCAAACATTTCCTTAAGTAAACTTCCTTAAATTGGTTACTAATTGGTTCCTTCCCGATATCAAATTATGAAAATGTAGCTTGAATCATTATTATTCTAATCGATAATTAAGCACATTAGTATTTGTATACAAATGAATTGCATTAAATCAAGTTAAATTACTGGTAATTAATGAAATTTCTAGATAATGAATTAAACTCAATTATAAGTACCATACGTAAAATTCTAAAACAACAGTAAAATATTATTTCCCAATGTTACTACATACCAATTAACAACCACAAAATTAAAATTAAGAAAAATTGACACCAATTATAACAGCTTAATTACATTAAATTAAACTGTCATAAAATTACCATAATAGCAAATGTTATTTAAACTTAATCAAAATTGGAAAAGTCTAAGTATTTTCGCATTACAAATTAAGATCAGCCTCAGCGCACAAAATTGTATTAATTATTTAAATTATATACCGAAAAATAATTACTTTTAGTTTTAAAATTCAAAAAATTTTTAGAAACTGTTTACAAACATTATCTGAAATTAATTGGATTAAGTCTAATTAGGTATATCTTAATTGCATTAAACTAAACTGCCGTAGAAAAAAAATGTACGTTGACTTGAATTCTAATAAAATAAACTTTAGAGCTTACAAATTAAGATCAGAAAACACAAAATTACATTAATTCTATAATTGTTATTTGAAGTAGTACGAATTATTTGCCAATTACTTACGTTTAATTCAAATTTTAAAATCCATCAAATTGGTCACAAACATGCCGTAAAATTACCAATAATAATAAAACAGTTGCTCAGACTTCAAATTGAAAAAACAGAATGTTTGAACTACAAATTAAGAATAAACCAATTTGTTTTAATTTTGCAAAATTAAGTGCTAATTACGTGCGAGGAATTGAGCAAAACATTAATAACAGTATATTAATAGCCGATACACTTGGCTTCTCCGATTTAGAATGAAGTTGTGTTCTCCAGATAGTGTTTAACTTTATCTAAAAAATGAAGCAACGTTTTTTATAGTTTAATGTCTGCTTGCCCCAGCCTTTTGATTAATCTTAAATTTATGTAATTAGGTACTAATTAGCTGTTAAATACTACCTATTAATTTAGTACAAACTTTTTGATAAAGTTAACACGGTTATTGGACCCAATTAATTATAAGTATTTAGTAGCAGTAATAATTACGTCTTAGTAACTACGTCAATTCTACTATTTTGTAAGATCCGATACTAATTAAATGATAAAGATTGTAATTATGGTATATGGTATATGGTATAATTAATTGGTAACTAAGTGCTGATCTAGAATTAAAATCTAATTTTCAGAAATATAAAACGTTTATTATAGTTTCATACATATAATTAGGTGTTGATCACTAAGTCAATTTGCGTTTTAGTTTGGTAAAATTAAGTTTTAATCAAGTGTTACAGATCAAATAATTGTAATAACAGTATGCAAATAGCTGATAAGTACACATTTTTAACACTTATGTAGATCTATTTTGCGAAATTAATGTGCTGCCTCCTTGCATCGGCATTTGATTAGTTATGGGGGATTTATACCATCAGGATCTAATTAGGCTTTGTTTTAAGTTATGTATTCGTATAAAACATATCTGTTTATTTAAGTTAACGCATTAATTGAATTTAATTAATTTTTGTATCAGTGTCTTAATCACTAAGTCTATTTATGATATAATTAATTCGGCGCCTGACAGAATCGTAAAGACGTTTCGTACGAAATTAGCGTAGAGGTATCTCGCAAAGGCTTAAACGGAGTTTCGCAAAACTCGGAGCGCAAGAGGAGAAGCCCAAAAATGAACGGACAGTAGGATCACGACGAATTTCGACCTTCGGAGGTGTCTTACCACGTCTCGCACAGAAGTAAGATAGAGGCGTCTCGCAAACGCCTAGATGAAGTTTCGCGAAACTCGGTACGCAATCGGGGGTCAGAAAATGAACGGGTAGTCAGATCGCGACGAAATTCGATGCGAGGCATCTTATGACGTTTGGCATGAAAATAACGTAGGCATCTCGAAAAGGCCTAGGCGGTGATTCACGAAACTTGGTATGCAAACGGGGGACCCATAAAATGAACGGGATGTCAGTTCGCGACGAAATTCGGTGTATCTTAAGACGTTTCGTACGAAACTAGCGTTGAGGCATTTCGCAAAGGGCTAGACGGAGTTGCACAAAACTTGGTACGCAAAAGGGGGAGCCCGAACATGAACAAGAAGTAGGATCACGACGAAATTCGACGCCGGAGGGTGTTTTACGACCTCACACACAGAAATAGGATAGACGCCAACTCGTAAAGGTCTCACGGAGGGTGGCGAAACTCGGTACGCAAACTGGGGAAGTCAGAAAATGAACGGGCTGTTAGATCGCGACACCCGGAGATATCTTATAACATTTGGCACGAAAATAGTGTAGAGATACTCCGCAAAGGCCTAGGTGGAGTTTCGCGATACTCGGTACGCGAACGGTCGAGTCTGAAAATAAACGGACAGTCAGATGGCGATCGGGGGTATCTTACGACGTCTCGCACAGAAATAGGATAGAGGCATCTCGTAATGGCCTAGACGGAGTTTCGCTACCGATCCAGATCAAATTTGGCGTGTGTGCGTTTTTTAAAAACATCGTTTGCGACGCCAGTGGCTAATATCTCCGGAACGGAAAACCGGATGAGGAAAGGAGATGGAGTTCGACAGGGGGCGGTGCGATGGGTCGATTTTCTGCTGGATCGGATATTAAAGATACGTCTCTTCGAAATTTTAGAAGGGATAGCATTTCGTGTTTTGACGATCTACGGAATGATTGGTTTGGTTTCGACGAGAAACCAAAAATAAAGGATGGTATAGAATACAGAGGTGTGTAGTTTGAAAGGGCAGGCGCTTTACTATTACCTGCACTGTAATAAACGTTTGTCTAGTCGCCGTTGTTGCCACGATAGAAAAGATAATTAGTGGATTTTTAATACGTCGTAATTTGCTAATGTTTTCAAAATATTTTATTTATATATTTTTATGTAAGGAATGTTGTAACTGATATTGTCTAGGGTTGTAAAACACATGTTGGGGGCGAGTACCAGGTGCACGCTTAAAAATGCTTTACTGAAGGGGCGTAACGAATCATTGTAATTTCTTATGCGCGCTCTTGATATAAAAATGTCATTGATCTATTGATTAATTACGGATGAACGGGCCACGATCAAAGAAATCTTTGTTTATTACTTGACACTTCGAAAGAAAAATTTAGTGTTGTTACCGACTAATGCATGTTTTTAAAATTAAGATGTCGTACAGTAATTGATATGAAACTGTTCCAACGGGAATTAATGTTTCTTGTTTTCATGTTACTTTTGAAAGATGGGAGTTGATTTCGGGAGTGAAGTTGATGGTTATCGGGGGAAGAGGAGTTACAGTTAGAGGCTCAATCGAGCCAGATCGATTCTTGGGTTAATTAAATACCTTCATTGTAAACAGTTTGTCTTTAAAATAAATCTTGAGTGTACATTTTTCTTTTGAATTCGCCAATATGTTTTCTTTCGGGGTTAAACCGCGTATGTTAACGCTTTGTGTCTGTGATCAATTAAGGGAATATTTATTATAGTGTATGTATTTTTATATAACTCAAAGCTCGCAGCCAATCAATTTATCAACCTATGTAACGTATTAAAAGAACCAAACATTGTCTTGCAAAGGTATCTTATTCGTACGCGTAATAATTAAGCTGAAATTGCCAGTAGGTACACACTCCCAGGCCAGACCATTAAACACTTCGAATTTTTATTTCTATTGTTTTTATTTGTTGTGTAGATGAATGTGTAACCTGAGAGCGGAGCACTGTATTTTTCTAACGCACTCAAACTTATATATCGGTCACGATGTTAGTGATCTATTTATAAATAACTTTGTTTTAATGTTTTTTTGTCAGTTTGTTTAAGTAGAATTATTTACCTGCGAGCTGATTTCTCTTTGTATTTGCTTTATTGTAATTTGATTTATATATTCTGAGCTTTAGTTTTAGTGGTCACTAAACAATTGGGTACGTGCAGATTCCTTGTCTGTTTTCTTTTGTCCTTGCCTTTACCTTGTAATCACATGTGCAATTTTACTGTTGTATTTTATATGTACCGTAATTTACTTTATTGTTTTATGTGCTTATTTACTTAAATGCCGGCATGATTGGTTTTTAAAGGGCCATATGTTTGGTGTTACGATTTTTATTATGATTTTTATTTTGATTATTTATGATCCAATTGTACGTGTGAGTGTGACTACATGTGTTTTTTTATTATTGTGTTTCTGTGTAACTAAACTGCTTTTTATTCATTTTCTCTTAATGTTATAATTTTGTACGCGCTTTAACTTGATTTAATGGTGTTTTGCTATATATTTAACCCTTTCTTTGTTTTTTTTTTGTGTTATGTGATTTATTAATGTACTTGTGCAATTGCTTATTTATGAATAAAGTGGGTTTATTGGTGGTTCTTTCCCACAACGGTACATTAATGGGCTGAACCACCGCTGCGCAACGCTCGTTGATTTTAATTTGAGTAGTTTCTTTTTTTTTACCTGCCCCACATGATGCAACACTTTACCTCATCCAGACTATCTAATTTAGATAGCACAACGTACCTACCACTAGACGGCCACTTCGTTTGATCAGATTTGAGGTTTGCGAGTAATTAAATATCAGACTTGTAAATAAATTCCAATGTTTTAATTATTGCCAGGGGTGTTCAAATTACGCTTTTCAAGATAGGATACCTGGGAGACACTACAACCAGTTTAATAAAATTTGTGAACGTCTATTAATCTTATTTTATAATTTTAATAAAATTAGTTAAGTAACTATTACTAATTCATGACATAAATGATAAAAGCCATAAAAGAGAAGAATTCAATCCACCCTTTAACGGATAAGGCTAACGATGATAATATTATCTGATATTCCTATTCAGACATTGAAAACATAATTAATTGCATTTAATTAATGGCCAGATCGATAAAAATGTAATTAATGAAACACCTACTTACTCTCGATTACAGTCTCGTAAAAGTCGACGATTTCGAATTAAATCAATCCCTTTTATCTAGTAAAAAAGAAATAAGGCATAAAGATGACGTCAGAGAAAAAAGAACAAATAAACAAATAAGGCTCAACCCTCCCTCAGGGTATTAAATTCAGAAATACTCTTAAATGACAGTTTGAATCGAGAGCACGTTTTTTTATTTTCCATAATCACATCCCGCCTACGTAATCTAAATCCCACGCTGTACCATTTTCCATTTTTATTCATAATCGTGCTTCGACTTAAAAACGGAAATTATTTATCTCAATCATGCTATTTAATAACCGATAAATCTATAATTAAATAAAAAAAAAATAGAGCACAAATCTCCAGAGTATTACTCTTAATTGTGTTATGCCATCTAGTGGTTGGGAAAGGTAGTGATTTATAGATCGCAGTTTGCGCTTGTTATTGTACTAAGTTGTGCTTATTACGATCAGAGTGGGCTGTTTTTCATCAATGCATTTCAATTCAATTAAAGCTAGCAAGGTTCTAACTCTGTTTGAGTAACGAGATAATAAATAGTTAATGTGACTTGTAGGAACAATTGAGCTTTGTAACTGAATTGTACACATTTTGTTGTTATCAACATCTATGAACAATGAAGAGTTTTACGACAGAAATGTTAACGAATGATATACGTTATCGCGCTGTACACAAAATAGCGATAAGGTAAACAATGTGTCCAAAAAATACAACCGCAAACAAAACGGGCATTTCAAAAAATTTACGCGATCTCGTTGACGACGTATACGTAAAGAAAGTTCTATTAAACAGCTTAATTAGATCTTAAAACTTCAACAACAGTAAATTAAAAACCCCCAGGATTGAAATTTCAGAAATGAAATGCAACAGGTGATCTCACAACCTTGTGCATAAAGCCAATTTACTGCCTGAGTTTCGCTTTAACTATTTTAACATTTACAGAGACAGTAGTGTGGGAGGATCCATTTTGCTTTAAACACGCAAATATCCACAAATTAATATTAATTGGTAATGTGAACAGTAAATAATGAGAGGGTAAGTAGTGGTGGTATCTGCAGTATGTAGGTGAAAGGTCACAGGTCAAACTCAGTTCATCAAGTCGTTGCTAGGTTACCTGAAGGGGATTCGTACACAAGACTATCTACGTTATTTCAATTTTAACAAATCACTTCAACCGCCCCCTTTCATCACCGGTCCTCTATCACGTTGTACGCCTTCGTAAATTATTCGATTAATTGAAAATTTTGTTATTAAATGGAATCGAAGTCACTCAAACTCGCTATTACTGGAAGTGACCATTTCCAAACTAAAGCCGTAAGCACATTGAATTGGTTTATTTATACTAAACTGTTTCTATTGCAGCCGATTTCATTTATAATCTTGTCATAATCCGTCGATGTTCCTAACTACTCTGCATACAATTTATCGAAAATTATTATGACTGCCTATTCAATAACACGCTGTATAAAAAGACTTCGTAAAGAATAAACCGATACATTTAAAATAAGCATTTTTGTGTGTAATTACTACGTTTATGTATAATATTGCAACACCCTGTATCTTTAAAACTAAAAATGTTAGCAAAAATTTGTTTACGTCATCGATTTAGTCTCAAAATTTGAGCACAGGAAAGCAGAAACTACAATTCACTAGAGCTAATATTAAGAGAGTTGCCCATTTAGTCCCATCGAAATGTGAACATACTGTACATAAAATTACCGTATTTTTTGCAACCGCCTTGTATAAAAAGTTTAAGTAAAACATTTTATGCAGAATAAGCCAATATTTACACTAAGAGTATTTCTTAGTATACACACAGTCCATATAATTTTGCAACACCATGTATATAAAAAAATAAAACGTAAACGGAATAAATCTCGAAAACACCCTGTTTATCAAATTGAGTAATATAGGACGCGTCGTGTTTTCTTACGTACTTTATATTTATAAGACAGCGAATACTCCGTATACAAAATGACTTGAATTACATCAAACTCAAATTATTTGCAAATGATGCTATATAGAAAAACACCCTGTAATGAAAAATTCCATTTTCCAGTACGTATGTATTTTGCACACACTGTATATAAGATTTTATAAAAACCATTTAGCATATATTAAATGCACAATAAATTTATACCAAGTTACACCAATGTATCGCGTGTATACAAATAGATTATTGAGTATAACTTCTAAATTTCAAACGAGTAACACCCTGTATACAAAATGTCTACATTACCTTTTCATCAAACTGCTACAAGTATTTGTAAGTTACACACTACGCATACAAAAAATGCATACTTAAATGTTTGGAGTGAAGGTACAACTTTTACAAACATTCTGTACATAAAATAACGCTATTAATATAATTTTGCAATACACCCTGTATAAAAATTTTAATAAAAATCACTGTGCACAACAAACCATTTCTTCATTTTATTGGTTGAGTCCGTATACTTTTGTAACGCCCTGTATACAACAAAATTATTGCACTAAACATGTTCCACACCAAATAATGAAAAATAAACACCCTTGTACAAACAAAAAATATAAACTGTGAACTAAATAAATCTAGAAAATACCTTGTGTATCAAATTAAGTAAACATGCTTTGCATAGGAGTTTACAACAAAACTCATTTATTTGCAAATAATGATATATCTAAAAACACCCTGTACATGTATATATTTCCCATTACGTATGTATTTTGCAAAGACTGTGTAAAATATTAAATACACAATAATTTATTATATTTATTATAGAGTATTCTAAATTTCAAACTAGTAACACCCTGTATACAAAATGTTTTGATTACCTTTTTTTCTTTTCATTCCCTCGGGTCCGTCTGCCTAGCTGGTTCCGGAGATACTGCAGCCTATATGGCTTATTGTGTTCTCTCCAGTAGTTTGTTACACCAAGTCCGTAAGCTTAACGCCCTGTAGCAGAGCGCACAGGTCACCCGCGGAATGTGTGTTTAAGTTTTCCGGTTCTATTTTTGAGTACCCGAAAATCCGCTGTCTTTTAGCAGCCAGCGAGCCACAGTCCCATATGATGTGTGTAGCTGGTTCTGGTTCCTCACCGCAAAATCTACATTAAATTTCTTGATCTTCCTTAAATGGTCCTTAACAGGCGCATGTCCTGTTAGAAGGCCGGTAAGGATCCTAAACAGTGTTCTGCTTATCGTGAGCGATTCTGTGGTTCTGTTTACGCAAGGTCCTTCATGTATGCCTTGTTAAGTGTTTTCCCTGGTCTGTTTATCCACTATGCTTGACGTTGATCGCGAATCCATTCGGATTGCGTTTCTTGTTACTCCTATTGCAGCTTCGGGGTCATGAAAGAGGACCCCTGATCCCTGTCTTGCGAGTTTATCTACCTTCTCGGTTCCTTCGATCCCACAATGGCCAGGGACCCATACAAGAGTTACCTTGTTCCTCTCTGCCAGGCCGTTGAGTTCTACGTAACATTGCCAGACCAGTTTAGATGAGGGCTTAAAGCTTTATAGTGCTTTTAGGGCCGCCTGGCTGTCAGAAGATATAGATACGGCTTCCTCTGTAGGCCTTTCTCTTGTTTTCCCGCGCACATTGAAGTATCGCGCATATTTCCGTTTGGAAGACGGTGGCGTGCGCACCAAGAGGATAAAGACATCTTGCCTTGGCTTCACACCATGTATGCCCGCACTAGCATCCGTCTCGGTTTTTAAACTGCCCGTGTACCAGATTAGACAGCCAGGTGGGACTATGCATCCTTGTTCATTACACTCTGTTCGATTCAGAATTAATACTTCGAAGAGTGTGGCAACGAGATGTTTTGGCGTCAGATGGTCCCCAATGCTGTGAATTAACCTCGCATGCTCTGTGCCTGCACATAGTTTGTACTGTGAATTCTGCAACCTGTATAGCCCCAATCTGATTTCCCCTAATCTCCAGTTCAAGAGGAGGGAGGTTCAATAGGGTCTCTATTGCAGCGGTAGGGGTGGTTTTCATTGCCCGCGTAATCTCTAAACAGATCAGTCTTTGTATCTTGCCTTGCGGTTTCCTGCTTCACTTTGGCCACCACACCAAAGGCACATAGTGTAGTCAGTGCACCATACTTGCTCTCAGTCCCCATGTTTGGTCATATGTGCGACTAACTACTGCAAGGGTAATTTCCACTTTTCTGATAATTCTCTCAATGCGTTGATTCCAGGAAAGTTTGGAGTCTAGAATGATTTCCAAGTACTTTACCTCTGCCGACCTACGTTATTACTTCACCGTCAAGAACGAGATGTCCTAAGTCCTCTAGGTTCCTCCTTTGCGTGAAGGGTACTATGGTAGTTTTTTGAGGACTGACTTTTAGGCCTTCCCACTCTATCCCTCTAGTTGTTACATTCAGGGCCCTTTGCTTGCGCTCTCTGGCTGTACTAGAAAGCCTCCCTTCTACTAGAATGACGAAGTCGTCATCCGCGTATCCTAGGAGTGAGAATCCTTCGTTACTGAGGTCTAATAACAGCCGGTCCATGACATGATTCCACAGTAGCGGAGATAAAACTCTGCCATATGGGCATTACCCTGCCACCCGGACTGTCAGAGTCTTGTTCAGCAGTATATCCACCTGCAACACGTTTCCTCCAGGACTAGATTTCTCGTGGCTGTGGAAATAGAGTTAAATGATGTATTATCGAAGGCTCCTTCTATGTCCAGGAATGCTACAAATATTTGCCAGTTACACTCTGTATATACAGAAAATGCATACGTAAATGTGTCTACTGCATATACGTTACTCATGTCTTCTAATTAAAACAATAAAACAATGTTTACACCGAGCACATTTTAGCATATTTAGTTTTGTAACACCCTTAGTATAAAAAAATGTTATACTAAATGGTCCCATACTAAATAATGCAAAACCCTGTACAAACATAAAACATAAAATGTTAACGAAATAAATATACCAAACGCCATGTGTATAAAATTAAGTAATATAGGATACATGTTTTCTGAGGTATACTTTGTCTCACCGTTAAACAGGTTCCGTCAACATGGCCGTCGTTTCAGGTACAGTAACATTAGTACGCAAAGTCACTAACTATCTTAAATATACTTTTTTTTTGTTATGATTTGTTTATTAGCAATCAGTAAGATACACAAACTATAAACTAATATGATGTATTGTACAAAACTTAACATATATGTACACTAAATAATGTGAAGAAGTATGTCACCTCAGATTTGCAGGTCGAGTGGCCATTGACGTATGAGTCTTCTGTTTTCTGATAGTTCTAGCAGTGGGGGTATGAGTGGATTGGGATGATAATTAAGTCTGTTATGATATTTAGCGCTGCTGTCCTGGATAACTTCACTCACGTAAGGGATTTTTACGTTTTAAGATGGTCTGACTGGAGACGTATCATGGTGCGCTCACAACGTTTCTTAGAATCTTGGATTGGGCTCTTTGTATTATAGTTGTATTTGATTTGCTAGTGCAACCCCTTACCTCAATCCCGTAGGTGTAGATCGTTCGTATTACTGCTTTCTACATTAGTATTTTGTTTTTGAGTGTTAGTAAGGATTGACGTCCAAGGAGCCAGTTAAGTTCTCGTACTTTCACATCTAGCTGTTTATGTTTCTTTGATATGTGTAGTTTCCAAGTAAGTTTATTGTCTAGGTGTAAGCCTAGATACAGCTTCACTTTGAGGTAACACTACTTGATTCATAGTTATTGGTGGACAGTGACCTTTTGGGACGGTGAAGGTTATATGTGTAGATTTTGCTTCGTTAACTTTGATCTTCCACTTGTTTAGCCATGTTTCAATGAAATTTACATGTGCTTGGAGATTGGATGAAGCTGTAACAGGATTTGGATGAAGCTGTAACAGGATTATCATGTGTCGCAAAAACCGCCGTATCGTCGGCAAATGTACCAGTAGCTGTTTCGTCCGTCATTGGTAGATCGGATTTGTATAGCACATATAGTGATGGGCCTGAGATGCTCCCCAGTGGGACTCCAGAAAGTATGGGATAGCGGTTGGGTATTTCTCCGTTAACTCTGGTTTCAAAGTAACGATCCTCCAGATGGGATTTAAGTAAGGTGAAGTAGCGTAGTGTTCTTTTGATTTTGTACAAAAGTCCAGGATGCCACACCTTATCAAATGCCTGTTGCACGTCTAAAAAGGCAGCGGGACAGTATTCTCTGCTTTCCATTGATTTTTTAATGATGTTTGTTAAACGGTGACATTGTTGTGTAGTCGAGTGGGCTTGGTGAAAACCAAATTGGTGATCTGGAATGCATGCCTGCTAATTTATAACATATAAAACAAACAGGTATTGGTTGGCTAACATGTACAGTATTTTGTATCCTATGTTAACTAATGTGTTCGTTAAAGAACAAAAGATTTACTGAATTTGTCCTTGAAATATTTTTAGGAATTTAATTGTAGCCCATTAGCGTACACTGTAAGTTTTGCAAAGGGATTAAATACATGTATTAATTTCTTAATTACATAACAACTGCACTTTAATGACAAATTATGTTTAATCAAATATTTTTATTTATTTCTTATCTACGCGTTAAAGTGGTACATTTTATAATCTATAACATAAATTATTTACACCATGCAGGCCTCTGGATGTTACGTTGGCGCGCACTTCGGTAGTGACATATTTAAACGGCGGCCATATTGACGGAACCTGTTTAACGGTGAGACAAAGTATACATTAGAATATTTATAAACGACAACTATACCCTGCATACAACATGTTTTGCGTATGAGTTTGCATGAAACTAAAATTATTTGCAAATGACGCTGTAAAAAAACAACCTGTATATGAAAATTACATGCTCTATTACTTTTTGAGTATAACTTCTAACCTTCAAATGAGCAACACCCTGTATACAAAATGTCATTAGATGTTTATCAAATTACAAGTATCTACCAGTTATACACCGTATACAGAAAAAATGCATACGTAAATGTAGAACCTTTGCAAACATTCCGTAATTCTGTATAAAACGTTAATCATGTCTGCTGATTTTGCACTCCATGAATAATAAACCAATATTTACACTGAGCATATGTCTGTGGTGTATTCGCCGTGTCCATATAATCTTGAATGTGTATATAACATGTTTACATTAAACTAAAATTATTTACAAAAAAAAATATAGAAAACACCCTGTATATGGAAAATGAAATTTCCATTACTTATGTGCTTTGCAATCACTGTGTATAATGTATTTAATAAAAATACTAAATGTATTATAAATTTATATTCAGTTATACATAATTATTGTGTATATACAAACAAGTTATTGAGAATAACTTCTAAATTTCAAACAACACCCTGTACAGAAAATGTTTTGGTTAGTTGTTTATCAATATATAACTATTTGCCAGTTACATACTGCATATACAAAATATTTATACGTAAAAATTTCTAGTGAATGTACCACTTTTGCGAACATTCTGTATACAAATTAACGTTAATTATGTCTTCTATTATTCTAATGCACCCTGTATAAACATTTAAATTAAAATACTCCGAATAGAATAAAACAATATTTACACCAAGTACATTTCTACATTCCCCGAATTCATATAATTTTGTAACACCCTGTGTCTAAATTAATGCTATACCATGTGTTCCATATAAAATTACGCCAAAAAATTAACAGCTCGTACAAACATAAAACGAAAACTAAACGGAATAAATTTAGAAAACACCCCCTGTAAAAAATTAAATAATATAGTACGTACATAGAAGATTTTATAAACAACAAAATGTTTTGCATATGAGTATATTAAACTCAATTGCAAATGGCGCCATATCGAAAACGCCCTCTACATAAAAAATAACATATTCTATTTCTTATGCATAAATTTACAGTAAATTACTCCCATTTTTAGAATGGTTGTTGAAAATCACTTATAGATTTCAAGCATGACTTAATATGCGAGCAACACCCTGTATAGAAAATTTTTTGTTAAGCCTTTATCAAACTAAACTTTGTATGTGTAAGTTACACCATGTATACACAAAAACCCTTACGCACATAAACATTTCTAGTGAATGTGCAACATTTGCAAACATTCTGTATATAAAATTTCGATACATCCTGTACAAAAATTTAAATCAAAATATTCCGTGAAGATCAAAACAAAATTTAAACTACACTACGTTAATCATAATTTTGAAAACATTTTAGCAATTACATTTTGAAAATTGTTTGCAAATAACACTATAGAAAAACACGCTGTACATACACTATTTCTTATGTATCTGCAACTTTTGCAAAAAAATTCTGTATAATACATTAATTACAAAAAAACACCCATACCTTGTACCTAATGTTTTGCGTATAAACTAAAATTATTTGCAAATGGTACTTTATATAAAAGACTGGACATAAAACTTATATAAACTGTTGCTTATGTTTTGAACACACTGTATGACATTTCATAAAAAACACTTTGCATGTAAATCAATTAAATGTGAGAATTTACACTAAATTATATAATTGTGTACTGGACCTTGACTATAACTTTTAAATCTTAAGCTTCTAAATATACAAACATCCTGTGTATAAAATGTTTGTGTGTGAGTGTGCGTGGTTTATAGCGTGCGCGGTGTGCGCTGGGCGTGGTATTTGCATGTGTGCGAGCGAGCGCGCGCGTATTGTCTAACTAAAATTATTTGAAAGTTACAGCCTGGATACATATAAACACCAAGAGTAAGTAAATGTTTCTTATGTAAGTTCAACATTTAATAATTTTGGAATACAAGTTGGTAATATGAAAATTTAATAGTAATACTGTAATAAATAATAAAGATTTGCGAAAAATACCCTGTATATAAAAACAATATTTTAATGTTAATATTTTGCAAAAAAAAAACACAAAAATGTAAATAAATAAAATGAACTTGTGCATTAATTACAAAACACATAAAATATTGTAAAATAAAACACTGTATTTGAAAATATTTTTGTACAGACACGTGTGATTCCATTAAATGTTAATAATTCGAAAAAACAATATGTGACATGTAATGAATAGTTTAGTTAGGTATCAAATTACACACTAAATCAAATTTTTCAAACAAAACATCCTGTATATAATATTTTTGTACAAAAACACATATTATAGGTATCTGAATTTAATGTGTTAATAGTTTGCAAATGAATAAAGTATAATTACACAACCCAAATTCGCGAAAAAATACCCTGTTTATAAAAATAGTACTTTTGTACAAAACGTGTATATGCTTTTAATGTTAATATTTTGCAAAAACACACAATATATATATATATATATATATATATATATATATATATATATATATATATATATATATATATATATATATATATATATATATAATACATACATACATACATACAGGGTGTCCACAAACTCATTTCACAAAAGAAAACTGCAGATTGTAGAGTTGATTTTATGTCGATTTAAGGTAAATTACATTGGACATTGTTATTCATAAGTTTTTGTTTTTCAAAATTTCGCAATTTTAACATAAAATTTAAAAACTTTCGATTTTTTCATAAAAGAATGATATTCTTGTCTGAGTCGCTACGACGCACCGTTTTCGAAATAAATCGATTTGAACTTTTCACGTGTTAATCATACATTTATAAACTTAACTAACGAATTCATTTACAATTATGAAAGATGGCTACGGAAAATAAACAAAATAACAATTACTTTCTAAAGCAAAATTAATTTATGACATGAGAGCAGTTTGACGTTCACGCAATTGTTATTTTGTTTATTTTCCACAGCCATCTTTCATAATTGTAAATGAATTCGTTAGTTAATTTTATAAAAGTATGATTAACACGTGAAAAGTTCAAATCGATTTATTTCGAAAACAGTGCACCGCAGCGACTTCAGACTAGAGTATCGTTTTTTTACGAAAAAATCGAATTTTTTTTAAATTTTATGTTAAAATTGCGAAATTTTGAAAAACAAAAAACTTATGAATAACAATGTCCAATTTCCCGCCCAAAAGAGCCGCTTATGAGTACAACTAAAAAATCATATTCACGCCATACGATTGGGCATGGTCCACTAAATAAATTACAGAACGCTATCATTTAAAGGGAAACCATTTTGAAAATGTTTGAATTAAACCGATGTTAGCGTGCCATCTTCCAAGAGCACCAGCTCTCTTAGGAAGTATTTTTGTATTACCGTAATTTACGTTAAATCGACATAAAATCAGTTCTAGAATCTACAGTTTTCTTTTGGGAAAACAGTTTGTGGACACTCTGAATGTATGTATGTGTATGTGTATGTATATATATATATATATATATATATATATATATATATATATATATATATATATGGAAATTTCGCAGTAATAAAGCACACAAAATTTTTTAAAGAAAACACTCTGTATATGACAATAATTTTTTACAGAAATATATTTCCATTAAATGTTAATATTTGGAAAAAACAACATGTAACTGAACAGTTTAGTTAGGAGTCACAGTATAAAAGAAATCAAATTTTGCAATGTAAACGCGCTGTATATATTTTTTACTAACATGTATCTGCATTTAATGTATTAGTAGTTTGTAAATGAATGAAGTATAATTAGATATCTAATTAAAAAAATACAATTTTGCAAAAAAAAACCCTATATATACAAATAGTATTTTTGAACAACACGTCTATCTGCTTTTAATGTTAATAGTTTGCAAAAAAAGCACAACAATATATATATATATATATATATATATAATGAAACTTCGCAATAATTACAAAGCACATACAATTATGAAAAATAAAACGCTCTGTATATAATATTTTTGTACAAGCACATTTATTTCCATTAAACGTTAATAGTTAATGTTTAGTTGGGTATCAAATTACAAACTAAATCAAATTTTGCAAAGAAAGCACCCTGGATATAACAATATTTTTGTACAACCACATGTATCTTCATTTAATGGCAATAGTTTGCAAATGGCTAACGTGTAATTAGATATTTAATTAAAAAATTCAATTTTGCGAAAAAGATTACCCTGTATATACAAATAGAATTTTTGTACAACACATCTATCTGGTTTAACGTTAACAGTTTGCAAAAGAGCACATAAATAAAGTTAAATTTCGCAGTATTTACACAGCACAAAATGTTAGCAAAAAACACTCTGTACATGATATTATTTTTGTACAGCCACAAATATTTCCATTAAATGTTAATAGTTGCAAAAAAAACAACATATACATGTTTAATTAGGTATCAAATTACAAAATAACAAAATTTGCACACACCCTGTATATAAAAGTATATTAGCAATCATGTGTATTTCCATGAAATGTTAAGAGATTGAAAAACATACGTAAATAAATAGTTAAATTAAGTATGAAACTAAATTATAATTTGCAAATAAAACACCCTGTATATAAAAATAGTTCTGTACAAACACGTGGTAAATGTTAATAAAAATCGTATGTAAATAAATTGTAATTAAGTATCCAATTACAAACTAAATCAGATTTTGCAAAAAAATACCCTGTATATAAAATGTTGTACAAACAAGTGTATTACCATTAAATGTTAATAGTTCAAAAAAAAGCGTAAATGAATAGTTAAATTAAGTATCAAATTATAAACTAAATCAAGTTTTGCAAAAACACTATTTACATAACATTATTTCTGTACAAACAAGTGTATCTGAATTTAAGGTTTATAGTTTGCAACACCCACACACAACATGTAAATACAATCCCGTTTAAGAACTGTATTAAATATTAATACGTCTCATTTTAAACAAATGCGCAGTAAACACATGTTGATATGAACACCTTATACGTGTAATTTGACGATAGGTGCACCATACATAATGAAGACAATACTTTTCTCCACGTATAATTTAATGCAGAACTTTAATCAAAATCACCCTGTATGTAAAACTAAAATAACTAAATAATGGGAGTATTCATAAGCAAACTCTCACAAAAAACACACAGTATACTAATGAATATTTTATCAAACACGTAACTTTGAAACTAATTTTGAAACACGCGGTATTTAATTGAATAAAACCTCAAAAACATCTACCAATTTTTACACCAAACATTCAATTTTAGTAATCTCAATACGTTAAATGTTGCCTGTATAAAAAAGGGGTATGTTTTGCACCAAACTACCATTGAACTTTATAAAAGAACATCCTGTATATACAAAAAGGCAGCCTTTACATAATAAACAGTGTATATAGCTAATACATATACGGTATAGTTTTTTTTCTAATTTTTGGCAATGCACACTTTATGGAAAGAACACCCTGTATCGATCCACATCAATAACACCTTAAGGCTCCGTTTAACTAAACGCAAACACCCTGTATGCATCCATAACTTTACAGATTAATAAATAATGAATGAGTAGAGGGTGGTTTTGATGTAAACTGAAAATCTTCAACTATAACAGGAAATTCTGTATTTTTTTGCAACGTCATGTATAAACAAATAACACCGGAAATGGGCGCATTTCGTTGCATGTGCAATAAAATAATAATTGTATTGAGAAATTATTTTCAATAGAAACAATTGAAAATGTTAATGAGTAATTTGAGGCGCCATGAAATGTATTACGAGTCTATGATTAATTTACCACAAAACACTGAACGTTTCGTCATTTATTGATAAGAACAATTTTTCCCAGTACCTATAAACAAATTAATGAATAAGGGAAACTAACAGGAAGAATTAGACAATAAAATTAAATATAAATATTCAAGTAACCGCAATGACCTACTTACGCATTTTTGAGATATCGCCACAAAATACAACCTCCCTAATCTGCCCTTTCCTGTGATCTAATCTGTCTTCACACCCTGTACAGAAATGTGCATGTAAACCGCATCTTACTATTAATTAAACAACATCTGAAGGTAAACTTGTTTAAAAAATCCTTATTCACTGTAGTAAAACTCTAAAAACTGAACACACTGTGTATGGTAAACTTTATACTTTATGTTTATTGTAATATGACACATGAGTATTTCTACGTATACAAGTTTCAATGTGACATAAATCCGATATTCATTAATTGTGAAATCTGATACCCTGTATAAAGCATTTTTAGATTTTAAAATAATTTCAAAAAAGATAGTGAACATTGTGGCTTTCATCTAACCCAAATTAACGTTTACGTAAAAGTAAAACGCCCCGTATTAAGTAATGTTTGGTATGTCTCGAGACATATGAGAGCTAATTGTTAATTTTCGATAATTTGAATACATTCAGAGAAGCGCGATTATTTTAGGAATCTCGAATATTAATGTGCTGACAAGCAACTCTTAACTGGGCCAAGTCTGAACACCCTGTATTAGGTAATTTACATTTTTGTGCTAACGGTTATGAGGTATAAGCATCTTTGGGGCATCTAAAAGCAATAGAGTGCTACAGTATACGAATATCAATCTTAAGCCAGAAAGGTAATTAATTCGTTAGTATGTGAACATCCGGTATGAAGTAATTGGATTTTTTTTTATTAAGTTTAGGTGGTAATTCGAAACTATTTTACAGCATTCACACGTATAAAAGTATCAATAAAAAAAATTATTAATAAGAAAATTGGTGTTCAGTAAAATCTGGACACTCTGTATGGGGTAATTTTCGTTATGTTTCATGGTTAAGTGGTAACAAAATCTACTTTGATGCAACAAAAAGCACGCAAGTGACCTTATACATTGTGAAAGTCAATTTAAATCATAAGAGAACTGTAAATTCGATCAAACATAAACACCCAGTATGAAGCACCATTTATACCATTTACCTACGATCAATCGATTATTCTAGACTATTTGGTCTATCTAAAAAAAATTCAATGACCGAATGAAATAGCAACTATAAAATGATCAGAATTCGCTGTATGAACACCCTGTATGAGATAATTTAAATATTTTTTAATTGTGATTAAGTGGCAATTCAAGATTATTTCACGGCACTCAAATGTACAACATTAACCATAAAATACGATCAACAAAAACAAAATTGGTATTCAGTAAAATCTGAACACTCTGTATGGGGTAATTTTCGTTACCTTTCATGGTTAAGTGGTAACAAAATCTACTTTGAACGCAAAAAAGAGCACGCAAGCGACCTTATAAATTGTGAAAGTCAATTTAAGTCATAAGAGAATTGTAAATTCGATAAAACATAAACACCCAGTATGAAGCACTATTTATACTATTTATCTTCGATCAAGAGATTATTCTAGACTATTTGGTCTATCTCAAAAAAATTCGATGACCGAATGAAATGGCAATTATAAAATAATCATAATTTAAATATTTTTTAATTATGATTAAGTAGCAATTCAAGATTATTTTACTGCACTCAAATGTGCAACATTAACCATAAGATACCATCATCAATAAAAAAATTGGTATTCAGTAAAACCTGAACACTCAGTATGGGGTAATTTTCGTTATTTTTCATGGTTAAGTGGTAACAAAATCTACTTTGATGCAACAAAGTGCACGTAAGTAACCTTATAAATACGATCATCAATAAAAAAATTGGTATCCAGTAAAACCTGAACACTCAGTATGAAGTAATTTTCAAACTTTTTCATGATTAAGTGATAACTCGGTCTACCTTGGTGCAACCAAAAGTAAGCAAGTGGCTTTATTAATTATGAAATTCAATTTAAGAAAGAAAATTGTTAATTCGGTAAAATGTGAACACCCAGTATGAAACAATTTTTATACTGTTTACATCCGATTATGCAATTATTCCAGACTATTTGGTGCATCTCAAAAAAATTCAATGACCTAATGAAATGACATACAAAACTCATAATTCGGTGTATGACCACCCTGTATGAGGTAATTAAAATATTTTTTATTTATGATTACGTGGTAATTTAATACTATTTTATTGCATTCAAATGTACAAAAGGAACAAAATCCGACTATCAATAACAAAATTGATATTCAGTAAAATCTGAACACTCAGTGTGAGGTATTTTTTGTTCTTTTTCATGATTAAGTGGTAACTTAGTCTACTTTAGTGGCATGGAAAGTACGCAAGGGACCTCACAAATTATGGAACTTAAAGTCATAAGAAAATTGTTAATTCGGTAAAATGCAAACGCCCAGTATGAAGAAATCTATATAATATTTACTATTGATTAAGCGATCATTCTAGACTATTCAATGCATCTCAAAAAAATTTGGTATATCAACACCCTGTATAAGGTAATTTAACAATTTTTTAATTATAATTAAGTGGCAATTCAATATTATTTTACTGCATTCAAATGTACAAAAGTAACCAAATACGAATATCAATTCAGTAAAACATGAACACTCAGTATGAGGTAATGTTCGTTCTTTTTCATGATTAAGTGGTAACTAGGTCTACGTTGGTGCAACGAAAAGTACGAAAGATACTATAGATTATGAAAATCAATTGAAGTCAAAAGGAAATTGTTCATTCGGTAAAATTCAAACACCCAGTATGAAGAAATTTTTAATACCTTTTACGTTAGATTAAGCGGTTACTCAATCAATAAGAAAATTGGTATTCAGTAAAACATGAATACTCAGTATGAGGTAATTTTCGTTCTTTTTCATGATTAAGTGGTAACTCGGTCCATCTTGTTGCAAGGACCTTATGAATTATGAAAGTCAATTTAAGACTTGAGAAAATTGTTAACTCGATATAATGAAAACGCCAAGTATGTAGCCAATTTTATACTTTTTACTTGAGATTAAGCGATTATTCTAGACTAACGGTGCATCTCAAAAAAATGTAATGACGTAATAAAATCGCAATCATAGAAGAATCAGAATTCGGTGTATGAACACCCTGTATGAAGTAATTGTAATATTTCTTAATTATGATGAAGTACCAATAAAATTGGTATACTTTAAAATTTCAGTAGGAGGTAATTTTCATTCTTTTCCATGATTAAGTAGTAACTGGGTCTACCTTGGTGCAACGAAAATTAACCTTATACATTGTGAGTCATAAGAAAATTATTAATTCGGCAACATGTAAACACCTAGTATGTAGTAATTTTTATACTTTTCACTTTCGATCAAATCAGTATACCAGACTATCTGATGCATCTCAAAAAAGTTCAATAGCTTACTAACATGTTAATCGTAAAAAAAAATTCGGTAAATGAACACCCTGTATAACTTAATTTAAATATGTTTAGAATACGAGTAAGTGGTAATTCCAGACCATTTGATGTTGTGTATATATAGTAAAAGACTTTATAGATGAGTGCCAACCTTAAACAATTGGTAATTCGCTATAGTAAGGAACGCCCTGTATAATGCAATTTGCACACATTCCGTTTATCATTAAAGAGTAATTCGAAACTATTTCAAGATATGACGGAGCAGTGGCTTTATAGATTAGAAATTTCAATTTCAAGCCATAAAAAAGTGTAATCCGGTAAAATATAATCACTCCGTATACACGTGATTTTGCTGAAAATTATGTTGTTTTAATCGTGAATATCAATCGCAAACTAAGAAGTGATATAAATAATTAAATTCAATTTTTTCAACTCGGTAACTCTTAAAATGTAAACACGTTGTTGTGTACATCATGTACAATTTAATTTTCAACATTCTAGTTTGGTAAAGGTAAATCAACAATTTTTCAGAGCATCCATGCACAGTACAGCGGCATTAAATATTATGAATATCGGTAATTCGGTAAGACGTGAACACTTTGTATGGAGTAATTATAAATTTTACTTTTGTGTGCGATCTAGAACCAATTTAAGAGTAATCACTAATAACAAAGTTACAAACATCAAAAAGGATCCGTAACTCGGTAAAAGTAAACACCCTGTATAAGGCTATTTTTCTTATTAAGTGATATTCCAAGACATTTCCATGTACCAAGTGGGTATAAATTGACCCAGCTAGGCGCAAACATCAATCTAGTAAATGAGTAAGATGAGACAAAGTGACATTACAGCATCAAGAAGATAAATAAATTATAATTCCATAAAATGTAAACACCATGTATAATGTGGGTTTAATGTGAAATGACAAAAATCATAAACATTTTATCCAGCGTCAAGTCCGGAAACTCGTTAAAATGTTATTAGGTGATATCGTCATTGCAGGTCACGAACATCAATATCCAGAGCAAAAGTCGGTAACTCGGTAAGAATACCCTGTATGAAATATTTTACATTTTTAGGGTCACGATTAGGTGACATTCCGAAATTACTGGAGTGTGTTCTACACTAGGTTTACGGTGCCATTACAAACATCACTATACAAAGAAAAATCGGTAATTCGGTAAAATGAGAATTCCATGTATGAAGTATTTCTATTTTTTGTGTACGTTACGTGATATCTCCAAATTATTAAAGTGTGTGCAAATCAGTTTGAGGTGATATTGCAGGTCACGAATGTTAATATCCGGCGCAAAAATCGGTAATTCGGTAAGAATGCCTTCTACGAAATATTTTAGTTCTTGCGTACGATTAGGTAATATCTCAAAAGTATTAGTCTGTTCAGTACGTTTAATGTGAAATTACAAATCACGAATATTTATCCATATTCAGAGAAAACTATTAACCTGGTAAAATGGGAATACTCTGTGTGCGAAGTTTTTATCATTTTTTGGTTCACGATTAGGTAACATTCCGAAATTATTGGAGTGTGTCATACACTACGTTTAACGTGCCATTACAAACTATGAATATCACTATGAAAAGAAAAAAATCGGTAACTCGGTAAAATGTGAATTCCCTGTATGAAGTATTTCCATTTTTTGTTTACGATCGGGTGATATCTCGAAATTATTGAAGTGTATGCAGTAAGTTTGAGGTGATAGTATAGGTAACTAACGTCAATATCCAGAGTAAAAATCGGTAACTCGGTAGGAATACCTTTAATAAAGTTTTCCAAAATTATTGCAGGGTTTGAGGTGCCACTACAAACTACGAACATCAATATCCAGAAAAAAATCCGCGAATACCCTGTAAGAATTATTTTTCATAGTTTTTGCTAATAATTAGGTAAAGTTTCAAAATTATCAACCTCGTCAGCGGGTTTAAGGTGATATTGCAAGTCATGAATATTCATTCGTATCTAAACAAAAGTCGATAACTGTAAAGTGTGAATATTTGTATGAAATATTTTTCAATTATTCGCTTACGGGTAGGAGAGTAGATATACAACACCGCTTCGAGCACATTTTTATCCGAAATCCCATATTATTTCTTATGGAGTTTTCAAGGTTCGTTCTGATCAGTTTCGGTCCAAGGAGCCAATCAGAAGCGTACTTAGAGTCACGTAGCCAAGGATTGCGCATACGCGTGGACAAGCACATATTTGCCTGTAAGTATTGCTGGGAGGTAAGCTACATTAAGCATGACATCATAAGGGATGTGTGCGAAAGGTTGCGAGCTGATGGCTGCATGGGGGTAAGCAGGGGATGACTGTGAGCAGGTGGTTACCCAGTCATGACTACATAGGGCTAAGCACATTAGACACGGTTGTATAGAGGATCGCTTCAAGGTTGGGGATGGCAGCATGTGGGTGGTTGCATACGGATGGCTACATAGGAGTAAGCACTAAAGGTATGGCAGCTTATGCTGTAGTATATCAGACATTCGAAAACTACCGACATCAATATCAGAGAAAAGTGGGCAACTCAGTAAAATGTAAACACCATGTATGAACTAATTTTCATATTAAAATAAATTCAATAGTCATTTTACAAATTAATAACTCAATTTCATACTAAAAATAGTCGGAAGTTGCGTAAAACGGAATCACCTTGTATGAAGAAATTTAAATATGATTATTTAGTACATCGAGACTACTTCTGAGTGCCCAAACATACAGTGACAGTACATGCTACGAAGCAAAATATTGACTTTACAAGCTACGAATTAAAAAATGGGCTACACATCCGGTACCCGGTAAAATGCTAACGCCCAGTATAAAGTAATCTCATACATTTGCAAATGAATTGATAGCGCGAACGCATTTATGTATATTCAGACGTTACAAGTCATAAATTCCGAACCATGGGCAACAAAAATTCGGTAACTCGGTAAGCCATTTTCATATTTAGATGTTTACGATTTAGGAGTAGTTCCAAATTATTGGAAAGATATTACAAATTACAACCAGTTATAGTCACAACACTCGGTAACTCGCTAACATGTAATATAAGTTGAGTAAAACGTAAAAAAAATTGGTAATTCGGTAAATGTAAACACCTTACATTAGGTAATCTTTAAAATTCTTGCTCATAGATAAAAGGTATTTCGACACTAATTCAAACCATCTCAGCTGAAGTCAAGTGGTTTTAGAGATTACAAATTTCAATTTCAGACTAACAAATTCGGTAACTCGGTAAAATGTACATTTGTTCATAATTAAGCGATATCTCGACACTATTCAATGACTCAAAGATAACCTAAACAATTACGAGCAAAAAAATCGGTAAGTCTAATGCAGTCCAACCGCCACAAAATGACATAAATTACGAACATCAAACTCAAGCTAAAAGAAATAAATATTCCCATTTTTTGCTATTAAATGATATCATTTGAGCAGTGATAAAGTAGCCTTACAAACTACGGACTTAATCTCAGGTTAACCACATCGGTAATTCGGTAATATGTGAACACCCTGTATGAGGTTATTGTATCTTTTTTAATACGATTTGGTTGTAATTCGAAACCATTTAGTCGAATTACAAATAGTACAACGATCTATTAAACGACGAATATCGATTTCGAGGCATAAAAAATAGTACTCCGGTAAAATGTAAATACCTTGTACATAAATGTTTTTGATAATTGGGTCAATTTGAATGTATTCAGTGTGTAATATCTTACCCATCAACCATTAGTAACAACATTCGATAACTCGGTAATATGTAAATATGATATAAAGCAATTATATTCTTGTTTAAAAAATTTGAACACTCCGTATGACTATTGTCATACATTTTGTAAAACTTACTTTACGATCATTTGAGTATATCCAATAGCTACAAAGCGACCTTACATCAATCTCGTGGTGACAAAGCCGGTAAGTCGTTTGTTTTAGTAACTTACTGCAACACGATTTGTATGTATTCAGTAGCTATGATCTGGTCATTTACTTATTAGAACAGTCAAAAATGTAAACATACCGGTGTAATTTACATACATACTGTTTAACTTACTTGATGATTTGTATGTAACGTGGTCATTTACATATTACGAACTTACACAAATTACAATCAACCGACAACATCGGTAACATTGTTATCTTTTACGTATATTTAAGTGATACCTAATTGACGAGTGTATTCGTTAGTAATTTCAAGCTAAGGAAGTCCGTAAAATATAGATACGCTGTACGAAGTAATAGTCACATTTTTTGCTATTAAGTGGTGACATTTGGGCAGTCATGAAGCAACCTTACAAACAACGGACTTAATCTCAGGTTAACCACAATGGTAATGCGGTACTATGTGTACACTATGTCCGAGGTAATTCTATCATTTTTGAATATGATTTGGATTATAATCGAAACCAGTACAATAACCTACTAAATAACGAATATCGATCGAGTCGTTAAAGATAGTATTTCGGTAAAATTTGAACACTCTAAAATCATTTGTGATCCAATAGTTATAAAGTGACTAGAAATTAGGTACATCAATCTCGTGTTAAAGTCGGCAAGTCGGTAAAACTTTGTTTTACAATACTCGGCGTTTTCATTTTTTTAATATTGTTTTACTGTATGTAATTCGCAAAACATTTAGTCCAATTAAAGGTAGTACGAATATCTATCTGGAGCCACAAAATGGCAATCCAGTAAAAGTAAAACATGACAAATTTTTAGAAATAAAATTCGGTAATATGTAAAAACACTCAGTATCTTTTACTTATTACGAACCGTCTCACGACACCAAAAATTGGTAACTCGGTAAAATCTTAACACTCCGTATAAAGAAAACATCATGTTTTTGACAATTTGAATGTATTCGGTAATTACCCATCATCCTCTAATAACAAGCTTCAGTAACTCGGTAATAAGTACACTATATGAAGCAATTATACTTATTGCTTAGAAAATTTGAACACTCCATATCACAATTTTCACACATTTTGTTAGATTAATTGATACGATAATATAAGTGTATTCACTAGTTATTCAATAGTAGTATTCAATCGCACACTAAAAATAGTCGGTAAGTCGGTAAAATATAAAAATCGTGTATGAGGTTATTTTCATATTTCTTAAAGATTTGAATGCAATTAGAAATTAGTAGTACAAAATGTTGAGACACAAAATGACAAATTATTGCAATGTTAGTCTGAAATTAGGCACATTTGAATACATTAAGTGATCATAAAAATGACAGCAATATCTAGAAACAGAATTCTGTGATCGGTAATATGTAAACATTCGGTAATTTTTATATCCAAAACTAAAAAAATTCGGTAACGAAGAAAGTGTGATCGTACCGACATCATTTTCAAACCTTTTGTTTGATTAACTTACTTTAAGATGATTTTAGTTTACTCAGTAAGTATGACGTTGTCTCTCACTTATTACGAACATCAGTCTAGACCACTTCAATGTATTCTTACACAAATTACAATCGCAAACTAAAAATCGGTAAAATGTATACATTGTGTATGAGGTAATTCCCATATATTTTACGTTAAGTGATACCTTAATGCCGAGTGTAGGTATACAGTAATAATAAGGTGACTAAAAAATTTGCGAACAGCCAAACTAGAAATGTCGGTAAGTCGGTAAAATACAAATACACTGTATCAGATTTAATATTCACATTTTTTGCTATTAAATGGATCACGTGAGTATTGATAAAATAACATTTAAAACTACGTACATTAATCTCAGGTTAAACAGAGAGGTACGTCAGTAATATGTGAACAACCTGTACGAGATGGTATTAATATTTCTATTTAGAAAAAAACACACTGAGGAATCATAAAGGTTCTAAAAGAAACTGAAAAGAAAATACTTACGACAATCATCTCGGACGGTTCGAGCACGAAACATTCGTTCTGTCTTCGGGCGCTGCCCCCAGTTCTCTTGCCAAAACTGAAAAACAAAAATTCCCATTTACATAAAGTTCATTCAAGTTTTCAAGTTAATGTTACAAACGAGCGCGTAAAACCGCAATTTACTCCAGCACATCTGGAACTAGTTAAAAATGTCCAGATAAAGAGGCCACCTCGAAGCCAATGAACTAATTATACACAATACGCGTCCTTGAAGATGTTTATAAAAAGTGCGCGAAACACCTAATCGATTACAAACAATTTACACGTTTAGAGATGATTTAATGTGTACCTGATAAAGGATACGCTTGTTTCCTTCCGTTTTGGTAAGTTAGTGTGGGTGACGTGCATTGACGTCAGATCAGTTCCGGCGTCTTTTGTTCCAATGTTTAACCACAACTGATAAGAATTTGAGGTTGTCAATTTCGAGTAATTTTTTTGAGCACAAATCTGAAATATCCACTTAAATGTAATCTCATACGTTATTCAAATTACAATCAGACACCCTCATTGTTTCGGACAACCCTTCAAAACATCTGCTCATGTGATATGCGATACACGAGGGGATGGATATTTTGCATTATTCACATTAGAATAACGTTTTATTTGCACAATTCATGCATACCAACTAGATTATGTTTAAATTTAATTTACATAGCAAGTACGCTGTATTCAACTTTCCATTTTAGAAAAGCTAGACCTATACCACAGCTTACATAGACACAGCTTTACCCATTAATGAGTAAGCTGTGCTCTTACTACAATCTTTTGAGACATAAGCACATAATTCGTTCAAATTTAACAATTTTCATACCAACAATATATAATAAGAATGCATTTTTACCACGTAACAAAGTGTAATTTTAAAATAATCAAACTTAATTACACATTTAATTAAGTAATTAGCTTCTAATTCGTCAATAACGGTGTGAAGTTAGATGTAATGTAAAAGATTTACCGCCACTTTCTAATAAAATCCATTGCGTGTATTTGCATCCCTTAATAACCGCATTGCTCAGATAATTAGAGCTTAATTAGGAAAAATTAAAAACAATTTAAAGTGATTTCAAGTGATTTTGAGACATAAGCACATAATTCGTTCAAATCTAAAAATTTTCATACCAACAATAATAATGCATTTTTACCACGTAACAAAGTGTAATTTTGAAATAATCAAGCTTAATTACACATTTAATTAAGTAATTAACTTCTAATTCGTCAATAACGGTGTGAAGTTAGATGTAATGTAAAAGATTTGCCGCCACTTTCTAATACAATCGATTGTGTGGTATTTTCATCCCTTAATAACCGCATTGACCAGATACTGAGAACTTAATTAGGAAAAATTAAAAACATTTTAAAGTAATTTCAAGTGATTTTGAGACATACGCTCATAATTCGTTCAACTTTAACAATTTTCATATCAACACTATATGATAAGAATGCATTTTTACCACGTAACAAAGTGTAATTTTGAAATAATCAAGCTTAATTACACATTTAATTAAGTAATTAGCATATAATTCGTCAATAACGGAATGAAGTTAGATGTAATGTTAAAGATTTGTCATCACTTTATAACACAATCAATTGTGTGTATGTTCATCCCTTAATAACCGCATTGCCCAGATAATTAGACATCAATTAGGAAAAATTAAAAACATTTTAAAGTGATTTTGAGACAGCACATAATTCGTTCAAATCTAACAATGTTCATACCAACAATATATAATATGTATGCATTTTTACCACGTAGAAAAGTGTAATTTTGAAATAATCAAGCTTAATTACACATTTAATTAAGTTAGCTTATAATTCGTCAATAACGGTGTGAAGTTAAGAAATAATGTAAAAGATTTGCTACCACTTTCTAATACAATCCATTGTGTATTTTCATCTCTTAATACACCATTGCCCCGATAATTAGAGCTTAATTAGAAAAATTAAAAACATTTTAAAGTGATTTTGAGACATAAGCACATAATTCGTTCAAATTTAACAATTTTCATATCAATAATATATAATAAGAATGCATTTTTACCACGTAACAAAGTGTAATTTTGAAATAATCAAGCTTAATTACATATTCAATTAAGTAATTAGCTCCTAATTCGTCAATAACGGTGTGAAGTTAGATGTAACGTAAAAGATTTGCCGCCACTTTCTAATACAATCCATTGTGTGTACTTTCATCCCTTAACCGCATTGCCCAGATAATTAGCCATTAATTAGGAAAAATTAAAAACATTTTAAAGTGATTTAAAGTGATTTTGAGACATAAGCACATAATTCGATCAAATCTAACAACTTTCATACCAACAATAAGAATGCATTTTTACCGCGTAACAAAGTGTAATTTTGAAATAATCAAGCTTAATTACACATTTAATTAAGTAATTAACTTCTAATTCGTCAATAACAGTGTGAAGTTAGATGTAATGTAAAAGATTTGCCACCACTTTCTAATACAATCCATTGTGCATTTTCATTCCTTAATAACTACATTGCCCAGATAATTAGAGCTTAATTGCAAAAAATTAAAAATATTTTAAAGTGATTTTTAATTCGTTCAAATTTAACAATTTTCATACCAACAATATATAATAAGAATGCATTTTACCACGTAATAAAGTGTAATTTTGGAATAATCACGCTTAATTACACACTTTCTAATACAATCCATTGTGTATTTTCATCCCTTAATAACCGCATTGTCCAGATAATTAGCTTAATAAGAAAAATTAAAAACATTTGAAAGTGATTTAAAGTGATTTTAAGACATAAGCACATAATTCGTTCAAATTTAACAATTTTCATATCAACAATATATAATAAGAATGCATTTTTACCACGTAACAAATTGTAATTTTTAAAAATCAAGCTTAATTACACATTTAATTAAGTTAGCTTATAATTCGTCAATAACGGTGTGAAGTTAAGAAATAATGTAAAAGATTTGCACCACTTTCTAATACAATCCATTGTGTATTTTATCCTTAATACCCATTGCCCGATAATTAGAGTTAATTAGAAAAATTAAAAACATTTTAAAGTGATTTTGAGACATAAGCACATAATTCGTTCAAATTTAACAATTTTCATACAAAAATAAATAAAATCATTTTACCACGTAACAAAGTGTAATTTTGAAATAATCAAGCTTAATTACATATTCAATTAAGTAATTAGCTCCTAATTCGTCAATAACGGTGTGAAGTTAGATGTAACGTAAAAGATTTGCCGCCACTTTCTAATACAATCCATTGTGTGTACTTTCATCCCTTAACCGCATTGCCCAGATAATTAGCCATTAATTAGGAAAAATTAAAAACATTTTAAAGTGATTTAAAGTGATTTTGAGACATAAGCACATAATTCGATCAAATCTAACAACTTTCATACCAACAATAAGAATGCATTTTACCGCGTAACAAAGTGTAATTTTGAAATAATCAAGCTTAATTACACATTTAATTAAGTAATTAACTTCTAATTCGTCAATAACAGTGTGAAGTTAGATGTAATGTAAAAGATTTGCCACCACTTTCTAATACAATCCATTGTGCATTTTCATTCCTTAATAACTACATTGCCCAGATAATTAGAGCTTAATTGCAAAAAATTAAAAATATTTTAAAGTGATTTTTAATTCGTTCAAATTTAACAATTTTCATACCAACAATATATAATAAGAATGCATTTTACCACGTAATAAAGTGTAATTTTGGAATAATCACGCTTAATTACACACTTTCTAATACAATCCATTGTGTATTTTCATCCCTTAATAACCGCATTGTCCAGATAATTAGCTTAATAAGAAAAATTAAAAACATTTGAAAGTGATTTAAAGTGATTTTAAGACATAAGCACATAATTCGTTCAAATTTAACAATTTTCATATCAACAATATATAATAAGAATGCATTTTTACCACGTAACAAATTGTAATTTTTAAAAATCAAGCTTAATTACACATTTAATTAAGTAATTAGCTTCAAATTCGTCAATAACGGTGTGAAGTTAGATGTAATGTAAAAGATTTGCCACCACTTTCTAATACAATCCATTGTGTGTATTTTTATCCCTTAATAACCGCATTGCCCAGATAATTAGAGTTTAATTAGGAAAAATTAAAAACATTTTAAAGTGATTTTGAGACATAAGCACATAATTCGTTCAAATTTAACAATTTTCATACCAACAATAAATAATAATACATTTTTACCACGTAACAAAGAGTAATTTTGATATAATCAAGCTTAATTACACATTTACTTAAGTAATTAGCTTCTAATTCGTCAATAACGGTGTGAAGTTAGATGTAATGTAAAAGATTTGTCACCACTTTCTAATACAAATTATTGTGTATTTTCATCCCTTAATAAAGACATTGCCCAGTTGATTAGAATTTAATTAGTAAAAATTAAAAACAATTTAAAGTGATTAACCGTTTCAATTGTTTTATAAATCACCTTAACAGAATTTGACAAGACTTATTTTACGTCTACTCCAGTTATTTGACAACTATTTCAAGCAATGATCCTGTGGATAATTTTGTTATCTACTAATTACGGCATTTTCCACTTAAATCCACTTTTAATCCATCACCACTATTGTAATGTTAACATTAATGATTTATTTTAAACCTCGTTATACAAACATGCTGAAACAAACATAATTACAAAGTTAATTACTTAAATTGCAACAAGAATTGCGAATAATAACCAGCTAATTTGTCAACTACTGTCATAATTAATTATAATTATTAATTAACTACTTTAACTTTTAACCACCACATTTTGAACTTAAATACAAGATTTGTACATTAATAGGTACACTTTAAAGTTAATTCACAATGCATTTACACCTAGTTATGAAACTAAATTAGGCAACAATGAGTTACTAAGTTACTTAAATCGCAGCTTACTTACGAAAAATCGACATCTACGAAAATATTTTCGTTACGCTTTTTAATGCTATCGTAAGTTTAGATTTTGAACTCTTAATTACTCCATTGTTCGTTCAATTAACAGAATTTAATTAAGGCTTGCTATAGTTTACTACTCGCCATAAAAAAAATGTGCAAGGTCTATGAGTAACTACGTAATTACCAGCTAATTTCCCAGGTTCTATCATAATCGCAACTATTAATTCATTAGTTATCGCGAATAACTAAATAATTATAAGCTAATTTGTCAATTACAATAATAATTAATTGTAATTAATTAATACACTGCTTACATGTTTCAGTTACACGTTAATTCATTAGCTCCATTTTAATGCTTATTAAAAATATTTCGTTATGAAACAAAATTATGCAACAAGCTTTATAACAAAATTAAACAATTTATCAAAAATGGTCATCCACTAAGCAATAAGTTAAGATTTGTTAATTACATGATTTTCCACTTAATTGACAAAAATTGTGTCATTCGCAGTCATTAACTCGTAATACCTCTTCATAGAACATTTTACAAGATCTGAGTAATTACGTAATTATCAGATAATTTACCTATAGTACTATAATTAACAATATTACTCCAAATTATTTAAGCTATTTCAAGTATTATTAGCATTTGTAGTATGTAGCAAACATAAAAAAATCAGGATTACCTATACAAATAATTATGTAATTAAGTTCTAACTTACTAATTACTACCTAAATAACATTTAATTTACAAAAATTTGCAACCTGTCTCAGTCAAATTTAACAATTTTCAGTTATTAACCATTTTACAGCAATATAAAATAATGGTGCATTTTTACCACGTAACAGTGTAATCCTGAAATAATCAAGCTTAATTACGCAAATAATAAAGTAACTAGCTTCTAATTCGCCAATAACAGTCTCAAGTTGGATGTAAAGTAAAAACATTTTCCACCACTTTATATACTAATCTGTCTATTTTTATCCATTAATTACCAGTTAATTAGATCTCGATTAGCAAACATTTTAAAGTGATTAACCCTCTCAATCATTTTATAACACACTGTTAACACTAAATTTGATAAGAATTGCATATAATTACATAATTAATTGTAATTACAGGATGCTTTTCCAATTACTTTACGTATAGTCTAGTGACTTTAGCAACACTTTTAAATAATGATCCAGTGCATCATTTTCGTATATCCTAATTACAGAATTTTCCACTTAAATCCATTTTGAATCCATTAGCAGTATTGTAATATTAATGTTAATTAATTTAAACCAATAAAGGTAAAACAAACTTAATCACAAAATTATGTTACTTAAATGCAACAAGACTTGCGAATAATCACAAATAATTTATTGTAATTATTCACTAATTACAATTAATCAATTATTTGATAACTCACCTTAAAAACTAAATTTGACAAAACTTGCAAATAATAACGTAATTAATCACGTAATTGCAGGTTGATTTTCGAATCACTCTCTTAATTTATGTCTACTTCCGTGATTTAGCAACAATTTGAAATAATACTACTGTGAACAATTTTTTATCTCTTAATTACTTCATTTCCCACTTAAACCCCCTTCTAACCCATTACCACTATTGTAACATTAATTAATTTAAACCTCGTTATAAAAAAATGGTGAAACAAACAATGACAAAATTATTTACTTAAATTGCAACAAAAGTTGGGAATAATTTTGTCATAATTAATTAATTAATTAATTGCAATTATAAATTAATTGTATCTTTAAGTCTTAATCGACGCATTTTACACCTAAGTACGTGTTTACATTAATAACAGTGCTAATTGAAAATCCATTTATGCAACACTAAGTTACTTCAATGGCAGCTAATTTACGAAGTATTGGCATCTATTACGCAATAATTTCGTAACGCTGTTTAATACTATCGTAAGTTAAGATTTTGAACTCTTAATTACTCTATTGTCCGCTTAACTCACCATAAAACAAGACTTGCGAATAATTAATTACATAATCATAAGCTAATTTGCCAATCACTGTCAAAATTAAATGTAATTAATTAATCCACAGCTTGGATGTTTCTCTCTCAATTAGACGTTAAGTCATTAGCTCTATTCTAATCCTAATTAAAAATATTATTTTATGCAACATACCTTATAACAAAATTAATTACTTATAAACAATTAATTTACCAAAATGAACGTCCACTAAGCAATAAAATAAAACAATTTTCCATTTTAGTCCAGTGTTAAGATTTTCTAATTACACCATTTCCTACGCAATTAACAAAAATTAAGTCATGTTCAGTAACTAGCTTGTAATACCTCTTCATACAACAACATTTTACAAGATCGGCGATTAATTACATAATTACCAGATAATTTATCAAGTAGTGTTAATATTAACCTAGTTTATTTGAGCTATTTCAAGCATTAATTAGCATTTGGAGTATGTAACAAAGCAAGATAATAAACAAATCAGGATTACTTATGCAAATAATTACGTAATTAGCTTCTAACTTACTAATTACCGCATGTAATTTACAAAAAATGTGCAACGTATTTCTAATACTAATCAACTACAAGATTTCAATCTGATAACGTGAACAACTACTTAATTATCACTTAATTCACTATTTAGCGTCATAATTAACATCTACTCCAAAACGATTTAGAAAATATTAATCCATAATAGCTCTCTCAAATTTATTTAATTTAATCATTATCAACAATACTTAATTTGTACCTCGTGAAGCGGAAGTATGTAACACTCAAGCCATATAAGGAAAATAATTACTGCTAATTTACCAATTACAGTCTTAATTGAGATTGCTACACCTTTTAGGTAGCACTTATATGATAATGCAAAAATAGATTTTAAATTCTTAATTAATCTAGTAACCATTTAAATAACAAAAATTAGGTCTTTAATCCGTTCAATATTTTATGACTCGCCATAGAACAAAATAGTGCGAAATATGCGAATCATTCCTTAATTAACAGCTAATTTTGTAATTAGTGCTCTAGTTAATTGTAATTATTAATTAATCGATTGTTTGAATACTTACTCCCAATTGTTGTAGTAGCGATGTAAAATACTAACCCAGAGTTAAATTTTGAACGCTTAATTACACAATTTCCCATCTAATTAGCCTTTAATTAACTAACATTGGCATTTTCACGAATTTAATCCCTCCAATTTTTTATAAATAAAAATTTTTGGAGACTTGCAAATAATATATTGTAATTATTAATTCATCAATTGCATTTGCCTACCATTTTGATACAAATAGGTTTGTCATCTACGCGTAATTCGATTAAATTTAACAATTTTCAAGTATTAACCGTTTTACAGCAATACAGAATAAACTGCATTTGTACCATATCACAAAGCATAATTAGAAAAAAATCAAGCTTAATACGCAATTAGCTAGTAATTAGCTTCTAATTTGCGAATCACTGTTCAGCATAATTCCAAAATTAATTACTTAAATAACAATTAATTTAAGAAGAAACGCCATATAACCATACTATAATTTAGTAACGATTTTGACTACTAATCGAGTGTTTTAAACTCTTAATTATATTGTCCAATCAATTAGCACTTAATTACAATAAATTAAGTCATTTTCAATATTTTATTACTCAAAATAAAATTTTCCAATGCATGCGAATAATTACAAGCTAACCCAAAGTCAAGTTTTAAACTCCTAATTACTCAAGTGTCTACTTAATTAATAAAAATTAAGTCATTATCCTTGCAAGACGCAATTTTGCAAAACCTGAGAATTATTACTTAGTTACAAGCTAATTAGCTAATTACAGTCGGAATTAACTGTAATTATAAATTAATCATTGTATATGTATATGAATAATTACGTAATTACCAGATAATTAATGTTGACATTACTGCAAAATTATTTATTAGCGATTTTAATCCATCGATTGGATTCTTGCATAAAACAAAAAAAAAACGGGCACTAATTAAGTAATTCATTATGTAATTCACTCCTACTGTGCTACTTAGAGCCTTAACTAGAATCTAAATTAAAAAAATCCTTAACTAGAATCTAAAATAAAAAAATTTGCATCTTATGTCTAATATTAATCAACTAATACAAGTTTTATTTCTTAATAATGCATTATTCACTTAATTAGGGCACAAGACTTGCAAATGATCAAGTAAGTTAATTATAAAACAAAAAAAGGCACTAATTAAGTATTTAATTGTGTAATTCACTCCTACTTTGCTACGTAGAGCCTCAACTAGAATCTAAATTACAAAAATTTGCATCTTATTTCTAATATTAGTCAACGACCACAAGCTTTATTTCTTAATTACTGCATTATCCACTTAATTAGGGCACAAGACTTGCAAATTATCATGTAAGTTAATTATAAAATAAAAAAAAACAGGCACTAATTAAGTAATTATGTAATTCACTCCTACGTTGCTACTTTGAGCCCCAACTAGAATCTAAATTACAAAAATTTGCACCTTATTTCTAATATTAATCAACTAGCAAAAGTTTTATTTCTTAATTCACTTAATTAGGCCAGGAGACTTGCAAATGATCAAGTAAATTATTGAATTATCAGCTAATTTACTGATTACTGTCATAATTAACATCTACTCCAAAACGATTTAGAAATTTTAATTCATTATTTTTCTACCAAATGCTATCAAATTTAATTACGTTTTACGTCATTAACTTCATACTAAATATTTTTTTTATTTATACCTCGCGAAACAAAATTATGCAATACTCAACCCGTACCACGAATTTGATTACTTAATAAACAGCGTATTTACCAATTACTGTCTTAATTAGCATGTATAACACAGTTTAGTGGCGATTTTATATGATACATCAAAATTTTGAACTCTTAATTAATCCCAAGACTATATAATTAGCAGAAATTAGGTAATTAACCCGTTCAATATTTTATTATGACTTGCCAAACAACAAAATTGTGCAAGACTTGCGAGTATTTCATAATTAACAGCTAATTTGTGAATGACTCTCATTATTTGTAATAATTACTTAATCCATTATAAATCTCAATTCCTACGTTTAAGTCATTAGCTTCATTTTAATGCTTTCATACTTCTTTACGAAACATTTATATAACACTGAAGATTTAATACAAAATGAATTTCTTTAATGGCAAGCAATAATTTAGCAACGATGCAAAAATACTAATCCAGAGTTAAATTTTGAACGCTTAATTTCTCAATTCCCTAACTAATTAGCACTTAATTAGCAAAAATTAAGGCAATACTCGTTGAATATTTTATGACTACTCATAAAACTAAATTTTGCAAGACTGGCCAATAATTAAATAGTTTCCGATTAACTTGCCAATTACTGTCAATGTGAAGTATTAATTAATTAATCCATTAATTGTCGCATTTTCTATTTAACAACGTGTTTGTCTTTACCTATATTTTAATAAAAAACTTTATTTCGTTGTACTTAATGTTTTTGGAATTAATAATTTGAAAATCCGTAATCAATTTCTAATAATTTTTCACCAATTTCATTGTAGTTTCAAAAAATTAAGACAATAATTTAATTAATTTCTAATTTTCTATGTTGTTTCATCTCTATTTGATATGTAGATATTTTATTTGTGAAAGGAACATTTGTTGTACCAGTTAAGTTATAAGTACTTGCAATTAAGGCTAATTAAAGCTTAGTGATTTAATTAATTACAAGTAATTAACGAGTTTTTGTGTAATTAATTTAAAAACTTATTTTAATCTGCGTAATACAAATTAAAGCAAGTATTTAAATGGTAATTCTCATAATTCGACGTAATTTCTATAATACAGAATGTAATTAATAACCAATTAATACACAGATACATAAGGGCGTTATGAATGAGCTGGCAGAAAACTGCACAGGGCTATTGCTTATTGCAATACTGATCTTTATGTAAATAATGTTTTAATTGTTTATAATCTATGGAGCGGGTGTTCATGCCAAAGGCGTGTCTGATGGAGCTGACGATTAACTGCACAGAGTACACACCAAAGAAAAGAGCTTTATCTAAATTAAATTATTTGCGATTAACTTCACACAGCGTCTACGTACTGAACCAGTTGTCATATTGAAAGAGCAGGCGGAAAATATATAGTTGATGGAGCTGGTAAGTAACCGCACAGAGCGTCTTCGTGCTCAAACTACTGACGGATGAAGCTGATGTTTCATCAATCTTGATGGTGGTACACTAATATATTATAATCATAGAGGTGTTTTTACTTTTCTGTGATTTTGCATTGAAGGAGTTGGCTGAAAACCGCACAAGGGTGTTTTAAATTAAAAACACTTTAAATGTGTTCAATAATTTTCTGTGATGTTATATTGAAGGAACTGGCGAGAAACAGCAGAGGGCGCCTCTCATACTATGGTACAGTTTCAACCAAACGTTAATTTAAGTGATAACAACATTAACTTAGTTATAAAGTTAACGTAACGTAACACCCAGGGAGCTGGCGAAAAACCACACACACCATAGAACAGACTAAGGACAAGAGCTTTATCTAAATTGAATTATATATGGATGTATGGAGGCGGTGATTAACTACACAGAGGGTACGTACTGAACTAGCTGTCATATTGAGGGAGCTGGCGGAAAACCCCACATGGTGTTTCATTGATATTTTACAGAGTAGTAAACTTTCATATAAATATAGTTTGATTATTTATAGCCGATGGAGCTGGTAGGTAACGGCACAGAGAGTCTTCGTGCTCAAACGACTGACGGATGAAGCTGATGTTTCATCAGTCTTGATGGTGGTACACTAACATATTATAATCATAGAGGTGTTTTTACTTTTCATTGATTTTGTATTGATGGAGTTGGCTGAAAACCGCTCAGGGTGTTTTTAATTAAAAACATTAAATTTATCGCAATAACTATTGCGTTCAATAATTTTCTGTGATGTTATATTGAGGGAGTTGGTGAGAAACCGCAGAGGGCGCCTCTCGTTGTGTGGTACAGTTTCAACCAAGGGGTTGGCTGAAAACCGCTCAGGGTGCTTTTAATTAAAAACACATTAAATTTATCGCAATAACTATTGCGTTCAATAATTTTCTGTGATGTTATATTGAGGGAGCTGGTGAGAAACCACAGAGGGCGCCTCTCGTTGTGTGGTACAGTTTCAACCAAACGTTAATTTAAGTGATAACAGCATTCACTTAATGAATTTAACGTAACGTAACATCGAGGGAGCTGGCGAAAAACCACACACACGATAGAACAGACTAAGGAAAAGAGCTTTATCTAAATTGCATTATCTATGGAAGCTGGTAGGTAACTGCACAGAGCGCCTTTTTTTTATCGTTTTACTTGTTTACAATCTATGGACCTGATGTTCATACTGAAGGAGTGCTTGATGGAGCTGACGATTAATCGCACAGGGTACGTTTAATAAAAAACAGTTAAATATATGGTAATAACTCTTGCGTCCAATAATTTTCTGTGATGTTATATTGAGGGAGCTGGCGAGAAATAGCAGACGGCGTCTTTGATAGTATGGTACAGTTTCAATCAAACGTTAATTAATTTAGTAATAAATTTAAAATTAACATTGAAGGAGGTAGCAACAAACCGTGCAGGAGAAACAACAGACTAAAGATTGAGCTTTATCTAAATTTAATTATCGATAATGGATGGAACAGGTGAGTTAATTGCAGTGAGCGCCTACGTACTGAATCTCTTGTCATATTGAGGGAGCTGATAGAAAACCGCAGAGGGTGTTTCATTCAATAGTTTACAGAGTAAAGCAGTAAGATTTCATGTAAATATAGTTTATTTATAGTTGATGGAGCTGCTTGGTAACTGCACAGAGCGTCTTCGTATTCAAAGAGCTGACAGATGGAGGTGATGTCTAGATGGTACACTAAATCTAACATAACCATAGTGTTTGACTTTACGTGATCTTCAATTGAGGGAGCTCGCGGAAAACCGCACAGCGTTCTTGCTTATTGAAATACTGGACTTTTTATGTAAATACAGTACAGTTTTATTTGTTTATACTCTATGCAACTGGTGTTCCTACTGAAGGAGTACCTGATGGAGCTGACGATTAACCGCACAGGGTGCGTTTACTTAAAAACATTAAATGTATCGTAATAACTGTTGCGTCCAATAATTTTCTGTGATCGTATATTGAGGGCGCTGGCGAGAAACAGCAGAGGGCGGCTCTCATAGTATGGTGCAATTTCAACCAAACGTTAATTCAGTGATAACTTTAATTTAGTTATGAATATAAGTAAATGAAATACTTTAAAATGTGACAGATAACGCAGCCACTCTGGGTTCATGTAATGATTTAATATTTCCTACAATTTGTAGTAAATTAGTTCCTAAATGCCACAATAACAAAGAACTTTAACTGAATTTCCAATTTTGCCCTTAATTAGCGTATAATTTCATTAATAGGGTAATGTTCATACCTGCTAAATCCTGTATTCGATTTTGTCACAACAAACTCACACATAATTACCAATTATGCACTTAATTACTCCCTAACTGTATACACATCTTTACTTGTTTAAACATAGAAACAGTTTGACGCAAAAAAACAAGATAAATTAGCCGGAATACAAATAAATTCCTTAAGCGAGAAAAACAACGATGTTTAAGCATGCAATTGAGTCGATAATAAAAGATAAAATTAAATTCCTATAAAAAGTAAATAATAATGATTGTCGGATGCTGTGGGTGTCCTTGAAAAATCCACGTTCTATTACATGACACAATCTGAAGCCAGAGGCTAAAAAATTAATAACAACATGCAACCTTCACAGTAATTTTACACGCTCTGGTCATAAGTATTAATTAATTATTAGGAACTAGTAAAATGGGAACCTTCCATTTTGATTAGCGTTTCGCACAATATGAAACTGTCGGAACTAGACAATAAGTGATGATTAGCGTATATTTTTAGAACATCCTGTGTGTATGCGAATATAATATACACGTGTTACCCCTCGCTGAGTAAAACGTGATTGCAATTTTCTCTTAGAAAGAATTCCTCGTTTCGAGTGTTCTACTTCAGTTGATGATTAGGAAGTCTCAATCTATAATAACGAATCTCTCGTGCTATTGTGCAAGTACAAGCATATAAAAACTCGGTCATTATTCTGTTATCTCTACAATTGCAATAATTTTATGCACATATAAATCATTATGTAACATAATGTTATTTTCCTTTCATATTCCAGGATACGTCGTTACGGATTGTGAATAATAAGAATAATAAGATTCCCTACCAATTTCCGTTTTTCAGTCACTTAAAATTCCATAAAAATTACACCATTAGGTGCTAATTATATGCTAATTAACACGTTTGTCTTGAGAAGATTGTGGTGCGTATTAATTGTATTAATCAATAACATTTTTCATTAATTTGTTAAAAATTAGGCGTTAATTAGGCGCAAAATTTGTGAACATGCCCTTATAAATAGACCGATTTTATTCATAGGAATCGTTCGATGTTGGTTGTTATACGTTAATTATAGAAAAAATTAATAAATACAACATATCGTTATCTCTTAAGCACAAATTCTGCGTTTTAAGAGGAAATTTTGTAATTCGGCAATAATTAATTTCAAAGAGTATCAAAATTACACCATTAGGTGCTAATTATATGCTAATTAACACGTTTGTCTTGAGAAGATTGTGGCGCGTATTAATTGTATTAATCAATAACATTTTTCATTAATTTGTTAAAAATTAGGCGTTAATTAGGCGCAAAATTTGTGAACATGCCCTTATAAATAGACCGATTTTATTCATAGGAATCGTTCGATGTTGGTTGTTATACGTTAATTATAGAAAAAATTAATAAATACAACATATCGTTATCTCTTAAGCACAAATTCTGCGTTTTAAGAGGAAATTTTGTAATTCGGCAATAATTAATTTCAAAGAGTACCAAAATTACACCATTAGGTGCCAATTAAATGCTAATTATCACGTTTGTCTTGAGAAGATTGTGGCGCGTATAAATTGTATTAATCAATAACATTTTTCATTAATTTGTTAAAAATTAGGGCTAATTAGGCGCAAAATTTGTGAACATGCCCTTATAATCTGACCGATTTTATTCATAGGAATCGTTCGATGTTGGTTGTTATACGTTAATTATAGAAAAAATTAATAGATACAACATATCGTTATCTCTTAGGCACAAATTCTGCGATTTAAGAGAAAATTTTGTAATTCGGCAATAATTAATTTCAAAGAGTATCATCGTAAATGAAACAAAATTAAGTGCTCAAAAAAATTATTAAATTGTGTAATTAGGTGCTAATTAAATATAAAATTAGTACTTAAAAAATTTATTGCTCAAGTTTAATTATAACAAAACCTAAGTTATAAGACATATGTTAGATAATTTTGAAACCTCGCTTAATTGCTAATTGTACTAAACATGTAAAAAATAGTAATTAAATGTTCATTATTGTAAAAATTAGTAATTAAATGTTCATTATTGTAAAAATTGTGGCTATAATTCAAATTTTAGACTACATATGCTAATTCGTTGCGAATAAAAAAATAAATTAATGATAATTGCAATGAAGCGTACGTTTGTTGTGAAAATTGCGCTTAAAAAATTAAATGTAATTTAACCGAAAATTACTTAAAATTTAGTTAATATCAAGTTTAATTAGACTATGATGTGAGAAATTAGAGTAACATATAACCAGAATTAGTTCGTTTTAAATTAATGTTGGGATAATTGATAATAATGAAATGGCTCCAATTACTTGTAATTGCTCAAAATTATACTAAAATTCTATATAACTAAAATTATTTTCCAAATTATTGTAATTAGGTGTTTACAAAACACAAAAAAGTTCGTTAGAATTAAACGGAATTATTTAGAATATAAATAAGTGTACTTAAATCATTGCAATTGGTTATAATTGCGAAAAATTAATGTAATTCAGCTGAAAATTACTTAATTACTAGTTTAATTAGTGTGAAAGAGTAGATCAACATATAACCAGAGTTACATCTTTTAAAAACTAAAACTGCGACATTTGATAAACCAATTCAATAAAATCACTTAAATCGCCGAGATTGATTGTAATTGTGTAAAATTAAAGATTAATACATTTGATTGGTGCCTTTCTTTTCAATTGTTTCAAAATACTAATTTGAAATTTCAACTTGCTTGTTTAAAATTAAAAACTGCACTAAGGGAGTAAATCAAAAGAGTGCTTGTATTGGAGAAAATAATCGTAATTACTTAGAATTTAACCATAACTACTAATTATATACCGGGTATCTCAAAAATTTCGTTTACAAGTAACATCTTGGTTAGATTATGAGGTTTTTGGTGTAATGAGGCAATTTTGACAGTAAGAAGGATGGTTTCTAACGCACATAATGAAATTACTACAGAGTGATTCAGAAATGAAAATTTTTTTTTTTTGACAATCATGTTTCATTTATTTACTTAGGTTATGGCGTTCTCAAGTTATTCAAAATTTTACTTGCTTTGTACAAAGTACATGGTTGTAGAGATTTTTCCATTTTGAATAACCCTGTAGTAGTTTCAACAACGGGGTTAAAAAGTATCATTGGAACTGTAAAAATTGCCACTGTAAAGTGCTTTGAAGTTTAAACAAACAAGACTGTTCGTTTTAAGAAATCGAGATCCCTTACAAGCTTACAACTCGTATTGAAAGCACTAATCGTGATGCACATCATTACTGTTAATTCAACGTTTGTTAGTGCTTTGTAGCTTGATCCAACATGACAGTAATTTTAAAGAACACGACACCACAAAATAAGTTGCATACAGATAGTGCGGAATTACTAACGAAATGACAAGAACGAAACGATAGAGCTCACCGTGCTTTGTAGCTTCAACCAGCAGGATTGGCATTTTTCAAGAAAACGATACCTCCTTATACAGTGCTCCGTTATCGTCTCTCGGTACTTTGTAGCTTAAACCAGCACGTCCGACCGCTTTTAAGAATACGACAAGCCCTTATACTAGGCACTAACGAAACGCGGACCGTTAGTGCTTCTTATTGTTTTGTAGCTCGAACCAGCACCGACCGTTTTCAAGAAAAAAAAATTAGCTTATGCAGTGCTGACTTCATATCCTTATAGCACAGTTGTGGGTTGTTAGTGACTCTTAATCCGTTGTAGCTTGAACAAGCGCAATCGGCCGCTTTCAAGAAAACGATTGATGGCGGCGTCCTACTCTTGTTCGATGCACTAACAGCGTGACACGCGAAGATCGTCATTACTTTATTAGTGCCTCTTACTGCTTTGTAAGTAAAACCAGCACGGTCGCTCCGTAACAGGGAAACAACCCACCCTTGCGTAGTCCTGATTTCCTACCCTTCTTCAAAACACTAAGATAGGATAGGTTAGCGCTTTGTGTTTTTAGTTCTCTGTAGATTGCATCACCAAGGTCGGTCGTTTACGAGAAAAACGATACTCTGTGGCAATGCTCACTTTTTAGCTAACATTAACGATAGGACCGGTGTACTTCGTTCATGCTTTTGTCAGTCCTTCATAGTACATCACCATAATCTGTCGATTCCGAGTGCGTGCACCGTTTTGTAGTAATGGCTCCCTAACGTAATTGGAAGCACTTCGACAAATACCATTCATGATCGTTAGTGCCTTGGTGCATTACAGCTTCAATCATTACGATTGTTCTTAGTGCTTCTAATAAGGGTATAGCACAATCGTTTTCTAGGGACCAATCGATCACGCTGATGCAGCTATAAAGTCACTAACAAAGTTTAACAATTCGCCATAATTCATAGATAAAAACCTATTTGTTTTCTTCCTGACAACCATGTTTCTCTTACGTTATAGTCAAGTTATTCAAGATTTTATTTGTAAAATATACGGTTGTTTATCAAGTTTTTTTCATTTTTAAATCATCCTGCGAAGGGCGTTGGACGCATCCTTGGTACTGTAATAAAAATGCTCCGCTACACCAAACATCTCTTAAAATAAACGAGATATTACTTGTAAACGAAATTCTGGGCCATCCTGTATAACGAGAATTATTTAAAATTGCGAATTAGGTGCGTGAAGAAAGCACGGTTAATGAAAGTACTAACGACATGACAAAGGCGAAACGGTAATGCTTCGTTAGCGCTTGTTAATACTTGTGAGCTTAAACGAGTACGAACGGTCGTTTTAGAGAAAACGGAACCCTCTAGTGCTGTGCCGGCTTCTAACCCGTATTAAAAGCAGTAATAGCGTGATGTGTACATTGCCAGCGTTTCTTAAGCAATACGACCAGAGATTTACAAAAAAAAGACTCCATCTAAAAGTATTTCCTATCATACCCTTATAAATAACCTTCGCAGATCATTAGTGCTTCGTTCGAGTCTCTTAGTACTTTGCAACTAAAGGAACTCCACCGATCGTATTGAATAAAATGATCAGTTGTTGTGCAGTGTTTACTTCATAACCTTACTGGCAGCACTAACAACGCGCGGATCGTTAGTGCTTAGTATCTCGTTGTCTCAATTAAACTTGAAAAAGTGCAGAAAGCCGTTTTCAATAAAACATTACCCGTTGTGCAGTGCTGACTTTTTATCCGTATGGGAAGCACTAACAACGTGACCTAGTGCTTCCTAATGCGTTGCAGCGTAAACCAGTCTGATCATCCGTTTTCCAGTATGCCTTTGTGTAGTGCTGACTTATCCTTACTAAAAGCACTAACAAAGTGAGTTTCTCGAAACGCTCCTGCCTCTTATTTATAGCTTAAACAAGCAGTTGATTTCAAGTAAACGATATCTCTGTGCAGTGCTGATTTCCCACTATTATTGGTGGCACTAACGATGTCTTTACTCGAAGCAGTCACAAAATGATTTAGGTGAATCGTTAGTGTTTTGTCAGTGAGCGTGAACAATCGGGACCCGCCATTTTCAAGAAAACAATACTCCTTTACAGTGCTGGCATTATGGGAAGCATAAACAGAGTGACTTACGCAAATCATTAGTGCTTCCTAATGCATTGGACGATCGGCCGTTTTCAAGAAATCGGAATGCCCTTGTACATTACTAAGTGTACTGACTTAATAAACTTACTGGCACTAATAAACTGACCTGCGAGAATCGTTAGTGTATTGATTGCGCTCTGTGTATGTAGCTTGAATAAGTGCGAACGGCCGTTTTCAAGAAGAGATTGTGCAGCACTGGCATCCCACCTTTATAGAAAGCACAAACGACGTGATCTGCGCGGATTGAGAGCACTATCAGTCGTTTTTAACAAAACGTCCTTGTGCATTACAGATTTCCTATTCTTACTGAAAGCGGTAACCTGACCTGCGTTAGTGGATCTTAGTGCTTAATAGGTTAAAAAACGCGACAAATCAGTATAAACAAAACGATGCCCCTTTATGCAGTGCTGGCATTATACTACTTGAAGCACTAATGATGTAAACTGCGTGGATAGTTAGTGCCTCTCAGTGCTTTGTGGATAATCCATCTATAGTGCAGATTTCATACCCGTACTGGAAGCAACAATAAACTAACAGGGGGATCGTTAATGCCTCTTAGTGTTTTGCACCTTGAACGAAGAGAATCGGCCGTTTCCAAAGATTAACACACCGTTTTGCATTTCTGGGTTTCTATCCTTGTTGGAAATAGTGATAACGTGACTTGCGCAGATCGTTATTACTTGATTAGTGCCTCTTAGTTCTGTGTATGTAAAACCAGTACAACCGCTCGTTATCAAAAAACGACTCATACCAGCGTAGTGCTGAAGTCGTTAGTGCTTCTTACTGAAAGCGGTAACCTGACCTGCGTTGGTGGATCTTAGTGCTTAATAGGTTAAATAAACACGACGAATCAGTATAAACAAAACTATACTCCTTTATGAAGTGCTGGCATTCTACTACTTGAAGCACTAATGATGTAACCTGCGTGGATAGTTTGCTTTGTGGATAGTCCATCTACAGTGCAAATTTCTTACCCGTACTGAAAGTAATAATAAACTAACATAGGGGGATCGTTAATGCAGCTTGAACGAACAGAATCCGCCGTTTCCAAAAATTAACACACCGTTGTGCATTTCTGAGCCTATCCTTATTGCAAGTAGTGATAATGTAACTTCGCAGATCGTATTACTTTATTAGTGCCTCTTAGTTATTTGTATGTAAAACCAACATTAACGCTCGTTATAAAAAAACGAGTCATACTTGCGTAGTGCTGAAATCGTTAGTGCTTCGATAGCGGCTCTTAGTGGTTTGTAACTTGTATCAGCGCGATTGACCGTTTTCAACAAACGATACCTCCTTGTGGAGTGGTGGCTTTATATCCTTACCGGAATCAATAATAAAGTAACCTGAGTGGATTGCCAATGTTTCTTTAGTGTATCTTAGTGCTTTGTAACTTATACTAGCCCGGCCGACCGTTTTCAAGAGAAAGATACATGTGCATTGCTGGCTTCCTACTCTTGTGACGCATTAACAATGGGACTTACGCGGATCGTTAGTGTTTCATACTGCTTCGTACCGACCGTATTGAATAAATGATGTGCACTGTTAACTTCGTATTCAAACGGGAAGCACTAACACCTGCGCGGATCGTTACGCCCTTTTAGGGCTACATAAATCGTTTGCAAGAATATGACATCCTTTTGCCCGGCGCTAGCTTTCCACTGTTATCGGAAGCACTAACGATGTGACCTGTGCGAATCGTTAGTGCCTCTAAGTAATTTATTTTAAGAAAATGATGCCCCTGTGCAGAGTTAGTTTCATACCCGTACCGGCAGCACTAATAAAATGACACATTGAGATCGTTAGTACTTCTTAATGCTGTGTAGCTTGGACGAACAAAACCCAAGGACAGAACACACCGTTGTGCATTGCTAGTTTCCTACCCTTCTTGAAAGCACTAACGTGACCTAGGCGTGTGAGCAAAACCGCTCGTTATCAAAAAAATTGACCTACCCTGGCTAGTGCTGGTCTCCTACTCTTATTGAAAGCACGAATGATGGTACAAATGCACATTGTTAGTGCTTGGTAGCTTTTAACGCTTAATGGATTGCACCAGCAAGATCGTGGATAGTTTGCTTTGTGGATAGTCCATCTACAGTACAGATTTCTTATCCGTACTGACAGCAATCATAAACTAACACAGGGGGATCGTTAATGCCCTTTAGTGTTTTGCAGCTTGAACGAACAAAATCGGCCGTTTCCAAAAATTAACACACTGTTGTGCATTTCTGGGTCTATCCTTACTGCAAGTAGTAACATCTTAACGCGCAGATCGTTATTACTTTATTAGTGCCTCTTAGTTATTTGTATGTAAAACCAGCATTAACGCTCGTTATAAAAAAAAAAACGAGTCATAGTTGTGTAGTGCTGAAATCGTTAGAGCCTCGATAGCGGCTCTTGGTGCTTTGTAACTTGTATCAGCGCGATTGACCGTTTTCAACAAACGATACCTCCTTGGGAGTGCTGGCTTCATATCCTTACGGGAAGCAATAATAAAGTGACCTGAGTGGATTGCTAACGTTTCTTTAGTGTATCTTAGTGCTTTGTAACTTATACTAGCCCGGCCGACCGTTCTCAAGAGAAAAATACATGTGCATTGCTGGCTACCTACCCTTGAGACGCGCTAACAATGGGACTTATGCGGATCGTTAGTGTTTCGTACTGCTTCGTACCGACCGTATTGAATAAATGATGTGCAATGTTAACTTCGTATTCATACGGGAAGCACTAAAACAAGTAACCTGAGCGGATCGTTACACCTTTTGGGGCTACATAAGTCGTTTGCAAGAATATGATATCCTTTTGTCCGGTGATAGCTTTCCACTGTTATCGGAAGCACTAACGACGTGACCTGTGTAAATCGTTAGTGCCTCTAAGTGCTTTATTTTAAGAAAAGGATGCCCCTGTGCAGAGCTAATTTCATACCCGTACCGGTAGCACCAATAAAATGACACATTGAGATCGTTAGTACATCTTAATGCTGTGTAACTTGGACGAACAAACCCAAAGACATAACCACACCGTTGTGCATTGCTAGTTTCCTACCCTTCTTGAAAGCACTAACGTAACATAGGCGTGTGAGCAAAACCGCTCGTTATCAAAAAAATTGGCCTCCTACTCTTATTGAAAGCACGGACGATGGTATAAATGCACATCGTTAATGATTGGTAGCTTTTAACGCTTAAAGGATTGCATCAGCAAGATCGTTTCCGAGAAAACGACACCGACTGTTGCAGCACTATCGACCATTAACTAGGATCGGTGCTCTTCGTTAGTGCTGTATTAGTGTCTCTTAGTGCATGATTATAACCTGCCGTTTTCGAGAAAGCGACCACAACATTTGGCAGTAGTAGTTCCTCAACCTGATTGAAAGAACTCAGGTGAACATCATTAGTGCTCATTATGTCATTTGGTCCATTATGGCTTCTATCACCACTAATGTCTGTTAGTACTTTCGATAAGGGCAAAAAAGCAGCATTAAAGGCTTTATTGGGAACAGTAAATTCTATCATAAAGGCACTATCGATCCGAATAGTTCCTTAACTTTAATTGGAAAGAATTTACTTTGTCCAATTCTGTTTAAGAATCGTATTAAATTTTTTTTTACTGAATTGCCTAATTAAGTTTACATTCACCATTTTGTAAACAAACTTTGTGCAACGTAATTTGTAAATTAAAAAATATTAGCCCGATTGGTCTCTTGATGTTTTCTTTCAATTGCTAAAAGCATATTTAATAAAAATTTACCTGGGTGTGATTGTCAATTTTTCTCAATTTTACTGCCAATCAGCCCTTCTGAGCGCAAACTGAAAATAACTGAAAAGGAAGAACTGTCTAACGTAATAAAGTCGAGTGAACGAGATTAGAAAAGGGGCAAAAAATTCAATTATTGTCTTTTCACATTTAAAAGGTTAATCTTGACAGTTCAATGCACAGTGAAGGCGGCGAGAAGTTTCTTAATGTTTATTTAAACATGTTTCATCAAAGTAAATGGCTTTAATACAGTTTTATCTAAAACGACTAAACAATCTAAATTCGGAATTTCTTTAAGGACAGACAGAAGAAATTTATGACCAATAAGCTAATTTCAAGGTCGAAGTGCTTGTGTAACATAGAAGTGTATCTACATTAGCTGGTAGCAAATTTCTACCCTGTTTTCCGAGGGTTAAACGACCCTTTCGCTTCCCCTAATCCAATTAGAACAGTGTAGCGGCAGCCTTTTCTGATCTACGTCATTCAACTAAATAGAAAAATGTGTGATATACGGGTCAGTTTAAATCCCTTGTAAACCATCCTGTTGGATAACTGTAGATGTTAGCAAAGAGATTTTGTGGTGATCTTTCTAATTACTGACTATTTTAATTAGGATCACGAATTTCCATTACGATGAAACTAGATTTTATTGTTTAAGCCGAGGCTTATAAGAGAGATCAAAATCTCAGTTTAAATAGAATTGGTGAGTTACTTGCCATATGTTTGCTCTAATATAAGTAATTGAGCAGTTACATTTCATTTCTACGAACAGTTGCTTTCTTACGTATGAAATTATTGGCTACATTAGAAGTATGAAAGTATATCAACTTTCTCTTAAACATGTTTATTCAATGTTGAATGTGAAGTCATCAAATCGATGTACATTTACATGCTCAACATCTTATATTCGAAGTTTGATAACGTACTATTTCACTTTTGCAGAATTTTCCTGCACTTTACCTCACCCGTGTGAAGTTAGCAATAACATTCCAGCAATAGCTTTTACATATTTGCTGTGAAGTTAGCAATAACTTTTCAGTAATAAATATGCAAAACTACGTTTTCATGAATATGACTAACATGGACACATTTATTGAATTTAAACTTTCACATAAGCAAATAACACATGTAGTTCTTTCTTTATCAAAAGCAGTAATTGAAATTCAATTAATTTAATGTGTAAGTAGATTAGAGGTAGAAATGTGCAATTTTGACCAACTTGGCCCTAAAAATTAAACATTGTATTGCTATACACCGATAAGTGATTATTTAAGCTTTTAAAATTTGGGTACATACTTCTCATTTTTACAGAAAAAATTTCAAACTTCAAACAAAGTGCACTACACTCATTAGCCAGAAAGTTGCCTAAATTTGAAATTTTTTTTTTTGTGAAACGAGAACAAGTACCCTAATTTTATTTGCTTAAATAATCAGTTTTACACACTAACTTTTATAAAATATGGCTACGTATCTCTCATTGCTTTAGAAAACAATTTCAAACTTAGTCAAATTTCTCGGTATAGAGTGTAGTACATGTACGAGTGGAAACGTGCAATTTTTAAACAACTTGGCCCTCAAATTTAAAAGTGTTACATAACGATTCCACACTCATTAAGTGATTATACAGGGTGATTCGCGAGGAAGTGGCAATATTTTAAAAATATGTCGAGGAAGCCAAAATAAGTAAAATAAACTCATATGTTCAAGTCCGATTTTCATTTGTTTCAGAGATATTTAAAAAGCAAACAAAAATTTATTACAAAATCAATTACAAAAATAAACAAAATAGCATTAATTTACGAAAAAAGTTCGAAGCATTAATTTACGAAAAATTTTCGAAAACACCACCGCCCACTTGGATACACTTATTTGCGCGTTTATAAACTGCACTAGTAGCGAGTTTCAATGAACGATTGTTCGCTGCTGCATTAAGAATGCGATCTGGTAACGCTTCCCTCGTTTCCACTTTGGTAGCATAAACTAACGACTTCATCCATCCCCAAAGGCAAAAATCGAGGGAGTGAGATCCGGTAATCTCGGTGGCCAAGGAAGAGGACCGCCTCTGCCAATCCAAAGATCGCCGAAAGTGGTATTCAGAAAATTTCGTACATTATTTGAATAGTGAGGAGGCGCTCCATCATGTTGGAAGATAATTCGTTGTCGAATATTTAAAGGTGCTTCGTCCAATATTTCTTCTAAATGGTCTTCTAAAAACGTAAATATCCTTGTCCAGTAAGGCGCGCATCTAATACGAATGGACCGATTAATTGATCATTTAGAATACCGCACCAAACGTTAATGCTAAATCGATGTTGGGAATTGTGTTCTATCGTAGCATGGGGATTTTCGTCCGACCATCGATGATTATTGTGGCAATTGTTAATTCCATCTCGCGTAAATTGAGCTTCATCCGACCACAAAATGTCTTTACACAATCTTCTGTTTTCCCGAATCCAATGACAAAATTGTAGCCTTAAAGGATAATCGCCTTCGTGGAGATTTTGTACTTTTGCAAATGATAAGCGTTCAAACCTTGTTGCTTAAGTGTTTTCCAAGCCATTGTTTGTGGTATTTCAAATTGGATTGCGATCCGCCTTGTACTTATCTCTGGATTTTCGTCTACCACATCCAGAATATCTTCTTCAAGTCCAACAGCGATTCCGTGTTCTCTTTCAGAAACAATACTTGCACTTGGAAATGTCCCAGTTTCGCCGGCATGTGTAAAAACAGTTTGAAATAGTCGCTTGTTAGGAACTCTTCGATTCGGAAAACGACGTCGATACTCCTCCACTGCACAAACATTACTACCATTACAGAACCCATAAACAAATATCATATCGGCATATTCTTTATGACTAAATTTGTGGGGCATTTTACAACTTCATAAAACTAATGTTGAACAACTGTCACTTTAACAACTAACTGTCAGTTTTCATATCAGTTGCCTACTTTCACCTAATTACACATAAGTTCTGGTTGCGTAATCCAGAAAGTCAACTCTTAAAATAAATACCCTGTTAGGGAATTTTGCAAATATTGGCGATAGTGAGAACGTTCTTGGTGAGAATTTATTAGCCGCCAAATTTAAAGTTACTAAAAGGGCAATAATTATTTTAAAAGTTTCCTTTCTGGATTTTGCTCTCAGAATTACGTGCATAAGGTCAATACATCAACGTACTTCGTAACAGGCAAAAATTGATGAGATTTGACATTTTAAGAAAAGTCAATTATCCCTGAAACAAATGAAAATCGGACTTAAACATATGAATTTATTTTACTTATTTTGGCTTCCTCGACATATCTTTAAAATATTGCCACTTCCTCGCGAATCACCCTGTATAGAGGGTTGCTATTTATGTATTGAGAATAGAAAGAATAAACAAATGAATTTGATGAAAAATAATTTTTATTGCTTTTCAAAATAATCGCCTTTAAGATCTATACACTTTTGCATGCGATTGAACCACTCTTCAAAACACTTTGTCCAGTCAGAAGATGGTAACTCTAAAACATGCGTTTTGAAGGTCTCAACTGCTTCTTCGGGTGATGAAAATCGTTGTCCACGCAGTTTAACTTTAATTAGTGGGAACAAGAACAGGTCATTGGGTGCCAAGTCGGGGCTGTAAGGCGGATGACCCATCAATTCGATCTTTTGTGTGTCCAAATACTCGTTTGTTGCATGTGGTGTGTGTGAGGTGGCATTGTCGTGATGCAAAATGATTCAGGCAAACAAATGGTCGTATACCACGCTGAATTAACGGTCTTTTGATTTTCGAAAGCCACAGTTACCACAGGATCGGTTTGCGTGAAGAAAAACGCCACCATTTGGTTCTTAACGCTTCGAGAACGAACAACTTTTGTTGGCTTTGCTTCACATTGAAACACCCAAACTATAGACTGGCGTTTTGTTTCTAACTCATACGCATAAATCCACGACTCGTCACCTGTGACGATGTTGTATACCGCTTTGGATGCACCACAGTTGTATTTTGAAATCATTTTACGACACGAGCATTTGTTTGAGCATCTGTCAACAAATGTGGAATCCAACGTGCACACAGCTTCCGAACACACAAATGTTCGTGCAAAATCTTATGTATGCTGGTCATACTAATGCTTAAACATCTCTCGATTTCGTGATATGTCACATGACAATCTTCTTCAATTAGTTTTCGCACAGTATCGATATTTTCCGGCACAACGACTGATTTTGGACGACCTTCTTTAACTTCATCCGTGAGCGAACTACGTCCACGTTTGAATTCAGTGTACTAGCGATATACAGTGGCTGTGGATGGCGCTTCATCGCCAAAAGTTGAATTCAGTTGATTGATGCATTGTTCTTGAGTTAGACCACGTCGAAAGTCATAATAAATCATAGCTGGAAAATTTTCACGAGTTAATTCCATATTTTGGCTGAGATGAAATTTTCAGCTTATTGTAAACAACACAAATAGTGCTCGCACGACACAACGTTCTGAGTACGTATAACCTCAAAAATGTCAAACTTTAAGATGACAGTGACAAATTTCACCTGGCAATACCAGTGTTGCCAATTCTCAATACATAAATAGTATCCCTCGTATAAGCCAATAAAATTTGAGAACATATCTTTAACTATTGCAGAAAAAAATTTCAAATTTGAATAAAGCTTAGTACGCATAGGAGTGAAAAGGTATGATATTGGCCAACTTAGCCTTCAAAATTAAACAATTTAACCTTACATACCGATTCTACACTTAAAGTGATTGTTTAAGCGAATAAACTGTGGGTACATAGGCCTCATTTTTTCAGAAAACTATTTCAAATTTATGTAAAACATGGTACGAGTACGTGGGGAAATTGTAATTTTGTCAACTTGGCCTTCAAAACTAAAAAACGAAAGTTTACATAACGATTCTATACTGATTAAATGATTTTTTAATCCAATAATATTTAGGTACACATCTTTTCAGAAAAAATTTCAGACAGACAAATTTCTTGCTATTCAATGTATAACATACAGAATTGGAAATGTGTAATTTTGGTCAACTTGGCCTTCAAAACTAAAATATGTAATTTATTGTGATGATTCTTTACTGATTAAATGATTATTTAAGCCAATAAAAATTAGGTACATACTCTGCACTTTTTCAGAAAAAAAAGGAAAAGTGTAATTTTTGTCAACTTAGCCTTCAAAACTAAAAAATGTAATTTTACATAACAATTCTACACTGATTAAAAGTTTATTTAAGTCAATAAAATTTAGGTACATACTCTACACTTTTTCAGAAAAAAATTTCAAATTTAGATAAAGCATGGTACAGGTAGGTGGGAAATGCCTGAATTTTGGTCAACTTGGCCTTCAAAACTAAAAAAGGTAATTTTACATAACGATTCTACACTGATTTAATTATCATTTAAGCGAATAAAATTTACGTACATATCTCTCACTTTTTCTGAAAAAATTTCAAACAGAGAGACTTCTCGCTATTGAGTGTACATGAAGAATTTCCCACTTAGGTGGAAATGTGTAATTTTGGTTAACGCCAAGTTTACCAAAATTACACATTTCAAAACTAAAAAATATAACTTTCCATAACGATTTTATACTGATTAAAAGATTACTTAAGTTAATAAAATTTAGGCGCATATATCTCTCCTTTTCAGTAAAAAATTTCAAATAAGACAAATTTCTCGCAATTGAATGTATAACATGTAGGAATAAAAATGTGTAATTTTGGTCAACTTAGCCTTCAAAACTAAAATATGTAATTTTACGTAACAATTCTATACTGATTAAATGATTATTTAAGCCAATAAGATTTAGGTACATAACTCACTTTTACAGAAAAAAATTTTGATAAAGCATGGTACACACAAATTTTATTGGCTTAAATAATCATTTAATCAGTGTACAATCGTTATGTAAAATTACATTTTTTAGTTTTTAAGGCCAAGTTAACCAAAATTACACATTCACCTAAGTGCACCATGCTTTATCTAAATTTGAAATTTTTTCTGAAAAGTGAGAGATATGTACCAAAATTTTATTGGCTTAAAAATCATTAAATCAGTGTAGAATCGTTATGTATAATTACATTTTCTAGTTTAGAAGGCCAAGTTAACCAAAATTACCACATTTCCACCAAAGTGACCCATGCTTTATCTAGATTTGAAATTTTTTCTGAAAAAGTAAGAGATATGTACCTAAATGTTATTGGTTTAAACAATCATTTAATCAGTGTAGAATCGCTATTCAAATTACATTTTTAGTTTTGAAGGCAAGTTAACCAAAATTACACATTTCCCCACCTAAGTGCACAATGCTTTATCTAAATTTGAATTTTTTCGGAAAACGGAAGAGATATGTACCTAAATTTTATTGGCTTAAATAATCGTTAAATCTGTGTAGAATCGTTATGTAAAATTACATTTCCCCACCTAAGTGCACCATGCTTGATCTAAATTTGAATTTTTTCTGAATAAGTGAGATACCTACCTAAATTTTATTGGCTTAAAGAATCATTTAATCAGTGCATAATCGTTATGAAAATTACATTTTTTAGTTTTGAAGTCCAAGTTGACCAAAATGACACATTTCCAATCGTACATGTACTCCACTCAATAGCGAGAAGTTTGTCTAAGTTTGAAATTTTTTTCTGAAAAAGTGAGAGATATGTACCAAAATTTTATTGACTTAAAAAATCATTAAATCAGTGTAGAATCGTGTAATTACATTTTCTAGTTTTGAAGGCCAAGTTAACCAAAATTACACATTTCCCCACCTAAGTGACCCATGCTTTATCCAAATTTGAATTTTTTTTCCGAAAACGGAAGAGATATGTACCTAAATTTTATTGGCTTAAATAATCGTTAAATCTGTGTAGAATCGTTATGTAAACTTACATTTTTAGTGGTGAAGGCCAAGTTGACCAAATTTACACATTTTCCACCTAAATGCACCATGCTTTATCTAAATTTGAAATTTTTAAAGGAAGAGATATGTACCTAAATTTTATTCGCTTAAATAATCATTTAATCAGTGTAGAATAGTTATTTAAATTACATTTTTTAGTTTTGAAGGCCAAGTTAACCAAAATTACACATTTCCCCACCTAAGTGCACCATGCTTTATCTAAATTTGAATTTTTTTTTCCGAAAACAGAAGAGATATGTACCTAAATTTTATTGGCTTAAATAATCGTTAAGTCTGTGTAGAATCGTGATGTAAAATTACATTTTTTAGTGTTGAAGGCCAAGTTGATCAAAATTACACATTTCCCCACCTAAGTGCACCATGCTTTATCTAAATTTGAAATTTTTTTTTGAAAAAGTGAGAGATATGTACCAAAATTTTATTGGCTTAAAAAATCATTAAATTAGTGTAGAATCGTTATGTAAAATTACATTTTTTAATTTGGAAGGCCAAGTTAACCAAAATTAATCATTTCCCCACCTAAGTGCACCATGCTTTATCTAAATTTGAATTTTTTTTCCGAAAACGGAAGAGATATGTACCTAAATTTTATGGGCTTAAATAATCGTTAAATCTGTGTAGAATCGTTATGTAAAATTACATTTTTTAGTGTTGAAGGCCAAGTTGACCAAAATTATACATTTCCCCACCTAAGTGCACTATGCTTTATCTAAATTTAAAATTTTTTTCTGACAAAGTGAGAGATATGTACCAAAATTTTATTGGCCTAAAAAATCATTCAATCAGTGTAGAATCGTTATGGAAAATTTGCATTTTCTAGTTTTGAAGGCCAAGTTAACCAAAATTAATCATTTCCCCACCTAAGTGCACCATGCTTTATCTAAATTTGAATTTTTTTCCGAAAACAGAAGAGATATGTACTTAAATTTTATTGGCTTAAATAATCGTTAAATCTGTGTAGAATCGTTATGTAAAATTACATTTTTAGTGTTGAAGGCCAAGCTGACCAAAATTACACATTTCCCCACCTAAGTGCACCATGCTTTATCTAAATTTGAAATTTTTTCTGACAAAGTGAGAGATATGTACCAAAATTTTATTGGCCTAAAAAATCATTCAATCAGTGTAGAATCGTTATGGAAAATTTGCATTTTCTAGTTTTGAAGGCCAAGTTAACCAAAATTAATCATTTCCCCACCTAAGTGCACCATGCTTTATCTAAATTTGAAATTCTTTTCTGAAAAAAAAACCTACCTAAATTTTATTTGGTTAAATAATCATTTAATCAGTGTAGAATCGTCAAATTACAGTTTTTAGTTTTGAAGGCCAAGTTGACCAAAATTACACATTTCCCTACCTACCTGTATCGTGCTTTATCTAAATTTGAAATTTATTTCTGAAAAAGGGAGAGGTATGTATCTAAGTTTCATTAGCTTAAATACTCACTTAATCAGAGTAGAATCGTTGTGCAAAATTACATTTTTCAAATTTGAAGGCCAAGTTGAACAAAATTACACATTTCCAATCCTACATGTACTACACTCAATGGCGAGAAATTTGTCTAAGTGAAAAATAAGACCTACGTACCCAAATTTTATTCGCTTAAGCAATCACTTAGTAAGTATAGAATCGGTATGTAAGGTTGAATTGTTTAATTTCGAATGTCAAGTAGGCCAATATGATACCTTTCCACTCCTACGCGTACGAAGTACAAAACTTTGTTTGAAGTTTGAATTTTTTTATTCTGTAAAAATGAAAAACATGTACCCAAATTTTAATAGCTTAAATAATCACTTAACAAGTGTGGAATCGTTGTATACCAATACATTGTTTAATTATTAGGGCCAAGTTGGTCAAAATTGCACATTTCTACCTCTAATCTACTTAATGTTAAATTAATTGAATTTCACTTATGCTTTTGATAAAGAAAGAACTACATGTGTTATTTGCTTATGTGAACGGTTAAATTCTATAAATGTGTGCATGTTAGTCATATTCAAGAAAACGTACTTTTGCATATTTATTGCTAACTTCACAGCAAATATGTGAAAGCTATTGCTAGAATGTTATTGCTAACTTCAAACGGGTCTTTACCCTTAGTTTTGCAGTACTTCAATTTCTCTTACAGTAGAGATAGCTTTTCACTTTCGCGGTATTTCACTATTGCAGTATTTTATTTTTGCATTACTGTTAACATCTTATACTCGAAGTTTGATAATGCAGTATTTCACTGTTGTAACATTTTCCTGCACTTTATCTTTCGCTCTTATAATACTTCCATTTTGCTTTCAGCAGGACAGCTTTTTACTTTTGTGAATTGCAATATTTCTCAGTTTCGATATTTCACTATTGCTATTTTATTTTCGCATTAATTTCAACATCTTATAATCGAGGCATCTTATCTCTCACTTTTCGAAGTACTTCAATCTTGCTTACAGCCCGAGACAGCTTTTCACTTTTGTGGTATTACACTATTGCAGTATTTCAATTTCGCTTTAAGCATTTCACTGTTGTGCTTTCAACTATTGCAGTATTTCATTTTTAGAATTACAATCCTTCTCAATTGTGATATTTCGCTATTGCAACATTTTATTTTTGAATTACCTTTCACACATTATGTTCGAGGTTTGTTAAAGCAGTAATTCTCTTTTGCACGATTTTCATGCACTTTATCTTTCATTTTTGGAATATTTTAATTTTGTTTACACCGCCGTGGCAGCTTTTCACTTTTGTGATGTTTTACTATTCTAGTATTTCATTTTTAAAACAGAAATATTGCTCTGATCCAAGATTTCGCTATTGCAGTGATTTTGCATTACACTTCGCACCTTATATTCGCGGATTGATAATGCAGTATTTAATTTTTGCAGAACTTACATGCACTTTTTCTTTCACTTTAGGAGTATTTCAATTTTGCTTACAGTAGAGACAGCTTTCCACTTTTGGCAGTATTTCGGTTGCCAATTGCAATTTCTCAGTTTCGATATTTCGCAATTACAGTATTTTATTTTTTACATAACTTTAAACATCATGTATTCGAGGTTTGATAATGTAGTATCTCAGTACAGAATTTTTATGCACATTATCTCTCACTTGTCGCAGTATTTCAATTTTAGCTTAGAGCTGAGACAGCTTTTCACTTTTGTGGTATTCCAAGATTGCAGTATATTGTTCTTGCATTACTTTCATCATACATTCGAGGTTTAACAATGTAGTATTACACTTTTACTGAATTTTCCTTCACTTTATTTTCCACTTTTGAAGTACTTCAATGTTGCTTACAGCCAAAACAGCTTTTCACTGTTGTAGTCTATTGACGTTCAGACAAATGAATTAAAATATTAATGTCCAAATAAAGCGAATAAGTGACAAAGTAGATACTTAATTCGTAGAGAGAACCTTAGGAAGAGCAAAGATCGACAGTAGGAAGACAATCAGACAAGGTCCAGATAGCGTTTGTAACATTAGGATAGTGAAGAGGATGAAGAGACAAGTTAGGAGCACGATGCAGATCAGTAATACCTCAAATTACAGGAATTCAGTCTGTAGGACAATCATCGACAGAATGACCTGGTTTTAAATCTTAGACTAGATGAACTTCTAAAGATTTTCCATCATCGTCTTTTAAGTCGTAAGTCCAAAGAATGATAACTGTCTTAATCAGATAAGGTCTAACAAATATGGCAGCAAGTTTAACACCAGTCACTAGAAGCGTCAGAAAGTACAAAGCTTCTAGACAAGATCATGCAACGAGAATATGACTAACCTTCGTCGATATTATTATCAGTAGCTCGACATTTGTAAAGTATTAGACAGTCGTTTGATGTTCTGGATCAGAAAGGGAAAATCAGAAGGAGAAGGAAAACCTAAAGAATCTACAAAACGTACAAGTTGACGCCCAAATAAAGATAAGAATAACCAATTTTTGTATGTTTAGAAAAAAGAAACAGAAAATTATTCGATGTGATTTTTAGAGGAAAATCGCGGTCCGACGACAAAAATTAAATATTTTTTACCTGTACCACTAGATGGTGTTACCGTATTTATGAGTATTAATTTTAAAGGTAGAATTAGTAATATCAGTAATTTAGAACATTTTAATACACAAATAGGTAAATAATTTACCTAACTAGTTCGGAAAGTTAATTTTCCCGCATGAGCACTTTGCAGCACGACCGCAGGGAATGCGAATTCGGGAAAATATATTCCGAACAAGTTAGGTACAAATAATTTAACATTGTTTGGTTTTTATTTTAAATGGATTGAGTGAATAGCCGGCATTGTAATGTTGCATTGTTGTTATGGTTACATGTCAACAAAAACTCAAACGTTGAGTCGCCATTTTCTTTAAAACTTGTGAAAAATAGGTGATTCCGAAGAAATTCTAACACCACCTGATGTTAAAGAAGCAGTAAATATATATATATATATATATATATATATATATATATATATATATATACACATGGTCCGGCAACAAGAGCGCCTTCTTCTATATCTTCCGTTTTACATAAGCTAGATTAATAAAATTTGAAATGCAGTTATAGTTTAGTTGTGTGCATATTTTAAAATTATTCACGTGTATACAGGTGGTTTATTTAAAGATGACCAAACTATAATAAAAAAAAATTAAATAGAACACCCTGTATATTATTACTTTTTTGAATTCTACACATTGGTCCTAACAAATTCGCAATATATTTTCCTATTTCTAAATATAGCCGTTTTTGAGTTGTCGATTTTTATAAAAAAAATTGAAATTACAGAGATAGCTTTAAAATGTACCTCCTTAACCGTTAAAAAACAAAAGTTATCTAATTTATATCACAACAAGTACACAGATAGAGCTTTCTTATACTGCAAAGAAAATGTCATAATTTCATACAGGGTGTTTACAATAGACTTGCCAATCAGACATTATTTCAACTAGTAAAAGTTTACTTTTTCAAATAGAACGCCCCGTGTATTATTTCGTTTTTGGTTTCTACATATTAACCCTTATCAATTCGATATACAATTCCCTATCCCTAAATATAGCCGTTTCTGAATTATTTTCAATTTTTCAAAATGTATAAGATTATTGGAACATTTTTTTAAATCCATGGCCTCGTATAAATAGAAAAAAAAACAGTAGAAAACAATTGTATTGCAAATTAAAAAACGCAACAGAAACTAATAAACTATAATTATTAAAATTATTTCTAAAAATACAAAACTAATAAAATAAAAAAAATAATAATTTAACGCTAATCATTAGCGATAATGATTTATAATAATTGTTCAAAATGTTGTCCGTTTTCTCGGATGCAGACCTGAAGTTGATCTTTAAAAGATTGTACAACTCTACGCAACAACTCAGAAGTAATGGCTATGAAAAGCCTGTGTTATACGATTACCCATTTCTTCCGCAGTGGTTGGTGGTTCCCTATAGACAATACTTTTTATGTATCCCTATAAAAAGAAATCTATTCTTGTCAGATCAGGGGACCTATCAGGCCACCTCACAGGTTCATTCCGCCCAATCCATTTATTTGGAAAGACTCTATTGAGATAATCTCCTACATCTGCAGAGTAGTGAGCAGAAGCACCATCATGTTGATACCACATTGTGGCTCTAATATCAAGAGTAATATTTTCTCGTAAGCCCGGTAAATCGTTACGCAAAAGTTTAAGGTACTTCTCACCATTCAAGTGTCCATCAAAAAAGAATGGACCGGTGACATACTCCCCAACGATGGCACCCCAGACACTTAAAGACCACTTATGTTGATTATCGACTTGTCTTAATAAATGTGGATTTTCTGAGCAAAAATAATGAAAATTATGTGTATTAACAAATCCATTCTTATGAAATGTTGATTCGTCTGTTCATAAAATATTATTAAAAAAATTTGGGTTTTGAGTAATTTTTTCTCTGGCCCAGTTACAAAATCTTACTCGATGATCGAAGTCTGCATCGCTCAATTCTTGGTGTAACTGAATATGATAGGGATGTAAGCGATTCTTTTTTAAAAGATCTCTCACTTACACCCACTGTTTCACTTATGTCCCTTTGGCTTCTGTGAAGATCCTCTTCGATAGAACCCTCAATTCACTATCTTCATTTGTAGAAGGTTTAACACGTTCATGTTTGGAGTAATTGGCACATGAAGTTGCAATAAATCTACACATAACTTTCTGAAACGATCTTGCATTTGGATGTCTTCTTCTGCATATCTTTCGGCATAAATTCTGCTGGCCAATAAACAGTTTCTTTCTGCAGCACCCAATACGAATATCATATCAACTAATTCATTTTGTGTAAAATTCATTTTATAAAAATGTTGATTACTAACAATAACACTCGTAAATGGTTAACTACAGTTTTATTTATTTACGTCAAACATTCAATTTTCATAAGAAGCACACTTGATTTTAAAATTTTACTTGAAATTAAAGTAAATATTTGTCAAATTCTTGTTAACATGCAATGCCTCCATTACAAAAATTTTAATTAGTCTTCCATCATAATATATTAGTTTCTGTTGCGTTTTTTAATGTATAATACAATTGTTTTATGATGTTCTTTTTTATCTATACGAGGCCATAGATTTAGAAATGTCTCAATAATCTTATACATTTTGAAAAATTGAAAATAATTCGGAAACGGCTATATTTAGGGATAAGCAGTGGTATGGCCAACTGATAAGGGTTAATATGTAGAAACCAAAAATGTAATAATATACAGGGTGTTTTATTTGAAAAAGTAAACTTTTACTAGTTCGAATAATGGTTGATTGGCAAGTCAATTATAAGCACCCTGTATGCAATTATGTCATTTACTTCACATTAAAAGGAAGCTCTATCTGTGTACTTATTCTCAGATAAATTAGATAACTTTTATTTTTCAACAGTTAAGGAGGTACATTTTCAAAGCAAACTCTGTAATTTCAATTTTTTTTTAGAATATCGAATTGATAAGGATTAATATGTAGAAACCAAAAACGGAATAATATACAGGGCGTCCTATTTGAAAAAGTAAACTTTTACTAGTTGAAATAATGTCTGATTGGCAAGTCATTTGTAAACACCCTGTACGAAATTATGACATTTTCTTTGCATTATAAGAAAGCTCTATCTGTGTACTTGTTTTGATATAAATTAGGTAGACTTTTGTTTTTCAACGGTTAAAGAGGTACATTTTCAAAGCTATCTCTGTAATTTCAATTTTTTTTATAAAAATCGAAATAACTCAAAAACGGCTATATTTAGGGATAGGGAAATATATTGCGAATTTGTTAGAAACAATGTGCAGAATTCAAAAAAGTAATAATATACAGGGTGTTCCATTTAAATTTTTTTATAATAATTTGGTTCTCTTTAAATAAACAACCTGTATTCGCGTGAATAATTTTAACATATGCAACACAACTAAACTATAACTGCATTCCAAATTTTATTAATCTAGCTTATATAAAACGGAAGATATAGAAGAAGGCGCTTTTGTTCCCGGACCCTGTATATATATATATATATACAGGATTTTCCACGGTAGGCGTTCGTTAGAAGTTTATGTGGTTAGAAACAATTTAGAAATCTGAATTTTTGGACTTAAGGGTTATTTAAGATTCTCTTTCATTCTAAAATATTTTCAAGGTCAAGGTCATGCCACTAACTTCCTTATTTTAAATGGAACACCCTGTATATTATTTTATTTTTGGATTCTTGACAAAATGTTAGGATAAGTCTAATAAGGGTTTCTCATACCTTTTTTCAACTGTTTCTTAGATATCTTGATTTTTTCAAAAATTTTGAAAGATGTAACCCTATTTTCAACACTGCTTGTCTTACTTATTTTTGACTGATGGAAAGTGCTTCTGGAGTAGACAGAAGCATAAGAACTATACTTTTGAAATACTCATTGACAATTGATTTATTGCATACATGGTGTTCAAAATTTGATGAACTATTAAACAATTTTCAAAGTTGAAAAACTTTGTTAATTCAAATGTGACACCCTGTATATTATTGGATGAACAGATGCAGCATTTAGTTATGCATCGTTTGGCTATAACATTACCTATACTTATTATCGACAATTTTCTTGTTAATTAATATTTTTTTCTTTAATGTGATTTTTGACAGAAACTAAAATGTTTTTCAAAAATAAAATGAACTTAATTCAAACTACACAAATTCTATTTTATTAAACAATGAAATAAAACAAGAAGATAAAATTGAGAGCATAGTAACAAATGAAAAACATAAAACTATTATTTGAACATAACTAGAAGAAAAGTGATAAAAAAGATAAAATGAATAATTACAAATGTTCCACATGACCACCAATTTGATTTAAGCATTTTATAACTCTATCATATACTCCTTGCGAAATAGATCGCCGAATTTCGTGTGAACACATACTATTGAATGCATAGTGAACACGATTTAGCAATTCCTCTCTAGTTTGAACTGGCCTAGAGTACACTAATTCTTTTATACGACCCCAGAGGTAAAAGTCCAGGGGCGTCAAATCGGGTGATCTCGGTGGCCAGTTCCAAGGTTCTTGTGGGCCAATCCACCGATCTTCAAACATCAATGTCAACTGTTGGTGTACAGCTATAGTGGAATGTGCGGGAGTACCATCCAGCTGATACCAACTGTTTGCCCTGTCACATGCAGGTAGAGTATTTAGAAAATCCATAAGAAAGTCCATGGAGAATTTCAAAACATCTCGCCCCATTCAAATTTTCATCGTACACTTGATGTGCCACTCTATCATCCATAACTAAACAAAAAACGTTAAAACTAAATTGGAACTGGTGATTACGTTCCCTTGTTACATGAGGATTATCTTGTGCCCAGTAGTGATTATTTCGGCGATTGAAAATTCCTTCTCTACTGAATTTTGATTCATCGGTCCAAATAATGTTGTGAAGAAATCTCGGATATTCAGTCATTTGTACATTAATAAATTCACAAAAGTTAACTCGTCGTGCCTGATCACCAAGATGTAATCTTTGCACAGTTATTACCGAAAAAGGATGCATTTTATACTTCTTTAATATTCTGTGGATTGATGTTTGTGAAATATCCAAATCCAGTGCAGCTGCTGTAATTGAAGTTCGTGGATAAGCGTGAAAATAAGCTAACACGTTCACCTCGTTAACTTCATTATCTATTACTGGCTTTAAATGCGTTCGAGTTGCCCTTATACTTCCAGTTGCAATAAATCCAGCTTCAATTCTTGCAAATTTTCCAGGTGTCATTTGTGGTAGGTGTGGATACCGTTCGTTAAACAACCTGCATGTTCGCCTAACAATTCGTCCACATTCACCATGCGTGTAAAACAAATTTAATAAATCATTGTTAGAATATTCTTGAATACATTCCATTATAAACAGTGCTTAAAAAAAATACTTAAAAAATTACAAAATCACATAAATTGTACTGATTATACATTAAATCAATGTTTTAATGCGTGTCAAAATCAAGGCTCACTAGATTGCAGTTTTGGAATTTTATCGGCTTTTATAAAAAATACGGAGTTATACGAGTTATAAAATGCTTAAATCAAATTGGCGGTCATGTGGAACATTTGTAATGATTCATTTTATCTTTTTTATCACTTTTCTTCTAGTTATGTTCAAATAATTGTTTTATGTTTTTCATTTGTTATTATGCTCTCAATTTTGTTATCTTCTTGTTTTATTTCATTGTTTTAATAAAATAGAATTTGTGTAGTTTGAATTAAGTTCATTTTATTTTCCAAAAACATTTCAGTTTCTGTCAAAAATCACATTAAAGTAGAAAATATTAATTAACAAGAAAATTGTTGATAATAGGTATAGGTAATGTTATAGCCAAACGATGAATAACTAAATGCTGCATCTATTCATCCAATAATATACAGGGTGTTACATTTAAATTAACAAAGTTTTTCAACTTTGAAAATTGTTTAATAGTTCATCAAATTTTGAACACCATGTATGCAATAAATCAATTGTCAATGAGTATTTCAAAAGTATAGTTCTTATGCTTCTGTCTACTCCAGAAGCACTTTCCATCAGTCAAAAATAAGTAAGACAAGCAGTGTTGAAAATAGGGTTACATCTTCCAAAATTTTTGAAAAAATCAAGATATCTAAGAAACAGTTGAAAAAAGGTATGGGAAACCCTTATAGACTTATCCTAAAATTTTGTCAAGAATCCAAAAATAAAATAATATGTAGGGTGTTCCATTTAAAATAAGGAAGTTAGTGGCGACTTCCGGTATAACCGGAAGTAACATGACCTTGAAAATATTTTAGAATGAAAGAGAATCTAAAATAACCCTTAAGTCCAAAAATTCAGATTTCTAAATTGTCTCTAACCACATAAACTTCTAACGAACGCCTACCGTGGAAAACCCTGTATATATATATATATATATATATATATATATATATATATATATATATATATATATATATATATATACCTTGTCGCGTCCACTATATCAGCAGCATTTCAATTCTGCTACCAACCATACAACGTAATTACCCTAGCTTGTGTTGGAAAGTAAAAAACACCGCAGTGCGGGAGAACAAGCTTTTTGGGTGCATCGGGAATAACCGGGAAATACCTATTTTAAAGCTATGAGTACAAAAACATATATAGAGATACCACACACACATATGTTTCTGTTGACAACGTCAATTTTAGGCGAAAATCGCTGTCAGACGATAAAAGTCAAAATTGTAATTTAAATAGAGAATATCTACGAAGTATGAATGATGTCATATCAAGCAATGGCGTAAGATCAGATTTTACCTAACGCAAAATTTGTATGTGTTTTTACACAGACGTCACAATAAACTGAGGAGTGTGGAGTAAAATACTATAAGCTAAGTTACGAACGTCGATTCTTACGATAGTTACTACTGTAATAATAGAAAATATACACTATCCATATGTACAATATACATACAATATAAGTAGGAGAATAGTGGGTTACTTCTGGACAACAGCGTTCTTATGGCGTGAGTCACCACCGCCATGCTACGATACTTATCAACATAGAGAATTTTATGTATTTTATTGTAATTAGTTTCAGTTAATTTTATTATGAGTAGGAAGAAATTCACTAATTGATGAAAATTGTTTAATTGAAGCAACTTCTTTTACATATAAAAAATAGCAGCTCTATGTCATATGGTTGGTTACACATTAAATTAAAATATATTTCGTGTTAAACACGACATTTCGCCCATTGTTAATCATTTTCAAGTGTGAATAATGCAAAAATTAAACGTGTGGAAAAAACATGTTATTTCTGTTGTTGGTAATAATTAGAAGATTATACACTTTAAAATTGGATAAAACCTTAGATCATATATACTTATATGATCTAAGGATAAAACAAGTCAAGAATCCATGCTCTCTATCAGTCGTGGTCCAGAAGTAAACTACTAACCTCCGACATATTACATAATATACAACAGTATGGTATTTGAATATAAAAAATGTAACTTTGAATAGCTATTATTAAATACTTTGTTGTAGATTGTGAAAATACTGAAAAGTTTAGTTTGTGAATGTGCCTTAAACTATTGCATTCAAATTTAAGCCATCGACAAGTTCACATTTATCTTTTTAGCCATTCTAATTGATTTCATTAGTGGAAATAATTATTTCATGATTGTGAAGTTTGAGTAAATCTTTTATTTGTAGATTTACAGATGCTATAGTATTGTTCTCTGCTTGAAACACATCCAAATAATCTTTTTGTCGATAACCAACTTTTTCTTGCACCAAGCTACACTATAGAAATCAATACAAAAATGCATGAATGAATTACAGCAATGAACTATACACAAAAAAGGAAGAGTGAATGTTCGATATTGCCCCCAGTTTGATTTATTAATTACGATGAAAGTAAATATATCAGTAGAATGTAGCTTTCTTCAAACAGAACAGCTGACAATACACATACTCATGATATTTAATCGTCTTTCACTTTTAGTACATTGTTAGATAAGAAGAGTGAATTCTACAGTTAAATAGATTTTTTTGTATAATTCCATTTACAAATTCTATAACCTTAAAAAAGTAAAATTTCGGTTGGTAAAAAAGAAATCTGTAAACTGTAAAGTGGTAATTTTTTATTTTGACCATTAAAGAAGGCAATTTAATTGAAACAGGTATTTCGCAAAATACTTAATTAAGCGTTCTAATGACCTTTTCGCACCTGTCGAAATAATTCCATAGTAAGGCCGTCATGGTATTTGTTTATAAACAAAACGTGACTTTGAATATCGATTTTTGAAGGCATTGGCTAGAGTGATTCCTTGTAAAATACTTTGTGAATTTGCCTAAAACCATTGCATTTAAATTTACGAAAGTCAAGTTCATATTTATACTTTTTTGTAGCCATTCAAATTGGTTTGATTGGAGGGAATAATTATTTCGTGATTGTGATATTTGAATATATCTTTTATTTACAGATCGGAATGTTACAGTATTGTTCTCTACTTGAAACATACCCAAAGTGAATTAAGCTATAGATCTCTCTGTCGATCATCCAGTTTTTCTTGCACCAAGCTACTCTATAGAATTTGTTATAAAGATGCATGAATGACAGTAAAAGTGAAATGAATTATGAAAGCTTGCTAACGAATATATTTAAATTTTCACGGGATCTACACTAAATATTGTTATAGAAATTACTAGCACATGTAAAGAATGGACTGTAAACACAACAAAAAAAAATGCAAACTTTAAGTAAATTGCACATACAGGGCTTTTCACGATGAGCGTTAATTAGACGTTTCTGGCAAACCAGACAACGAATCAACCTGAAAATTTGACAGTATGCATAAATTAATATGATCTACACGCCTAAAATATTTTAGATGATGCGGCGTTGTCGCTTCTACTATAAAGTAGCGACTACTTTGATTTTTCAAATGGAACATCCTGTATATAATGTCATATTATGATTTCCTATTACTTTGTCAACAAATTCATGTACTATTTCCCTATACCTATCTATTACCGTTTAAGAGATATAAATTAATTTCGATTTTTTTTTTTTACAAAACGTACTTTTATAAACGCTGATAATCTTGAACTCTCTGGTACTAAGACGATCAAATTAGAAATGGAGTGGAGTGATACCATGAGGATCTTCACTTCGAGTCATATTTTTATTTGCCTCATACAGGGTCTTTAAAAAATGCGGATACTTTGGTCACATGAAAAAAGGAGTGGAAGTCAATTGTTTTAAATGGAACACCCTGTATATTTACACATTTTTAAGCTCTACATCCAATTTTAGATTGACTTTAATCAGATAAAGCTATTTGGATTTCGAACCGTTTTCGAGATAAACTGTTTCAAACAGAAACTGCCGTGGATTCCTTGTATTCATCACTTATTTTTGAAATTTAACAGATTCCGTTCGATGTTCCTTCATCAGTCATAGATAATACAATGAATAAATAATTATTAAAATACTCTTCAACCATCAAATGAAACTTCTCTTCAAACAATAGTTTTATTAACGCTGACACACGAACTGAAAATAATTTTATGAATTAGTAAGTTAATTCAATTATCAGTGTGTTTCAGAATATTTTCGAACACATCTCCACCTCTACTTAAACAAACATGTAATCTCTTCAAAAGATTTTCATGTGTAGCGCTTCTGATTAAGCCTGGAGTTAAACTATTGAAATCAGTTCTAACTCTCGATCTCATATCTTCCATTATTGTTACTGGGTTGGAGTAAACCATATTTTTAATGAAACCCCACACAAAATAATCTATTGGATTGCCATCTGCTGTTCTAGGAAGCCAACGAAAAGGTTCATTATTACCAATCCATCTGTCTTCGAAGATTTCAGTTAAAGCTTCGCCTAGTGAACGAGAATTATGGGGTGGAGCACCATCCATTTGGTACCATACACGTTCTCTTTCTGGCCTATTATTTAACATAATTTGAATTCCATTTCTCAGTAAATCTTCATAGTTTGTTGCATTCAAATTATCATCATAAAACTCGATATAAAAAATTGAATCATTCTTTATGGCACAAAGTATATTAAATTGCCTTCTTTCTTGAAAACTCCTTTGGCGAACGACATGAGGATTTTCTGGCGCCCAATAATGACTGTTGTGTTTGTTGAAAATTCTATTTTTTGTAAACTTGGCCTCATCTGTCCATATGATATTGTCAAGGAAATGTTCATCCTCTTGAGTCTTGACAATTAACCATTCAAAGAATTCCACTCTACGAGGCAAATCAGTCTCTTTCAAATGTTGGACACAGTAGAATTTATAGGGATGCCATTTGTGCTTATTAAGAATGCAATAAATTGCCACGTAGGGTATAGCTATTTCCCTTTCAGCCTCGTGGAAATGCATTAAAAAATCGCAAAACTGTTATGCCATTGTCATCATCATCCACTTTAGGCTTTCTACGAATGATTTTTGGACGAAAGATTCCATTCAACCTACAGTTTTGTAGTAGTCGATTTATTATTATTCGGCTTCGGAAGTTGTGGATATCTTTCATAAAATACTCGGCATGTTCTACTTGCAATTCTATTGAACTCACCATGAATAATTAATAAATTCAAGAAATCTTTATTACTGTAACCTAATCTTGACATTTTTCTATTATAATTAGTATCACAATCAGTCAAAACCACCAACGAAAGTGTGACGTTTCAAAATTGGAGCATTAATTTTTCTAAAGCACACTATTAAAAAATATTAATTTGCAATGTTGTACGGTAGACACTCAATACCTCAATGCATACAAATTGTAACTTTTTTCTAAGGTACGAGTATCAATTTCGAATTGACTGATTTGAGACTGTTGAAAAACTAAATCGAAAAGAAATTGTATTACGTAGTATAAAATAGATGTTAAATCTCAAAAATAAGTAATGAATATAAGGAAACTACGTCAGTTTCTGTTTGAAACAGTTTATCTCGAAAACGGTTCGAAATCGAAATAGCATTATCTGATTAAAGTCAATTTAAAATTGGATGTATAGCTCAAAAATGTGTAAATATACAGGGTGTTCCATTTAAAAAATTGACTTTCACTCCTTTTTTATGTGAACAAAGTATCTGCATTTTTTAAAGACCCTGTATGAAGCAAATAAAAATATGACTCGAAGTGAAGATCCTCATGGTATCACTCCACCCCATTTCGAATTTGATCGCCTTAGTACCAGAGAGTTCAAGATTATCATTGTTTATAAAAGTACACGTTTTGTAATAAAAAAAAAATCAAAATTAATTTATATCTCTTAAACGGTAATAGATAGATATAGGGAAATAGTACATGAATTTGTTGACAAAGTAATACGAAATCATAATATGATATTATATATATATATATATATATATATATATATATATATATAGGATGTTCCATTTGAAAAATCAAAGTAGTCGCTACTTTATAGTAGAAGCGGCAACGCCGCATCACCTAAAATATTTTAGGCGTGTAGATCATATTAATTTATACATACTGTCAAATTTACAGGTTGATCCGATGTCTGGTTTGCCAGAAACGTCTAATTAACGCTCATCGTGAAAAGCCCTGTATACATAAACTTTTTTGTATTATTCCATTCACGAAAAAAAAATAAAAATTTCAGTTGATAAGAAAGAAGTCTGTAAAATACTAATTTTTCATTGCACATTAAAACCAACGTAACTTAGTTAAAAAAAAATTAAATTGGCTGTATATAAACTGGCATTTCGCGAAAATATTTAATTAAGCGTTCTAATGCTTCTGTCGAAATAATTCCACAGTACCGCAAAAAAAAAACGCCGTCATGGTATCTGTTTAAAGACAAAATGTGAGTGAATATCAAATCTTTTATTTGCAAATTTACAAATCAACGTATTATAGTACTGTTTTGTACTTGAAACACACACAAAATGAATTAAGCAATTAACCTCTTTATCGATAACCAATTCTTGTTTGCACCGAAACTACTCTCTTGAATTTGGTACAAAAATGCTGAATTAATAAATGAAAAACGATTCTTTCATCGTTCCACAGGATATTTTATTATGAAAACTTGACGACGAATATAGTTCGATTTTAACATAATCTACACTAAATACTGTTGCAGAAATGATTCTCACATGTAGAGAATGAACTATACAGGGTGCGGCGCGAAGAGCTTTGATTAAAAGTAATGGCGGATACAATTATGTTAAAATTCTGAAATTACGAAGCTGTAGGTTTTGAATAACGCTGAGTTCAAATATAATATTGTCCTGAATGTGGCACTTCCGGTTATACCGAAAGTAGACCTCAACTTTGTTATTTTAAATGGAACCTAATACTTTTTTTATTTTATTATCGAATTCTACATGATATTATAGATAAAATTTGTGCACAATGTCCTATGCCAAAAATGAAGTATTTTCGAGATATTTCGATTTTTTTTTAAATTTTGAAAAAATCCTAGTCCAATAACGATCTTCATTAATAACGAAGCTAGTGCCGTGAAATTGTAACCAATAAACAACAAGCGCTGGCTCGTTAACTCCATATATCCATCTCATTGATATTTCATACAGGGTGTTTTAAACTTAGCCGCCAAAATGCACAATTTAAATCATTTATAAGTTGCTTACTTTAAATAGAACACCCTGTATTTTATTACATTTTCCTCTGTATTTTTTTAAGCCAATTCGTTTGGTATCAGTATTCCCTATACCTAAATCCAACCACTTTTGAGATATTTCATTATCTTAGTTAAAACATAACAACACTTAATTATTTCAACGTTAGTAAAGGGTAGGCCATGGCTGTCAAAGATGTGATAGTTAGAACGTTAATTGTTTATGTTATTTTGACAGTTTTCTTTACCAGTTTGTATTTCATAGTAAATAATGGCAAATGTAGGATTTACTAATGATGATTTTTTAAATCTTATTATTATTTACGGCGAGTGTAATAGAACTGTTGAACGGACTTGCCGTGTTTTTGCAGAAAGATATCCAAATCGACCAAATGCAACTGGTGATATAAGAAGATTGCTTAAAAACTGCCGCAAGTTTGGTCAATTTAAGACAAAAATTAATAAAAATAAACCACTAGTGGACAGTGACATAAAGGAAATTAATGTTTTGGGTTGTTTTACGGTCTCTCCAAATGCCTCCATTAGAGATTGTGAGAGAGATCTTACTTTGTCGACGAGAACAATTCATCGCATTAAAAAAAAACACAAATGGAAACCATTTTCATATCATTTGGTGCAACACTTACAATTAGGTGATCTTCCTCGAAGGGTAGAATTCTGTGAATGGTTTTTAATGAAGACCCAAGAGGATGAAAACTTCATAAAAAAAGTTATATGGTGTGATGAAGCAAAGTTTAGCAAAAATGGATTATTTAATCAACATAATTTCCATTTTTGGTCTAATGAAAATCCACATGTTGGTAGAGAACGTTATTTTCAAGATAGTTGGAGTTTTAATGTTTTTTGTGCAGTAAAAGACGATAAAATTTTAGCATTAAAATTTTATGATGAAAGTTTAAATGGTACAAGATATTGCCACATTTTAGAAGAAGCCATAAGACCGGCGTTACATACTTTAAGCAATGGAGAGGCGGCTTCAGCTTGGTATCAGCAAGATGGAAGCACCTCCTCATAACTTTGGGCCTGTGGGTCAGCATCTTTATGACATGTTTGATGATAGATGGATTGCCAATCAGGGTCCGTTTCGTTGGCCAGCTCGCTCTCCTGATTTGGCTCCTCTAGATTTTGGTATTTGGGGTTACATTAAAAATCAGGTACTTTCCAAACCTGTTACGACAAAGGAAGATATGATGCAGAGAGTCTTACTTGCTTTTAATTCTCTAACACCCGACCATATTTCCAGGATTACAAGACATAACTTAATGAAAAGGATTCATAAATGTTTAGCAGTAGATGGTGCTAATTTTGAACACTTATTACAAAAGTTTATTTGTTTAATATTACATTTAGTTATTTTTGTTTGTAAGTTATCTAACTAAATTAATACAAAATACCTAGTCAACGTTTTTAATGATATCCACAATTAATAATCCTTTCAGGCTATTGGTTACTTTTCATAACGTATGAAAAAATAACACAATATCCCTTAAATAATGGAAATCATGGCCTACCCTTTACTAATGTTGAAATAATTAAGTGTTGTTATGTGTTAACCAAGATAATGAAATATCTCAAAAGTGGTTGGATTTAGGTATAGGAAATACAGATACCAAACGAATTGGCTTAAAAAAATACAGCGGAAAATGTAATAAAATACAGTGTGTTCTATTTAAAGTAAGCAACTTATAAATGATTTAAATTGTGCATTTTGGCGGCTAAGTTTAAAACACCCTGTATGAAATATCAATGAGATGGATATATGGAGTTAACGAGCAAGCGCTTGTTGTTTATTGGTTACAATTTTACGTCACTAGCTTCGTTATTAATGGAGATATCGTTATTCAATGTGGACTAGGATTTTTTCAAAATTTTAAAAAAATCGAAATATCTCGAAAATACTTCATTTTTGGTATAGGACATTGTGCACAAATTTTATCTAGAATTTCATGTAGAATTCGAAAATAAAATAAAAAATATTCAGTTCCATTTAAAATAACAAAGTTGACGTCTACTTCCGGTATAACCGGAAGTGCCACATTCAGGACAATATTATATTTGAACTGAATGTCATCCAAAACCTACAGCTTCGTAATTAAAGATTTTTAACATAACTTTATCCGCCATTACTTTTAATCAAAACTCTTCGCGGCACACCCTGTATACTCGTTTCATTTCCTAACAGAGTAAATCTATCAGTAGAATGTGTCTTTCATCAAACAGAACAGTTGAAAATACACATTGGCGTGATATTTAATCGTTTTTCACTGTAAAGTGTAGTGTTAGGTACGAGGAATGAATTGTACATTTAAATACATTTTTTTTATACAATTCCAATCACTAATTTTCTAACATTAACAAATAAAAATTTCGGTTGGTAAAAAAGAAATCGGTAAAACAGTAATTTTTCATTTTCCATTAAGATCTAACCAAATTAGTTTAAAAAAAATTAAATTACCTTAAATGGCTGTAAATAAACATACCTTTCCCGAAAATACTTCATTAAGCCTTCTAATAACCTTTTTGCACCTATTGAAACAGTTCCACGGCATGACCGCCATGGTATTTGTTTATAAACATAGTGTGAATTTGAAAATCTATTATTGACGGCATTGACTAGAGTCATCCTTGTAAAAATACTTTATGAATGTGTTTAAACTATATCATTATTAAGTTCATATTTATATTTTTTTGCAGTCATTCGAAATGGTTTGATTAGTGGGAGTAATTATTACTTGAAACACCCAAAGTTAAGCAATTGATCTCTTTGTCAATAACCGATTTTTCTTGCACCAAGCTACAGTATAGAATTGAATGGACTATAACAAAAAAATGAAGAGTGAATGTACGATATTGCCATCCCAGTTTGATTACCTAATTACCTACGATGAGAGCAAATCTATCAGTACAATGTAGCTTTCTTCAAACTAAATAGTTGAAAATACACATTGTCATGATATTTAACGTTATTCCCTTTAGTGCATTGTTAGGTAAGAGGAGTGAATTGTACATTTAAATAAATTTTTTATATTCATTTACAAATTTTCTAACTTTAAAAAAGAAAAATTTCAGTTGGTAAAAAAGAGGTCTGTAAAATAATAATTTTTCGTTTTGCCCATTAAAACTAACTTAATTAAAAAAAAAAAAATGAAATTGCAGTAATTGACTGTATATAAATAGATATGTGCGTTCTAATGATCTTTTTGTACCTATGAAAATAATTCCATAGTATGGCCGTTTGTTTATAAACAAAATGTGACTTTTAATATCGATTACTGAAGGCATTGACTAGAGTGATCCTTGTAAAAATGCTTTGTGAATATACCTTAAACCATTACATTTAAATCATTGCCAACAAGTTCATATTTAAAATTTTTCCAAATTTCATCTCTACCTAGTTTAATACACTGCATGAATTTATTTGAAGATGTCCACATTGGCATGTTACAGTATTACTATTGAAATGCAGCCAAAGTGCATTCTGCAGGAAGGGTTATATTCTTTTAAGCCACAAGTAATAACATTAATCGAGCATTACTATGGCATTTTTGATTTTACACTTGTAGGTCATTTATTGACTAATAGTAATCACTATTAGCATGTTAAACTGATTGCATTGATATGGGACATTGTATTGTGCTTTATCTGTAGAAATACATTTGACCATTGTAACACATGCAATGACACTATAAGAGCACTATTTCTCTAGATCTTAATTCAAGCCACAAACTTCGGAACTGTACACCTTGTTCATTTACAGTTTGCATTCACATAACAAAATGTAACTGGCTCTACAGACGATTGTCACCATCTCTTCAAACTAAATTTAGATTGGTACAGTTGCCATTCTTATCATACTACATTATTGCATCTGTTTGTGAGGATCTGCGCAGCATCAGGAAGGAGTATTGCATCGGCAACAGAACCCATAAGTCTGCTTGTTAAAATTATTCTGTTAATTTTATAATCCACATTCCATCTTGACAATCCGCCCTCAAATTTCAAAATTCGAGCGTATTAAAAAATTATGTTTATTTTACTTTTATCCAAATTTTAGAGCAATGCTTCAATTTGTGATATATGTGTAAGTAGTCATAATTTTCGGTTGTAACAACATCCCCTTTATCAATTCAGAAGAGGATAAAAAAATGTTTTCTATAAGTTTCTGTAAGTTATCGATACAAAATTAAGTTTATTCTTATCATGTCACATAAAGCGTTCACATACTGTACTAGAAATGCCCCTCCTCTAGAATCGAAACTTCTCTCGATTGAGTATTTGGAATGTTTAACCTACAATTACACATAACAGCCTTAAGTAAACTAGGAAAAACATTTTTATATTGAATTAATTGCTTATTTAAATTATATTCGAAACATTTGACCTACAGCCACCATTTTTATGATTTGCAAAGCTCTCTTCGATATGGAGTTAGTTTATTAAAATTTCTTTAATTCATTTTCATAAAACCTAAATCTTATTTAATCCAAACTTCATTAATTCTAAATGTAAATTTTCATTCGCGTAATTAATTTTTTTTAAACAATTAAAGGTCAAACGTGTGTATGTGTAGTCTTAGAGTCAATTAATGAATTCAATTAAATAACGATGTGGAATGTAAATTTTTGGTTAAACAAGAACGTGACCAATTCGTGATTTAAATGCAAATGAATCAATATTGAAAGTTTGTTTTTACGTGTTATCTTTGTCTTTTGTTAAGTTTCAATGTTATCGCATTGCCCTCATCGAAGGTTTTTTTTTCTCTTTAAACAATTTAAGCTGTGAATAATGAAATAATTACAGTTTAAAATGCGTTCATTGCTTTCAATTAAAATGTTACCTTTAAAATTCCCCCTCCTTTAACAAGAATCGTACGATTAAAACCGACCAAAAGCTGTTTTTTATTGACCTTTATCCCAGATTGTCTAATCTAACAGATGAATCATCAAGAAAAATACCGTAATTATAACACAATAACAAAAACATTAGGTTAGAGCTCAGAATAGAAAATAAAAGATTGTTGATTAATAGCGCCATCTGCTAGTGAAAAAAAATTAAATTTTGGATTTTCTTTTAATTTTCTTACATTACCTTTGGACACACAAAAGGAACGTTTCACATCTGTTGGTCATATTTGGAAAGATTAATTAAATTAGAAACGGTACATTACATGTATACTAATTATGACGTAAATAATTCTGATATGATCGACAATTAGAAATTACCATGTACAAATAGCCGCCAACCGTTTGTGAAATTACGCAAAATTCATATGACGCTGTATTAACTGTAATTGCATGAAATCAAGTTAGTAAAAATTACTTAAAATGTCCATAAACGAAAATTGCAATTACGATCACTTAATTTGAATTACACAAATAAATCAACATAACTGTAATACCTTACATTTTCTTAATTACTTCAACTGCGCATAGTAAATAATAACAGTGATATGTAAACTAAGAAATTGAGTGTTTAAATTTGATACTAGTAACACAACATAACTAATTACTTCAGAATATGTAATTCTCAATTAATTGAAATTGTGCTTAAACAGACCAAATTTATTTCACATGCCTAAAGTGAATTGAAATTACTTATTTGAAACATCTTTCTTTATCATTTAAAATTTTTTATTTGTTGAATTATTCAAATTTAATTGTAATTGGTTGAAATGTTAATTTAATTAAGTAATTGTAAATTAAAATTGCAAAAAAAATGGAACGAGAGACGGAAATGATTCTTCTTAAACTTATTTCAAAACAAAATTACTTAAATTGCTCTTTTGAATTAAAGTTGTAAGTACTTAAGAATTACACTAAATCTATCTAAGCGTTGCTTAATTCAGTAAGTGTGAAATTAATAAATAATTGTGTGTATGCCAAGTATCTACCAATCTATGCTTAAGTACTTGAAATTACTTCAAAGTCTCAGTAAAACCATAAAATAATTAGAGGTTATGCCCAATTACTTGAAATTACTACTAATTACTTGCAATGTTCATGAAAGTAGCTGTAAACTTGATTGAAATTATCTTAATTCACCTTAAAAATTGCATTTAATTAGACAGAATTAAATCGGGTTACACTATAGATTGCAATGTAATTACAGTTGCAGAAATAATTTGGAATTCGGATTCAAAATTAGTTATAATGTTGCAAAATCAATTTCAAATGCCATGATTTTATAACGTGAAATTAATTTTTAACAATTGTAATTTTTCAATTGTGTATGAAATTACTTATTTGAAACATCTTTCTTTATCATTTAAAATTTTTTACGTGTTGAATTATTCAAATTTAATTGTAATTGGTTGAAATGTTCATTTAATTAAGTAATTGTAAATATGATTTTTGTTAAAATTGCAAAAAAAATGGAACGAGAGACGGAACTGATTCTTCTTAAACTTATTTCAAAACAAAATTACTTAAATTGTTCTTTTGAATTAAAGTTGCAAGTACTTAAGAATTACACTAAATCTATCTAAGCGTTGCTTAATTCAGTAAGTGTGAAATTAATAAATAATTGTGTGCATGCCAAGTACCCACCAATCTATGCTTAAGTACTTGAAATTACTTCACAGTCTCAGTAAAACCATAAAATAATTAGAGGTTATGCCCAATTACTTGAAATACAACATTATTGGATTTGAAATTAATACTAATTACTTGCAATGTTCATGAAAGTAGCTGTAAACTTGATTGAAATTATCTTAATTTACCTTAAAAATTGCATTTAATTAGACGGAATTAAATCGGGTTACACTATAGTTTGCAATGTAATTACAGTTGCAGAAATAATTTGGAACTCGGATTCAAAATTAGTTATAATGTTGCAAAATCAATTTCAAATGCCATGATTTTATAACGTGAAATTAATTTTTAGCAATTGTAATTTTTCAATTGTGTATGAAATTACTTATTTGAAACATCTTTCTTTATCATTTAAAATTTTGTACTTGTTGAATTATTCAAATTTAATTGTAATTAGTAGAAATGTTAATTTAATTAAGTAATTGTAAATATGCATTTTTATTAAAATTGCAAAAAAATGGAACGAGAGACGGAAATGATTCTTCTTAAACTTATTTCAAAACAAAATTACTTAAATTGTTCTTTTGAATTAAAGTTATAAGTACTTAAGAATTACACTAAATCTATCTAAGTGTTGCTTAATTCAGTAAGTGTGAAATTAATAAATAATTGTGTGTATGCCAAGTACCCACCAATCTATGCTTAAGTACTTGAAATTACTTCACAGTCTCAGTAAAACCATAAAATAATTAGAGGTTATGCCCAATTACTTGAAATACAACATTATTGGATTTGAAATTAATACTAATTACTTGCAATGTTCATGAAAGCAGCTGTAAACTTGAGTGAAATTATCTTAATTTACCTTAAAAATTGCATTTAATTAGATGGAATTAAATCGGGTTACACTATAGTTTGCAATGTAATTAAAGTTGCAGAAATAATTTGGAACTCAAGATTCAAAATTAGTTATAATGTAGCAAAATCAATTTCAAATGCCATGATTTTATAAGGTGAAATTAATTTTTAGCAATTGTAATTTTTCAATTGTATATGAAATTACTTATTTGAAACATCTTTCTTTATCATTTAAAATTTTTTACTTGTTGAATTATTCAAATTTAATTGTAATTGGTTGAAATATTAATTTAATTAAGTAATTGTAAATATGCATTTTTATTAAAATTGCAAAAAAAAAAATTGGAACGACAGACGGAAATGATTCTTCTTAAACTTATTTCAAAACAAAATTACTTAAATTGTTCTTTTGAATTAAAGTTGTAAGTACTTAAGAATTACACTAAATCTATCCAAGCCTTGCTTAATTCAGTAAGTGTGAAATTAATAAATAATTGTGTGTATGCCAAGTATCTACCAATCTATGCTTAAGTACTTGAAATTACTTCAAAGTCTCAGTAAAACCATAAAATAATTAGAGGTTATGCCCAATTACTTGAAATACAACATTATTGGATTTGAAATTAATACTAATTACTTGCAATGTTCAGGAAAGTAGCTGTAAACTTGATTGAAATTATCTTAATTTACCTTAAAAATTGCATTTAATTAGACGGAATTAAATCGGGTTACACCTTAGTTTAAAATGTAATTACAGTTGCAGAAATAATTTGGAACTCCGATTCAAAATTAGTTGTAGTGTTGCAAAATCAATTTCAAATGCCATGATTTTATAATGTGGAATTAAATTTTAGCAATTGTAATTTTTCAATTGTGTATTCATTAAGTATTATAATTCTCTCATTATTCACTTTTGCATAATTACTCTTTGTATTTACAAGTTGTTAACAGATTCAATCAATTTAAAACAATTATATTATTCAATTGTTTTTAATACGTAATTATAAGCTGCAAAATTTGAGGAAATTGTTAATTATTATAAGTAATTACATTATTTTAATAGTTAGTTTTAAACCAAATTCGTGTAAATATAAAGTGCAATTTGAATTACTTTCAAGTAATTCTGTTTTAGCGTCAGGGTTTTTCCCAATTAATTTTGAATAATTTTGTTTAATTCGACTGGATGTTAAGTGTTTGTTGATTTTCGTAAATCTTCCGAGTAATATGCATTTTAACGAATTAGATAACAGAAAATTTAAAGGAATTAGCACAATATTTAATTGAACAGCAATTACATACAAAAACGTTTTATCGTGAATCACATTTAGGTTTCTAATACATTATATTCAACATCAAATCTTAAAACAATTTTAATTAGTGTTGCGTTTTAAGTAATTAACATGCTGTTTCAACTGAATACATAACTAAAACAACAGAAAAATTTCAGAAGGTTACAAAAGATTCTAAATTTTAATCAATTTCCCTTTTAATCGTGTTAAGCAAATACGATTAACACAATTATAATTAATTGTTAATTTTATCATTTTATGCACGTAATTACGATCTTAATTTGGGGTAATTGTATTAATCTGTATTAATTTTATTAAATTAAGTAATTATAATTGGAAGGTAGTAATTGTACTTATTTTAGTAATGTTGATTAAACATGCCTTCAAAATTTTGTGATCTGAACATAATTAAGAGTAATTAAAATTAGGTTTAATGAGAATTAAAATTCAAATTAGCTGTTAACGTTAAGTCAAAGTCAGTTAATCAAATTTAGGTTTCTAATACATTATATTCAACATTAAATCTTAAAATAATTTTAATTAGTGTTGCGTTTTAAGTAATTAACATAATGTTTCAACTGAATACATAACTAAAACAACAGAAAAATTTCAGAAGGTTACAAAAGATTCTAAATTTTAATCAATTTCCTTTTAATCGTGTTAAGCAAATACGATTAACACAATTATAATTAATTGTTAATTTTATCAGTTTATGCACGTAATTACGATCTTAATTTGGGGTAATTGTATTAATCTGTATTAATTTTATTAAATTAAGTAATTATAATTGGAAGGTAGTAATTGTACTTATTTTAGTAATGTTGATTAAACATGCCTTCAAAATTTTGTGATCTGAACATAATTAAGAGTAATTAAAATTAGGTTTAATGAGAATTAAAATTCAAATTAGCTGTTAACGTTAAGTCAAAGTCAGTTAATCAAATTTAGGTTTCTAATACATTATATTCAACATTAAATCTTAAAATAATTTTAATTAGTGTTGCGTTTTAAGTAATTAACATAATGTTTCAACTGAATACATAACTAAAACAACAGAAAAATTTCAGAAGGTTACAACAGATTCTAAATTTTAATCAATTTCCCTTTTAATCGTGTTAAGCAAATACGATTAACACAATTATAATTAATTGTTAACTTTATCATTTTATGCACGTAATTACGATCTTAATTTGGGGTAATTGTATTAATCTGTATTAATTTTATTAAATTAAGTAATTATAATTGGAAGGTAGTAATTGTACTTATTTTAGTAATGTTGATTAAACATGTCCTCAAAATTTTGTGATCTGAACATAATTAAGAGTAATTAAAATTAGGTTTAATGAGAATTAAAATTCAAATTAGCTGTTAACGTTAAGTCAAAGTCAGTTAATCAAATTTAGGTTTCTAATACATTATATTCAACATTAAATCTTAAAATAATTTTAATTAGTGTTGCGTTTTAAGTAATTAACATAATGTTTCAACTGAATACATAACTAAAACAACAGAAAAATTTCAGAAGGTTACAAAAGATTCTAAATTTTAATCAATTTCCCTTTTAATCGTGTTAAGCAAATACGATTAACACAATTATAATTAATTGTTAATTTTATCATTTTATGCACGTAATTACGATCTTAATTTGGGGTAATTGTATTAATCTGTATTAATTTTATTAAATTAAGTAATTATAATTGGAAGGTAGTAATTGTACTTATTTTAGTAATGTTGATTAAACATGTCCTCAAAATTTTGTGATCTGAACAAAATTAAGAGTAATTAAAATTAGGTTTAATGAGAATTAAAATTCAAATTAGCTGTTAACGTTAAGTCAAAGTCAGTTAATCAAATTTAGGTTTCTAATACATTATATTCAACATTAAATCTTAAAATAATTTCAATTAGTGCTGCGTTTTAAGTAATTAACATGATGTTTCAACTGAATACATAACTAAAACAACAGAAAAATTTCAGAAGGTTACAAAAGATTCTAAATTTTAATCAACTTCCCTTTTAATCGTGTTAAGCAAATACGATTAACACAATTATAATTAATTGTTAATTTTATCATTTTATACACGTAATTACGATCTTAATATCTTAATCTGCATTAATTTTATTAAATTAAGTAATTATAATTGGAAGGTAGTAATTGTATTTATTTTAGTAATGTTGATTAAACATGCCTTCAAAATTTTGTGATCTGAACATAATTAATTGTAACTAAAATTAGGTTTAATGAGAATTAAAATTCAAATTAGCTGTTAACGTTAAGTCAAAGTCAGTTTAACGCAAGGTCTTTTAACTAATTTTGAATGGTCTTAAATAATTACACCAAATTTCAAATGATTCAGATAACCCAAATGAGCAGTAATTTGAAATAATTTAATAATTATAATACCGTCTTGTAATAATTTGTAATATTCGAATTTCAATTTTACCAACAATGTTAAATAGCGAATTATAATAATAGCAGTCAATAGAAAGATTGCGGTCTAATTTTGAATAATTTCGACTAACTGCATCAAATTTCAAATAGTTAAAAGCATGGAGTATAAAATGCTTTTTACAAAACACCAATAAATTAGGAGTAATTTCAAGTATTTTGTAGGTAACTTCGCACAATACCATCAATTATAATGAAATTTTAAAGTACATAATTAAAAGAGAATGAATTCAGTATAGGACGCCATTTAATAAACACCAATAGAATCAACGTCAAGTTAATTTTAAGTAATTATATTAACTATACTTTAATTGAATTACTGTGACCTAATTTTGAGTAATTTCGAGTAACAAATATCAAGTAATTAAAATGATTAAGTTGAAAATGCATTTTACAAGATTCCACTGTAAACAAAATTGTGTTACGTCATGTAAATATCAGTAATATTTCGACTTAATGCCTAATCTTAAATAATTACCGCAAATTACAAATAATTAAGAGCATACGAAACTTTAAACCTCACTTTACAAAACATCAGTAAATTACGAGTAACTAAAAGTTATTTTATAGTAATTGTACACAATTTCCATTTAAAAATCAATTACAATAATATTAATTTTAAGTAATTTGCTTAGAATACAATACATTACAATAATTCCATTAAATACCACAATTAATTATGAAAGTAACCAATTTTACTCACGCTTTCACGTAGTGTTTAACACAATTTTGATTTTATGTTCATTTTCAAAATTCAAAGTTCAACGTTAATGTTGTCAACGTTAAGTAATTATGGCTATCATCTTAACTTTATATTGTTATAGCATTACGAGGCCTAATTTTGAATGATTTGAAACAATTACTCTAAATTTCAAATAATTAAAAATATATGAAATTAGTGTAAAACGCCTTTAGAGTAATTTTAAAGAAGTTGCTATAAAACAAACTAGCCTTTCATTCTCTGAAATCAGTTAATTATAAAAATTATCCATTTCACTAGAACTTTGTTGTAATTTAACACACACATATTTCAACGTAATAGAAACACAATGCATAATTATGAATAATTTCAACGTAATTACACCAAATTACTAATAATATGAATAATTCGGAGTAATTTTAAAGTAATTGCTTAATCCCTATTTAATGAGCCAATTTTAAACTAATTTTAAGCTAATTGCATAAAATAAAACCAAGAGATTACACCAAATTTCAAATAATTAAAAGTTTGCAGGCTGACTTTGAAAGCACCTTTTACAAAACAACCATGAGCAGTTTCTGCAAAATATTCATTTATATATCAAAATAAAATTTTAAAGTAATTTTAAGAAAATTGCAAAGAATAAAATAAATTTCACAATTCGAAGTTAATGTTGTCAACGTTAACTATGAGAAAAACGTAACTTAACCGAATTAGGTGATTTAATTTTGAATAATTTCAAATAATTATACCGAATTACGAATAATTAAAGGTTATATGAACTATGTATAAAACGGTTTCACAAAATACCAGAAAATTACAAGTATTAAAGTGATCTAATTTTTAATTGGGCACACTTAATTTATATAGCATCGATTCAAATAACATTTTAATGCAAGTTTAAGGAAACTGCTTAGAATTAAACAAATTATAGCAACTCGTTCTATGAAATCACAATTACTTGTATTTTGGGTAATTATGAGTAATATTTCAACTTAATTGAAGTACTGTGGCCTAATTATAAGTAATTATACCAAATTACAATTAATTAAAAAAATACGAACCGAGTATTAAACCTCAATAATTTAATAGTAATTCAACATTATTTTTTAGTAACTGTGCACAATTTCTATTTAAAGTGCAGTGGATAAAATAAATTATAATAATGCATTTTCTGAAATGATAATTAATAGCTAAGTAAATTATTTTAGTTTAATGTGTAGTAATTGAATTTGTATTGAAATAACATTCGCAATTCAGAGTTCAACGTTAATAATTTTTAGTAATTACTACAAATTACAAATACTTACAATTACAAGAATTAAGTATGAAACGCCATTTAAAAAACCATTAAACTACAGTAAATAGAGGTAATTTTTAAGTAATTGGGTAACATTTATTTAAATACCATCAATTCAGGTGATGTAAAATAAATTTTTTTAAGTAAATTCGGGGTAATTAAATGTGTTTTGAAATAATTTTCACACTTTAAAGTTCAACTTTAATAATTTCATATAATTACACCAAATTTCCAATAATTAGAAGTATGAAATCCCTTTTACAAAACCATTAATTTACGAGTAAATGGAAGTAATTTTGAAGTAATTAGATACAATTTATTTAAAAATATCAAATGCAGTGGATCAAACAAAATATATTTGTTTAATTTGGAATAATTATATTTGTATTAATATAATTTTCACAATTTAAAGTTCACGTTAATAATTTCAAGTAATTACACCAAATTGAAAATAATTAGAAGTACATGAATTAAGTATGAAACGCATTTCACAAAAACCATTACATGAAAAGTAAATGAGAGAAATTTTTAAGTAATTAGGCACAATTTATTTAAATAACGTCAATTAAATTGACATTCTAAAGTAATTTTAGTCAGAATTATCAATTTCATTAGAAGTTTCACTTAATTCGGCCTTAATTTACGTTAATTATAACAGTTTTGAAATACTCTTTGAAATTCAAAGTTCCATGTTGATGTTATATAAAAAACTTTACGTAAATTCGCCCTTAGTTTAATTTGGAGCAATTACATTTTTATTGAAATAAACTTCACAATTCAAAGTTTACCGTTAATAATTTCAAGTAATTACTTTAAATTTTAAATATATACAAGTACATGAATTACGTATGAAACGCCTTTTACGGAACTCATTAAATTACGAGTAAATGAAAGTAATTTTTTATGTAATTAGGCACAAGTTATTTAAATAACATTCTAAAGTAATTTTAATCAGAATTATCAATTTCACTAGAACTTTCACTTAATTTAACATGAAAATTGTAAGTCTATTCGACCTTAATTTATGCAATTATAATCGTTTTGAAATAATTTTCGAAATTCAAAATTTCCATGTTAATGTTATACAATTTTTTTTTAAAATAAACTCGACCTTAGTTTAATTTGGAGTTTGAAATCATTTTCATAATTAAAAGTTCCACGTTAATAATTTCAAGTAATTACACTAAATTTCAAATAATTACAAGTACAGGAATTAAGTATTAAACGCCTTTTACAAAAACCATTAAATTGAGAGTAAATGAACGTAATTATATGTAATTAGGCACAATTTATTTAAATAACATTTATTAAAATAACATTCTAAAGCAATTTTAATCAGAATTACCATGTTCATTAGAACTTAATTTAACATGAAAATTGTAAGTCACTTCGCCATAATTTATGTAATTATAATCGTTTTGAAATAATTTTCATTGCATGTTTATCTAAATTTTTTTAAGTAAATTCGATCTTGGTTTAATTTGAAGTAATTACATTTTTATTGAAATAATTTTCACAATTCAAAGTTCTGCATTAATAATTTCAAGTAATTACACTAAATTTAAAATAATTACAAGTACACGAAAGATATTAGATACAATTTGTGTAAATAACATCAAACTAAAATAACATTCTATGGTAATTGTCATCATAATTATCAATTTTTATTAGAACTATCACGTAATATAACATGAAAATATAATCCAATTTGACCTTCATTTATATAATTGTAATTGTTGTGAAATAATTTTTGAAATTCAAAGTTGCGTGTTTGTTATCAAACATTTTTTTTTATGTAAATTCAACCTTAGTTTAATTTGGAGCAATTACATTTTTATTTCTGCATTAATAATTTCAAGTATTACACTAAATTTCAAATAATTACAAGTACACGAAAGAAAATTTTTAAGTAATTAGACGCAATTTGCGTAACTAACCCTCAATTAAAATAACATTCTATAGTAATTTTAATCAGAATTATCAATTTCACTAGACCTTTCACGTAATTTAACATGAAAATTTAAGTCAATTTGACTTTTGAAATTATGATCATGTTATGTCAAGGTTAAAACCATTAAGCGTATTTTTAAAACCATACTAACTACGACTGAAACTATTTAAAGTAATTGCACACGAACTCAAAATAAAATCAATTAAAATCCAATTTTAAAGTAAATTTAAGTTTAGAATAATTTGGAGTAATTACACCAAATTACGAATAATTAAAAGAATGTAAATCGAGTATTAAACCCATTTTTACGAAATACCAACAAAAGACGAGTAATTAGAGGTAATTTTAAAATAATTGTGTACAATCTCTATATAAATATAATCAATTAAACTCAAATTTTACAGTGATTTTTAAGAAGTATTGCTGCTTAAATTAAAATAAATTACACTTATTTTGGGAAATCACAATTAAAAATGAAACAAAATTATGTTTTGAAATAATTTTAAAATTTCGCGTAATTTTAATTAACTATGCTTAATTTTTATTGTCATTAAAAGTAATTTCGGCAAATTTGTAACAAAAGTGTTTTGATAGGAGCTCATAATTTTAATCTAATATTGTAATGTAAATAATTGCTACTAATTAATTTGTTTAATCCTCAAATAAAAAACGTTGTTAGTTAAGCATATTCTTGCGTATAATTAAACAATTTCTTATCAAAGACGTCATACATTTCCTGATATAGCAATCCTGATAAGAAAGTACAATAAATTAAATATCACGTAATGCACGTGCTTAGTTATCAATCATTTCCTTTTTTAATTTTAGTTATAATTTACGTATAATTAAGAGTTTAAAATTAATGAATAAGAGTTCGAGCCCATCAGTGATCCTTTTCTTAAAATCAATTTAGCGTTGAGATCGTGATGGAAAATCCCAATAATTGTGTTCCAGTTTTACTTATTGCAAAATTAAGGAAATAATTACTTGACCAATTAAAATGCTATATTCCAGTAATTTCAATACGAAGTTTAATTAATTTCACAATTTCTCTTTTTTACCCTTTTTAATGTAGAAAGACCTTTTGCATTTCCAATTTAAAAACAAAAAATCACGACCCAAAAAAAATAAATTTTTCACTTTCTAAAGGAAGAGTTTTAAAAGTTTTATTAAGAGAGAGACAGAAAAAAAAAGGTTCACGAAATCCCTGAAGCGGTCGAGAAATTATTGATACTTTCTATTATTTAACAATGATTAAAAATTTTTTTTTTTAATATTTATTGATCAACAACAAAATGGAAAGTTTTCTAGGTTAGAATTCATTTTGTGTATTTGACACGAATCTATGAAACTATCTAAACAAAGGGCGTGTAATTCGTTTAAAAATGGGGTTAGTAGGTAATGCTTTAATTTAGAAAAGAGGGAGTGTCGAGGGCCGCAATCTTCTGCAAATATTAAGTGTTAGCCCATTTTTCTATTTTCCAAAAATAGCGAGACAATTGTTAAACATAATTAAGAAAACAATTGTGAGAAAAGGATTCTAAATTTTATTAGCACCATATTATACGTAATTGTAATTAGATTAAACTACACGAAATTATCTATTTTTATTAATAATATGAGTACTTAACTTGTTCACAATCATTTGAAATACAAAATTATAAAATAAATACATATTAAATTATCCATCCGTAAAATTCGTGAAATTCACTTATAACTTTTTTTTTAATTTTTAATTCGAAAAATTAAAAAATCAATATTTGGAAATATTGCTTTTGGACATTAATTGTAGCTAGACAGGTGATATTTTGTCTTAATTGCAACAAATTATTGTAATTATTAATAATAATTGTAATTAAGTACCTATAATTGCCGAAAATTAAATAAAACTACCCATTGGTTACTTTAGAATCGGAATTTTAAGAAGCTGTAACTAAACTTAATAACAATTAAAATAACCTAGTACACTTCGATTAATTATTTCAGAATAAGCATACAATTACAAAGAATTAACATAGAGATTTATAATCACTAGTTGTAATTAGACTTTGTTTCCATCAACTGTTGTTATTTTCATGTATATGAAACTTGTTTAATTACAATGTACTAATAAATTATGATTCCGAGGAATATTCCACACGATACATTTATTTACAAGCAATAATTAGAATTACTTGAAAATAATGCAAACATTAAATCCATTGAAAATAAAAATTGAGAGTTATTTAAGAGTCCAATTTATTATGCATTAGCCGGCGGCGGCAGACCTAAGTTGAAAAATTTAAGACGAATGCTTAATTTATTCTAAACTAAAGCTAAGCATAATTGCCTAAAATTAGATGAGATTACCTATAATCAATTTTAATTCAACGAAATTTCCTAAGAATCGCCATATCTATTTCAAAATATAATTAAAATCTTTTTTAAATTACGTAGAATTATATAATCACAATTAATTGTCATTCTTTCACATAATATAATATGAAATTTTTTATTTTGGGCAACAAATTTATTTTGCAATAATTCATAAAGTTGAACGGTAAATAATTATTTCGAGTAATTATACTAAATTTCAAATAATTAAAAGTATATGATTCAAATGTAAAACATCTTTTAGAAAAACTTCAATAAATTACTAGTAATTTTCGAAGTAATTTTAGGTAATTGGGCACAATTGATATAAACAACATTAATTGAAATAAAATTTTGAAGTAACTTGAACTTAAACTTAAACAAATTTCGAGTTTCAAAGTTATGTTTTACGTAATTATTAGTATTATTTCAACTTAATAGGATTACTATGGCCCAATTTTAAATAATTTCAAGTAATTACATCAAATTACGTATAATTAAAATCATACAAATCGAGTATTAAAGTCTCATTTTACAAAACATCAATAAAATACGAGTAATTGAAAGTTATTTTGAAGTAATATTACGTAAGCTATTGAACAAGAACAATTTAGAGTAAACTCGACCTTAATTTGATTTTGAGTAACTACAATTTTTAAAATTCAAACTAACGTTAAGTAATTATGAGTCATACTTTAACTTAATAAAATTAGATATCCTAATTGTTTAATTACACTATCTTACAACTTACTTACAATTAATTATGATTTCCAAGAATATTATTAGACTATATAGTCGTCGAAAACCATTGTTAAACATAACAAATTTTTACAACTCAGCAATAATTGCAATTACTTGAAATTAATGCAAACATCAAATTCATTGATTCAAAAATTGGGAGTTATATAAGAGCTCCATTCATTACGCATTCTTCTCTAGTCAGGGGGGGAGACCAGTGGGTTAGCAATAGACCATGGATACCTCGATACCGGGTTCGATTAAGTAATATGAATATTTCATCTTAGTTACAAGAGCTTATTCTAAATTAAAGTTAAGCATAATTGCCCAAAATTAAACGAAATTAGGTACTTAACAATCAATCTTAATACAACGAAATTTCATGAGAACATGAACCTAATATAAGACGCCTTTAAAGTAACTTTAAAGAAGTTGCTTATAATTAAACAAATTATAGTCAATCATTCTCTGAAAACTCTGTTAATTGTGAAAATAATCAATTTTACTGGAACATTCACGTAATTTAACACAAACATGTTACGATAATTGAATTAAGGGTAAATATAATTATTGAATTAATTAGTAATATTTCAACTTAACAGAATTAATGTGGCTTAATTTTAAATAATTTTTACAGTAATTATTCCTAATTACAAATGTGTATGACTCTTTTTACAAAACAACAAAAAATTACGAGTAATTGAAAGTTATTTTAAAATAATTTTCAGTAAGTTGCTTAGAATAAAATAAATTACAATCATTCACTTTCAGAACTTAAAATTACTTATGAAAAACAATTTCATTTGCGCTTTTACATAATTTAACAAGAACATTTTGAGTAAATTCGGCTTTAATTTGATTTTGAGAAATTACAATTGTTTTGAAATAATTTTCAAAATTCAAAGTTTAACATTAATGTTGTAAATCTTAAGTAATTATGAGTAACACTATCTTAATATTATAAAATTAGGTGGCTTAGTTGTTTAATTACATTAAATTACAAATTACTTACAATGAATTATAATTCTGTTAAACAGGCCTATTTTTTTACAACTATGCAATATTTTCAATTAATAGAAATTAATGCAAAAATTAATTAATGCATTCCTGCATTATCCGGCGGGGGTAGACCAGTGTGTTAGTCAAATGATTACGAATACCGCTATTCTGGATTCGAATAATTAAGATGAATGCTTCATCATAATTGCATCAATTTGTTCAAAATTAAAATTGCCCAAAATTAGATAAAATTAATTATACTCGCCTTTAATTAAACAAAATTTCATAAGAATCGCTATAATTACTTTTTATTTAAAAATATAATAAAATGTTTTTTAAATTACACAGAATAAAATAATGTTGAGATTTTGCGTAATTAAATTTGTTTTGAAATAATTTTCACACTTCAAAAGTTCAACATTAATGTTCTCAATGTTAAGTAATTATGAGGAACACTTTAACTCAATAGAATTAGGTCCCATGATTATTTAATTGCATTATATTAAAAACTACTTATAATTAAATATAATTCCGAAAAAAATTAATATACGTTAAACATGACGAATTTATTTACAGCTCAGTAATAATTACAATTATTTGAAATCAATACATACCTTAAATTCATTGCAATTAAAAATTGGGTAATATTTAAGAGCACCACTTATTACACATTCCGTCATTAGCAGGCGGGGGTACACCAACGGATTAGTCAATTGACTGAGGTTCCCTCTATACCAGGTTCGAATAATTAAGATGAATAATTGTCCAAAATTACTTATAATTCAACAACAAGAAAGATTTTAAGTAATTATGCGTAGTACTTTAACTTAATAAAATTTTGTTTCCTGATTGTTTAATTACATTATATTAATAATCACTTACAATTAATTATAATTCCAAAGAATATTATCAGATGTATAAGGTCAAAAAACATTGTTAAAAATGACACATTTATTTACAACAGCAATAATTCAATTGCTTGAAATTAATGCATATCTTAAATTCATTGCAATTAAATATTGGGAGTTATTTAAGAGCCCCATTTAATAGGAGTTCCCGCATTAGACGCCGATGGTAGACCAGTGGTTAGTCAATTAGCTACGGATACCTCAATCCCTGGATCGAGTGATTAAGATGAATACTTCATGTTAATTGCAAGTATTTTAATTTAATGTTATGATCAATTGGAATGTTAATGAGTATTGAATTGCTTTTTACTGGACCTCTTACCTTAATGAGATTGTAATGTCGAAGATCTTGGTACAGTGTTTGTGACGGCTTTTTTAACCCCTATTTTATCATCTTTTTTTTAAACATGCATACCTTAATGAGATTGTAATGTCGAAGATCTGGGTACAGTGTTTGTGACGGCTTTTTTAACTCCTATTTTATCATCTTTTTTTTAAACATGCAGGTTGCCTATCTGAAGAGTTAGAGCATCTTTAGTCTAGTACCTTCGTCCAGCGCCAGATCTTGCATCTTGTTTAAGTTTCTTGGTTCTGCATCTGGTCCAGGATTTTGCATCTAGCTACAGAACGTTAGTTCAGCACATAGCCGACTATGACTATTGTTCCGCCATTTTGTTTCCACTGTCTGGTTTCTGCCATTTTGTTTCCGGCAGCCATCTTTTTCAGCTTTCTAGTTTCAGTCAGTTTGTTCCTGCCATCTTCTTTCTTATGATCATCCAATTTTAGACTTCTTGTTTCAGCCGTCTTGTTCCCGATAGCCTTCTTGTTTTCGTATATCTTCTTTTGGTTTGACTTAGAAGTACATGTCATCTTGTGGTATAACTAAACGTTAGCATACAGCTTGCAGAGACGCCTTGTATAATTTAAACTAGAACGCCATTTTTCGGTATAATTTAAAAGTTAACATACTTTACAGAACCATCTTGTGCTATAATTTAAAACCTACAGAGTAAAGGCTCGACCATGATGACTCATGGTTGTGTTACGTAATACTTTTTTGTTGCATAGATTAGCATTTTATTTTTAAGTTATAACATTTTCTCTTTTCTCTAACAACTAGCGCTTCGCCTAGGCCCCGTTACCACAGCTGGCTCCTCTACAGCCCTCTTTCATCAGAAGGATTTTGTGGCATTAGAAGTTAGGCAGCAGCTTGAAAAGCTCTCGTGTGGTAACAATATTAGCACCATCTTGTGGTATCATTTGAAGTTAGCATCTTGTGGTATACTTAGAAATTAGCATACAGCTAGTAGCGACATCTAGTGGTATAATTACTTTGCGGCACAACACATGCAAGAAATATACAAATAATTTTTATTAAATAATAAATACCTAAAAGTAAAAGAAGTTGTTTTATTTTCGTTTTTAATTAATTCATAAAGGTTTTTTTTTTATTACGGTGGGCTCTCCATACTTGAATTATTTGTTTACAATAAAAAAAACAACTAAGGAAACACGGTTCTTTTATTTTTATTTGGTGTTACAATCCTCTCGGTAGATGTCATGAACTGGTCACCCCAACAGAGTAAGTTTGGAAGGGGCAAGTTCCGTCTGCTTTCGCATTTAAACGTTGCTCACTTTTTCACCCGTCTTCTTTGCCGGCGCCACTTTCATCCCATATTTTCAATTTTCATCTCCCTTTTGGCATTTTCATCCCCTTTCTTGAGCTGTGAGTAGGCAACACGCATATGCCATTTTAGATGGGGCCGGGACACTACGCCGACTAGGGACACTGCCGACGGATACTACGCCGACAAGTGTACAAGGGACACTAAGTCGGACGTGACCACAACGCCGACTATTAGAAAAAATGTAATAGGGACACTTCGCCGACAGTACCCACATATTCAACAAATGTACAAGGGACACAACGCCGACCATGCCCACACCGCCGACGGGCACTTCGTTGACAGTGCCCACATGGTCGACAAGTGTACGAGGGACACTTCGCCGAATTTTTGTCTGAGGCGCTTTTTGTGTTTGGTTAGGACCTTTGTACACTTGACGATGTGAGCACTGTCGGGGCAGCGTCCCTGTTAATTTTTTTTCTAATAGTCGGCGTTGTGGTCACTGTCGGCGATGTGTCTCTAGTCGGCGATATGGACCATCGAAAAATCGTGTCGCCGTTGTGGGCATTCGGTGTCCTAGACCTTATTAAATTGTCCCCTCTAACATGTTTCTCATAGGGCATCGCCCCAATAAGAAGTCCCCCCTAGCTTGTCGTCTCTGATTGGTCCTCTACTCCTAACCCAGTCTCATGTTGCTTCTCATTAGATTCCCACTCCAAGAGCACGTGCTATCCATTAATTTATCGACTTTTATTGCGGAAGATTTCCCATTTTTCCTTCCCAAATTGTTAGGCCTCCTCTGCGGGTTGCTTATCTCAAAGTGGTACAGCTGGTTTCAGAATCTCGGGCCACATTTTTTTTGTTCTGCTACAGCTTGCATAACTTACCACCAGTTATTTTCATGCTCCTTCTTGACTTTCCGCCACCATGTTACTGCCATCAGTGATATCTTACGCTTTAGCATAATTTGTAACGCCATCTAGTGGTATAATTATCAACTTTCACTTTTGTGATTTTTTTCAAATTTCACATAACTTATTCTCAAGGTTAAAATCACTTTCACATGACTCAATGACATGTAATAACTGACAGCAACTTTCACATCAAGGGGGTTTTCCCGACAATCAAATAAAGCAAATGTTAAAAAGATTTATTCAAAACAAATTGATTCAAAATTCTTACATCAGCATTTTCAAAATAAGTTTTTAGGCAAAGATGATGCAATGCTAAAGCAGATGCCGAAACTAGCAAACAAATTTTTCAACAAACAAACCAACACAACAAAGTTACCACTCAAACATATAAAGGCGCACAGATTCAAATAAACACAAACACACCGAAAACAAAATAAAAATACAAACTAAACATGCGATAGGTTATCTCCATCCAGCGATTTAACTTTCACTTACGACTTATCACTTTATTACGTTATGGGAAACATGTTTACTTTTTGCATTACGTAGCCACATTCACTTTTTAATTAGTCATCTTCGTAAAGTCGAGGTTATATCTTTCACTAGGATTACGTAACCATTTTCACTTACGATTCATCATGGTTTAAATTACAGATAGCGACAAAGATTTACAGTTTTTTTGTTTAGTTGCGCTCATGTCAAATCATTTTTTATTTACAAAACAACTTTCACTTTCCCATTCAATAGTTTTCACACGTATTTTTGCTTAAAGCTGTATATAATAGCTCTAGTCTAAAAAGTTTAAAGTAAGGTACGTAGGTGAAAACCGTTATTACTTTATGAAAATGCCGTGAACCGAAAAGTGAAAGTTGTTCGGGAGCAAACTTCCACGTGCACTGATTAGTTAAATTACATTCTGCTTATTTTTTAGAAAAAAATGTTTCAACCTTAGTTACTAAACACATTATTGTGGCAAACTTTAATTTAAACGACAGAATGCAGGAACGAGTCATGCACAAAGTAGTTATGTAATCTTAGTGAAAGATATAACCTTGACGTTAAGTTGAATCATTAAAAAGTGAAAATTGCGTAATAAAAGTTATGTCATCGGTGAAAGGCACAATCTTGGGTTTTTCCATTACGTAATAAATAAGATAATGTATCATAAGTGAAATTTAAACTACATATCTCATCACATGTTTAGTTTGTGTTTGGTGTTTTCGTTTGGACCGTAAGTAACTTGTTTGTTTCTTCAATTTGTGTCTTGAGTAATGTGTTTGCTAGTTTCTAGGCTAACTTTTAAATGACTTTGCATGCACCAGCATCACTAAATGATCGATGCCTAAAAATGTATTTTGTAAATGCTGCTGTAAGAATCTTGCGTCATTTTATTTAGAATATATGTTTATGAACGATCGCTCATATCGTATATTATACGGTGATGTAAGAATTTTGCATCAATTACACTCCGTTTGTTTTTGAATAAATATTTTTTAGAGAATGCCGTGTATTTTTTGCGATGTAAGAATGTTGCATCAATTTTTATTAAGTAAATGCTTTTAGCCAAATAAATTTGTGCAGATGGGCTGGGGAAAATATTGTAAAGTGAATGTTGTTGAGAGCGTTACGTGTCGCGTGAAAGTTAATTATACCACAAAATTGTATTACAAACTGTACGCTAACCTAGATGTTGAATATGGCGAAACAAGATGGTGGCAACGAAATAGGCGTAACAAATTGACGAAAAGTTAAAAAGGCACACACTGAAAGCTAAAAAGCCAAAAATAATGGCGGAAATAAGACGGAAGATATTCAACCTGCAGCACGAGATGAAAAGCTGGCTTAATAATACAATATTAAAAAAGGCCGCGACAGAAGAAGTCGATAAAAAATAAGTCAACATGTTGGTCCAAGCTGGTAATACTAGCTTTATCATTGACATGTAGCTCGTAGGTGGTTCATAAAGAGGACGAAACTTTTGTCTAAAAAAATATGGATTGAAAAAAATGTTGAAATAGCGTTGCAAAAGAAACCGATAACCTGATGGACATGGAGTGGAGCACGAAGTGAAAAAGCAATCAAAAACAAGTTATAGACAGCAATCCAAAATGGCGTATGCACAGACCAAAAGAAGCAATTTACACTAGCACTGCTTTATTTTACAATTTACTCGTTTAAGCGCTGAAAAAATTACAGGAACACGGAGTAAACGAATAATTTGAAAATTACTCTTCCGTCTCAACTTTTCATTTGTTTTTAATTAATTTATAGAGGTTTTTTTTTATTACGCTGGGCTCTCACATACTTGAATTATTTGTCTTACATATAGTAAAAAAAACAATCCCTATTGGTAGAAGTCATGGACTTGTCCTCCAACAGGTTCACTCTGGAAGGGGTAAGTCCCGCTCACTTTCGCATTTAAACCCTACTCACTGTTTCAGTCGCCTACTTCTTCCGGCGCCATTTTCATCCCCTATTTTCAATTATCATCTCCCTTTTTGGCATTTTTTCAGACGCCATTTTAAATTGCCCCTCGAACATGTTTCTCATTGAGCTTCGCCCCACTTTCAGCTTGTTTCTGATTGGTACTCTACTCCTAACCCAATCTCTCCTTGCTTATCATTAGTTCCCAACTCCACAAGCGCGTGCTGTCCATTAGTATAACGACTTCTTTTACGGAAGATTTTTCAACTCCCATTTTTCCTTCCCCACTTTTTAGACCAGATTGATTAGCTATTTAGGCCTCCTCTGCGGGTTGCATATCTTAAAGGGGCACAGCTGGTTTCAGCATCTTGGTCCAGCATATTAGGCCAGATTATCTTCCCCTTTTACAGCTTGAATATCTCAAAGGGGTATAGCTCCCGTATACACCATCTTATTTCTACCGTCTCAACCATCTTGTTTCTGTCATAATGTTTTCGTGTCTTTTTGGCTTTGCCGCCATCTTATTTTCGTGCACCTTTATGGCTTTTTGCCATCTTGTTACCGCCATCTTATACGTGGTATAATTATCAACTTTCACTTTGACAGAACTCGTCGATAATGTAATAACTGACAACACGGGGGTTTCCCCAACTATCAAATAACGCAAATGTTCAACTGTTTCCTTAAACATATTTATCCAAAACAAATTGATCGAAAATTCTTACATCAGCGTATTCAAAATACGTTTTTAGGCAAAGATCACTCAACGGTACAATGCAAAATCTGGTGCAGAAACTAGTGAACCAATTACTTAACAAACAAACCAAAGAAACTAACAAGTTGCTCACCACCTAAACATACAAACGCATACAGATTCACATAAAGATAAACACACCGAATACAAACAAAGAAAACAAACTAACCATGCGATAAGTTACCCGCAAATCTATCACGTTATTACGTAATGGCAAACACTTTCACTTCTTGCATTGCGTAACCACTTACACTTTGAATGTCTAGGTTATACCTTTCACTAGGAATACGTAATCACTTGTAACGGGTGTCTGAGAAATTCAAATTTCGCGCTAAGTTACATGATATTTTATAGCTATATGTTATTTTTAGAATAAGAAATGAATTTTTGTTGTTTATATAAGTTTATTTAATATTGATACGATAAGCTTGAAGTTACTTCAATAAGTGCAAATACATAAATGAATTCTAGGAGGGGAATCGGTTGTTAACATGACTTGCAGTTTAAGCAAGTAGTTAGAGTTAGTTGAAATTAACAAAAAAAGTGTGATCGTTGCTGAGAGGCGAGTGACAGTAGTATATGGTCATGTTGCCCTCCAAATTAAGAAATAAATTAAAATAAAAGTTAGTGTGTAATAGGGAAGAAAGAAGAATACCTTCCTTATTCAAATAATAAAAGTCTAGAGTGAATACAAGTGCATATAACGTCAAATAAGTGATAAGAAGAAAAGTGACGATATAAAGAAATAAATTACGTGCTTTGTGCATATAGGAGGTCCTACATGACTACATTTAAATGGTTAACGAACGACATAAAATACGATAATCGGCCTAAATTGATAAATCAGTAAATAAAGAAGAATAACTCGAAAGTATTAACGATTAGTTTGTACGATTCAGTATTGCCGTTAGTGTTTTCATGCGGTTCGTAGTGAAACTTGAACAGTTAAAGTGATAATTAAAACTATAACTATATCCAGCAAATATTACAGAATCAATAAATCAGCGACACGCTTCCAAAGAAGATAATTGAGGGAACAAAGGAATACTGCTCCAGAGCAGTGGCATAGTTTAACAAATCGTCAAACCTTCGGCTTTCAAAAAGTGACAAGTAAGATGAATGAAACACACTTCATTCATTATAGATACAGAAATCATTTGTGCATGTTAAATGATAAGAATACTAAATATAATAAGATTGTTTGTATGTGTTAATGTCAACAAAGCATTTGTGCAATTTTCTTGAGTTTCAAATTAATTAAATAAGTATAACGTTTTCATTTATTTTCATTATTAACCATTACGAATACTGAAAGAAGTAATTTCAATAAAGTTACAAATTATCTACATCTTAAGAAAATCAAATTGAATATAATTTTGGTAATTGATAACAATAATCATTTCTTTTAATAACGAGTTAGCCGGCGCAAACAAATAAGAAAGGAATTTGTTGAAGCAAACATCGCTTTGATTTACTCAAACTGAAACATGATAGCAAGTAAAGTAAATTTTAATTAATGAATGATATCTTTACAAATTGAAACAAATTAAATCAAAAATCAGAGTAGAAGCACCTCGAATCAAAAATAACATCATCCAATGCACACGCTGCCAAAACTACGGGCATTTCAGAACCTACTGCACTAAGCTCTACAACTGTGTCAAATCTGGAGGACCTCTTTCCAGCACAACTTGCCAAAAGACTAGGGACACGCTAGCCTCGTGTGTACTATGTAACGAAAGCCATCCTGCCAATTACAAAGGATGTACTCTTTCCAGCACAACTTGCCAAAAGAGTAGGGACACGCTAGCCTCGTGTGTACTATGTAACGAAAGCCATCCTGTCAATTGCAAAGGATGTACCGGGTACAAAGACCTAAAAACACAAATCTCCCTAAACAGCCAAACTCCAATTCAACCTGAAAAATCAATTTTCCTTCACATGCATCAACCACCTACAATTTCTCTTCTAACCCTTCCCAACCTATTTCCAACTTTTAACAAAACAGGTGTACTACTCATATCTGAAAGTCTTTCTACAATTACTACGAATATAAAAATATCACACTACGATGTTCATTATGCTAATCATCCTAATGGTACTGCTCATGCGGTTGCTGACATTATAATCAGATCAGCGATCGTCCACTATCAATTACCGGCTTTTTCAACAAAACAAAATTTGATGCGCTCTAGTTAAAGGAACCTTGTTCCCTTGGTCACTGACAGTAGAAGCTATATATTGTCCACCAAAACATGCCATCTCTACTTTCACTAGATTCTCGCTTCTTAGTCGCAGGTGACTGGAACGCCAAGCATACCGCCTGGGAATCCAGGATCATTTCACCTAAGGGGAGAACGCTATTTCATACAGTCCAGAAGATCAACCTATACTACACGTCAACTGTCGAGCCAACAGATCTTGCAAAAATTCCTGATCTGCTCGACTTTACTATCACCAAAGGAATTTCTGACGTGCATCGCAAAGTAGAAAGCAATTTTGACTCAAGTTCGGATCATTCCCCAATAGTACTAACTTTGAGCACAACCCACATTTGGTCAACTCCACAACCAAAGTTATGCACCGCCAAAACGGACTGAGATCAATTCCAACTTTACATCAATGACATCAACTTAAGACATCGAATGCACACCCCCAATAAAATAGACGATGTAGTAGAATACTACGCTCATACAAGAGGCTACCTGGCAAACTACTACAATTGAACATAAAAAGGCACTCGAAATTCATTAACATACCGCTACATATAAGGGAACATGTAACGGAAAAATGCAAATCCCACGCCAAATAGCAAAGATCTAAAAACCCTCTGAACGCTGCTACCCATAAACCTAGAAACGCTATTCACGACAACAGAAATGCAACATTCAAACTACTACCTCTCTAATCTATCACCCGACAATTGCATTTTATGGAAAGCGACTAAAAAGTTTAAACGGCCCATTAAACCAAAGCCACCATTGAGGAAACCTGATAGAAGCTGGGCTGAAAAAGCTAATACTCTTGCAGAGCATTTCGACCAAGTCTTTACTCCCTTACAATGCAATAATATTAATTCTGACCTACAAATAGAAGAATATCTCAAGTCTTCTGGGCAACTCTCAGTGTCCTTAAGACCAATCCACTCTGCGCAAGTGCGCAGACAGACTAAACTAACAAACTCTCTTAAAGCTCTTGGCTACGACGTCATCGCAGGTAATTTTCTCAAGCATCTTCCCAAGAAAGCTGTGGTACTCATCACTACTATTTACAACGGTATGCTCGCTCTTTCTCACTTACCTACCCAATGGAAACCCGCACTAACTGCGATTCCAAAGCCAGGTAAACCCTTGCAAGAGCCAACTTCTTATCGACCGATCAGCCTATTGCCTCTTTAAAATATTTGAACGCTTATAACTCATTGAAGAAACTTCTATTGAAGAAATGCTACACACTCACCAATTTGGTTTTCATGAAGGCTATTCTACAATCCAGCAAATGCCACCGCCAAGTAAATTACATCAAGGAATGTGTCCCTCAGTCTATTTAGACATCCAACAAGCTTTTGATAAAGTTTGGCAATCTGGACTGTTTTATAAAATCAAGAAAAAACTTTCTCACATAACTCAACGATACTTCCAAACCCAATTCCAGGGCGCATTGTCAAATTATCATCCTCCCCAATCTGGGGTTCCGCGAGGGAGTGTTCTCGGTTCTTTTCTTTACTTCCTTTACACTGAAGACATATCAACAACAAACAACACCCTTATTGCGACCTTCGCTAACGATATGGAAATACTATCATCTAATAATGACGCTAATCAGGCACCTGAAAACATTTAGCTACACTTACTCCTTCTACAAGGCTGGCTGGATCGCTGGAGGATTAAAGTAAATAATGAAAAATCCGCTCAAATCACCTTTACCACTACACACTCCACTTTGTCCTCAAGTCACCATCTATAACCAACCCATTCCTATAACAGTTCACTTGGATCAGCGTCTTACCTCGAAAGTTCACATCAAAGCCAAAAGACAACAACTAAAAATATGCAAATCCAAATTGTCCATAGAAAACAAACTTTTGCTTTACAAGGTCGCCCTTACACCCATTTGGTCCTACGGTATTGAGCTCTGGGGATGTAGTAAACTGTCGAACACAAAAATTATCCAGTCCTACCAGTCGAAAACCCGTCGTGCTATAGTCAACGCCCCTTGGTATGTGAGTAATCAAACCCTTCACTTCGACCTCCAAATTACCTTTCTCACTGAAGTCATGAGAAATTCTGGTGTCAAAAGTAAAGTACGTTCCTTGAAGCTGATCTCTACTCCCAACAGCCTGAAGCTAGAACATTAAACAAACTTTGGCCCGAGGACCTTATAGAGTAAACACTGGTGACCCGTCGCTGGATGGTGCTCTCCTCATGTTAATACGGACTATGTCATACTATTTACTTATCACTCACTATGGAGTAGATTGTAAATTAGCAGTTGGAAAAAAATTAAATATATGGGATAGAAAATAAAAATTAAAATAGAGGCTGAAAGTAGTACCGGAAAAGAAAACGATAGAAAAGAGGCGAGGTTTAAAAACGCAAGTGGAGGAGGTTAGCTCCCCTAAGTAAAGATAGATAGTTAGTTTGAAATCGGGGGAAAAGGTAGTTAGAGTTAGTGTCGATGGAACCAGATCGATAGGGTTAATTAAATTTAATTGTAAACGGTTTGTCTTTAAAATAATTCTTGCGTGTACATTTTCTTTTGAATTAGCCAACGCTAATTTGTTTTTTCTTTCGGGTGTTAGTTTTAATGTGTTTTTCAAATATTAATCTATAAATACCAGTCACCCTGTTTGAAGTTAAACCGCGTATGTTAACGATTTGTGTCTGTGATCAATTAAGGGGAGTCCTGCTTGTTTTTCTCACGTATGTTATCCTTATGAGGTTTCAACACCATGTAACTCAAAAACTATTAGGCCTACAACAATGAAATTTTGGGTGCTTATTACCACACTGTAGGTTAACTTCCTGCAGCAGAATTTTTAAAATACGCCTATTAGTTTTTAAATTAAAAAAAATTATTTTTTACAAACTAAAAATTACACTTAAAAATTATCATTAATTTTATTAAATACATAAATAAAAAGGTAGTTAGAGTTAGTGTCGATGAAACCAGATCGATAGGGTTAATTTAAATTTAATTGTAAACGGTTTGTCTTTAAAATAATTCTTGCGTGTACATTTTCTTTTGAATTAGCCAACGCTAATTTGTTTTTTCTTTCGGGTGTTAGTTTTAATGTGTTTTTCAAATATTAATCTATAAATACCAGTCACCCTGTTTGAAGTTAAACCGCGTATGTACATAAATAAAAAGTTTACCTCGAGTAGGATTTGAACCTACGACCTGTACTTTGCTAGAGTACCGCGCTAACCAACTACGCCATCAAGGTTCAAGCCCCAATCGATGTAAATTTTGTCTTTATGTATGTAGAACTGATGTAAATTCTAAATATAATGAGATTACAATCAAATTACTTATATTAATGGAATGTGAGCCTGCAATGTCGCAAGGATTCACACATACCAAAGCAACTTGACTAATATTAAGTTATTATAAGTTTTTTTATTTGAACCTTGATGACGCAGTTGGTTAGCGCGGTACTCTAGCAAAGTACAGGTCGTAGGTTCAAATCCTACTCGAGGTAAACTTTTTATTTATGTATTTAATAAAATTAATGATAATTTTTAATTACATATTTAACTTTGAACTTATTCGTTCATAACAAAAACTTATAATAAAAATTACACTTTTTATTTACATTAAAATTTATAACTCTGGTTACAAAAAAGATATCTTAATAAATCTGCTAGGGTAGCTTACCATAATGGTTTTCTTGAGTTGTGCAAAGTTTCATTTTTGCATGTTATATACTTTTTAAAAAAATTGTACCTAAGTGTCAAAAAACACAGTTTTCGAGAAAACGCATTTAAAGTTAAACCAACACTGATCACCAACAAGGACCCATTTAAAAGCCACCAGCACAATAACTGTCATCCTCCATGTCTTCACGTTTTCTTTTCTGCAATCTCATTTGCTTCCTTTTTTCTTATCTTCTTTTTTAGTCCTTTCTGCCTTAAAAACGCGTTGTTCGTCGACGCTCTGAAGCCCTTTAATTGTGAATTTTCCAGGCTTGATCATCAGTTGCTAAAGAATATTGAATTTACCAATAGCACCATCATTGAAACACACAACTGCATCAACAACACCTAATTTTAAAGTTTGTAGGCCTACATATACTCTTTTTGGCATTCTTTGCCAAATTGTGTTGTTAAAACTTTCGTTTTAATTCTGCGTTCTCCCGTGTAAGCAACGTTTCAACGATTATTTATTTGTCAATTCCTTGAAAATTGGTTTTATAACCTCACAAACAGCTTCTGGCAAGGGGTTTACATGGTCATAGTTACTACCACTCTGTTTTGCTTGATGATATTTACACCAAGCGTTATCTTCAGTTGGACAAAAGTCGTGGACGGGTTTTCGTTAGTAGACATGCGACGATAAAAGCATCCAAGTTGTTTCTAATGGCTTTACCGTAATATGTTTGTAACTTGGCAATTTCTGCCACACTGAGTCGACCTTTGCCACCCAAGACCTTTTTATCTTTGAGATCTACCTTTAAACGTCTGAGACGGGTTCCCATCCGTTTTTGTACATGCCCCACACATTCAAGTTTTGTTATGGGGAAATCAGGACCATAAGGCTTACTCTCCATTACAGCCATAAAGCCTTTAGAGTCCCCATCACCAAGATATTCTTTATAACGTAGGCCTAAATTGGTTTGCGATCGACCACACACTACCTTTGCGCCAACGACCTCCATTCCTCAGCTAGCACCGGTGTAGTTGCATTTACAATTATGTTTATGTATATCCTTTTTTTCTGCACTACTATTATCTTTATGTACACTGAGTGATGTACCTGAGTCAAATGAAGTCACTGTTACAACTCCGTTCAACGAGGTATGGCCACGCTTCTGCCAAGTCTCGTCAAATGCGGCGGCGATATCGGCACATCCATCACTTAGGTCTATGGCTTCAACAGCAGCATTTCTCAATGAGGCTTTACTTACTTCGATTGCACTCGACTATGTGTAGCAAAGTTTGTAGTAGGACGTGCAAGGTTCAAAACGGTCGAAAACATTTTGCCGGATTCTGGACCTTTGCCTATAGACCGCGGTGCATATGTATATCTAAGGTTAGTCTCATAAATATTTCTTATACACTTGGATGAAACTTCTGAAGATTTATTGTCACAATTTGTACACTCAATAACCATTCTGTGCACCAGTCCACTCTGAAACTTGCCATCTAGGGCTAATCTAATACAATCAGTATTATCACAAAACCTGCACTTTGTAAATGATTGTATAAGGCTTAATAATATCTCAAGGTCAACAATGCAATTTACCTGGGTATTCCTATATTCTAAGTCTTTTGGAAGCTTTGCGAATAATAACTTCTTTTTAGAAGCAGACTTCTTGGGGCTGGGTCTAGGTTCAATAGTAGGGTTAGGGTTAGGACTAACTGGCGTTGTAACATCACAATTATGCTGGTTACCCCTAATAATCTTCTTGGGCTGAACTTTCTTATTCTCGGCATCTTCTTTATAATTCAAGTGTCTAATAGAAAACATACTACAACTCACACAGAACAATAAACCACAAAACCATCACTACACTTGTTGGTTATGCACAATTTGCTGGTTGACAATCAACAGCTGATACTAAATAAAAGCTACATCGTATGTTGCCAACACAGTAGAAATGAAACATACAGTAAAAATGAAACAGACAGTATTGCCAATACAAAAAATCAACAAAACATAAATAAGAAAACTGTGTTACTGTAAGAAGTACACTTGTATTTGTGTGAATTAGCATTATTGTTTGTTGTTTATATTTATATTTGTGTAGAGGTGGGCCTGGACAACGGGTATAGGATAATCCTTGGTTACTAATTGTAATGGGCAATTGCCAAGTGATTACATACTCCGGGTTCCAGATGACCATTAAACACCCCGAATTTTATTTTGTTTGTTGTAAAGATGAATGTGTAACCTGAGAAAGGGGCGCTGTATTTTTCTAACGTACTCAAACTTATACCTCAGTCACGATGTTATGATCTATTTACAAGTTACCCTTGTAAGGCTTTGTTTTAATGAGTTTTTTGTCAGTTTGTTAAGTAGAATTGTTTGCCTGCGAACTAGTTTCTCTTTATATGTAATTTATTGTAACTGTACGTATGTATTTTGTGCTTTAGTAGTCACTAAACAATTGTGCACGTGTAAATTCCTCGTCTATTTACTTTCGTCCTCGCCTTTACCTTATTATCACCTATGCAATTTTACTGTTGTATTTTATATGTACCGTAATTTGCCTTATTGTTTTATGTGCTTATTTACTTAAAGACCGGCATGATTGGTTTTAAAGGGCCATATGTTCGGTATCACAATTATTATCCTGAGTATTTATGACACAATTGTGGGTGTGACTACATGGTTTTTTATTGTGTTTGTGTGTAACTATACTGCTTTTTATTTATGTTTTCTTAATGTTATAATTTTGTACGCACTTTAACCTGATTTAATGGTGTTTTGTTATATATTTAACCCTTTCATTGGTTTTTCTTTGTGTTATTTGATTTATTAATATACTTGTGCAATTACTTATTTATGAATAAAGTGGGTTTTCTTGGTGATTCTTTCCCATAATAGTACATTAATGGGTTGAATCATCATTGCGCAAAGCTCGTTAATTTTAATTTGAGTAGTTTCATTGTTTACCTGCCCCACATGATGCAACACTTAACCTCGTCCAGCCTATCTAATTAAAATAGCACAACGTCCCTACCACTAGACGGCCAATTCGTTTGGTCAGATTTGAGGTTTGCAAGTAATTAAATATCAGACTTGTAAATAAATTCTAATGTTTTAATTATTGCCAGAAAAGTCAAAGCAAGGAATTAAATTGAGTAATAGTGACATTATTGTCAGTAAAGTCAAGATAAATCACTTAGCGATTGTTCTGTTCTTAGATTTGCATTATTGCGGATCAGTTCAAATTACACTTTTCAAGATAGGGTACCTGGTGTTTGTTAATTATTTTCGTTTCTCTTCAACAAAAGAAAACAGACAAAAGTGTATAATAAGATCTTAAAACAAAGAAATGTATTTTATTGTACCATTTTTTTAATTTATATCAAAACCTGCATACGACACAGTTTACTTAGTGCTGCTGAAATTGAAATTTGTCAGCCATTCATTTATTAATTATATTTCGGCCCCCTTCAGCTCCAAGTTTTTTAATCAAATAATTTAAAAAACACATTTAAAACTAATGCAATAGTACATAATTATTTCTTTCATAGTGGTCTCGTCGCACCGCAATTTTTATTAATTAATTATCTGTGGCAAAAAATTGGGCAATAAAACATGAAAAAAAAATACAAATCTGAATTATGGTGCCCCCAAATTTTCGTTATCCTTGACTAGATAAAAAAAACAATTGTTCTATAAATTCTAAAATAAATGAATTTGTGTACATTATTTATAAATCCCCTAATTAAAACAATTAAGCAATTTACACTTACACGGCTTTATTTTATAATTTTCTCAACTAAGCGCTGGAAAAATTACAGGGCCATTTATTTCTTGATTTTTTTTTTATATTTTCACAAGTATTTAATATTAAAATCAGTTTAAAATTGTGTTTTGGTGATTTTTTAAAAAAATTGTGGTGCCCCCTGTTCACTCCTTATTTTTCCTATTGTTTTCGTTTGTTTATTTTTAACAATAAAAAGTAAATATTGAACAAAGCTAATAAATTTTAACAAATTTCTCCTTATTCATCGTCACACTGACCTAGAAACATCTTTAATTTTACTCATAGCTTTTGTTTAAAACAAATTTCACTTCATTAATCATCGATATAATTCGCAAAAGTAAAAAAAAAATCGAAACTCAATTTCTTCGTTCATTAGCCAGAAGGCCAATTAAATTGACCCCCTAATTTAGAATAAAGCCAATGAACTTGGGTTATTAAGACATCTTACCAAATTGACAAACGACGGTTGATCGAACAAAATCCTTAACGTTACGTACCTGTAACAAATAAAAACAAAATTTATTATTGAGTTTTTTAAAAAAAGGAAAACTTTTCCAATAGAAGAGAAGAGGAAATTCAATTTTTTTAATTTAGTGCACGGAAAAGTGAGGGAAATGAGGAGAAAGAAATATGAATAATTGCGAGATTGCGTTATTGGGTAGCATTAAGAAATGCAGTTAAGCTTTGCGTAACGATATCATTTACATTTTACATCATATTTTCATATTTTTGTTGCGCCTTAAAGTTCATTTTTATGTAATCTAGAAGAAATCTTAGTTTACGATTAATTAATTACGTTAAGTATTGACAAATATTAAGCTAACCATACTTAATAAGAAAGATCGATGAGCATCAAAGACCGCTTTATGACAAACCCAGATAAAATTTGTAATCACTAGAAAGTACAATTAATTATCAACTGTAACAGTTTAATAATTCTAAGAAAATTACATACACTAAGGGTCTTGCATTGCTTAAATTATGTAATAATTGTAATAATTTCAAAAAAACTGAAATAATTAGATAATAATCATTCCATGCTCAAAAAGAATTACATGCACTAAAAATCCTAGATTGCTCAAACCATAAAATGTCTACAATTGCTCAACACTAACATTAAAAAATTAAAATGTAATCTTTTCATATGCCACGTTTAAGAGAATTACATGGCCCATAAGAATTACACACTCAGTAAGAAGTAAATATACTAAAAGCACCACATATCGTAAATCACACAATACGTGCCACCTGTTTAAGAGAAACACATTAAAAATTTACAGTTTAAAATATTCAAACAAAGAATTACATAGACAAAAAGAATTACATGCTCAAAAAGAATTACATACAATGGCTATAATTGCTCAAGAGAAAAAAACGTTAAATGCCACATTTAAAAGAATTACATGCCCCATAAGAATTACACACTTAATAAAAATTACATAAACTAAAAATCCCACATAGCTCAAATAACACAATAACTGCTTTCGCTTCACAGAAACAACACATTAAAAATTTACAATTTAAAATATTCAAATAAAGAATTACATAGACAATAGGAACTATCTATATGCTCAAAAGGAATTACATACACCACAATTCTCAGATTGCTCAAGAGAAAAAAAACGTTAAACGCAACATTTAAAAGAATTACACGCTCCTAAAGAATTACACACTCAATAAGTACATATACTAAACGTCCCACATAGCTCAAATCACACAATAGCTGCCATCCCTCCAGAGAAACAACACAATAAAATTTACAATTTAAAATATTCAAATAAAGAATTACATAGATAATAAGAATAGGCTCAAAAAGAATTACGTACACTAAAAACCTTAGATTGTTCAAACAACACAATGACTATAATCGCTCGAGAAAAAAAAGTTAAAGAAACGCCTCATTTAAAAGAATTACATGCCCAATAAGAATTACATACACGGAAAAGCCCCACATAACTCAAAAAAATTAAAAAGAACTACATAATCAGAATTTCACGCTAAAAAAGAATAACATTCACTAAGTCTTATATTGCTCAAACCATCAAATAGCTACAATCGCTCAAGACAAAAACATTAAAATTAAAATAAAATAGGTTTTCATATGCCGCATTTAAAAGAATTACATGTCCCATAAGAATTACATACTGAATTAGAATTGCATAAACCAAAATTCCCACATAGCTCAAATCACGCAATAGCGTTAAACATTTACAATTTAAAATCTTCAAATAAAAAAAATTGGAGAATTACATCATCAAAAAGGATTAAATATACTAAAAGTCTTAGGTTGCCTAACCATACAATAGCTATAATCGCTCAAGTCAAACACATTTAAAAAATTTTTACATGCCACATGTCAAAAGAACTTCATGCCCAATCAGAATTATATACTCAATAAGAATTACATACACTAAAATTAAAATTCAATTTCCACATGGCACATTTAAAAGAATTACATGCACCATAAGAATTACGTGCTGAATAAGAATTACATGATCAATAACAATTCACTAAAAGTGTCACAATACTCAAATCACAGAATTACTATCATGATCAAAACACATTAAACAAAATTAATGAGTTTTCTAATGCAGCATTAAAATGAATTACATGTCCGCTAAGGATAATATATTACATAAAAATTGAAAACACCCGAATTGCATAAAATCCGTATCGCTCAAGAAAAAAAATATATTAAACAAAGGTAGAATTTAATGTTTTCAAGTGAAGCAGTTGAAAGAATTACAAGCCCAGTAAGAATTACTCATTAAATCGTAGTTACACAATTACTAAGTCTTACATAATAATTGGATATCTTCAAATGAAGAAATTAAGTAACATATTCACTAAGAATTACACACTCAATAAGAACTGCATGCTCAAATCACAAAATAGATGGTATAGCTCAAGAGAAAATACATATTAAACAAATCAAAGTCTTCAAATGAAGCATTTGAAAGAATTACAATCAAAAGAAGAATTACATCTCCAATATAACAAATGCATTAAAAAAATTAGAATTGAATGCTTTCAAATGAAGCATTTAAATTACGCAGTCTCAAATTGCCGAAATCGAAGCTGCCATCACTCAAGAGAAAAATTACACAAAATTGAAAGCATGTAACAGAATTACATGCCCTTCACAAAATTACATATTGAAAGAAGAATTACACTCTGCTTAATCTATTCATAAATGATACATCTTGCATAATTTCACATTCCATAGAAATTACATAAAAAGCTAATAATCTAGTGCTTAAATTCCACAATTAATTACACTGATTAGGTCAATTTGTAGAAGTGTTCTAAGTAATTATACCGAGATGACCGTAACTTCACTAATAGACTTTTAATTAACATTTTGAGTGTCTAAAACTCAAGAAATGTGGTAACAGGTACAATTTTAAAGGTTGCTTATACCCATCAAATGCTGTTACAGTTGAATTACATCACTAAATGGGAATTACACGTAAAGAAACAAATACTTCATTTGATTCACTTACAGGAGTTATAGAAAAATTTTAGAAGAATTACATGTAAAACATTGAAATAGCTGTAATTTATCACACTATTGAGAATTACATAATGCATCAGAATTACACAACGTTAGCGTACAAATTCAATACATGCTGTTAAAATTGCAGCACTAAATGAGAATTACACGTTTCAATTGATTTTACGCGGATCCTGAAATTTTAGAATAATTATGAATTATCTTTTAATTAGCAAATTATCACACTGTTAAGAATCATACAATTATGCAGTATTATGCAATTCTAACATAAGGTTACAATTAAATACTGTTTAAGGATAGATTTACAACACTAAATGAGAATTACACGTAAAGAAACAAATATTCAATTTGACTCATTTACAGGAATACTAAAATAATTATGAATTATATTATATTGAGTAAATTGGCGCACTGTTGAGAATTACACAATCATTTAGAATAGTGCAATTTTAACATACATTCATAAAGTTACTCAGATCATAAATGCAGGTATCAGTAAAATTACATCACTACATACGAATTACAGGAAAGTAACAAATATTTCTGTTGATTCACTTACAGTACTAAAATTTTAGAGGAATTACACGTAAGATGTTTAAATGGCTGTAACCTTAACATAGAAATTCATACGGTTACACGTATGATAAATGCAGTTAATATTAGAATATTTCTTTTGGTACAAATTACACCATTAAATGGAAACTACACGCAAAGAAATAAATATTCATGTGATTCGCTAACAGGCATGCTAAAAATTTACGAATTGCATAGCGTTAACGTACAAATTGATGTTACAATTAAATACTGTTAAGGATAGAATTACAGCTTTAAATGAGAATTACACGTAAAGAACCAAATTAGTATGATAAAAATTTAGGAATTCCACAGCGTCAACGTACAAATTGATGTTAGTTACACTTAAATACTGTTAAGGATAGAATTACAGCTCTAAATGAGAATTACACGTAAAGAAACAAATGTTTACTTTGATTCATTTACAGGAATACTAAAAGAATTATGAATTACATTTTAATTAATTATTTAATTGGCGCACTGTTGAGAATTACACACTCACTTATAATAATGCAATGTTAGTATACAATCATAAGGTAACTAACATGAAAAATGCAGCTATGACTACATATGAATTACAGGGAAAGAAACAAATATTTCTCTTGATTCACTTACAGTATTAAAATTTTAGAGGAATTACACATAACATGTTTATATAGTTGTATTCTTAACGAAGAAATTTACACGGTTACACACATGATAAATACAGTTAGAAGCAGAATTACATCACTGAGTAGAAATTACATGCAAGAATAACAAATAGTTCGTTTGATACATTAACACGAGTACCAAAATTTTAGAAGAATTGCACAATAATAAGAGTAGAAATTACATCACTAACTGGGAATTGCACGTAAAGAAATATATTCACGCACAAGGAGAATTAAATTAAAATGCTTAAATAACTGTAGTTTATCTAGTATTAGGAATTACACCATGAATCAAAATAAACACAATCCTAACGTATATATTCATAGGATATTCACATACAATAAATGCGGTCAAGAGTAGAATTACATAACTAGTTGGGATTTACACGTAAAGAAACATATTTTATTTGATTCTCTTACAAGATTACCACTGAGATTATACGATAAATTCATACAGTACAGAACTAAAATTTTAGAAAAATTACATGTAAAACATTTAAATAGCAGTATAATGTTCAAGTGCTGTTAGAGTAATAGGAATTACACGCAAAGAAACAAATATTCCGTTTGATTCACTTACAAGAGTACTATCGGGAATTACATAATAAATTCACAATACAGTACAGAACAGTACAGAAAGAAATACTTCATTTGGTTCACTTACAGTAGTACTAACATTTTAGAAGCATCGTATGTAAAACATTCAAATAGTGTAATTATTACTATTGCGAATTACACGATGAACCAGAATTACATAAAGTTAACGTCGAAATTAACATGGTTACACACATACGCAATAAATGCAATTATGAGCAGGATTACATCACTTACAGGAGTAGTAAAATGGAAAGAGTTACACAATGTTGACGTGTAACTATTAAGGTTAGCCACATAATGAGAGTAGAAATTAGATCATTGCATGGGAATTGCACGTAAAAACGAAATATATTTTTCACGCACAAGGAGAACTAATATCTTTAGAAGTAAACTGTTTAAATAACTCACTACAAGAATTACACCATGAGTTCGAATTGCGCAACGTTAATAAATCTATAAGGTTATTGACATGCTAAATGTTGTTAATAGTGGAATTACATCACTATCAAGAATTACTCGATGAATCAGAATTACACAATCCTAACGTATATATTCATAAGCTTATTTATTCACATACAATAAATGCGGTTAAGAGTAGAACAACGTAACGCTAACTAATCAATGGCTTTCGAAAACAAAAACTCTTATTTGATCTTTACGCAAATAACCATAATCAAATCGAAAGCTAAAAATAGCGGTCAATAAAAACTTGTCCTGTGGTATCCCACAAATAGCATGAATGGAATAAGATAGTGGGTGGAAGAGGATCGAGAAAACTTTAGAGGAATTACACGTAGAATTACACAATAAATTCATACAGTACAGGAAAACCAAACTTCATTTGATTCACTTACGTGAGTACTAAGCGAAGGATTACACGTAAAACATTCAAATAGCTGTAATTTATCGCACTTTGAAGAATTACACAATATATCAGAATTATATAGTACTAACGTACAAATTCATAGTTACACACACACATGATAAATGCAGTTAAGAGTAGAATTACATCACTAAAGGAGAACTACACGCAACGAAATATATTTTCATCTGATTAACTGACAGGAATGCTAAAAATTTAGGAATTACACAATGTTAACGTGCATATTCATGTTACACAATACATGCTGTTAAGAGTACACCACTAAATGATAATTACACGTAAAAAACAAATATTTCATTTGATTCATTTACAGGAATACTAAAATTTTAGAAGAATAATAAATTGTTTTAATTAGTAAATTATCCCACTCTTGAGAATTATTCAATTCCGAATCGTGCAATGTTAACATACATTCACAAGGTGACTCACATATGATAAATGCAGTATTGCAGGAATTACACGTAAAATATTTAAACAACTGAAATTTATCGCTCTACCGAGGATACACGATGAATCGGAATTACACAATGTTAACGTACAAATTTATACGTTGCACATGATAAATGTAGTTAAGAGTACTGGATAAGAATTACACGTAAAGAAGAAGAATTATATGTCAAATGTTTAAATATTGTAATCTATCACGTTATTGAGATGGAAGTACTCTAAAATAACTTACAAATTCATACGGTTGCTCTTACATATCAAGTGCTGTTAGAGTAATAGGAATTACACGCAAAGAAACACATATTCCGTTTGATTCGCTTACAAGAGTACTATCGGGAATTACACAATAAATTCATAATACAGTGCAGAACAGTACAAAAAGAAATACTTCATTTGATTCACTTACTAAAATTTTAGAAGAATCATATGTAAAACATTCAAATAGTGTAATTCTTACTATGGAGAATTACACGATGAACCAGAATTACATCATGTTAACGTCGAAATTCATATGGTTACACACATACGATAAATGCAATTATGAGTAGAATTACTAACTTACAGTAGTAAAATGGAAAGAATTACACAATGTTGACGTGTAACTATTAAGGTTAGTCACTTAATGAGAGTAGAAATCATATCACTACATGGAAATTGCATGTAAAGAACGAAATATATTTTTCACGCACAAGGAGAACTAATATTTTTAGAATTAAACTGTTCAAATAACTCACTATAAGTTCGAATTGCGCAGCGTTAATAAACTTATAAGGTTACTGACATGCTAAATGTTGTTAATAGTGGAATTACATCACTCATGATTTACACCTAAGAAGCAAACCTATAAATGATACTATCGAGAATTACACGATGAATCAGAATTACATAATCCTAACGTATATATTCATAAGCTTATTTATTCACATACAATAAATGCGGTTAAGGGTATAACTACGTAACGCTAAATAATCAATGGCTTTCGAAAACAAATTCTTATTTGATGGTTACGTAAATAAAGCTAATAAAATCGAAAGCTAAAAATAGTGGTCCATAAAAACTTGTCCTGTGGTATCCCACAAATAGCATGAATGGAATGAGACAGTGGGTGGAAGGGATCGAGAAACCTGTCGGAGTATGTTTCACGCGAACGTAAATTTAATTTGTGGGTCTATTGATCCTTTTTGATATTACACAAGCGCTTTCGGAGAGATGAATTTTTAATAAAAGAAATAAAAGTAAAATTAATTAGACCAGGAATAGCGGTACAAATTCGTGCACAAAATCGATATTAATTAAGTTTAATGTATGTGTGTATCGTAGCGTAACTTTAATCACAGCTCAGAATGGACGATACGTTACCTTTAAAAAAAACGAGTTTATGTAACCGAACAAAATTTTATGGTTACATTTCCGGTTCGCATCTATGATTAAAATGTAAAAAGTGGGTGAATTAATTCGCTCCCTTTATACGCAAATTGTTTTAAAATTAAATTAAGGATGATGGCTTGTTCTCTAACGTGCAATAAACAGAAGAGACGTTTCAATCCCTGCGATCAATTATCAGACCTTCGCCTGCTCCTTAATTGTGCTTTTTGTGTTAAGACAACGGCGTTAGTTTGACGATTTAAAGGGATTTTCTATTGTTCACGTGGTTTTGTCTTGGATTAAATTTGATTTTAAGGGTGAAATGTGTAGAAAGACGATTACAGTGAGGCCCTCATGTAAATGCAGAACAGAATCTAATGAGCAAAAAATAAGCGAATTAGATCTAATAATAAAAACGTTAAAACTCAGAACGACTCAAAACCAAATAAAGTAGAGATCTAATCAACTGTTGCTTTCGGCATTTTTAGGTCTAATGAAAAAATGACAATCTTAATTAATAGATTAAACATTATAAGATTATATCTAATAAGCACATTTTGACCAAAATCAGTCTCAATTCAATCTAATTTAGCAGAAATTTAAATGTTCAAAACTTTATAATCTAAAGGGCTTAATCACATTTTTTAAAGCTCAAACAAATTCTAAATTCTAAATATTTGGATTTTTAGATCCAATGACAATAAACTGCGTTACACCACAATAAAATATATAAAAACGTTGGGAATTTGTTAATTATTATTAGAGTCCGAGGTTCTAAATAGTTTTCCCTATACGAACCCGTCATTTGAATTTTTAGAGGTAATGAGAAACTGCATTTCAACATTTTCTAATAAATACAAATTAAAGTAATTTAATTTTTTTCTCCAAACTCTTTCATTGGATTTTAGAACCAATTGCTATAAACTGTGTTGCATCGTAATGAAATAAATTAAAATGTTCAAGCGATGCATTAGAGTATTTTAAAATTATTCATACGGACTAATAATATTATAATAAGTCAAATTAAAATGTTTAAGCGAAGCATTAGCGTAGTTTAATGTTCTAAGATACTCATTTCTCCATCATTTAGGCCTATTGAGAATAACTATATTACGATACTTTAGAATAAATAAATACTTCCTACTCGGAACTTTTTATTTGGATGTTTAGACCCAATGACAATAAACTGTGTTACATCATCAAAGTAAATTAAATATAAATGTTTGAAATATGATCATCATTTGATGAGATGCATTAGCGTATACATACTTATTTATCTATGCAAAGTCATAATTTGAAATTTTATACCTAATGAGAATACACTGTATTATGGCAGTTTATAATAAATAAGAATTTTCAAAATTTAATCATGTATAAAGCTCGTGCGGTACATTAAAGTAATTTAAATTTCCATCGTGCTTTTTCTTTGTTTTGATGTAACACAACATAACATAACCTTCACGCCATTCCCTTGCGGGGTAGGCAAAACAATCCCTGCTTCTTATTTATTTTTCATTCACAATCTCTCTCCATGCTTTCCTATCTCCGCACACCTCCCTAGCTTTCGCAAGATTCGTACATTGTCTCTGACATGCCCTTTTGTTTTTAAAACTCCTTATCTTTCTTTCCTTTATCATACATTCTACTACATTCAGCAAAGTTTTACGCGGTCTACCAGGCCCGGCCTTGCCTCTAACCTCCTATATACAGGGTGAATCACGACCGACGCTACGGCGAAGCGGCATATAATCGTTAATTTCTAATACAGTGATATTATATAAGTTAATATGAGCAACATTTAAAAAATATTTTTTAATATGCAGGGTGCTCCAAAAAAAGTGGCATATCAAAGTTATGTTTTTTTTAAATGAAACACACATATTGCATTTTCGAATTTTACATAAAAAAATGAGTAGCACTTTCATAAGGGTTTCCCATACCTACCTACATACAGAGTGTTTCAAGTTATATCAGGGTGCTCCAAAAAAAGTGGCATATCAAAGTTATGTTTTTTTAAATGAGACACCCCGTATATTATTGCATTTTCGAATTTTACATAAAAATGAGTAGCACTTTCATAAGGGTTTCCCATACCTACCTACATACAGAGTGTTTCAAGTTAAATCAATTTTTCTGAAAACTCTTAGGTTTAAGTAAAATACTGTTCCCTTAAGTCTATTTATTCACTGAATAGTAAACATCTTTTTACAGAGTGTTCATTTTTTTCAGTTAATTAGTGGAACATTTATTCCGAAATATTCGGCTTATTTTAAATGGAACACCCTGTATTGTATACGCTTATGGTTTAGCATCGTTTTGAACTTTTCATGTGTTAATCATACTTTTATTATGAAAAGTTCAAATCGGTTTATTTAGAAAACAGTGCGTCGTAGCGACTTCAGACAAAAGTCATTCTTTTATGAAAAAAACCTATGTTAGGGCGCCATCTTCTTCCAAGAGCTCCAGCTCTCTTAGGAAGTATTTTTGAATTAAGGTAATTTACGTTAAATCGACATAAAATCAGCTCTAGGATCTGCAGTTTTCTTTTGTGAAAAGTTTGTGGACACCCTGTATGTGTGTGTGTGTGTGTATATATATATATATATATATATATATATATATATATATATATATATATATATATATATATATATATATACAGGGTTATTACAAATGATGTTCCCGATTTCATTTATAAATATTACTGGATTAACCTGTTTTAAGACCATTTCAGTTGGTACCACTGGAAAGAAAAACTCATAAAGTTTTGTTTACATTGATTTAAGTACGTATCAGCTGTTTGTTAAAGTCAATCGTTGTCAATTGTGTAATGGCTGAATTTGAAGACAGGAAAGCATTTTATGTGTTGGACACACCAACCAATCAGTTATTAGTGTGCAATGTCACTTTAGAACCAAATTTAATGAAGATCCTCCTAGCAATCACAAGTGGTACTTGAATTTTAAGAGAAATTGGAGCATTTGTACAAAGAAATCAACTGGAAGGCCGTCAGTAAGCAATGACGCTGTAGAGCAGGTAAGGGAAAGTTTTACGCGAAGTCCACAGAAATCTACTGTTAAATACAGCAGACAGCTTGGTATACCACAGTCAACAGTTTGGAAAATTTTACGTAAACGTATAAATTTCAAGCCTTACAAACTTCAGCTTGTTCAAGCATTAAAACCAAAGGACAAAGTTCTAAGACTTTCTTTTTGTGAGAACATGTAGGCATTGATGAAAAATTAAAACTATGTAAAATGTTTAGTCTTTAGTAATGAAGCCAAATCCCACTTGTGTGGTAACGTGAACAGACATAATGTCATAATATGGAGCTCGGAGAACCCACACACCTACATCGAGCACTTACACTCCGAAAGTTAATCTGTCTTATACTATCATTTACAATAAAGTGTACGGACCTTTTTTCTTTGTTGGACAAACAATAAATGGAATAAATCTTGGACTTGATAACGGAATGGCTTCTACCGAAATTAGAACAAGAATCCCTAAACTTCATTCTGGACTTCAATATCGGCTGCCTGGCAGATGAATCGGTCGTGCAGGTCCAAGTGAACTGGCCTCCAAGATCTCCGGACATCACCGCCTGTGATTTTTTCTTGTGAGGATACATCAAACATAAAGTGTATACACCACCAGAAAGCATACCTGAGATCTAACAATGGATTACCAGAGCCATCGAAACAATCCACCTGAACACTCTTAACAAAGTATGGCAAGAGCTTGATTACACGCTTAACATCTGTCGTATCACAAGGGGTTCCCATGTAGAACATTTCTAATTCTTGGCATCTAGGATGAATCTTCTTGAGTTTTCTTGAAATGTAACGATTTTATTTTTAGTATGATAAATAAAACTAGATTTATGTACACTTGAAATCATGAACATCATTTGTAATAACCCTGTATATATATATATATATATATATATATATATATATATATATATATATATATATATATATATATATATATATATATATATATATATATATATATATATATATATATATATATATATATATATATATATATATATATATACAGGGTGACATAGAAAAAGTGCCAAACATAGTGCCACGCGATAGAGGACACTAAAATAAGAAAAAATATCCTATGAACTTAGGTCCGCAACACCTTCGTTTAAAAGATATAGGGTGTTGAAGTTTAATTATTTTTTTGTTTTTTTTTTGTAATATCTTTTTAGAATGACGTAATAAGCGGACGAAATTTTGTATACAGGGGCTTTTTATCACGCAGAATTCAAATATGACCTTAGTTCTTTTATTACTGATAGAGGGCGCCACATACAGGTTTCCATCTTGTTTGAATCGGTCCTAACTTTTTTGCCTTACAATTTGTTTTCCCATCTTTTCTGCTTCAGAAAGGTATACCTTATTGAAGTCGCTAGGACCAACGGTTTACGAGAAAAATGCATCCGATGCATGCAAATTATCCAAAAGCGCCAAAGTAACTTATTTGCAAAACCGTAATTAGAAGTCACCAATATGGATTTTCTATTAATGTGTGGGCAGGTATAATTGACAATTCCTTAATTGGCCCATTTCAATTGCCCAATCCATTGACAGGTGAACTGTATCGAAATTTCTTGGAGAATGAACTAAATACGTTATTAGAGGATGTCCATTGGCTATTATTGGTAGAATGCGTTACATGCATGATGGCGCGCCAGCTCACTTTTCTCGATTGGCAAGGGAATTTTGAATAGGAGATTTGGAAATATGTGGATTGGTCGAGGGGGACCTGTACCCTAGCCAGCTCGTAGTCCCGACCTTAATCCCCCCGATTTTTCATTTTGAGGATTCATGAAAAATGATGTTTATTCTGTAGAAATACATAATGAAGAGCAACTATGGATAAGAGTTATGGAATCCGCATATAGATTCTGTAATAACCCAGGAATATTTCAGAGATGCCGTCAATCCTTAGGAAGAAGAATTGAAAAATGTATTCAAGTACAAGGACAACAATTTGAACATCTTCTAAAAATTTAATGTTTTTTTTAATCACTGCCCTTCATTGTTGCTAATAAAATTTAATTGTTGAAGTGTTATGTCATTGTTTTTGCAAATAAGTTACTTTGGCGCTTTTGGATAATTTGTATGCATCGGATGCATTTTTCTCGTAAACCGTTGGTCCTAGCGACTTCAATAAGGTTTACCTTTCTGAAGCAGAAAAGATGGGAAAACAAATTTTTCCAGTCGAAAATGACATACAGTGTAAGGCAAAAAAGTTAGGACCGATTCAAACAAGACGGAAACCTGTAATGTGGCGCCCTCTATCAGTAATAAAAGAACTAAGGTCATATTTGAATTCTACGTGATAAAAAGCCCCTGTATACAAAATTTCGTCCGCTTATTACATCATTGTAAAAGATATTAAAAAAAAAAAACAAAAAAATAATTAAACTTCAGCACCCTATATCTTTTAAACGAAGGCGTTGCGGATCTAAGTTCATAGGAACTTTTTTTCTTATTTTAGTATCCTCTATCGCGTGGCACTATGCATGTCACTTTTTCTATGTCACCCTGTATATATATATATATATATATATATATATATATATATATATATATACTGTTGTGCATTATTGGGATCCAACTGGGTTTCATTTCTACACTAGCTTGGCTTATTGGATTTTCTGCTAGTGCGATGTATGTGGCTTCTTTGAGTTTCCGTCGAGTTGTATGTTTGTCCTTTACCGCTATCTGTATGTTATCCCATTGGATGGGGTGGTCTTCGTTCTAGACGTGTTCGGCGATTCTTGATCTTTCTGTTCTGCCTTTGCAGATGTTGTTCTTACGTTCCTGAATTATAACTTTGACTGGTCTACTGCTCTATCCAATGTAAGATCTGCCGCATTCGCAAGGTAGGTCGTATACACAATTCTTGTAATTCTGGTCTTCATTGTGTGGTTTGGTTTTGGTTAGTATTCCCCTGAGCGTTCAGGTCGATTTGAAGGCAGTGCGTATCTTGTATTTGCTGACTATCCTTCGTATTTTGTCTGACGTATGGTTGCGGCCACGGAAAAGTTACCCTTACATTTATCTAGCAATAGTTTTTTGAAATTTTTGAATAGAGTAAAAGGACTTTTTATGTCAATATTACGTTCATTTACAGTGCTGTATCATAATGCAATTAATTCATGTCAGAGTGACAGCTTATGGTGACAGCGGTTTCATTTTAATCAAGTTCGTACGCCAATGATTTTCTATTGAATTACAATAAAAAAATGATAGTGGTAACTATTCCCTGGCCGCAATTGGACGTTGTAAGTACGGTATTATCACTCTTTATTTAGGTTCTTCTTTTTCGATCACCCTTTCCCTGGTTAGGGTAGGTGTTAGATCGGGGTAACCATTTTCTGTAAGTGTTCTAGCGATAATTTCTTTTTGCAGGTCGTCTTGTTTTCGCTCTATCGTACAAGCATGTTCAAAACAAGGTAGTTGGAGTAGAATTGTATGCATTTTTTAAATTAATGTTAACTTTATTTCTGTCGGTAGCAGAAATAAACACGACTTCTTCGAGTTTTTTTGGAAGGAGTCGGTGATTCAATAATAAACGAGACATTCAGATTTTTTCGGTGATTCAAACGCCTCCTAACAGCGAGGGGAAAAGCTTTGGGCACTTCCTCCTAGATTATATAAGCAATTATAGCTGTGTAATTCGACTTATTTCTATTCTTTTATCAATGACCAAATGGCACTGTTAGTTTGATTTGACCCAAAAATAGACTTAGCTCCATTTATACCTGTACCCTTCACTTGGAAATCTTATTCAACACTTTTTAAAACATATGAGTGGCTGGTGAAATGTACCATCTCATTTGATAGTTTGAAAATCAGCCTGGATTATAACAAAGATATTTAATTGAATTTCAGAAACCATACAATAAGGCATCTTTAGTACAAAAAAATTTAAACTTACGTTCAGCTCTGACAAAATCTACCACCTCGTTAAATAGTTCAAAGATCAGTTTTACTCATAACAAAGACATTTAATGAAATTTAGAAGGCTTATAAACACATTTTCTATAAGCACGTTGGTCCGAAAAATCTCACGATTCCTTTAGGAGAGGTTGGAATTTCAAAACGAAAATTATTGCATAATTTTGCCCAAGTTATACCCAGTTTTGCCCAATAGTCATTTCGTTTTACCCAGTTCCGGTTAACCCGTGAGTCAATAGTCGAATTTCTATGGCGTGGCATCCCCATTAGCGAACTCGAAGAAACAACCTAGACCATAATTTTGCCCAAGTTTTGCCCAGTTTTGCCGAGCACTTGTTCATTCTGCCCACATCTTCTTAACACATGAGTCATTTTTTATGGTGGGCACGCCCACGAGCGAGATCGAGAACATATCATGCGCCATTATTATGAACGACATTAACGATTTATTAAGGGTATCGTAGAACAAATTGTGGTCTTGTGTAAAGCTTTAGATTCCTGGTAGAACATCGTCAACCCTTCTAGTGGCCATTTTAAGGGTATCCGAGTTTTGCCCAATGTTAGTTTTCAACTTGAGTTCACAAAATTTAGTTTAACATTATTTTTCTACATTTACGATTTATTAAGTTTATCGTAGAACAATTTGTGGGCGTGAGCAAAACTTTAAACCCCCGACGTGAACCTTTTTAGTGGTCATTTCAAAGGTCTCCTAGCTGATCATGGTCAGCTCTCTTTCCTACACTGATTTTTTTTATTACCAGCTGAATTCCGGTAAATCCTTTTGCGGGGTTAGTTCAATGCTGTAAGGATGACGTTTGTTTGTTTGTTCGTTAGTTAGCGGTAATTTTATCGCAAAAAACTCTTATTTTATCAAAATCCTAATAAAAATATTCCAAAACTTAGAAGTGAGGTTATGTGTCGCGAAGGGCGTCAATTTTTCATTGATTCGAGTATGTCACCCACTGACTGTCCGGTTTTGAGGTTAGGCGGACGGTCTGGAGAGTCTCAGTCCGTCAAATACAATCAGACTAAGATTGTCGTTACGTCGGTCTGAGAAAGAGCAAACGTCGCCAGACAATGGTCAGACTTCGATCAGAGAAAGGGCAGACATACGGAAAATTTTTTTTATTTTTCTCCTCGCATAATCAATAGAAATGAATTTTTAGGTAGCCTACGTTAATTTTGTTTTTCAAAGGTTTCATAGTACCACGAGATTTCAATTATATCGTTTAGTTATTGCGTGATGCGGTAACAAACATTCAAACAAGCAAATATGTTTTGTTTTTTATATTTAGTAAGGATAGTGGTCTGTTAATTAGAAATGCAGTATATTATGTAAAAACACTTACTATATTTCAATCTGTATTATATCGTAACAAAATATAATGTGCGGGTCTCATAATATAAACAATAGTATGGCAATTAACTTAAACATAATTAGCAATCGTCGACCAGTCTCATAAATCAATCGTTGAAACATTTATCCTCGGTCAGAATCGAACGCAACGTGCCAGTCTCATTAATAAAACAGTAAAAGTATTAAACAATAGTATGACTTAACCTCAAGTAAGCGTCAATCAGTCTCAGAAAATAAAACGTTGGTCTCAATCGTTTATCACAAGTATCATCAATTTAGTCAGTTTACTTTACTCATTTAAGCTTCGATGTAATATAAGGTGGGCGGTTTCATTTCGCACGTATGGGCGTTCGGTTTCGATTGCGGTTGAACGTTCAAATCATCCTGTTCGCGCCATGCCCCAGTCACGCTTCACGTCAAGCTGACGTAGTGGTTAGTCTTGTGATTAATCACGCCTCCTAACATGTACGGTTTGCCGTCGATAACAATTTTCTTCGGAATTTCGTCGAGCTGAATTGTTTGTGGATACTTGACCCTAATTGATAACTAACATCGGACAAAGCTCGAACACCCTTAAAATTGCCACTAGGAGGGTTGACAATGTTCTGTGATGGGTCGAAACTTTTGCCCAAGACTACAGTTGGTTCTACGAAACCCTTAATAAATTACCAATGCAAGAATATTATTTCAAAGTCAATTTCGAAGCCTCTAATTGAAGACTGACTACCCTTAAAATGGCCACTCGAAGGCTTGACAATGCTCTATCAGGGGTCTCAAGTTTTGCCCAAACCCACAATTTGTTCTATGTTACCCTTAATAAATCTTAACCGCAGAACATACTTTCAAAGTCAATTTCGAATGTTCCAATTGAAAACCAATCTTGGACAAAACTCGGATACCCTTAAAATCGCCACTAGAAGGGTTGACGATGTTCTGCCAGCAAGATCTCTTTAGTAAATGGGCCCGGTGGGCCCAGGACCAGAGGTTTTGGGGCGCAAGAAAGAGATTATATTTTAAGGCGCGATGCAAATGGAAAAAAGTGCAGGCAGTCAGCTAAACCTCAACTACTGTTTTATAAATGCAAAACATATCATTATAAACTTTAATTACAACAAAGTTGTGCATGGTTGATTTATAAGGCGAAGACACACGTCACTCTTTGACCAATAATATTCATAGTTGAGCGCTTCATTCTATTAGTCCATTCCATTGAACTCGATGTACGAAATGGAATGCGCGCTATACGTTTGTTTATGAGAGACGCTTTAAAGCCACTATCTTAGAAAGAGGCACATAGTACTGCCTGTATTTCTTCGTTTGTCTTACACAAGTACGCTTATGAAGTTTAGTGGAGTCATTTAATTTTTTTCGCTTTTTAAGTAATTTTAAAGTTTGTATCAAGTTAATAATTAGGCTTTCTCTGCAAAGCCCGTGATAACAACGTAATACCCACCGGACTCAACATCAAAACGCTGATACACAGCCCGAATATATCACTAATCTCAAAGAGCGAAGCGTTAGTCAAAGAACGAATCAGACATCACCGTTTCAGAAAGTACCAGAACCAACCAACATCAATCGAAAAAACACTGTCATAAACATCTCTAAACAACAGTTGAACGAAAACGAAATGCAGGTTCTGAACAAAGGCTTTAACTATGCGATAACACCGAGGTATATTCCGAAAGTAGATTTAATAACCGCAGTCGAAGAAACAGCTATGAAATTAAATCCTGAAGAAGCCGAAGAATACAGAAGTAAGGTTAGATCAGTCCTAGATTCATCTAGACGAACTAAACCTAACCTCCCTAACCCAGAACGGAGAGCGGTCATTTCCCTTAAGAATGACCCAACGATCAAAATTCTCCCGGCAGACAAAGGAAACGCGACTGTGGTAATGGATATGGAGACTTACAACAGTAAGATCCAAGAACTACTAGACGGGGGCGAGTACAAACAAATACCAAAGGACCCCACACCATCAATCGAAAGACGGATATACCTGACGCTGCCAAAACATAAGGAGTTCTCCGATTACCGAGAACTAGACTTACCCCACCCTATAGCGCATCTGTAGGTCCTACCAAAGATTTACAAGGAAGGAATTCCTCTGAGACCAACTGTGAGCTCGAGAAATTCATCTTTTCACCCATTAGTACACTATCTGCTAGGTATCATAACACCCTCATCGGGAAAAACCGAGTCTATGGTCAAGAACACGCAGCACTTCGTGGAAACCATCAGAAACTTCCAACCAAACCACGAAGAAATACTGGTAAGCTTTGACATTGTGAGTCCTATTCACAAATGTGCCTACCTATAAGGCATTAACTATCATAAGGGACAAGCTGGAAAAGGATGAAACGTTAGACGAACGCGCGCAACTCTCGGTAAACACAATAATGGAACTTCTGATAATATGCATTAGAACTACATATTTCCAGGTAGAAGACAAATTCTACCAATAAGAGTTTGGGACGGCGATGGGTTCCCCACTATCACCCATAGTGAGCAATATATATATATATATATATATATATATATATATATATATATATATATATATATATATATATACATACACATATATATGTAAGACTTTGAAGACCAAGCGAAATCCCAATTCACAAAGAAACCAAGGGTGTGGCTTAGATACGTGGACTATACTTTCGTAGTTTGGCAACACGGCAACCATAAGCTAGATGAATTTCTAGATAAACTAAATAGCCGCGCACCCTCCATAAAATTCACAATGGAATTGGAGTCGGAACAAAAACTGCCATTCCTGGATGTGCTTGTACACAGGAATAAAAACATTTTCACGACAAGTGTATACAGGAAACCTACCCACACGGGGTGGTACCTGCACTACAACTCCAATCACCACAAAAACGTGAAGTTAGGCGTGGCAAAATGCTTGTACGATAGAGAAAAAACAATATGCTCAAAACAAGAGGACCTGAACAAATAAAAATGAAAAATCGCTAAAACACTCAAAGAAAATGGCTATCCCGATCTAACACCTAACCTAAACAGGGCGAGGGTAACCGAAAAATAAGAAGCTAAATATACATCGATAATACCATATATACAAGATACCTGAGACAAAATACGGAGGATAGGCAGCAAATACAAGATACACACTGCCTTCAAATCGACCAGAACGCTCAGGGGAATATTAACCAAAACCAAACCATACAATGAAGATTAGAATTCCAAGAATTATGTATACAACCTACCATGCGAATGAGGCAGGGCATACATAGGAGAGAGCAGTACACCACTCAAAGTGAGAACGCAGGAACATAAGAACAACGTCCGAAAGGGCGAAACAGAAAGATCAAGAATCGCCGAACATATCTGGAACGAAGACCACCGCGCCCAATGGGATAACATATAGATAGTGGCAAAAGACGAGAGCACAACTCCTCGAAAACTCAAACAAGCCATATAGATTCCTATAATGCGCGAAGAGCTGAAGCGCAATACACCTGTGTAATAAGTTACGGCGCAATGTTCTAAAAAATAAATATTGGATTACTCAGTGGCTCAGCGGTAAAGGTGTCAGACTAGTAAGTGAAAGGTACCATGTTCGAATCTGAGAGTAGTCAAGTGCATGGGAAATATATATATATATATATATATATATATATATAACATATGAATTCGACTCAAGTGCGAAAACAGTCCTTCTCAGGGCTAATCCTGATGACAGAAGCATAGTCCGCTTACGAAACGTCGCGCTCCAAAAGCAAAAACTTAGGAAATAGGCCGATCAACTCCACTAATAGGAAACCACAGTTACAAAACACTTATAATACACGAATAAATAATGTAAGTAATGACAATGAAAATTACCCTGTATCCAAAAATCAACTGTTGCACAATAACAGTGAGTCATCATCATTTGAAGCATTGTTAAAACTTATGCAGGATTGTCACACAAGATTTGACACTAGCGAAGCTTCTATTCACAAATGTTTAGCTCGACTCCAAAAAGTCCCCACCAGAAATGCATGGGCCAGTTTTTTTATGCACGGCAGGATCTAGTATCCCTTTAAGGTGTTGTGGTATGGCAATTCGGGTACAACCAACAACCATTGCCAGAAGAAGAGTTGGTATTACAAGAGGCAGTAAGAGAATGTCCAGTTGAAGACCAGCCCACACTGAAAAAACCAAGAGTAGTAAAAAGAAAACGAAATTTACAGCTAAATGTGGAACGTAACGTTGCAAATGCAAAATCGCATGGCCGTGGACACTAGGAACTAATAAAATATATGTTTTAGAACCAACTTTTAATTTGTGTCAATGTGCTTAGTTTTTGTAGTTTTGTATTGGCATTGTTGTAATAAATCTTTAAATATATTCTCTTCTCATGCAAATTTTAATTTACTGCCATAACGTACACGGCGCTGACGCGACTCTACAATATGTACTGTTATCTGGCATACACATGCATTTTAATTCACTTGCAAAACGTACATGACTGTGACTCCGCAATGGTAGAACGTACTGCTATCTGGCATCAACCAATCAGAAAGAGTAGATACAGACCACTTAGTGCCGTAACCATGTACGTTGTGCTTATATGCAACCGGGGCTGGGCAAAACGAAATGACTATTGGGCAAAACTGGGTATAACCTGGGCAAAATTATGCAATACTTGTCGTTTCGAAATTTCAACCTAAGAGTGCCAACTTCACGAGGCTAGAAAAAAGCCTACCACCTGGATTAAATGTTCGAAAATCATGCGTTTAATCTCATTTTGAAACCTTATTAGACACATCGCCTCTAAGCACTTTATTAAGGGCTGGAGAAATCTACCATCTCAGTTAATCAGAGTGATTTATAACAAAGACATTTAATTGAATTCTAAAGCTTAATAAGATCGTCGTTTTTAAGCACACTAATATAAAAAAAATGCAAATATACTTTTAGAGTTGGAAAAATGTACCATCTTGTTTAAGAGTTCTACAATCAGCCTCATTTATAATAAACATATTTCAACAAAAATCGTAAAATAATTTTAGAAGTGGCAAAATATATGATCTCGTTTCATAGTTGGATAATCACTTCTTTTAAGCTAGCAAGACCAAATGTGCAGAATCAAACGAAACCTATCAGATTATTTAGTACTAATTTGTACCATTAATAAAAAATTTGTACCCCATGCCGTTTTTATAAAATCCGTGGCGCTGCCACATTAAGACAATCTAGCAGGCTCACAATAAAAAAAAAATTAAGATCAGCAATCGAAAGAACTGAATTTGTACTAATTTGTACCATAAAAATAAATTAAATATTTTCATTCAGTCCGTGAAAAACAACCCCTAATTGATTTCAGACATATTAGGCTCAAGAGCAGAATCAATCGCTACTTGCACATGCGATGCGGCATAATATGTACCGACAAAATATAAAGTTTTAGATTTTGTACCCCCGCCGTTTCTTCGAAAACTACCCACGACCCCTATTAGGCTCAAGAGTAAACTACTCTTTCATATTAGCAGAATCAATTGCTACTTTCACATGCGACGCGGCATAATGTGTATCAACAAAACAGAAAGTTTTCGATTTTGTACCCCCGCCGTTTCTTCGAAAACTACCCTCGACCCCTAGTAGACTCAAGAGTAAACTACTCTTTCCTATTAGCAGAATCAATTGCTACTTGCACATGCAACGCGGCATAATGTGTACCGACAAAATATAAAGTTTTAGATTTTGTACCCCCGCCGTTTCTTCGAAAACTACCCACGACCCCTATTAGGCTCAAGAGTAAACTACTCTTTCCTATTAGCAGAATCAATTGCTACTTGCACATGCGACGCGGCATAATGTGTACCAACAAAACAGAAAGTTTTCGATTTTGTACCCCCGCCGTTTCTTCGAAAACTACCCTCGACCCCTATTAGGCTCAAGAGTAAACTACTCTTTCCTATCAGCAGAATCACTAGCAACTTGCACATGCGATGCGACATAATATGTACCGACAAAATATATAGTTTTAGATTGCGTACCCCTGTCGTTCCTTCGAAAGCTACCCTCAACACCTAGTAGGCTCGAGAGTAAACTACCCTTTTTAATGAAATCTGAATATTTACATTTTGACGGTATCTGTTATTTCGCGTCGTGTATGTATACAAGGATTTCTCCTTAACTATTATAGATATCACAACGAAATTTGGTGTGGTAATACACGATCATTGGACCTACGTTCTAAAAATATTTAGTTATATATAGGGTAATCGACAAAAATATGCCAACCCAAACCTGTGTGTTTTAATGGAACACCCTGTATATTTTTGCATTTTTGGATTCACTGTTACATTTAGAATAAAAGTATAGTAATTTGTATTTATATCACTAATCGTTCTGCAGATATCGTCACTTTAATACCAAAATAGAGTTAACTTTGGAACCACGATGTGAGCGTTGTCGCCACGATTTTATAAATCTGTTTATACCACCGACTATTATTTATTATTTATGGTGAATGTGGTAAAAATGGTGAACTGGAGTTTTAATGTTTATTGCGTAGTAATAAACGATCAAATTGTTATACGTTTTTAGGGCGAAAATTTGAACGGTAAGTTCTATCAAAATGTAAATGTTCAGAAATGAATATGTCCTATGTTCCTACAGGTGAACGATGTTTAGCAATACTACAAGAGTTGCAAACTGAGTATTTGGTTACTTTACTTCTGGCTAACAGAATTTAAGTGCTGTATATACCAACAGGATGGTGCAACGCCTCACAATGGCCATATTGTGAACACTTTCCTACAGCTTACGTTTGATGACCACTGGATCGCTAATACCGGTCCTTTTCAATGGCCACCGCGTTTACCGGACATGCCGGTTTTAGATGCTTTGTATGAGGTGCCATTAAGGGAGAAGTATACAACACTCCTTTAACAACGAAAGAAAGCTACACGGAGAGAGTAGAAAACGCATTTCGCTGTTTGAGTACAAATTCAATAAGAGCGGCTAACCAGGAGCAAGTGATCCGAAGGTGCGAAAAATGTCACGAAGTTCAAGGGAAAATTTTCGAACATTTAATGAAATGATTCTTTTTTAATTTCCAGTTTTTATTAAGTTCACTTTGTCAACCATATTTTCATTATGAACAAAAGGTTTAGCTTTAACAATTTTTCTTTTAACGTAACATAGATATTTCTGATGCTAAACCCAAATCCGATGCAAAAAATATGGGTTCCAATTAACTGTAAATTGTCTTTTTCTATTTTTTTTATGAGTGCCAAATTCATTATTGTTTTTCAATCATACTGTATATAAATACATCATTGCGCGTTGTTAGTGTACTAAAACAGTCCTTTCACAGCAAAATAATTTGCCGTTTGGACAGTATAAGCAACTTTGCTGGGCGATGCAACTGTCATTTTTTATTGAAAACTTAGAATATCTCAAAAACGGCAAGAGTTAGGTATATGACATTAAACATAAAGTATGCCTAGAATTGGACGTAGAATCCAAAAATGAAACAATATTCAGGGTGTCCTATTTAAAATAAGCACTTCCGGTATAACCAGGAGTGCTGTAATCTTGAGAATATTTTGGATGGGTGTCCACCATCGACTTTAGTAAGTAGCCAAATTTTCAGATTTTTCCTATTTATACTTTTTCTATAATCGGTCGATGTCGTTCGTCGTGGGACACCCTGTATATATATATATATATATATATATATATATATATATATATATACACACAGGGTGAGTCATTAGTGCGCCGTCGGAAGATCCTGGCTTTATTATTAAAAATAAAAAAAATGTTATAGCGTGGATCTATATCAGACTTAGATGTGCATCGAATAAAAATAGTTTCATCCCTATAGGGTGTTCCATAATTGCAGGATCGGGCTCAGCTTTGTTTTGTTAAATGAAACCCTATATTTATTGAATTTTATTATTATTTGTCTTGTTGAATGCTAGAAAACGGTACTTCGTTTTTAAATTTATTTTGTGGCGTTGCCAAGTTAGAGCATTTTTCTTTAAAAAGTAAAATTTATACCTTTACTTAAATTGTTATGAATACTTTAATATTAACAGTAGAACTGTACGGTTTGGCGGACGGTAAACAAGACCTTGCTCTATCTTTTGACCTTCATACTTCCTGATTATACTATACTGGGTTTTTACAAAATATGGTCAATTTTTGAAAATTTGAAATGACCATAACTTTTGTTTTGTAAATGGAACTCCCTGTATTTTATCATGTCATCCTGTTCTGTTTTTAATTCTCTTACTTTTTATTAAGCAAACTAACCTAACGTTACGCGTTCTCGAAATATTTAAGATTTGTTGCAAAATTAACGACAATTGTGACAAACTGGACGGTCTATACAAAAGTAATAAAGCAAACAAAAGAATTTGTATTTGAAAAATCATAAATTATTGAGAAAATTATAATAAGTTATAACTAAATCAAATGCTCGATGTGTCCACCATTTTCTTGCAAACAGGTGTGAAATTCTCCTCAAAAAATAATCTTCAACATTTCGCAGCATATTTTGGTTAACCATTTGAAATGCATTCCGTATTCTAATTTTGATATATTCGTTGGTGGTAGGAGATTCTTGGTATACTAAGCTTTTAATCTAATTTTGTCTGATCAGGAGTTCGAGCTGGCCATCCTACTGGTCCTCCTATCCTAACCCGTTTATTGGGAAACGTTCTGTCTAGATGTTCTCTAACAATGTGACTATAGTGGAGAGGCGCACCATCCTGATGAAATCACATGCTTTGACGTATGCCTAACGGCAATTCGTCAAGGAGCGGAGGTAACTCATTTTGAAGAAATTCAAGATAGGTTTGACCATTAATGTTCCTTTCAAAAAAGTAAGGTCCAATTATATGGTTCCCTATTATCCCGCCCCACACATTCAAAGACCACCGATGCTGATGATCTATTCTTCTAATAGCGTGGGGATTTGTATTGTCATAATAATGGAAATTATACTAGTTCACAAAACCATTTTTGTGAAAGGTTGCTTCGTCGGTCATCAAAATGTGTTTAAAGAAATCATTGTTCTGTCCTAATCGTTCCAGTGCCCACTGGGAGAATTCCAAGTTTCTGTGAAAATCATTTGCATTCAGCTCTTGGACTAGTTGAAAATGGTATGGATGAAATATATTTTTTCGAATAATCTTGGAAACACTAGTTTGACTAATACCTAAATCAGCACTGAGGTTTCTTGTGCTAACGTTTGTATTTTCCACTACACTGGTTCGTACCACAAATACGTTTTCTTCATTTACAACCCTTTTTCTCGTTCTTTTCTTTCTTATTGAACATGTCCTGTTCTTTCAAATCTGTCTTTGAGTTTTTCAAATATCTTTGGATCAGGATGCCTGCGCTCAGGAAATCGTTGTTGATAAATTCGGGAAGCAAGAAATGAATTTCTTTCACCTTCGCCCAAAGCGTGGACCATGTCAATACATTCATCTTGTGAAAATTTCATTTTTCACACTAAACTGAGGAACTAGTGAATGACGTTTAAGCCAAACGTCAGAAATTATAAATCGCAGGCCTACTGGATGCCCTTTTTACACTTATTGTCATATTATAAAATTATAATTTTAAAAACTCGGATAAGAAGTAAACCTTTGTCCATTAGTGTTTATTGGACCATATTGTCAACAAGACATTTACGATTTGTAAATATTCAAAGCAAAAGTTATGATTATTTTATTAATTTCGCAACAAATCTTAAATATTTCGAGAACGCGTAACGTTAGGTATATTACATGCTTAATAAAAAAGTAAAAGAATTAAAAACAGAACACGATGACATGATAAAATACAGGGTGTTGCATTTAAAAAACAAAAGTTATGGTCATTTCAAATATGCAAAAATTGACCATATTTTGTAAACACCCAGTATAGTATAATCAGGAAGTATGAAGGTCAAAAGATAGAGCAAGGTCTTGTTTACCCGTCTGCCAAACCTTACAGTTCTACTGTTAATATTAAAACCTTAAGAACAATTTAAGTAAAGGTATAAATTTTCACTTTTTTAAAGAAAAAATGCTCTAACTTGGCAACGCCACAAATTAAATTTAAAAACGAAGTACCGTTTTTTAGCATTCAACAAGACAAATAATAATAAAATTAAATAACTATAGGGTTCCATTTAACAAAGCAAAGTCCGGTCCTGCAATTATGGAACACCCTATAGGGATGAAACTATTTTTATTCGATGCACATCTAAGTCTGATATAGATCGGCGCTATAACATTTTTGTATTTTTAATAATAAAGCCAGGATCTTCCGACGGCGCACTAATCACTCACCCTGTATATATATATATATATATATATATATATATATATATATATATATATATATATCATACATACAGGGTGATTCGTGAGGAAGTGGCAATATTTTAAAGATATGTCGAGGAAGCCAAAATAAGTAAAATAAACTCATATGTTTAAGTCCGATTTTCATTTGTTTCAGGGATAATTGACTTTTCTTAAAATGTCAAATCTCATCAATTTTTGCCTATTACGAAGTACGTTGATGTATTGACCTTATGCACGTAATTCTGAGAGCGAAATCCAGAAAGGAAACTTTTAAAATAATTATTGCCCTTTTAGTAACTTTAAATTTGGCGGCTAATAAATTCTCACCAAGAACGTTCTCACTATTGCCAATATTTGCAAAATTCCCTAACAGGGTATTTATTTTAAGAGTTGACTTTCTGGATTACGCAACCAGAACTTATGTGTAATTAGGTGAAAGTAGGCAACTGAAATGAAAACTGACAGTTAGTTGTTAAAGTGACAGTTGTTCAACATTAGTTTTATGAAGTTGTAAAATGCCCCACAAATTTAGTCATAAAGAATATGCCGATATGATATTTGTTTATGGGTTCTGTAATGGTAGTAATGTTCGTGCAGTGGAGTATCGACGTCGTTTTCCGAATCGAAGAGTTCCTAACAAGCGAGTATTTCAAACTGTTTTACACATGCCGGCGAAACTGGGACATTTCCAAGTGCAAGCATTGTTTCTGAAAGAGAACACGGAATCGCTGTTGGACTTGAAGAAGATATTCTGGATGTGGTAGACGAAAATCCAGAGATAAGTACAAGGCGCATCGCAATCCAATTTGAAATACCACAAACAATGGCTTGGAAAACACTTAAGCAACAAGGTTTGAACGCTTATCATTTGCAAAAGTACAAAATCTCCACGAAGGCGATTATCCTTTAAGGCTACAATTTTGTCATTGGATTCGGGAAAACAGAAGATTGTGTAAAGACATTTTGTGGTCGGATGAAGCTCAATTTACGCGAGATGGAATTAACAATTGCCACAATAATCATCGATGGTCGGACGAAAATCCCATGCTACGATAGAACACAATTTCCAACATCGATTTAGCATTAACGTTTGGTGCGGTATTCTAAATGATCAATTAATCGGTCCTTTCGTATTAGATGCGCGCCTTACTGGACAAGGATATTTACGTTTTTAGAAGACCATTTAGAAGAAATATTGGACGAAGCACCTTTAAATATTCGACAACGAATTATCTTCCAACATGATGGAGCGCCTCCTCACTATTCAAATAATGTACGAAATTTTCTGAATACCACTTTCGGCGATCTTTGGATTGGCAGAGGCGGTCCGCTTCCTGGCCACCGAGATCACCGGATCTCACTCCCTCGATTTTGCCTTTGGGGATGGATGAAGTCGTTAGTTTATGCTACCAAAGTGGAAACGAGGGAAGCGTTACTAGATCGCATTCTGAATGCAGCAGCTATCATTAGAGCGAACAATCGTTCATTGAAACTCGCTACTAGTGCAGTTTATAAACGCGCAAATAAGTGTATCCAAGTGGGCGGTGGTGTTTTCGAAAATTTTTCGTAAATTAATGCTTCGAACATTTTTCGTAAATTAATGCTATTTTGTTTATTTTTGTAAACCTATGTGAAGTTAGCCATAAATTTCATCCATAAATTTTTTTTTCGTTTTTCCGAAAAATTTCGATAAAAACCTATAAAAAATTAATAATCCAAAACATATTAAGAGGAATATTGATATAAATCACACATTTTCCACTTATTTAAAATTAAAAACTTATCGCGATCTCCTCGGTCAAGCGCATGAACAAATTCTTTATGGATGATATGCGGGACCACTTTTTTTTTAATTTTTTTGCCAAATCCTTGAAGAGTACATAATATTACACAACATATCCAAAAATTGGGATGTAATTATCTTTTATCAGATTAGAAAATGACTTTGAATTTGGATGTATTTCGGGATCAAAATTTAGTCAACGCGTATGCTCAAATTGTTTATGGATGACATGTGGGACAACTTTTTTTTATTTTTTTTTGTCAAATCCTCGAAGAGTACATAATAATACATAACATATCCAAAAATTGGGATGTAATTATTTTTTATAAGTCCAGAAAGTGACTTTGAATTTGGTGTTTTTCGGAATCGAAATTGAGTAAACACGCATGAACAAATTGTTTATGGATGATATGTGGGACAACTTTTTTAATTTTTTTTGTCAAATCCTCGAAGAGTACATAATAATACATAACATATCCAAAAATTACACCAAATTCAAAGTCACTTTCTGGACTTATAAAAAATAATAACATCCAATTTTGATATATGTATTAAAATAATAAAAAATAAAACCGCCTTTGCACAACAAAATACAAAAACCAAAACCGGCTTTGGCCACAAAAATAATAAAAAATAAAACCGCCTTTGGCCACAACAAAATACAAAAACCAAAAACCGGCTTTGGCCACCAAAAAATATAAAACCAAAACCACCTTTGGTCACAAAAATTAAAACCAAAACCGGCTTTGGCCACAAAAAATTTTAAACCAAAACCGCCTTTGGCCACAAAAAAATACAAAAACAAAACTGCCTTTGGTCACAACAAAATTACAAAAACAAAACCGGATTTAGCCACAAAAAATAATAAAAAAAATAAAAACCTTTGCCACAACAAAATACAAAAGAACATTAACCGGCTTTGGCCACAAAAAAAAACCGGCTTTGGCCACAAAAAAAAACCGGCTTTGGCCACAAAAAAAATAAAAACAAAAAACCGGCTTTGGCCACAAAAAAATGTAAAAAACAAAAACCGGATTTGGCCACATACAAAATACAAAAAACATTCATCCATAAACAATTTGAGCAAACGCATTGACTAAATTTGATCCCGAAATACATCCAAATTCAAAGTCACTTTCTGGACTTATAAAAAATAATTACATCCCAATTTTTGGATATGTAATGTATTATTATCTACTCTTCGAGGACTTGACAAAAAAATTTAAAAAAAAGTTGTCCCATATCATCCATAAACAATTTGTTTATGCGCGTTTACTGAATATTGATCCCGAAATACATCCAAATTCAAAGTCATTTTCTGATCTTATAAAAAATAATTACATCCTAATTTTTGGATATGTTATGTATTATTATGTACTCTTCGAGGATTTGACAAAAAAAATTAAAAAAATGTCCCACATATCGTCCATAAACGATTTGTTCATACGTGTTTACTAAATTTCGATTCCGAAAAACACCAAATTCAAAGTCACTTTCTGGACTTATAAAAAATAATTACATCCTAATTTTTGGATATGTTATGTATTATTATGTACTCTTCGGGGATTTGACAAAAAATTTAGAAAAAGTTGTCCACATGTCATCCATAAACAATTTGAGCATACGCGTTGACTAAATTTTGATCCCGAAATACATCCAAATTCAAAGTCATTTTCTAATCTTATAAAAGATAATTACATCCCAATTTTTGGATATGTTAGGTAATATTATGTACTCTTCAAGGATTTGACAAAAAAATTAAAAAAAAAGTGGTCCCACATATCATCCATAAAGAATTTGTTCATGCGCTTGACCGAGGTGATCGCGATAAGTTTTTAATTTTAAATAAGTGGAAAATGTGTGATTTATATCAATATTTCTCTTAATATGTTTTGGATTATTAATTTTTTATAGGTTTTTAACGAAATTTTTCGGAAAAACGAAAAAAAAATTTATGGATGAAATTTATGGCTAACTTCACATAGATTTTTTGTAATTGATTTTGTAATAAATTTTTGTTTGCTTTTTAAATATCTCTGAAACAAATGAAAATCGGACTTGAACATATGAGTTTATTTTACTTATTTTGGCTTCCTCGACATATTTTTAAAATATTGCCACTTCCTCGCGAATCACCCTGTATATAAAATTTCAGATTTTGTACCTCTGTCGTTCGTTCGGAAAACACCACCGACCCCTATTAGAGTAAAGTACTTCTTTTTATCGGCAGAATCCTTGTATACATACACGACGTGAAATAACATATCCGTCAAAATGTAAATATTCCGATTTCAATAAAAAGGGTAGTTTACTCTCTAGTCTAATAAGGTCGAGGGTCGTTTTCAAAGAAACGGCGGGGGTACAAAATCTAAAACTTTATATTTTAGCGGTACATATTATGCCGCGTCGCATGTGCAAGTAGCGATTGATTCTGCTGATAGGAAAGAATAGTTTACTCTTGAGCCTAATATGTCTGAAATCAATTGGGGGTTGTTTTTCACGGAATAAATGAAAATATTTAATTTATTTTTATGGTACAAATTCAGTTCTTTCTATTGCTGATCTTAATTTTCTTTTTATCGTTTCTTTATTGTGGTTCTGCTAGCTTGTCTTAATGTGGCAGCGCTACGGGTTTTTTAAAAAGGGCATGGGGTACAAAATTTTTATTAATGGTACAAATTAGTACAAAATAAGTACTAAATAATCTGATAGGTTTCGTTTGATTCTGCCCATTTGGTCTTGCTAGCTTAAAAGAGGTTGGATAATCGACGTCCTTCATAACAATAACATTTGATATATGAAGCCGTTTAAAAATCTACGGTTCATAAAAAATTTAGATAACGTGCAATATTTCTAAAATGATTCTCCTTTATGGGAACGACTACTGAAATAGTAAAACGTTATACAAAGTGATCTAATTTTACGTCCTTTTACAATTTAATGAGAACAATTCCTTTTCTGTTCGCAAAACAAACACAAAATTTGAGTAGGTTACATTTCGCGGTTACGCAAACACCATCTTAGAACACCAAAAAAATCGATGATTTCAAAATGTCAACAAGAAAGGTTACTCCACTGTAGGCGACAAGGAAAAAAGAACTCAACCCCACCTACATAATTATAAAGCTCTTTTTAATAAACAATAACGCCTTTAGCAAAATTTTCTTTTGTTACATTTTTCTTAAACACAAAGTTCGATGTTCTTAAAATCAAGAACATATTTGCATCTTGTATGTATACGTAGGATTATTAATTAACATTGAATTGTACTTTTTGTAATTCTGCAACACAAAGGAATTTCATTGTTTAAATTATGATTGTCTTATCGATGTTGGCTTTACGTCAACGTATAAATCCCAAACCTCTAGAAATGTTTGCATAATTTTTTTTTTATAATAGCGTAAATGGGGCTTACCATAAAAATCTGCACAATTGGAACATTGCGAAACGAACACAAATGGAGAAGTGTATGTAGCAAATAAATTCGTTATTGTTAACGGTTTTCTCCATAATTTGTTTAAATAAGACGATAACGATTGTGGACTTTGTTATTAATTTATATTTTTAATCTTCATTGATTTTGTGGATTTCCCATCGAATTGTTTATTATTAAAATGTATATACAAAAGGTACTTTCACTTTACAGCCAGATTATGAAGTGTATCTCTTTATTAATCATAATAATTAAAGAATTATATTTCTTGAAGTACTTAAAATTGTGAAAGTTTCGTTTTTTAGTGTAGATTGTAGCACTTATTTAAAACAAAAAATACATAATAAATCGAGTTGAAAAAAAAATGTTGGCTCAATACTCAAGGCAACAAAAGAGTATTTTATTTTATTGCAGAATTGCAGAAGTCAAAAAATATCATAAATTAAGTAAATGTGTGAAAACGTAAAAACTAAAAAAATAAAAATATTACTATAGAAAATAAAAAAAAAAGTTTAATATACAGACCCGAATTTGAAGCGAGCCACCCTAAATATCGATCAAGTTTACAAAGCCGTAACTTTTTTATTCATTGATGGATTTTAGCGATTCTTGAATAATTTTTTCCAATTATTCAGATTCAAATGTCAGTTTAAAAATACTTACATTTTCTACATACGCTGCCTCCACAGGGTGATATACGTGTGCAAGTTTTGTAACTTTTTTCAGTGGAGTGACTCGGCATTATTGAACATCCTGTATATTTACGCTATGGGTACCTACATTTGTCATCATCATACCAGTTTTTGAGTTTTAGCCAATAAATTGAAAAAAAAAAATGTATTGACACTTTAATAACAACTGAATATTATTTAAGCTATGGTTAAAAATTATTATTATTATTAATGAGTTGCTCTCCCTTGAGCCCTTATTACTTCATCACATCGTGTTTGAATGCTCCTTATAACCCTATCGATTAAGTCGCCGGGAAGAGCATCCCCTTCTTCCTGCAGATCAATAATCAAGTCGTTGACATATTGGGAGCACGAGGGCGACTTGAAATTCGTCTTTGAAGAGCGTTCCACACATGCTCTATAGAGTCTATAGGATTGAGGTCTGGAGGCAATGCCATGCTCCTCAAAAAAAAATGTTAACAATAACAGGCTCTTGTGAAGTTAGCCATAAATTTCATCCATAATTTTTTTTTCGTTTATCCGAAAAATTTCCATAAAAACGTATAAATAATATTGATATAAATCACACATTTTCCACTTATTTAAAATTAAACGCTTATCGTGATCTCCTCGGCCAACGCGCATGAACAAATTCTTTGTGGATGATATGTGGGTTAAATTTTTTTGTGAAATCCTCGATGAGTACATAATAATACATACCATATCCAAAAATTGGGATGCAATTATTTTTTATAAGACCAGAAAATGACTTTGAATTTGGATGTTTTTCGGGATCAAAATTTAGTAAACGCGCATGAACAAATTCTTTATGGATGATATGTGGGCAACTTTTTTAAAATTTTTTTGTGAAATCCTCGAAGAGTACATAATAATACATATCCAAGTTCAGAAAATGACTTTGAATTTGGATGTTTTTCGGGATCAAAATTTAGTAAACGCGCATGAACAAATTCTTTATGGATGACATGTGGGACAACTTTTTTTTTAATTTTTTGTGAAATCCTCGAAGAGTACATAATAATACATAACATATCAAAGTCCAGAGAATGACTTTGAATTTGGATGTTTTCGGGATCAAAATTTAGTAAACGAGCATGAACAAATTCTTTGTGGATGATATGTGGGCAACTTTTTTAAATTTTTGTGAAATCCTCGAAGAGTACATAATAATACATAACATATCCAAAAATTGAGACGCAATTATTTTTATAAGACAAGAAAATGACTTTGAATTTGGATGTTTTTCGGGATCAAAATTTAGTAAACGCGCATGAACAAATTCTTTGTGGATGATATGTGGGCAACTTTTTTTAATTTTTTGTGAAATCCTCGAAGAGTACATAATAATACATAACATATCAAAGTCCAGAGAATGACTTTGAATTTGGATGTTTTTCGGGATCAAAATTTAGTAAACGCGCATGAACAAATTCTTTATGGATGATATGTGGGACAACCTTTTATTTAATTTTTTGTGAAATCCTCGAAGAGTACATAATAATACATAACATATCCAAGTTCAGAAAATGACTTTGAATTTGGATGTTTTCGGGATCAAAATTTAGTAAACGAGCATGAACAAATTCTTTGTGGATGATGTGGGCAACTTTTTAAATTTTTTGTGAAATCCTCGAAGAGTACATAATAATACATAACATATCCAAAAATTGAGACGCAATTATTTTTTATAAGACCAGAAAATGACTTTGAATTTGGATGTATTTCGGGATCAAAATTTAGTAAACGCGCATGAACAAATTCTTTGTGGATGATATGTGGGCAACTTTTTAAATTTTTGTGAAATCCTCGAAGAGTACATAAAAATACATAACATATCCAAGTTCAGAAAATGACTTTGAATTTGGATGTATTTCGGGATCAAAATTTAGTAAACGCGCATGAACAAATTCTTTATGGATGACATGTGGAACAACTTTTTTAAATTTTTGTGAAATCCTCGAAGAGTACATAATAATACATAACATATCCAAGTTCAGAAAATGACATTGAATTTGGATGTTTTCGGGATCAAAATTTAGTAAACGAGCATGAACAAATTCTTTGTGGATGATGTGGGCAACTTTTTAAATTTTTTGTGAAATCCTCGAAGAGTACATAATAATACATAACATATCCAAAAATTGAGACGCAATTATTTTTATAAGACCAGAAAATGACTTTGAATTTGGATGTATTTCGGGATCAAAATTTAGTAAACGCGCATGAACAAATTCTTTGTGGATGATATGTGGGCAACTTTTTTAAATTTTTGTGAAATCCTCGAAGAGTACATAAAATACATAACATATCCAAGTTCAGAAAATGACTTTGAATTTGGATGTATTTCGGGATCAAAATTTAGTAAACGCGCATGAACAAATTCTTTATGGATGACATGTGGAACAACTTTTTTAAATTTTTGTGAAATCCTCGAAGAGTACATAATAATACATAACATATCCAAGTTCAGAAAATGACTTTGAATTTGGATGTTTTCGGGATCAAAATTTAGTAAACGAGCATGAACAAATTCTTTGTGGATGATGTGGGCAACTTTTTAAATTTTTTGTGAAATCCTCGAAGAGTACATAACATTACATAACATATCCACAAATTGGGATGTAATTATTTTTTATAAGACCAGAAAATGACTTTGAATTTGGATGTATTTCGGGATCAAAATTTAGTAAACGCGCATGAACAAATTCTTTGTGGATGATATGTGGGCAACTTTTTTTAAATTTTTTTGTGAAATCCTCGAAGAGTACATAATAATACATAACATATCCAAGTTCAGAAAATGACTTTGAATTTGGATGTTTTTCGGGATCAAAATTTAGTAAACGCGCATGAACAAATTCTTTATGGATGACATGTGGAACAACTTTTTTAATTTTTGTGAAATCCTCGAAGAGTACATAATAATACATAACATATCCAAGTTCAGAAAATGACTTTGAATTTGGATGTTTTTCGGGATCAAAATTTAGTAAACGCGCATGAACAAATTCTTTGTGGATGATATGTGGGCAACTTTTTTTAAATTTTTTTGTGAAATCCTCGAAGAGTACATAATAATACATAACATATCCAAGTTCAGAAAATGACTTTGAATTTGGATGTATTTCGGGATCAAAATTTAGTAAACGCGCATGAACAAATTCTTTGTGGATGATATGTGGGACAACTTTTTTAATTTTTTGTGAAATCCTCGAAGAGTACATAATAATACATAACATATCCAAGTTCAGAAAATGACTTTGAATTTGGATGTTTTTCGGGATCAAAATTTAGTAAACGCGCATGAACAAATTCTTTGTGGATGATATGTGGGCAACTTTTTTTAAATTTTTTTGTGAAATCCTCGAAGAGTACATAATAATACATAACATATCCAAAAATTGGGATGTAATTATTTTTTATAAGACCAGAAAATGACTTTGAATTTGGATGTTTTTCGGGATCAAAATTTAGTAAACGCGCATGAACAAATTCTTTATGGATGATATGTGGGACAACTTTTTTAAATTTTTTTTGTGAAATCCTCGAAGAGTACATAAAATACATAACATATCCAAGTTCAGAAAATGACTTTGAATTTGGATGTATTTCGGGATCAAAATTTAGTAAACGCGCATGAACAAATTCTTTATGGATGACATGTGGAACAACTTTTTTAAATTTTTGTGAAATCCTCGAAGAGTACATAATAATACATAACATATCCAAGTTCAGAAAATGACTTTGAATTTGGATGTTTTCGGGATCAAAATTTAGTAAACGAGCATGAACAAATTCTTTGTGGATGATGTGGGCAACTTTTTAAATTTTTTGTGAAATCCTCGAAGAGTACATAACACTACATAACATATCCACAAATTGGGATGTAATTATTTTTTATAAGACCAGAAAATGACTTTGAATTTGGATGGTTTTCGGGATCAAAATTTAGTAAACGCGCATGAACAAATTCTTTGTGGATGATATGTGGGCAACTTTTTAAATTTTTTGTGAAATCCTCGAAGAGTACATAAAATACATAACATATCCAAGTTCAGAAAATGACTTTGAATTTGGATGTTTTTCGGGATCAAAATTTAGTAAACGCGCATGAACAAATTCTTTATGGATGTTATATGGGACCTTTTTTTTAATTTTTTGTGAAATCCTCGAAGAGTACATAATAATACATAACATATCCAAGTTCAGAAAATGACTTTGAATTTGGATGTTTTTCGGGATCAAAATTTAGTAAACGCGCATGAACAAATTCTTTGTGGATGATGTGGGCAACTTTTTAAATTTTTTGTGAAATCCTCGAAGAGTACATAATAATACATAACATATCCAAAAATTGAGACGCAATTATTTTTATAAGACCAGAAAATGACTTTGAATTTGGATGTATTTCGGGATCAAAATTTAGTAAACGCGCATGAACAAATTCTTTGTGGATGATATGTGGGCAACTTTTTAAATTTTTGTGAAATCCTCGAAGAGTACATAAAATACATAACATATCCAAGTTCAGAAAATGACTTTGAATTTGGATGTATTTCGGGATCAAAATTTAGTAAACGCGCATGAACAAATTCTTTATGAATGACATGTGGGACAACTTTTTTAATTTTTGTGAAATCCTCGAAGAGTACATAATAATACATAACATATCCAAGTTCAGAAAATGACTTTGAATTTGGATGTTTTCGGGATCAAAATTTAGTAAACGAGCATGAACAAATTCTTTGTGGATGATGTGGGCAACTTTTTAAATTTTTTGTGAAATCCTCGAAGAGTACATAATAATACATAACATATCCAAAAATTGAGACGCAATTATTTTTTATAAGACCAGAAAATGACTTTGAATTTGGATGTATTTCGGGATCAAAATTTAGTAAACGCGCATGAACAAATTCTTTGTGGATGATATGTGGGCAACTTTTTAAATTTTTTGTGAAATCCTCGAAGAGTACATAAAATACATAACATATCCAAGTTCAGAAAATGACTTTGAATTTGGATGTTTTTCGGGATCAAAATTTAGTAAACGCGCATGAACAAATTCTTTATGGATGACATGTGGGACAACTTTTTTTTTAATTTTTTGTGAAATCCTCGAAGAGTACATAATAATACATAACATATCAAAGTCCAGAGAATGACTTTGAATTTGGATGTTTTTCGGGATCAAAATTTAGTAAACGCGCATGAACAATTTTTTTATGGATGATACGTGGGACATTTTTTAAAAATTTTTTGTGAAATCCTCGAAGAGTACATAATAATACATAACATATCCAAGTTCAGAAAATGACTTTGAATTTGGATGTTTTCGGGATCAAAATTTAGTAAACGAGCATGAACAAATTCTTTGTGGATGATGTGGGCAACTTTTTAAATTTTTGTGAAATCCTCGAAGAGTACATAATAATACATAACATATCCAAAATTGAGACGCAATTATTTTTATAAGACCAGAAAATGACTTTGAATTTGGATGTATTTCGGGATCAAAATTTAGTAAACGCGCATGAACAAATTCTTTTGGATGATATGTGGGCAACTTTTTAAATTTTTGTGAAATCCTCGAAGAGTACATAAAAATACATAACATATCCAAGTTCAGAAAATGACTTTGAATTTGGATGTATTTCGGGATCAAAATTTAGTAAACGCGCATGAACAAATTCTTTATGAATGACATGTGGGACAACTTTTTTAATTTTTGTGAAATCCTCGAAGAGTACATAATACATAACATATCCAAGTTCAGAAAATGACTTTGAATTTGGATGTTTTCGGGATCAAAATTTAGAAATGCGCATGAACAAATTCTTTGTGGATATGTGGGCAACTTTTTAAATTTTTTGTGAAATCCTCGAAGAGTACATAATAATACATAACATATCAAAGTCCAGAGAATGACTTTGAATTTGGATGTTTTTCGGGATCAAAATTTAGTAAACGCGCATGAACAAATTCTTTATGAATGACATGTGGGACAACTTTTTTAATTTTTGTGAAATCCTCGAAGAGTACATAATACATAACATATCCAAGTTCAGAAAATGACTTTGAATTTGGATGTTTTTCGGGATCAAAATTTAGTAAACGCGCATGAACAAATTTTTTATGGATGATACGTAGGACAACATTTTTAAAATTTTTTGTGAAATCCTCGAAGAGTACATAACATTACATAACATATCCACAAATTGGGATGTAATTATTTTTTATAAGACCAGAAAATGACTTTGAATTTGGATGTATTTCGGGATCAAAATTTAGTAAACGCGCATGAACAAATTCTTTGTGGATGATATGTGGGCAACTTTTTAATTTTTTTGTGAAATCCTCGAAGAGTACATAATAATACATAACATATCCAAAAATTGAGACGCAATTATTTTTATAAGACCAGAAAATGACTTTGAATTTGATGTTTTCGGGATCAAAATTTAGTAAACGCGCATGAACAAATTCTTTATGGATGATATGTGGGACAACTTTTTTAATTTTTCGTGAAATCCTCGAAGAGTACATAATACATAACATATCCAAAAGTTGGGATGTAATAATTTTTATAAGCCCATAAAATGACTTTGAATTTGGATGGTTTTCGGATCAAAATTTAGTAAACGCGCATGAACAAATTCTTTATGGATGATATGTGGGACAACTTTTGTTTAATTTGTTTGTGAAATCCTCGAAGAGTACAAATAATACATAACATCCAAAATCGGATGTAATTATTTTTATAAGACAAGAAAATGAGATTGAATTTGGATGTATTTCGGGATCAAAATTTAGTAAACGCGCATGAACAAATTCTTTATGAATGACATGTGGGACAACTTTTTTAATTTTTGTGAAATCCTCGAAGAGTACATAATACATAACATATCCAAGTTCAGAAAATGACTTTGAATTTGGATGTTTTCGGGATCAAAATTTAGTAAACGCGCATGAACAAATTCTTTGTGGATATGTGGGCAACTTTTTTAAATTTTTTGTGAAATCCTCGAAGAGTACAGAATAATACATAACATATCCAAGTTCAGAAAATAACTTTGAATTTGGATGTTTTCGGGATCAAAATTTAGTAAACGCGCATGAACAAATTCTTTATGAATGACATGTGGGACAACTTTTTTAAATTTTTGTGAAATCCTCGAAGAGTACATAATACATAACATATCCAAGTTCAGAAAATGACTTTGAATTTGGATGTTTTCGGGATCAAAATTTAGTAAACGCGCATGAACAAATTCTTTGTGGATATGTGGGCAACTTTTTAAATTTTTTGTGAAATCCTCGAAGAGTACATAATAATACATAACATATCCAAAGATTGAGACGCAATTATTTTTTATAAGACCAGAAAATGACTGAATTTTGATGTATTTCGGGATCAAAATTTAGTAAACGCGCATGAACAAATTCTTTGTGGATGATATGTGGGACAACCTTTTTTTTAATTTTTTGTGAAATCCTCGAAGAGTACATAATAATACATAACATATCCAAGTTCAGAAAATGACTTTGAATTTGGATGTTTTTCGGGATCAAAATTTAGTAAACGCGCACGAACAAATTCTTTATGGATGATACGTGGGACAACATTTTTAAAATTTTTTGTGAAATCCTCTTAGAGTACATAGCATTGCATAACATATCCACAAATTGGGATGTAATTATTTTTTATAAGACCAGAAAATGACTTTGAATTTGGATGTTTTTCGGGATCAAAATTTAGTAAACGCGCATGAACAATTTTTTTATGGATGATACGTGGGACATTTTTTAAAAATTTTTTGTGAAATCCTCGAAGAGTACATAACATTACATAACATATCCACAAATTGGGATGTAATTATTTTTTATAAGACCAGAAAATGACTTTGAATTTGGATGTTTTTCGGGATCAAAATTTAGTAAACGCGCATGAACAAATTCTTTATGGATGATATGTGGGACAACCTTTTTTTAATTTTTTGTGAAATCCTCGAAGAGTACATAATAATACATAACATATCCAAGTTCAGAAAATGACTTTGAATTTGGATGTTTTCGGGATCAAAATTTAGTAAACGCGCATGAACAAATTCTTTATGGATGATATGTGGGACAACTTTTTTTTTTAATTTGTTTGTGAAATCCTCGAAGAGTACACAATAATACATAACATCCAAAAATTGGATGTAATTATTTTTTATAAGACAAGAAAATGAGATTGAATTTGGATGGTTTTCGGGATCAAAGTTTAGTAAACGCGCATGAACAAATTCTTTATGGACATGTGGGACAACTTTTTTAAAATTTTTTTTGTCAAATCCTCAAAGAGTACAAAATAATACATAACGTACCCAAAAATTGGGATGTAATATTTTTTATAAGCCCAGAAAATGACTTGGAATTTGGATGGTTTTCGGGATCAAAATTTAGTAAACGCGCATGAACAAATTCTTTGTGGATGAATTCTTTTTTTTATATTATTGACGGTTTGCATGAACAGGGATGGTAAAATGATAGTACTATTGTGCATTAAAAATATGAAGAGTTTAAAATGGGCTTAGCCTATTATTTTTGGGAGTTCTAGAGTTCATGGTACAATATTTTTGTCTAGTAAGCGAATCGATTTTTAACACACGAATTATATATTCCCAAACCTCAATAAAAAGGCAACAGAGTTTCAAGCAGTTCGTACAGTAACAATTAAACTTAGTGAGTTTCGTTGGAACGAGAAGAGGATAAAAACAATGCAAGTTTTAAAACATTCTTTGTGTATTGCGTATTAAAAAATGCGAAGAGTTCTACATTTCAAGTTTTTTTAATTACAGATCAGGGTCTAAGCGTATCCTGCAGCTAAAGTTTTGGTGAGTTCAGTTCTAGAGGACAAAAATAGTATAAGTAAAATTAAAACAATTTTTAAAATTACACTAACATTGTTGTAATTGAAAAGAGTTCAAATTGGAAATGGTAGAAGTTCTAAATTTCCGAAAATAAAAACTTCTTAGTAATAGAATAGAGTTCTAATTTGCAAGCACTTAATAAGTAAAATTAAAACATTTTTTGACTTACTCGTTAATAATCTGATTAGAAAGTGCGAAGATTTCATGGAGTTCTACATTTAGTAGCACAATAATTCTATCTTAAATGCGAAAGTATAGGCACTTCTTAGTAAGCAAATGGAGTTCTCAAAAACAAATTTCCGAACTCTTAAACACCCAAATTTTTTTGATTACGGATCAGGGCACCAAGCATTCCCAACAGCTGAAGTTATTTTTTGTGAGTTCGGATGGAACAAGAAGTTCTACAGAACAAAAATAGTATAAGTAAAACTAAAACAATTTTTGAAATTACACATATTGTGTATTTAAAAAACGTAGAATTCAAATTTGAAATTGTGTGAGTTCTACATTTCATAGCATAATGATGCCATCGAACTGCGTAAGTACGGGCACTTCTTAGTAACAGTTAAAAAACCCTAATGAACCCAAGAGTTTTTGTTAATTGCGGATTCCGGTTCTAAGCGTTCCCTACAGCTAAACTTCAATTTGGTGAGTTCAGATTAAACAAGAAGTTCTGGAGGACAAAGATAGTATAAGTAACATTAAAATAATTTTTTAAATTACACATAATTTTTTATATTTAAAAAAAAATTAAAATTGTAAATGGTGAGAAAGTATAAAACCTTAGTAAGCGAACAGAGTTCTAAAGAACAAATTCTATTTTCAAACCCTCAATATACCCAAGAGTATACTTGATTAGGCATCAGAGTTTCAAGCAGTTCCTATAGTAAGAATTAAATTAGAGCACTTCAGTTGGAACGAGAAGTTCTAGAGAAAAAAAGTAAAATTAAATCATTTTTGACTTATTCATTATTATTTTGTATTAAAAATGTTCAAATTGGAAATTGTGGAAGTTCTACATTTCATACAACAATCAGTCTAATCGCGTAAGTATACGCACTTCTTAGTAAGGAATGGAGTTCTAAATTCCCAAAAATTTCCAAACCCTTAAACATTATTAATCAAAGTTCTAAGCGTTCCTACCGTTAAAATTCGATTTGGTGAGTTCAGATTAAACAAGAAGTTGTTGAGGACAAAAATAGTGTAAGTAAAATGAAGTACTACATGAGTAGATGTGCAAAAACTTTCGTAAGCGAATGGAGTTCTAAAAAACAAATTCTATATTTCCAAATCGTCAATAAACTAAAGAGTATTCTTGTTTAGGCATCAGAGTTCCAAAAATTTCCTACACTTGGGTGAGTTCTGTTGGAACGTGAAGTTCTAGAGGATTACTGCGTACCTAATTTTCAAGTAAACCCATGCCAATAAGTACGCTACATCAATTTTTTTTTAATTAAGCCGCCAAAATGCAATAAAAATTGAAACCTTATTGTTTAGTTTCTTAAAGTGCCGTAATAATTTTTCTATCTGAAAGTTATAATACACATCAGCGGTTTTCTGAAAAAATACACTTTAATAAATCATAATTTCGAAGAAATGTGTAGTGTGTAAGTGTAAAACGTAGCCATGTTTGTCATCATTACCAATCCTTTTAATACAAAACAAATAAAAATTGTGGGTAGTGACCCTTTAAACGCCTACTAAGATTACATTACCCAAAAACGTTAAAGTAATAGCCGTAAAAAATCGTGACTTTAATTTTCCTAATTGATGTACAAACATTAAACGAGGGGTTGTGTGTACATACACACACTCATATGCACTTAACAAAATAAAATAAGGGTTGTAACCCACAGCGCGCAGCATCCTTCTATTTATTAAAATAAAATTCGCCCATACATATATCAAAACCATATAACAAAGAATCGTTCAATTAATTTTAGTGAAGGAGCAAGTTGTGGGGTTGATTGTATAATGCGTGTATTATTAAGCAAACAACTAAAACCGCACCCTTATATAAACCTAACCCCCCGAAATGCATTAATGAAAATAAATGGATGTAAATAATTATTTAGAGAAGAGTTAGGATTGTTCGTTCTTCTGTATGAATATTTTTCGCACATCAATATTTTTACGATCATGTTTTATGGAGCCCATAAAGTTTTAGTGTTAATCGATTAAGTCAGGATAATGCCAGATCATGAAGATGAATGTTTAATGTTACACAGTCCATAAAATAATATTTATTGCGGTCTACAGCATAATTGTCTTTTGAAAATGATCGACAATTTTCTGGAGTTGTCAAAAGCATGTAGCGTTGCAATTGAACTTATATTGGGGAAACGGAATTAATGAAACAAATACATTGACTTCTAAGTCAATAAAATAAGGGTAAGCTTTTGAACAGATTTTTATACCCAGCGGTTTGAATATTAATAACAAGGATAATAATGATCTAACCAGTAGAAGTTTTGTAACGTGTAAATGGCTCTTTAGTTGAAAATAACATTTAGGATTGCTATAGTATTGAATTTATACGAAAAATACAGCTCTTTTAAACCCATACCAGATGTGATTGTTACAACTCGTAAAATTGTAAAGTAAATACCATGCTTTTGTGTAAGGACTTAAAACAGGTAAACATTTTTGCAATAACAATGAATCATAGAGAACTAATAAAATAACTTATTGTAGCCCATGGTAACGCGTGATATAAAACAATCATAAATACGTATCTATAACTTTAGGAAAAATACCAGATGTGATTCATCCTTGTAATGAACCCCTTTCTATAACAAATCCAAACGTAAGCATTGTCATACGAACTGTTTTATTAGCTTAAATGATTAAAATAAATAACTAGATCGAATCCGCAATCCAAAGTATAAAAAAAAACAAATAAATAGATAAATAAGCAAATAACTGGCTCTAATTTGTAATCAGAATTATTATAAATGAAAGTAATTAAATAATATTCTTTTCACGAATAAATAACAGCAAGTCGCGTTATCTAATCTAAATACAAATAGGAAGTTACTGAATAGATTTTTAACGGTTTGAATATTATTAATAAACAAATAATAATAATCTAAACAGTATAAGTTTGCAACGTGTAAAATGCCTCTTTAAAGAAAAAAAAGGCGCGTAAATAATGTTTAGGATAGCTATGACATTGAACTTTTACAAAAAAAAAATGGTTTCTCTAAAATCCATGCCGGATGATTGTTGAAACTCAAAGTCGTACCGACACAAATATAAAAATACAAAGGATGTGTCTATGCAGGTCAGATCCGTATTAAGTGGTAAGTTTTTGAACATTTTTTTTCATTGTTTTCAAATTTGAATGGTGATCCAACTTTTATTTTTGGTACAATATTCCTCTGGAAATGCGTCAAAGATACAAAACGTTGCCCAAAACAGAACGCTGCAGGAGTGATGAATACGAACAACGAAATGGTATGGGACGATTGTGAAGTGAGGAAATGCTGGTAGGAATATTTCGAAAAGCTATTCAGTAGTGAGAGTTAAATAAGCAAAAGGTAGAAGGTATTATGCATGAAACTGAGAAGGATATTGGAATAAATGAGGTAGAGAAAACGGTAGGAAGGTTGAAAAACGGCAAGGAGCAGGCGTAGATGAAATCACTGGTGAAATGCTAAAGTATTGGGGTGCAAAGCTTATATGAAGATTGTGTAAATTATTCAATGTATGCCTTACGTGTAGAAAAGTGTCGAGGGATTGGAAGAGCGCGATCATTGTACCACAGTATAAGGGTAGAGGGAACACGAGTGATTGTAAGAACTGCAGAGGGATAAGTTTGCTCAGCGTGTCTGGTAAAGTATTTGGAAGAATACTGATTGATAGAGTACGAGAAACTACACAATCTAAGATGTGGGATGTGTAAGGTGGCTTCATGCCAGGGAGAGGATGTGTCGATCAGATGGTTGCTCTCCAGCAGGTGATCGAAAAGTGTTTAAGGGTAAAAAGGAAGCTGCACCGTGCCTTTGTAGATCTGGAGAAAGCATACGACAGAGTGAATAGGGAGAAGCTGTGAGAAATATTAAATGAATATGGCGTAAATAAAGGTCTAATACATGGAATAAGGGCAGTATACAACGGTAGTCGGGCATGTGTTAGGGTGAGAGGAGGTGTGAGAAAATACTTTAATATTGAGCAAGGAGTGCGACAAGGCTGTGAGATGTCACCGTGGTTGTTCAATGTATACATGGATAAATGTGTTAGACAAGCATGTACTGAAACAAATAGTGTAATGGTTGGTGACGTAAATGTACAACTTCTGGTGCATGCAGATGACACAGTCTTATTAAGCGACAGTGTGGATGAGCTACAAACCGCTCTGAGGAAGTTTGATACAATCGGGAAGGTGGAAAGGAGAGTAGAGTATTTACTCTGCAAGATGAAATTATGGAGCAAGTGGACGAGCTGGTATATCTGGGTAGAATGTTTACTGCAGATGGTACAATGGAGGGCAAGATTGGATGAAGGATCAATGCTGGAAGGAAAGTATGTGGACGATAATGAGAAACGAAAGCATGAGCCTAGCTGCGAAACGAGCAATCTATAATGGCGTGTTTGTCCCATCAGTACTGTATGGAAGTGAGACATGAGTATGCCAAAAAAAAAGCACGAACGAAAAATAAATGCCGTGGGTATGAGATTCCTGAGAAGCGCATGTGGTAAAACGAGAAGGGACAAGGTAAAGAATAAATGCATAATGACGGAGTGTAGCGAGGAAAAAACGATGATGGATAGATATAAAAGTAGTACATTACATTGGTTTGGTCACATTGACAGAATGAACAACGCAAGATTCATGAAGCAAATATATGTTGGTGAGATTAGAGGAAAGACAGGGCCTGGTAGGCCGCGTAAAACTTGGTTGAATGTATGATAAAGGAGTTTTAAAACTAAAAGGGCATGTCAGAGACAATGTATGAATCTTGCGGAAGCTAGGGAGGTATGCGGAGATAGGAAAGCATGGGGAAAGATTCTGAATGAAAAATAAATAAGAGGCAGGGATTGTTTTGCGTAACCCGCAAGGGAATGGCGTGAAGGTTAATTTAAGCTAAGTTAAAGGAAAACGGGAAATCAACAAAATGATGGTAAGTCACAAACGGTCTGTTTTATGAAGTCAAGTTCGCTTATAACATTATAGTAGTTTGCATACAAGCTTAAATGTTTAGAATAGTTAAGTTTAACATCTTTCGCAAGAGAACTCCAATTCCAACGAACTCTTTTGTGCTTCAGCGCGACTGTCTAGCTTTTACCAATAAAAGCGTTATTTTATAACTCTTTAACTCGATCAAAATACATAGGCATCACAAAATTTCTGTCATAATGTTACAACCTAAGAATATTTTAACTGCGTTGCATTTTTCCGGGTTTCCGAGTAACTGTCATAATTTATTTTGTCAATAGTCTTAAGCTTGTAACTTTAATACACGAACAACTTAGGTACACTATAGAACTTCTTTATTTAGTTCTTTTGAGCTTTAGCATCAGTTAAAATGTGATAAAGGCTTACATTTAATTGTAAAAAGGGTAATCTGGAAATACTACAAAATCCAAGAACTTGGTTGAACTCCTCGAACTCTTTGGTGCCTTACCTTTTTTGTCAAAACGATGCGCAAAGTTGTTATCTAACTTTGACACTTAATAACTTCAGACTACAAAGCTTAAGAATTCCACTAAATGTTTTACATGTTTGACCACATGTAAAATGTAGAAAACTTAGGCTCCGCAGAACTCTTCCAGTTTTTAAAGTGACGTGAACCTCCGATGAATTCTCGTGCTTTAAAGTAATTACATTTTTGTTAAAAAAACGTTATTTTGTAACTTTAAAAACAATAAAAATACACATTACGAAACTTACGAACTTGCACTTTGTCATAACGTTACAACCTAAGTCCGTTACGTTTTTCAAAGCGAGTGACTGTCTCAATTTATTTTGTCAATACAAATCTTAAACTCATCACTTTAATGTACAAATAACCTAGAAATACTACAACGCAGGAGAATTTCTTTGAACTCTAATGAGTTATTTTGTGCTTTAGAACCTATTACTCTTTTGTTATAATGTAACAAAGCCGAACTCCGTTGAACTCTTTCGAGTTTCAGCGTAAATGTTTTGAATTAACTATCAAGACGGACAATCTAAAAATACTACAAAGCTCAAGAACTTCTTTAACTCCTCCTCAAACTCCTTAGTGTTTTAAAATGAACTCCAAAGAACTCTTTTTATTAAAACAATTTTCAAAATAGATTTCTAACTTTTTCTATTAAATAAAACATTAAACCCAATTTCAGAATGTCAAATTTTTGGCACAGCGTGACGTTACAACATGTAAGTAAAAATTTTTGGCATAGCGTGACGTTAGAACATGTAAGTAACTACTTCGTTGAACTCCGCTGAACTATTTCAATATAGTCTAGAAATACCACAAAATCAATAACTTCTTGAATTCCTTTGTACTTCGTCCAACTTCGCCGAACTATTTCAATCTAGAAATACCACGAAAGCCGAGAACTTCTAGAACTCCTTTGTATTTTACATGCCTTACATTCTTGACAAAATGTAAAATGTAGAAACATAGAAAACTTTCGCAAAACTCTTGCAATATTCACAGTAACAACTTGGAACTCCAATGAATTTTTTTTATTAAAACAATTTTCAAAAAGTGGTTTTCTAACTTTCTCTACTAAATAAAACATTAAACTCCATTTTAGATGTCGCATTTTAGGCATAACGTGACGTTAGAACATGTAAATAGTTCGTTGAACTTCGCTGAACTAATTCGGGCTTTTGAGTAACTGCCTTGATTTATAACCTTGAAATCTAATAACAATAAACACTACAGAACTTAAAAACTCTAGTGAACCACTCATATGGCAGAATAAATATCATATTTTTGGTAAAATGTAAACTGTAGAAAATAGCAATTTTTTTAAAATCTGCTGAACTCTTCCAGACTTCACAGAACAATCTAGAAATATTAAAACATTTGAGAACCAATGAACTCCAGTGAACTCTTTCGGATACTAAACTTTTTATTGAAAGTGATTTCGACTGAACCACTTGTATTTTAGATTATGTGCCAAATATTTAGTTTAAGGTAACAAGTACTTCCTCGAACTTTTTAGAGCATCAAAGTAACTGCCTTGATTTAATTATCAAAACGGATAATATTGAAATATTACAATTTTCAAACTTTTTTGAATTCCACGAACTACTTGGTGTTCTATTTTAATTTTTTGTCAAAACGATCCTCACAGTTGTTTTCTAGCGTTAAAACCTATTGACAATGCAGACTCTATGAAACTTAAGAACTTCACTGAACCATCAGAATAAATGTTTTACACTTATAGCAAAATGTAAAATATATAAAACTTAAGAATTGCATCGTTTCACAGTACCAATCTCGAAATAAAACACTTAAGAATCACTGAACTCCAATGAACTCTTGCACTCTACAGCAAGCATTTTCTTTTTCTTACTAAATGGCCTTCAGTGGTTTTCGAACTGTACCATTATGAAATGGCCTTCAGTGGTTTTCGAACTGTACCATTATTCAACTTAGGAGCTCCATTGAACTCCAGTGAACCTTTTACACATTAGAATAAATGGTCTGTTTTATGAGGTCAAGCTCGCTTATACCATTACAGTGGTTTGCATTGAAGCTCACATATTTAGAATTGTTGAGTTTAACATGTTTCGCAAGAGAACTCCAATTCCAACAAACTCTTGTCAGCGCAACTGCCTAACTTTTTAACCCAATAAAAACTCTTTGCTTTTTTCGTGCTTGTCTGTCTACCACAACGTTACAATCTAAGAATATTTGAACCAGGTTTCCGAGTAATTTCAACTTTAATGTACGGACAACCTAGGAACACTACAGCACACGAGAGCTTCTTTAGACTCCAATGAGTTCTTTCGTGCTTTAGAGACAGTCAAGATGCTACAAAGCCTTACTTGAACTTCGCTGAACTCTTTTGGGTTTCAATTTAATTATCTATTCCGGTCTTGATTTAATTATCAAAACGGATAATCTTAAAATATTACGAAACTCAAACTTTTTGAACTCCTGGAACTCCTTGGTGTTATATTTAAATTTGTCAAAATGATCCTCACAGATGTTTTCTGTTCACACCTAATACCAATGTAGACAACACTAAACGTACGAATTCCACTGAATCATCAGAATAAATGTTTATACATTTTATCAAAATGTAAAATGTAAAATATTTAAGAATTTCACCGCTTCACAGTATCTGAACGCCAGTGAACTCCTTTGCACTCTAAAGCAAGCACTCTTTTTATTAAAATCGCCTTCTGTGGTTTTCTGTTTCATTATTAAGCTTAAGAACGCCAGTGAAGCATTTACATTTTCGAATAAATGTAAAATTTTTGACTAACGTGACACTAGAACAACAAAGCACTTCTTTCAACTCTTCCGAGATTAAAACTAACTAACTGTCTTAATTTAATTATGAACTACAGAACTCCATAACTTCATTAAACTCCTCGAACGCCTTGTTGCTTTAAATAATATTTTACTTTCTTGTCAAAATGACTCTCAAGTTGTTTTCTAACTTTGATACCTTGTCGCAATAAAGAACTCCACTGAGCCATTCGTAATGTCTTATTTTTGGAAAAATTTAAACTATAGAAGATTAAAAGATTTCATCTAGAAATAAAACACTTAAAAACCACTGAACGGGCGCTGATTGGTTTTCTAATTTTGTCTACTAAATAATAACTAAACATTAACATAAGAACTCCACTAAACCATTTGTACTTTAGAATCTCAAATTTTTTACTAATGTGACACTAGAATACCAAAGTACTTCTTTGAACCCTGCCTAATTTAATAATCAAAGCGAACAATCTAGTTAGTATACTACAAAACTCTAGAACTTCTTTAAATTCCCCGAACTTTGTCAAAACGACCCTCAAATTGTTTCCTTACCTTAATACCTAATAACAACATAGAGACTTTGTACAAAGAGTCTAAAGACTTCGTACTCACAGCCCGTTCAGTGGTTCTTTGTTTTATTTCAAGCTTGTTACTGAGAAGCCTGGAAAAGGTAGCGAAGTTTAAAAAAATTCTATAGTTGTCTACATTGTACCTTTTTTTCCAAAAGTGCAATACATTACGAACGGTTCAATGGAGTTCTTATGTTTTGTGGTGTCTCTATGTTGTTATTAGGTATTAAGGTAAGAAAACAACTTGAGGATCGTTTTGACAAACAAGGAAGATATTATATAAAGCACCAAAGAGTTCTAGAGTTTTGTAGTATATTAGATTGTTCGCTTTGATTATTAAATTAAGACAGTTAATCTTAAGTTGGAAAGAGTTCGAAGAAGTACTTTGTTATTGTAGTGTCACATTAGTACAAAATTTGAGATTCTAAAGTACAAAAGGTTTACTGGAGTTCTTATGTTAATGTCTAGTTATTATTTAGTAAAAAAAATTTGAGCCTGCTCAGTGGTTCTTAGGTGTTTTATTTCTAGATTGTTATTGAGAAGCCTGAAAAAGTTGTACGAAGTTTAAAAGAAATATTTTAGTCTTCTATATTTTACATTTGTCCAAAAATGGTTCAGTGGAATGTCTCTTTATTGCTACAAAGTATCACAATTAGAAAACAACTTGAGAGTATTTTGACAAAACAGTAAAATATTATTTAAAGCAACAAGGAGTTCGAGGAGTTTAATGAAGTTCTGGAGTTCTGTAGTTGATAAGTAAATTAAGACAGTTAATTTTAATCTCGGAAGAGTTTAAAGAAGTGTTTTGTTGTCCTAGTGTCACGTTAGTCAACAATTTGACATTTATTCTAAAATACAAAGGCTTAACTGGTGTTCTTAAGTTTAATAATGAAACAGAAAACCACAGAAGGCGATTTTAATAAAAAAAGAGTGATTGCTTAGAGTGCAAAAGAGTTCACTGGAGTTCAGATACTGTGAAGCGGCGATATTCTTAAATCTTCTACATTTTACATTTTGATAAAAATGTAAGAACATTTATTCTGATGGTTCAGTGGTGTTCCTACGTTTAGTAGTGTCTACATTGTTATTAGGTTTGAACGTTAGAAAACATATGTGAGGATAGTTTTGACAAATTTAAATATAACACCAAGGAATTCGAGTTAAAAAGTTTGAGTTTCGTAACTTCTTGCGGCTTCAGAGTAACTTCCTTAATTTAATTATCAAAGCGGACAGTCTAGAAATACTACTAAACTCAAGAACTTCTTAAAACTCAAAATGGTCCCCAATGTTGTTATCTAACTTTGATCGTTAATAACAGTATATAAATACTACAAAACTTAAAAACTAAACTAATCCATTAGTTCTTTAGAATAAATATTTTTGGCAAAATGTAGCACTACAATACAAGACTTTCATTAATTTCCAACAACCGCCTTAAACTTCACAGAATCCTTTCGGGCTTAGACTAAATACGTTACTTTTTATCAAAAGTCATCAACATTGTGACAGAAATCATTATTCCTAATTTTTGTCTCAGAATTCCGACTTATTTTGGAATTCTGGGATAAGCCAGAATTTTTCCATTTATTTCAAAATATTATAAACTACTTTTTGAATTTTGAGAAATCAAAGAAGTTAGAATTTTGAGTTTTATCTGAGAATTCTGAACTGGAGCTTGAGATAAGTGAGAACCATACCTTTTTGTCGGAGTATATATTTGTTTAATTCTGAAGTAAGAGTCAAAATTCTGACGTACCTCAGAATTCTGAGAAGTCTGAATTTTACTTTTCCTTCTTAATTTTATGAAATATTTTTTTACACACTGAGTTAAAATTAAAAATTTTGACTTTTATCTTAGGAATTATTAGTTTGTCAAAATTCAAAGTTCTTCACTCAGAATTCCTAGTTCTATCTCAGAATTGTGACCTATTTTAATATTCTGGGACAAAACAAACTTCTAAGTCAAAATTCTGAAATACAATTTTGCCTTTTGGTTCATAGCTTTATAAACTTAATTTTTGTCATTCTGAAAAGTCAAGATTTAAAAATAAGTCAGAATTCTGATAAGTGATCATTCCTAGTTCATCTGAGAATACTGGGATGTTTTTATTTTAAAATGTTATTGTTATTTTTGTGAAGTCAAAATTCTAAAAAATAATTCTTAGTTATCAATATCCTGAGAGAAAAATCAGAGTTTTATTTCTAAATTCTACCATAAATTACAGTCATGCGATAAAATTCAAAATTCTGAAAACGAAGAAATTTGAAATAAGCCAGAATTTTGTCTTTTATTTAATAAATTTTATTTTTACATTTTGAGATAAAAATTGATTTTATCTCAAAACCTTGATATAATTATGAGAATTATCCTTTATCTCAAGAATTCATAATTATCAATATTCTGAGATAAAAATCAGAATTTTGAGTTTAAATTCTGATATAAATTAATTAATACATTCTGAGATAAAAATTAGAATATTTAGTTTATCTCATAACCTTGACATATCTTAGAATTATGAGATAAAACTCAAATTCTAACTAATCTCAGAAATTTTGAGTGATGAAATTTGTGAGATGTCATAATGTTGAGTTTCATTACAGAATTCCTAGTTTTATCTACAATTCCGACATTTTAGGACTCTGGGACAAGTTAATATTCTAAAATGTCAGAATTCTGAAGTTTATCAAAATTGTGATGTTAAGGCAAAATTATGAAATACAATTTTGTCGTTTGGTTCATAATTTTATAACCTTAAGTTTCTTAATTCTGAGATGTGAAAATTTATAAGTTAGAATTTTGGCATTTAACTTCTGAGAAGTCAGAATTTTGAATTTTATTTCAGAATTTAAATTTTTGAGTTTTCATAATTCTGAGAAGTCAATATTATATTTCAGAACTCTCCGAAAAAACTCTGAAATAATTAAAATTACTGAGATGTACAAATTTTTGCCAATATTTCAAAATTCTATAAAATTATTTTCATAAATTTTGAGATACGCCAAAATTGTTAACATCTTGGGAATTCGAAATTATTAGAATTCGCAATTGTCGAAATTCTAAGATAAAAATAATTATGGATTTTGTTTCATAAATCTCATAAAATTAACTTAAACTTTAAGATAGAGAAATCTGAGTTGTCACAATTCTAATGTAAAAATCGTAATTCTAAATTATAACTCAAAATTCTAACTCATCAAGAATTATTGTGTTATTTGAGAATTCTCTTATTTCAGAATTCTCGGGCAAGTAAAAATTTTGTTTTATTTCTAAATCCCGACATAAATTAGAATTCAGAATTCTGACAATTGAGATAAGTCGAACATTTGTTTTTATTTAATAAATTTAATTTTCATCCTCTGAGACAAAAACTAAAATATTGACTTTATCTCAGAATCTTGATATAATCATCAGAATTATCAAATAAAATCTTATAAAACTATTTCAAAATTCTATTTATCTAGAGAATTCAAAATTCTGAAATAAAAATCTTAGTTCTGAGTTATACAGGGTGACCCAAACTCGATGGCCAAAACGAAAACAGCTGATTCCTCTGGCCAAAAGGAACAAAAAATTGTTAATACAGGGTGTGTCTATTGTTGATGGTTTCCAAGATGTTAACTTTTTCTTAATTTTTTCTATTTCGTGGACTTATTTTTTAAATCACGCTGTATCTTCCAAACTAGAAGAGTTACAAGAAAACACATTAGGAGAAATTTGTAGAAGATGAAATTGCCTTAAAGAATATTGAATTCATTCGAGACAAACTCATCATTCAACATTTTTAATGACATAATGAATTCAGAAATGATTTTTTTCCAAGAGGAATATTTTTCCAATAGAGATGGATTTGATACATGGCCGATAAAGGAAAAACTTTCTTTTTTCATAAGCTTCACAACGATATGAAAAAAACTTATGGTTGACGTACTAATTACTGAATTGTTACAGGAATACGCCTCAGGAAAAACTTTTAGAGAATAAAATTACCTTCAAAAATATGGTAGAGTAGATGAGAATTGACGATTTGTCCCTCACTTTTCAATCAATCTGTACATTTACGGCAAGAAATACGTCTCCTTTACTGATATCTTTTCATCACCGTAGCAACGACTTGACATTAGTAAGTTAGTTGTCAAAATTAGTTTGCTATCACAGTTTTGCTGATTTTAATACGAGTTCTTTCTGTTGTAGTGATATTGTAATTTAGTTTTTGAGTCGTTCTTGTTCTTGTTATTATTATTGTTCTTGTTCGTGTTCGTGTTGTCCTTCCTGAGTCACGTTTTCAAATGAAGAATATGCCGATATTCATTATTATAATGGTGTTGCCCAAGGGAATGCGAGTGAGGCTGTTCGACTGTATGCAGCTGCTTTCCCAAGAAGAATTCATCCAGAAAGGAGAGTTTTCTCTAGAGTACACACTGCTCTAAGAGAGAGAGGATCTTTTAGGATCCTAAGAGATCAAGAGGAATTTCATAATGTTGAGAGGATTGTAAAGAACCAGCGTCCTGTACGTATGTGTTTTAGAATAAATTAGGTGCGGACCATCCTGTATGTAAGATTTCATAAGTTTACGCGATATTGCACAACGAATAATTTATTCATCACCGCTGACGTGTATTTCTAAGAAACCGTAAGTTTCTGCACGTCAGAACGATTTTAACCAATCACATAACGGCCTTCCCCGCACGGTAGCCACGAAGCCGCCCACAGATGCACCTTTATAAACTCACGACGCGCATAAGAATGAATCGATGAATCTCCGTAGATTCAAGTCAAGCCGTTCCAGAAACCAGTAGCCGCAGCCGCTCCGTTTGCTTAGTGTAAGCACCGACCTGTTGTTCACCGACGAAGAGTCCTTCGCGATCTGGCGATAACGCGCACCACGACGCACCGGGCAACCTAAAGTTCAATTCTGTACTGCTATTGATAGACACGTAAGTTGTAAAGTTATACAATCTAACAATTTACACTCAAACACTACAGACCGTAAATAATTCCGGGCTGAGCCTCCAGGAGTTATACCAAATACACCTAGAGTCACGCAGGGTAGATCCCGACGTCAACTCGCAGATACAAAGTACACTAGCACCTGGAGTGCCACGAAGGGTAGATCCCGTCGTCACTCGCCACTACAAAGTACACCTAGAGTCACGCAGGGGTAGCCCCCGCCGTATCTCGCAAAGACTTGAGGGTGACGGGTTGTTACAGGGCTGTAAAGACCTACGACCTTTCTCTTAGTATATCCAGTAAAGACAGGCCGTCGCCTACGTCTTCTGGGCATTACTGAAATTCCGCTCGAAACTCATACACTACCTACAGACAAACACAATAACCATACACAGTGTCTGTGAATCGCAGAAGAGTACCTCCATAATCTATAGTATAATAAATTTGTCGTCCACCGAACCATCGTAAATACCTGGTGCACGAACGTTTGTAAATAAATTAGAGAGTACGTAGATTTTTCTATCTTTACGTAAACCGATTAGAGTAGTTTTAATATTAAGTAGTTTTGATCCCTTGATTAATTATAAATAATTAAACTTAGTATAGAGATCAGTAATTAATTTAGTTAGATAAATAATCTAATTACCTACATTAAACCGGTTATAATTAGAGAAAGACCGGCCCGAGATCTCGCGTTTGCCTACGCGCCTTTCGCGTGTATTATTTCCCGAGAGGACATCCTTGCTTCAGCGCTCCAGAGTTACTAAAGTCTAAGTACGATATCGATTTTCTCAATCCCCACACCGACTCGAGTTCATTGCGCTGGCGCCCCGACCAACAACGGTATCAAGAGTAACGCTCTCGCTACTGTACATGCAGGACCGTAATCTAAATTTTACCTCTTAGGTAAGGAATAGATTAAAAAGACTATCTTTGTTCACAGAAGCGACTTCGCACACAGTGACGGGCCGCCAACCAGGAGAACCAGCCGCCAGACCCGGACAAAGAAGTTCCCCGATACATTTTGTTAATTACCTTTTTATTTTATTTATTGTTGATATTTCTTTAATATACATTTTAAAAATGCTTTACGGTTTTTATTTAAGGTTACAGTGTTAAGCCCATCCAGTACTTACTACGAACCACACCCCGTTTATAAAATAAACCCGATTGAGCAAAGCCGAGGCAAAGTAAAACCGCGTTGGGTTACCAAACCAGAAGGGCGCAATATAAGTATAGCACCCAAAAGTAGGGGAGCATTATAGGATTGCGAGTCAGGCTGCTAGACTGTATGCAGCTGCTTTCCCAAGAAGAATTCATCCAGAAAGAGGGGTGAGATCTGGAGATCTTGGAGGCCACGCCACTGTACCACCTCTTCCAATCCAACGTTGGGGATAATGTTCGTTTAGCCAATCTCTCACACCTCTTCCGTAGTGGGCAGGACAACCATCAAGTTGAACCCACATATCTGCCCTTGTTGCCAATGAAACCTCCTCCATCAATTCAGGGAGGTTTTCTTGAAGGACATTCAAAAAATTCACTGAATTGACTCTATCTGGCAGAATATATGGACCAATAAGTTGATTGTTGAGTAAACCAACCCAAACATTAATTTTGAACTGGTGTTGAAAGCTATTTGGTCTTATAGTATGTGGGTTCTCATGTGCCCAGACGTGCGTGTTATGGATATTGAAGATGCCTGACCTTGTAAAGGTGGCCTCATCCGCCCACAAGAATGCTTTTTGGAAATCTCGATCATTCCTAACTGAATTGAGATACCATTGGCAAAACTCAATCCGCCGACCTAGATCTCCATCTAAAAGTTCTTGAACTCCCGTCACGTGATACGCACGTCTTCCGTCAGCCTTAAGAGTTCTCCGTATTGTTTCTCGTGGCATCTGTAATACATTGGATGACCGCCGCAAGCTAGTCTCAGGATTTGCTTCGAAATGCTGGATTACGTCGTCAATCCTCTCAACATTATGAAATTCCTCTTGATCTCTTAGGATCCTAAAAGATCCTCTCTCTCTTAGAGCAGTGTGTACTCTAGAGAAAACTCTCCTTTCTGGATGAATTCTTCTTGGGAAAGCAGCTGCATACAGTCGAACAGCCTCACTCGCGTTCCCTTGGGCAACACCATAATAATAATGAATATCGGCATATTCTTCATTTGAAAACGTGACTCAGGAAGGACAACACGAACAAGAACAATAATAATAACAAGAACAAGAACGACTCAAAAACTAAATTACAATATCACTACAACAGAAAGAACTCGTATTGAAATCAGCAAAACTGTAATAGCAAACAAATTTTGACAACTAACTTACTAATGTCAAGTCGTTGCTACGGTGATGAAAAGATATCAGTAAAGGAGACGTATTTCTTGCCGTAAATGTACAGATTGATTGAAAAGTGAGGGACAAATCGTCAATTCTCATCTACTCTACCATATTTTTGAAGGTAATTTTATGCTCTAAAAGTTTTTCCTGAGGCGTATTCCTGTAACAATTTAGTAATTAGTATGTCAACCATAAGTTTTTTTCATATCGTTGTGAAGCTTATGAAAAAAGGAAGTTTTTCCGTTATCGGCCATGTATCAAATCGATCTCTATTGGAAAAATATTCCTCTTGGAAATTTGTCTTGGGATTTGAAAAAAAATCATTTCTGAATTCATTATGTCATTAAAAATGTTGAATGATGAGTTTGTCTCGAATGAATTCAATATTCTTTAAGGCAATTTCATCTTCTACAAATTTCTCCTAATGTGTTTTCTTGTAACTCTTCTAGTTTGGAAGATACAGCGTGATTTAAAAAATAAGTCCACGAAATAGAAAAAATTAAGAAAAAGTTAACATCTTGGAAACCATCAACAATAGACACACCCTGTATTAACAATTTTTTGGCCAGAGGAATCAGCTGTTTTCGTTTTGGCCATCGAGTTTGGGTTACCCTGTATATCAGAATTCTGACGTAAATCTAAATTCTGAGATACAATTTTGCTTTCATAATTTTATAAGCTTATTTTTTTAATTCTGAAAAGTGAAAATTTAGAATTTAGAATTCTAACATCTAACTCAGAATCCGGAGAAGTTACAGTTTTGCCTTTTATTTCAGAATTTGATAATTTTTTTTAATTAACACAACAAACTTCTGCCTTCTTAAATTCTTGAGTTTTCAAAATTCTGAGATAAAACAGAGTTCAGAATTCTCGAATAACATTCTGGCATAATTCAAAATACTGAGATGTCAAAATTAGAAATTGGTAAAATTCTAAAATAAAAATAATATTTCTGAGCATTATCTCACAAAGCTCATAAAATTAACTTAAATTTTACGATACGAGAAATCTGAGTTTTCAAAATTCTGAGATAAAAATCGTAATTTCGAGTTGAAACGCAAAATTCTGAGTTATTTTAGAATTCTCGGACAAGTCGCGAGTTTCATTTCTAAATCTTGCCATAAATTAAACTTATGAGGAAAAACTCAAAATTCTGACAACTCAGAATTGAGATAAGCCGTTTCTTATTTAACAAGTTTAACTAAGATAAAAATTAGAATATTGAGTTTATCTCAGAATTTAAAAAAAAATTATTTTTTGTATTTGGAAATATGTCAAAATTCTGCCTTGTCTAGGGAATTCAAAATTGTCAGAATGCAGAAATCAGAGTTGTATTTCAAAATTGTGACGTAAGTCAAAATTCTGAGATACAATTTTATTATAATTTTTTAACTCTGAAAAGTGAAAATTTAGAACTCTTACATGTAAGTCAGAAAGAATCCTGAGAAGTCAAATATTTGTCTTTTATTTCAGAATTTGATAAAAATATTTTTTTAGATTAAGAAAAGTCAAACTTCTGACTTCTTAAATTTTTGAGTTTTCAAAATTTTGAGATGTAAGAGTTTCATTTCAGAATTCTCCTGTTGACATAATTCAAAATACTGAGATGTCAAAATTTACACATTTACACTCAAAGTTACCTTTTTAATTCTGGGAAGTCAAAGCTTTAAGATGTCAGAATTTTGCCTTTTATTTTAGAATTTAAGTTTTTGTTTAATTCTGAGACAAGTCAAAATTTAAATTCTGACGTACAACTACGAATAGAGAGATCTCAGAATATTTCCTTTTATTTCCAAAATTTACAAAATTAAGTTTGTTATGCCAAAATTCAGACAATTTGAGAAGTAAAAGATCTGCCTTTTATTCCATAATTTTATGAAATTTATTTTTTACCATCTTAGAGAAAATTTAAATTCTGAAAAGTCAGAATTATGATTCTTCTCAGAATTCTTTGATAAAACTCTGAGATAAGTCTGAACTTGGTCTGTTTCAGAATTTTATAAAATTAATTTTTTAATTTTCAGAGAAGTCAAAATTCTGACCTCAAAAATTGTTAACATTTTGACATATAACTCCGAACTATGACCTTTACATGACAACTCTGCGCTATATAATAAAAAAATAAAAATTTTTAGATGTCAAATTCGGGCTACAGAGACTAACGAGTTTTCAAAATTTGGAGTCAAATCAGAACTCTGACATAAATCAGAATTCTGCGATAATTCAAAATTCTGATCTCACAATTTTAACGTTAAGTCTCAATCTTATAAATTTAATCTTTTTTTCGTTGTGGCCTTTCTCTACGCCTTCGTAAATATCAGATAAATGCTGCTTTCAGATTTTTATCTGATTTGATGGCATACTTACGAAAAATCTTACAAACATTCTATATTAATTCTTTAATTAATTTGAATGTTGATTTACTTTTTTAAAAGTTCTCAAACGTTTCTCTTTCCAATTTAAAAACCTTCCACGATACACGCAAAATCAATAAACACTAATATGTAGAATCACAGTATTTTTAGAATACCTTTCTACCCAATAATTTCGTACATAAAAAGTCAATTATGAAAAAATTTTAGCAACACTTCGAGGTCATTTCGAAATACCAAGGTAGACTTGTACCAATATTTAACATCGATATCTGTTTACACCTAATATCACGTTAAACCGTTACCAAGCAAGTTCTACTTTCACATTTGTAGACTATTTGCAATAGCGTTACTTTGTAAAGAGGCACAAAAAATAACATTCGTTTCTTTTATTGCCCTTCCTTCTTCAAGAGGGACTTTTACGTTTATTGATAGCGCGCATACCCAATTACCGGAGATACACGAATTGAATTTCAATCTAATTTTATAGCAAGAAAAAGGCAATTCGATTACTGATCCTGCAGTATCACAAGAATTACTTCCGATTTACGATTTCTGTCCAGATCGAAGGACCAAATAATTACGAATAAATATAAACACACACCTTGCGTAGAATTTTAGGAATTTGTATGAATTATAACAGTACAAGGTTTTAATTCAATGCTACCTGTCAGTCGTGGATGATTTTACTTTTAGGTGTATACGTTTTATTTTTACGTGAAACGAACTGAATCTAATAAGCTCGACTGGTTTTGGTAGTTTATATTTTACGCATGAAAACTGTCGACTTCCTTTATTATTGTTGTACGTGAACCCATTCTGTTATGCGTTTTTCACTGAATTAAAGAATATTCAATTACGTAGAAAGTATTTTTAGCACAAAAAATTAGTAATTATAGATATGCTGCGCGCCTTAATGCCTCCAGCAATAGCGAAAACTGGTTCGAAGTTCAATTTGCACAACACATCTTTAAGTTTGTTTCTTATGATAATAAAGCCAAAATTTAACATTTCGTGCATGTAGATGGTTTGTAACTCTAGAAAGTTCAGAAGATACAATTCAAAAACACTTTCAACTTTATCTTATTTGAGAAGAGAAATATTATTTCTAAAACACGGTATTAAGAAGCTCAGTTGTAGTTATATAGTTTAGTTCTTTAAAAAAAAATCTTTTAGTACCCTTTCTTTATAATAATTGAGTAATATTTATTTGATCTGATCTGACGCAGCTCAGTTGTAATTGAGCAATAATTTTTTAAGAAAGATTTATGTAAAATAACATGTAAATCCAGGAAGTTCCGATACACAAGCTTATATAGGGTAGTTGTTTCAAAAAAGTACTTTTACTATCCTTTCTTTATGATAATTGAGTAATATTTATTTGAAAAATGTATATGTAGATAAATTATGCAATCCAGGAAGTCTAAAAATCCAAGAAATATAACATTTCTGAAACACATTTGAAACAATTTTTTAAGAAATATTTAAGTAAAATAACACGTAAACCCAGGAAGTCCAGATACCCAAGGTTATATAATGTGTATGTACATAAATTATGCAATCCAGGAAGTCCAAAAATCCAAGAAATATAAAATTCCTAAAACACACGTAATACAGCTCACTTGAAATTGAGCAACAATTTTTTAAGAAATATATATGTTAAATAACATGTAAATCCAGGAAGTCCAGATATCCAAGGTTACATGGGATAGTTGTTTCAAAAAAGTGCATTTAACTATGCTTTCTTTGTAACAATTGAGTAATATTTACTTGAAGAATGTGTACGTGGATAAAGTATGCAGTCCAAAAATCCAAGATAAATGTTTAAAAATGCAAAATTTCTAAAACAAATTTGAAGTAGGTCAGTTATAACTAAGCAATCATTTTTTAAGAAAGTTTTATGTAAAATAACATGTAAACCCAAGAAATCCAGATACCCAAGGTTATATAGGGTAGTCGTTTCAAAAAAGTGTTTTTACTATCCCTTCTTTGTAATAATTTGGTAATATTTATTTAAAGAATGTGTATGTAGATAAATTATGCAATCCAGGAAGTCCAAAAATCCAAGAAATACAAAATTTCTAAAACACATGTGATGCAGCTCAGTTGTAATTGAGCAATATTTTTTAAGAAATATTTATGTTAAATAACATGTAAATCCAGGAAGTCCAGATACCCAAGGTTATATAGGGTAGTCGTTTCAAAAAAGTACTTTTACTATCTCTTCTTCGTAATAATTGAGTAATATTTATTCGAAGAATGTGTATTTAGATACATTATGCAATCCAGGAAGTCCAAAAATTCAAGAAATACAAGATTTCTAAAACACATGTGATGCAGCTCAGTTGTAATTGAGCAATAATTTTTTAAGAAATATTTATGTAAAATAACATGTAAATCCAGGAAGTCCATATACCCAAGGTTATATAGGGTAGTCGTTAAAAAGTACTTTCACTATCCCTTCTTTATAATAATTGAGTAATATTTATTTGAAGAATAAGTATGTAGATAAATCATGCAATCCAGGAAGTCCAAAAATCCAAGAAATATAAAATTCCTAAAACACATGTGATGCAGCTCAGTTGTAACTAAGCAATCATTTTTTAAGAAATTTTTATGTAAAATAACATGTAAGTCCAGGAACTCCAGATACCCAAGGTTATATGGGGTAGTTTTTTTCAAAAAAGTACTGTTAACTCTCCTTGTAGCAACTGAGTAATATTTATTTGAAGAATAGGTACGTGGGTACGCAGTCCAGGAAGTTCAAAAATCCAAGATAATACTACAAGAAGTGTAACATTTCTAAATCACATTTGAAGTAGCTCAGGTGTAATTGAGCAATAATGTTTTAAGAGATATTTATGCAAAATAACATGTAAACCTATGAAGTCCAGATACCCAAGGTTATATAGGGTAATCGTTTTAAAAAAGTACTTTTACTTCCCTTCTTTGTAATAATTGAGTAATATTTATTTGAATAATGTGTATGTAGATAGATTATGCAATTCAGGATGTCAAAAAATCCAAGAAATACAAAATTTCTAAAACACATGGGATGCAGCTCAGTTGTAATTGAGCAATAATTTTTTAAGAAATATTTAAGAAAAATTACAAGTAAACTCAGGAAGTCCAGATACCCATGATTATATGGGATAGTTGTTTCAAAAATGTACTTTTACTTCTTCCTTTGTAATAATTGACTAATATTCATTTAACGAATATGTGTGTAGATAAAGTATGCAATGCAAGAAGTCTAAAAATCCAAGAAATATAACACTTCTAAAACACATTTGATGAAGCTCAGTTGTAATTGAGCAATCATTTTTTAAGAAATATTTATGTAAAATAACATGTAAATCGAGGAAGTCCAGATATCCAAGCTTATATAGGGTAGTTGTTTCAAAAAAGTACTTTTACTATCCTTTCTTTATGATAATTGAGAACTATCTATTTGAAAAATGTATATGTAGATAAATTATGAAATCCAGGAAGTCTAAAAATCCAAGAAATATACAATTTCTAAATCACATTTGATGCAGCTCAGTTGTAATTAAGCAATAATTTTTTAAGAAATATTTATGTAAAAAAACATGTAAATCCAGGAAGTCCATATAACCAAGGTTATATAGGGTAGTCGTTTCAAAGAAGTACTTTTACTATCCCTTCTTTGTAATAATTGAGAAATATTTATTTGAAGAATGCGTATGTAGATAAATTATGCAATCCAGGAAGTCCAAAAATCCAAGAAATACAAGATTTCTAAAACACATGTGATGCAGCTCAGTTGTAATTGAGCAATAATTTTTTAAGAAATATTTATGTAAAATAACATGTAAATCCAGGAAGTCCATATACCCAAGGTTATATAGGGTAGTCGTTCCAAAGAAGTACTTTTACTATCCCTTCTTTGTAATAACTGAGTAATATTTATTTGAAGAATGCGTATGTAGATAAATTATGCAATCCAGGAAGTCCAAAAATCCAAGAAATACAATATTTATAAAACACATGTGATGCAGCTCAGTTGTAACTAAGCAATCACTTTTTAAGAAATTTTTATGTAAAATAACATGTAAGTCCAGGAACTTTAGATACACAAGGTTATATGGGGAAGTTTTTTTCAAATAAGTACTGTTAACTGTCCTTGCAATAATTGAGTAATATTTATTTGAGGAATAGATATGTGGGTATGCAGTCCAGGAAGTTCAAAAATTCAAGATAATTCTACAAGAAGAGTAACGTTTCTAAAACACATTTGAAGTAGCTCAGTTGTAATTGAGCAATAATTTTTTAAGCAATATTTATGTAAAATAACATGTAAATCCAGGAAGTCCATACACCCAAGGTTATATAGCGTTGTCATTTCAACAAAGTGCTTTTACTATCCCTTCTTTGTAATAATTGAGTAATATTTATTTGAAGAATGTGTATGTAGATAAATGATACATTCCAGGAAGTCCAAAAATCCAAGAAATATAAAATTCCTAAAACACATTTGATACAGCTCAGTTGTAACTAAGCAATCATTTTTTAAGAAATTTTTATGTAAAATAACATGTAAGTCCAGGAACTCCAGATACCCAAGGTTATATGGGGTAGTTTTTTTTCAAAAAAGTACTGTTAACTGTCCTTGTAGCAACTGAGTAATATTTATTTGAAGAATAGGTACGTGGGTACGCAGTCCAGGAAGTTTAAAAATCCAAGATACTACTACAAGAAGTGTAACATTTCTAAAACACATTTGAAGTAGCTCAGGTGTAATTGAGCAATAATGTTTTAAGAGATATTTATGCAAAATAACATGTAAACCTATGAAGTCCAGATACCCAAGGTTATATAGGGTAGTCGTTTTAAAAAAGTACTTTTACTTCCCTTCTTTGTAATAATTGAGTAATATTTATTTGAATAATGTGTATGTAGATAAATTATGCAATTCAGGATGTCAAAAAATCCAAGAAATATAAAATTTCTAAAACACATGGGATGCAGCTCAGTTGTAATTGAGCAATAATTTTTTTAGAAATATTTTAAAAAAATTACATGTAAACTCAGGAAGTCCAGATACCCATAATTATATGGGATAGTTGTTTCAAAAATGTACTTTTACTTCTTCCATTGTAATAATTGACTAATATTCATTTAACGAATATGTGTGTAGATAAAGTATGCAAAGCAAGAAGTCTAAAAATCCAAGAAATATAACACTTCTAAAACACATTTGATGAAGCTCAGTTATAATTGAGCAATAATTTTTTAAGAAATATTTATGTAAAATAACATGTAAATCGAGGAAGTCCAGATAGCCAAGCTTATATAGGGTAGTTGTTTCAAAAAAGTACTTTTACTATCCTTTCTTTATGATAATTGAGTACTATCTATTTGAAAAATGTATATGTAGATAAATTATGAAATCCACGAAGTCTAAAAATCCAAGAAATATACAATTTCTAAATCACATGTGATGCAGCTCAGTTGTAACTAAGCAATCATTTTTTAAGAAATTTTTATGTAAAATAACAGTCCAGGAACTCCAGATACCCAAGGTTATATGGGGTAGCTCAGTTGTAACTGATCAATAATAATTTAAGAAATATTTATGTAAAATAATATGTAAATCCAGGAAGTCCATATACCCAAGGTTATATAGGGCAGTCGTTTCAAAAAAGTACTTTTACTATCCCTTCTTTGTAATAATTGAGTAATATTTATTTGAAGAATGTGTATGTAAATACATTATGCAATCCAGGAAGTTAAAGAATTCAATATTTCTAAAACACATGTGATACAGCTTTGTTGTAATAGAGCAATATTTTTTTAAGAAATATGTATGTAAAATAACATGTAAACCCAGGAAGTCCAGATACCCAAGGTTATATGCGATAGTCGTTTCAAAAAAGTACTTTTACTATCCCTTCTTTGTAATAATTGAGTAATAATTATTTGAATAATGTGTATGTAGATAAATTATGCAATCCAGGAAGTCCAAAAATCCAAGAAATATAAAATTCCTAAAACAAATGTGGTGCAGCTCAGTTGTAACTAAGCAATCATTTTTTAAGAAATATTTATGTAAAATAACATGTAAGTCCAGGAGCTCCAGATACCCAAGGTTATATGGAGAAGTTTTTTTAAAACTGTTAACTGTCCTTGTAGTAATTGAGTAATATTTATTTGAGGAATAGGTATGTAGGTATGAAGTTCAAAAATCCAAGATAATTCTACAAGAAGGGAACATTTCTAAAACACAATTAAAGTAGCCCAGGTGTAATTGAGCAATAATTTTTCAAGAAATTTTATGGAAAATAGCATGTAAATCCAGGAAGTCCAGATATCCAAGGATATCAGAGTAGTGATTCCAGTGATATTTACTTGAAGTCCAATATAACTGTTTAAGAAATGTAACATATGTAAAACACTGTTGAAGTAGCTCGGTTGTAATTGAGAAATAATCTATTAATAAATTTTTATGTAAGGTAGCATCCAAGTCCAGGCACCCAAGGTTATAAAGGGTAGTAAAGTACCTTTAACTGTCCTGTCTTTTTAATAATTGACTAATATTTAATTCAAAGAATGTGCGTGTGGATAAAGTATGCAGTCCAGGAAGTCCAAGTAAAATAGCATTAGTCCAGGAAGTCCAGATACCCAGGTTGTATGGGGTAGTTATTACAAACAACTTTCAACTGTCCTTACTTTGTAATAATTGAGTAATATTTATTCAAAGAATGTGTATGTGGATAAAATATGCAGTCCAGGAAGTCGAAAAATCCAAGATAATTGTTCAAGAAATGTAAAATTTCTAAAACACGTTTGAAGTAACTCAGACGTAATTAAGCAATAATTGTTTTAAAATTTGTTATGTAAAGTAACAAGAAGTCCAGATACCCAAGGGTAATTGAAAAATATGTATGTGAATAAAGTATTCAGTCCAGGAAGTCCAAAATTCAAGATAATTGTTTAAGAAATGTTAAATTCATAGCTCAGTTGTAATCGTGAAATAATTTTTTTAAAAATTAGTATGTAAATCCTGGAAGTCCAGGTTTATTTGCAAAAATGACGGAATATCCGAATTCACAGAGAAACCAAGGGTGTGCCTTAGATACGTGGACGATACCTTCGTAGTTTGGCAACACGGCAAGCGTAAGCTAGATGAATTCCTAGATCATCTAAATAGCCGCGCACCCTCCATCAAATTCACAATGGAATTGGAGTCGGAACAAAAACTGCCATTCCTGGGTGTACTTGTACACAGGAATGACAACACTTTCGCGACAAGTGTATACAGGAAACCTACCCACACGGGGAGTTACCTACACTACAACTCCAATTACCACAAAAACGTGAAGTTAGGCGTAGCAAAATGCTTGTGCGACAGAGCAAAAACAATATGCTGAAAACAAGAGGATCTGAACATAGAAAAAGAAAATATCGCTAGAACTCTCAAAGAAAATGGCTACCCCGATCTAACACATAACCTAAACAGGGAAAGGGTAACCGAAAAAGAAGAACCTAAATATAAAGCGATAATACCATATACACAAGGTACCTCAAGACAAAATACGAAGGATAGGCAGCAAATACAAGATACGCACTGCCTTCAAATCGACCAGAACGCTCAGGGGAATGCTAACCAAAACCAAACCATACAATGAACATCAGAATTCCAAGAATTGTGTATACAACCTACCATGCGAATGCGGCAGAGCATGCATAGGAGAGAGCAGTAGACCACTCAAAGTGAGAACGAAGGAACATAAGAACAACGTCCGCAAGAGCGAAACAGAAAGATCAAGAATCGCCGGACATGTCTGGAACGAAGTCCACCGCATCCAATGGGATAACATACAGATAGTGGCAACGGACGAGAATACAACTCGCCGGAAACTCAAAAAAGCCACATACATCGCACTAGCAGAAAATCCAATAAGCCAAGCTAGTATAGAAATGAAACCCATATGGATTCCAATAATGCGCGAAGAGCTGAAGCGCAATAAACTTCTGCGCAAGAAGTTACGGCGCAACATGCGCAATAAACTTCTGCGCAACCACGAAAAAAGTTATATATATATATATATATATATATATATATATATATATATATATATATACATATATATATATATATATATATATATATATATATATATATATATATATATATATATAAATATAATATATATATATATATATATATATATATATATATATATATATAACTTTTTTTTTATTGGATTACTCAGTGGCTCAGTGGTAAAGGTGTCAGACTAGTAAGTGAAAGGTACCAAGTTCGAATCTGAGAGTAGTCAAGTGCTTGGGAAAAAATTATATATATATAACATATGAATTCGACTCAAGTGCAAAACAGTCCTTCTCAGGACTAAGCCTGATGACGAAGCAGAGTGCGCTTCCGAAACGTCGCGCTCAAAAAGCATAAACTGTGGAAATAGGCCGATGAACTCCACAAACTCGAATAGTACCTGTCATCACACGGACTATTAACAATAGCATCCACTACGTCTGGGTCTATTTCCTTAAGAATATTTTCTTGTTCAATTGTAAGCGGCGATTCGACATACATATTATTAATCTGCTGAGAGTCTGAGTTTGTACTTGGCAATTGTTCAACTAAAAAACTTAACCTCAAAATTTAGATTTTACTTTTATGTTAATTACCTATTTTACCTTTGGAAGTCACTCTTTAAATAGGAGGTTTATTAATGAATGGTTCTACGATTTTTTTATTTCTGGCTTATATCATATTTTTAAATACTATGCACAGCACCAATAAAAACGTTGTTTCACAATTATCAAAACTATGCACCAACTCATGCGACATCGGTATGAGAAACAACGAAAATTTAACCTTCAAATGCAGCGGATGTCCATATAAATATTTAGAGCGCCAAAAATGCATCGTGGTTTAAAACGGATGTCCATATACGTCTTTAGTGCACCAAGTATATGTGGACATCCGCTTAAAAAACTAATTAAATTTTTTATTTAAAGGAATTATACTCCCAAATTTTTTTTATTATATAATATCTAGAAATGCATTAAACGTATTTATTACAAAATTTGGACTTCCGACCTTTGTACACCAAGTGGAAGATAATTTGTTTAATACAGATGTAGAACATGCTTCAAATATCTCGCTTATAAGAGAAAAATAATATTTTGGAGCAAGTTTATGAAAAGCAAAAAAGTTAAATCGCTTAAGTCTCATGTAACATGTGCTTCATTATGACATTTTGGCGTGAATGACGTACGTAAGTCTAAGAAGTCCCGAGACCCAAATGAAAATCGGGAAGGTTAACTCATTAAACTGCACCTTCAAGCTGAAGCCTCAGATCTGTAAAATAAAATTTTTTTGGATTTTGCAAGAGAAGTGTAGGAAGTCCAAAAATCAAGGTTAAGAATCTAATTTATAATGTAGAGAAGTCCAGAAATCTAAGGTAAGTACAGGTAGTTTTTACAGAAAAGTGAGGCGCATACGTTAAAATTAGGGATACAAGAATTATTTTTGAATTCATAAGAAATTTTTTGGTGAAGAAAAAATGCACGCCCAGGAAGTCCTTACAACCAAAATAATATTTTGCCAAAGATGGTAAAATCGCTAAAACGCACGTTTCATTGTTTGAGTAACATTGCGTAATTATGCCAAAAAATATAATCGTTAAAACGAACATATGTGTCTGATTCGTAACATTTTTAGGATGGTTTTATACAAAGAAAGTTCACAGACCAAATATAGAGTGGATTTTTTCAGAAAAATAAAATCCGTAAAACCCATGTAATAAAAATAAGTTATAACAAATAAAAATATATGGATTGGACTTTGAACATTAAAACGGTAAATTTACACCACGGTCTAGCTCAGCAAGGTACATTGCTTACGAAACCTATTGTAGGTCGAGAGCTCAGGTTGTGAAGGAGGCAGAGATATGTCCATAACCATACTCATTTAGATTTCGTTAGGCGCCACTCAATTTTATACGTTAAATAATTAAAATACAACAAAAATTGAAAAAGTTGTACATTAATACCTCAGGTAATCTGGATAACACTAAACAGCTGTATTCATTTGTATATTTAATAAAACAAAATAATATCTGATTAATTTCAGCACAAAACCAACTAAAACAGTACTTCTCGTAAAGCTTTACGATATAAACTAATTAATTCCTAATTCAACACAAACTATACAAACATAAATAACTTATCTTTACATACAATTCAAAATGAAAGATGATTAACACTGTATACCTTTAACCTTTGACCTTTGTCAACAAACATTACAGTTACCTACAAGGTTACGCACTGAAATATTTTGATCTCAGAAAACATTAACCGAAGTCAGCTGTTTCTTTTCATTATGACCGTATCAAAACAACATTATACACTAACTTTTTATCTACTTAAAACGTACATTGCATTAAAAAGATGCGTACTTACATTTTATTACACTCCAAATAAATATAATGTATTAACTTTATTTTGAAACGAACTGCAGTTTGAGAACTTCATTTCCTATCAATATGATAAACATACAGTACGATAACAATTTTCAATTGTCTGCATTAACGTACAAATAAACGAAATGTAGATCAGAATACTACTACGTAAGCAGACTTGGACCACGAAAGGTATCTCCAGTTTTAATTTTTCAAGATAAAATTGCATTATCATACACGCCCTTTTATATGTTTTAACTTCATGATTTCATCGCCTACCCTTTCCTATACCATCAAATACAACGATTCGTTAACCTATGTGGGGGGGGGGGGGTGTTTCTTAATGCCAGGGCTTCCCTATTAAATATAATACATACAAAAACGTGGCCTAAAGCCGTTACATACCTTATACAAGGGAGTAAAACTTAAAAATTATAACGTATTGGATTGGAAGGTAGAACGAACGGAAATGAAGTAAGTCGCGTTGAGCAAATAACAACAAAATTGATGTGGCTAACCATTATAGACGATGACAATATATACACAGATATTCGTAATTATGTACACTAAAGAAAAAATATCGAAATTTAATTATTGAAAGAAAAAAAAAAGAAATGCCTAAGAATACCAACGTAATGTAAATATATTTACCAATAACACAAATTCAAAAATTTAAATTAAGATAACGATAGCCAAGAATTGGCACGTTACTAAGTAAGCTTATAATGTTTTAGGCGTTTTATATAAAATAAACCGAGCTGGTAGAGTAGTGGTGACACGACCTGATTAGCATTCGATAGGTAATGGGTTCGATTCCTGTTACGTTTACCTTGTATGAGGTTTTTTCAGGAGGTTTTCCTCATACACATGTAGCGGCAATGTTACTGCGTATATGCACACCATAAACCGAGCTGGTAGAGTAGTGGTGACACGACCTGCTTAGCATTCGGGAGGTTTACCTTGTATGAGGTTTTTCAGGGGGTTTTCCTCATACACATGTAGCGGCAATGTTACTGCGTATATGCACACCATGTGCGGCTACTTACGCGAATGTTGGGGTATTATTTTCCCCTGCAGAACCCTATCTCCGTTCCTTCCGATCCTATCCTGACCATTCCCATCCTTAATCCCACGATGTATATATACGTAATGTATGTATGTATACTGATGATCCATAATTGTGGCTGAAGGAACTTGGAAAGCTCAAACAGCCCGCCCTCCCCGGGGGGAGGGAATGAAATACGTGACCTTTCCTTTCCTATAAAATAAGTGTAGTTTAGGAAGTCCAGTAAGGTATGTTCGGTTAATTGCGTCAGAGTAAAATAACTAAGATTCTGATTTGTAATAGAAAGAAAAAGGACATTTATATGTGAAGGAAATATGTAAGTCCAGAAAGTCGTTAAACCGCAAATAAAAGTAGCTCAAATGCACTTTTAAGTGTCTTATTCGTAATTAGAAAATAACTTTTTTAGAGCATCCTTATGCGAAACTCAAGAAAATGCAATGGTTTTAGAAAAGTACAACCTAAAACGCATCCTTGAGCGAAGTATTTGATTTACAGCAATCAAGGAAAAAGTGTTAAGTCCAAACTCTCAAGGTACGACTGAATAATCGTTTTAGATAAGTTAAATCCGTGAAACCCAATTTAAACTGTTTTGTTTGTAATAATTAAAGAATAATTAATTATGAACCATATTAACATGCAATTTAATTGTAGGAAGTCCAGAAGGCCACCCACTTGTTCCAACAATGCAAATCCGCATGTTTTCTGTTACGTATTTGAGAAAAAAATTTCCAGGAAGAAAGTAAAAATGTAAGTCTAGAAAATATACGCAACAGTTGTAATTTTACACAAATGATAGGTCTATAAAACTAAAATTAAACAGTTTGATATTAGTGCTTCATGAGTGAATTTAATTAATTAATAATTAAAAAAGCAGTTAGAGTGACATAGATCCCGCTTACAAAAATCCAAAGATGAGCATTTTCATACTAACGCTAATCTTACGTTGAGCGCCAAATTAAAAGGTAACCCATATTCTGCACCAAATTAAGAAGCACTTGCGGCAAGTTGGACGTTATTTAAACCAAAGATTTCCTATACCGGACGCCACGTGTGGGAAAATCTAGTCTACAGAAAAAAAAAAGCATTTTTCACATTGGGGTATTACGTTAATCACATTGCGCTCATTTCGGACACCACTTGTTGCAAAAAATACCTCCTATGAGTCGTAAAAAGCATCAACTTTTGACAAAACACCCTATATTAACCATACAGACTAAAAAACGTCTTATATGGAGTAAACTTACCTTGCATTGAGCACCAAACTAAGCAGAGTACTCCACATTGGATACCAAATCAAGAACAAATTGTTGCATATTGGGCGTGGGGAAAAGCTATTCTACAGCAAAATATGTTTCACGTATCGGCGTTATGTTAAAAATTAGCGTTATTTTTGGCCGTACTCTGAAAAAGACATTATAACTTAGTCGCCAAAGGCGCCAAAACGGCTCACGTAGAGTAAAACTAGCCTAATGCTAACTTACGCTGTATTTGACACTAAATCAAAACGTGGCTCACGCTGGACGCCTAGTAGAAGAAAAATCATGGCATGTTTGAAGCCATTTAATCATATTGAATACCTCGTGTGGGAAAACTGATTCGGTAGTAAAATTTGTTTAACCTTAATCTACTTTATATAGTAGGACTTGTATCATTCTAGCTGACAGTTATAGCAATACGCTTCACTTAGAGTAAAACTTAACTAACACAATAAAGCTTACCCTCCGTTGGCCGCTAAATAAGTTCTCTATGTTGGCGTCCCTTTAAGAGAGAGAGAGAGAGAGACACCAAGTGTAGGAAAACCCATTTTACAGTAAAACTGCATTCTTAAAATAGCCTTATGTTGGGCGCCGCGAATTCTGTATTAATCGTCACAGGGTGCAAAACAGTTCACGTGACGTAAAACTTGCCTTGTAGTGTATATCAAATTAGTCAATGCGTAACTCAAGTTGGGTACCAAATAAAGAAAAACTTGTTCCATGTTGGGCGCTATCTAAACCCCCACATTAAATATCACGTGTAGGAAAACCCATTTTACACTAAAACACGCGTTATGTTGGCTCATCACGCTAATCAAAATGAGCGTCACTTTGGTAAACGCCCATATTAGCCTTCAGACATGAAGTAAAACTTGCTTATTGGACACTATAAGTAAAACGTACCCCACGTTGGTTCCCAAATAAAGAAATATGTTGGATTCCATTTAACTCAAAGATACCTCATGTTGAATACCTCGTGTGGGAAAACTTATTGTAAAACATATATATGGCTTAGCGCGCCCAGCTTATTAGAATTAACCCCACTTTGTCCCCACTTATGGGCATATGTACCAAAGTTGGCCGCCATATGAGTCAAAACCTGTCACGGAGTAAAACTTGTCTAATATTATAGAATAACTTGCGTCCGTCTGCTTTTACAATTATTTTATAGAACCGCGTATGTGTACATTATCGCACTGAGTATAAATGGCGACAGGTACAAGATTATTAAGTAATTACTTAAATCACAGACAAATTATATATTCTCGCAATTCTAGTTATTATAGTACGGAGGGTGCAATTATATAGCTTATACTTTAGAAGCAGAATTGTAAATAATTAACAACCAAATTTGGCAAAATATAATTACAAAAGTCGTATAGGTCCAGGTCGATGACAACTTTCTGCATTACAGATGGCTAGATTGCAACGGCTAAGCCAGTCACACTCTCACGAGCGAAGGGCGTAAAGATTTCATTATCACACAGATCGAGACTGTTACCTGTTTTCATATAATTTTGCTTGCGTAAACTTTTAATGATTTAATTTGTTTTAGACGTTACTCATCGGTAACTTAAAGCGAGCGTATTGGAGCAATTTTGATACATGCATGTTGGCAGTTGTTTTACACCCGCTATGATCCTGATAAAGAACCTATCACAACAGCGACAGTTTCCAAAATAGGAAGAAAGTTTTCTGAACTCGGACATGTGAGAAATCGCCATAGGGGTGGTCGTCCAACAACTGAAGAAGGTAACGAATTATATATCCTGTTGTCTCTACAAGAAAATCCTCATGGAACTACAAGAGAACTAGCCGCAAATAATGACATTTCTCAAAGGTCAATTAACGAAACATAAATGGCATCCCTACAAAGTTCAATTAGTGCAAGAGGTTAACGGAGATGATCCTGAACGCAGAACAGAGTTCTGTGAGGTAATGATAGAGCGGTGCAATATCGATGGCGACTTTTCAAATCGCATCATTTTTTTTGATGAAGCAACATTTCACCTTAATGGAACAGTGAATCGTCATAACTATCGATATTGGGCACCTGAAAATCCGCGCTGGATGAATAAAACGCACACGCAGTTTCCTCAAAAACTCAACGTTTGAGCAAGAATTGTAGGGGATAGAATTCTAGGACCATTTTTTATCGAGGGTTCATTGACAAGTGAAAAATATTTGAATTTCTTAAGAAACGATTTAATTCCTGCTCTTGCGGTGCTTTATCCGAACAATGAAGATCCGGATCTAACAAGCGATACATTGTGGTTTCAGCAAGATGGTGCTCCGGCACATTTTGCTATTGGTGTTAGGAATTATTTAAACGAAATGTTTCCTGGTAGATGAATACGCAGAACGGGAACTGTTGAGTGGCCTCCGAGATCACCCGACCTAACTCCGATGGATTTTTTTTATGGGGCTATCTAAAGAGTAAGGTTTACATAAACCGCCCACAAACAGTAGAAGAGCTACAGCAAAGAATTCGCACAGAAATAAGATTAATTCCATCCGAGACTTTGCGTAAAGTTTGTGAAGAATTCAGTACAGACTCGGGTACTGCCTTGCACAAAATGGTGATCAGTTCGAACATTTAATTTAATTGTTTTTCTTGTTTCAATTGTATTTCATAATAATTTCAATACATTATACACAATGAAAAAGTAAATAAGCTGTCAAATCATTGACCTATTTGACGTGTTTTCGATTTTTCATTACTATTATTTACAATATCTTCCAAATTGAAAATACAATATCACACTTTTTAGCATATTTGGTCTAAGAATTTCATTCTTTTTCCAAATTCACCATAAAAAATTAGGGTTTCCATTTAAAAAAATTATCGCTTACGTCATAACTCAAAAACAAAGACGATCTTTAAGTGACGATTACAGTATGTCTCATTTAAGATAAAAATTGACGTGTTCGAGGATTTTTTTCAAAAACGTTTAATAAAAGATTTATTGTGATAGTTCCAGACTTTACACTCGCACTGTATATATATATATATATATATATATATATATATATATATATATATATATATATATATATATATATATATATATATATATGAATTTAGATGGAGATGGTTTACCGGAAAGTGACAGATCTTTCAGCAAACCAACACAGTCCGTTTTACGTCCGTGTCAGCCCATTTACAATTCAAATAGAAATGTGACGACTGGCAATTGGTTCAGTTCCATTCCAATATTGGATGTTTTACGGGGAAAAACAAACGAGAAATAAGGAATATTTTCCAATAAAATCGAAAGAAGTAGGATCTTCTATGTATGGCTTCACGAAAAATATCTTTACTATCATATGTACCCACGAAATCAAAAGCTGTTATAATGGTGTCTTTCATGCATCACTCTGTACTGACTGATATGGATTCCAATAAATCAGAGATCGTAGCATATTACAATCTTACAAAAGGAGGCGTCTATGCTTTGGATGAAAAGTGTTCTATTTACAGTTGAAATCGCCGCACTCAAAGGTGGCCTATGGCAATTTTTTTTTCTAATATTGAACGTAAGTGTTATAAATGCGATTATTATACATCAGTGTGTTGTAGACAGCGAAGAGATTTTTCGAGCAACTTTTATAAAAAAAACCTAGCAATGGAACTGGTGGAACCACATATGCGAAAATGGTTGCAAGGCTCGAGACTCAAGCTAGAAACTAAGTTGCTGATTAGGCGAATCTTAGGAGATGCTGAAGAACATCAAGCTTATGAAGAACACCTTCTGAAAAGAAAACTGTGTTTCCTGTGCCCAAATACTATCAAAGTGATCTTTAAAAATACCAAACTTTAGGGCTGTAAATTTTCTAGTTTTAAAATCTGTATTTTTATTACATACATATTTTTAGTTAAGTATGCTTTTTTAGTTAATAACTTGATATTTAGTTTGTTTTTAATTGCTAAATTTAGAAGCAGAAAAAATTATTTTACTTATTTTGACATATTATATTCGAATATACAGGGTGACATAGAAAAAAGTGCCATGCATTGGGCCACGCGCTTATTACATCATTGTAAGAAGATATTAAGAAAAAAACAAAAAAATAATTAAACTTCAACTCCCTATATCTTTTAAACGAAGGCGTTGCGGACCTATGTCCATAGGAACTTTTTTTTCTTATTTTAGTGTCCTCTATTGCGTGGCACTATGCATGGCACTTTTTTCTATGTCACCCTGTATATTATTTCGTAAAAATTAACTCTTTCTTCGCATTTTATTGTTTTAGTTTATTTACAAGACATGTAAAAAGACAGTGAATGCAAACACTTACCTATAGTTATCTTTTTGACTGCAATTTTGATTGGTGTCTGTCAGATCACCAAACTCTGTGTACGTCTCAGAAATAGGACAACTCCGGTTACGGATTAATTTTATCATTTTCGCACTTTGATTTAATGGTGTTTTCTTACACATTGAACCTTTTCTTTGTTTTTTTGCCCTTTGATTTATTAGTGTACTTGTGCAATTATTTATTTATTAATAAACTTGGTTTGCTTGGTGGTTCTTTTCCAGTTTGGCGGGTAGAACCATCATTGCGCAAAGCTCATTAATTCAAATTTGGGTGGTTTCATTGTTTACCACTAGATGGCCAATTCTTGAGTCTTGCGAGTAATTCAATATCAGACTTGTAAATAAATTAAAAGGTTTTAATTATTGCCAGGAAAGTCTATGTAAGGCAAGCACATAATTTGAGTAAAGCCAAGATACATCCCTTAGCGATTCTTTTTTTCTTGAATTAGCATTATTATGAATAAGTTCAATAATTAATTACGCTCCTAAAGACTTTATAGTCTTTTAATTACAAAATAGTAATTTCAAATTACTGTAAGGATAATAGGGTACCTTGGGACATTACAATGTGGTCTTCAATTACGTTGGTACTAACCAAAATGACGTATTTTGCTTTTATACAGAGAATGAAAATTGCATTAAAATTTTCTAATTATTAACTAGTGCTGTGTAATGTCCAGAAAACTTCATTGTTATTGTAATTACTTCCTAGTTGTGCACGATTATGTATGTATAATGTACTGCTGTATAAAGTTAAGACACACTGAATACATTAAGCCCATGAATAATACATTTTCTGGTGTGATTTGCAAAAATTAAATGTATGAAACACAATTCTACACACTGTTGTGTTAATATAACAGTTATTATATTTACTTGTAACTGTTATATAATAACAAGTTGTTTTGCAGATACTAATTTTTATACGAACGTTTGATGTGGTTTTTCATGTCCTTGGCACTAACCAAAATGGCGTATTTTGCTTTTATACACAGAATGAAAGAGTATGTGTTTCGGAAGAATTTATGGGTAAGGAATTCAAGGAATTTGAGCGAATATAGTAACGGGTTAGTGCGATTACTTATAAAACTATTTGCTTGGTTAAACATGCGAGAAATCGAAATGAATGAAGTCACTTGTCATTTAACCTTCCTCACCGATTTATTTACTGATCCAACGAAATACGAAATCAATAAACACGTTCAAAGCATTCAAATAAACAGCTGCATTCGATGTTTAAAACCGGAAGTAACGTTGTGCATCTGTGTAAATATAGCAATATAACACTGACCGTTACGCTCACTCACTTCTCATCTGCAAAAAAAAAAAGATGTGTAAAAGGTTAAATTGTTAAAGAGTTAATGAACTCTCCGTTTCAGTCTATATTGAGATTAAAGGGAAAATTAATGGGAAGGTGTATCTTTAAAACATTAAACATTCCATCCGGAAATGATGGGTGTGCAGTTTTATATTCAAATGACAGGTTGAAGGAAAAAACCGCTAGGTTTACTGTTTCGCTTCACCGAGAGAGAGTGAATTTTCTTTCATGAAAATCTAAGTTTTTGCTGTGTGTGTGTGTGTGATTTTGAATTTTAATTGGATTACTCACCGGAAACGATGTTTGTGTGTCACATATTTTAGCAATCTTTACCTAATAAACATTTTTTGAAGGTCAGTATTTCTTGCTTCATTTATTTTTGTATAATTGGTCTTTAACACGAATACTGAAAGTGAGAAATTAAGAAAAATTGAAGATTTTTAAGCGTTTTACAAATCTAGGTTAAGAATGTAGAACAGTTTTGACCTTCTCCTGCATAAATATTTACGAAATTGACCACTATGAAGTTGGTGCAAGATTGGTTGGCAACACTGCAGTACTATGATTTAAAAAGTATAACCAAATAATTTTTTCCCCATATTAATATTAAAAGCCAAGTAACTGAATACTTTTAAACGGAAACGCAAATAAATGTACATTAATTTGAACAAGTGTATTAAACATGTACATAATTTTAGGTTAGATTAATTTGACTTGTACAAACTAATATTGGAGGCTTCAGGTTGTTATAAGTTGCACATTCATAAAATACACTTTAAATCGATACACAACATATTAATAAATTTAATGTTAAATACCATACAAAAAAGAACGAATATGCAATACCTTATTTTACCATGTTACGTAAACATTCACTTATTAATGTACCCATCCATCTTAGAAGCATTCGTAATTTGTAACAGATGGTTTCTTATTTTGATAAATATTAATTGGTTTTGATATTTCAAAGATATTTTAATTATAAACTGTTTAATTTTAATTTAGTGCTCATATAAACTTTTCGTAATTTTCACTGCTCTTATAATGAAAAATACAGTGTAAGATTAATTTACGAAGTTACAATTTCTTCCATTAGTCTTATGTTTTTTACTTGAAACTTTGATTAATGCAAAACATTTTTGATTTATAAACCTGGAGATGATTAATTTTGCTGGAGCAGATCAATCTCATTTAAAAAACAAGCAAAATTTTTTTGAAATTAAGCGTTTATTAACATATACAAGAAATCTATGTGTACATTAATTTGATTTTTTAAAGCACCAGAAATGCAAACCACATACACCGTACAATTAGCTAATTATCTAACCAACTGAAGGACTTCAGGTTGTTACCTCATTTATCGTAATGTACACTTTAAATACATATATTAAACTCTCCTAAAAACTTGTAATGTTTAACATTCTTATAACGCTGCTAATACAATGTAATTGCAGGAGTTGAAATTTTTTTCATAGGGCCTAGAGAAAGGAATATTCTCTGCTTGATCTCATGGAGCACTTCGTAAGTTCAAATAAAGTGGGAAGATGGTATCTGCAGCAACTTTATAGAGCAAGAGGGATATTTTTCAAATAAACTCTCAAGTTTTCTATTTGAAATTTCATAATAAATATTTTTTTGATATTAACTAATTAACCAATAATTCTGCAACGACAATGTTAAATACTAGACATAAACAATATACAGTATTACCTTATTTTACCATGTTACGTCAAAGTTCACTCGTTAACATACCCATCCATCTTGAAAGCATTCGAAACAGGGATGGTTTCTTATTATTATAAATATCCATGGGCTTTGTGATTTGTATACGAATATTTGTAATTAAATTGTTGATTTTAATTTTGAAATCATTGCAAGTTAATCGTAATGTTCTCTAATTTTGTAATGTTAACGACATGGTGTAAGTAAGTATATGCAATTTTTGCTTGATAAGTTTAATTTGATGTAACACTACTCAAGACCAGATATGTGTGTAAAATGTATACATTCAGGCATATCAATTTTTTTGATTAAATTAAAAGTTTTCAATAATTCATTTAATCCTGTGTAGAACAATGTAAGTTTAAGAGTTTGTAATTGTGCATTTCGTACATACATGCCTAACTATGGAATGTACCACGTTTACAGTCTATAAGGTACATTTCGTTGGCCCCGCCCATTTTAACTTCTTTAAGGGCAGTCCGACCAGCATATAAACTCAATGTTAACTTTATGCATGATATCTCAAAAACTATAAGAGGTAACAACTCCATTTTATTTTTATTTTGAAGGTTGGCTCTTGATCTAGTTCCGTACGGAGGGTTTTCATAAAAATAATATATTTTAAAATTTTGTTTAAAAAGTACTTACAATTTTAATTAGAAAAGAATTATTACAAATTTTTTTCTCAGCCTGGAATGTAAATGTTGTAAAACACTTCCGTACGGAGCTAGTAATTATTGTCAAAAATATATAAAAAAAAAATTGGTAATGATATCTTTATTAGTATTGGCTACAGCTTACATCAATATTGTAAAAAAGTAAATTTTCAGAAAACGAAGAAAACAGAGAGATCTGAACAAAAAGTAAGCATACTTACAAGAATAGTTACACTAGTAATGTCCAGAACTGTAGGATGGGTTGTCCTGGTCCTCCTCATCCTCAAGTCTTCTAACTTTGTTTTCCCAAACTTCTGGCCTGTCGGATTTTTCTTTCAAGGTCCAACGCAGCTTTTTCCGCCTTGTGAACACGGACTATATCAAGTCTTTTCATAGCTTTTCAAAGGCAATTTTTTTTTATTCTTAGTGTTATATAAAGAGGAGATTTCAGAGAATAATAATCAATTAAAACCCAAAAATTGAAAAAAAAATCCCGGTCAGACTGCCCTTAACAAAATGAATGTATATTAATGCACTACAGTGAGTGCTTGATTTTCGTTAGTGGAAAAATGCCAGAGGAGCTATTTAAAAAAAATTGTGGACTACACCGACCCAATCTGAACAAGGTCCAATGTGGCTTTTCGAGAAATTAAAAACGTCGTGAGGGGAACTGGCATAATGCTTCTCTGAAGAATCTGAATAATTCCGGGGTATTACATATAATCGCTAGTGCAGCAGTAGAACAGCACTTGAGGAAATTGAATTACTTTTTTTTTAATCTTGGTTTTTTTCAAGAGGTTTTTAAATTTCTTCTTATTGGCCTAGAAATTGGTTTCTTTGGCGACTGCTTTTAAGGTCCCCTTTTCACCTCTATTCCTACACCTCCGGGCCAGTGCCTTTTTGACTTTCCCCATCTTGCTTCCGCGGTCTAGTTTACGCATGCTTTATATGGATTTCCGCCATTTTGTTTCCGTATTGCTCCAACATGCTTGCATGTGCCTTTATGGCTTTCCCCATTTTGTTTACGTATTCCTTGATACTATCCCACAACTACCCTCAACACCGAAACATGTACAAATCAAGTAAAAAAAAACATAGAAACTCCAAAATGAAAAAATGGTAGCCCACACACATGCAAACAAGTAAACACACAAACAACCAAACCATAGAAGCTAAACAAACAACAAACTCTAGCGTCTCCAAGCCAAAGAAGGTAGCAGCAAGCCAAAGAAGGTAGCAGCAAACAAAATAATATAAACGGTATAATTCATCAGGGTTTCTCAGATATGAATCAGCTTGAGGGCATACAAAGGGTTGCCAATATAGTGACCTAAGCATATTTTTGCTGATGTAAAATACATTTCATCAAACACGCGGCCAAAGAGGCATCATCGAATGAATACTATATAATCTTGCTTAATAATCCTCTTGAGAGGGACCAGATAAAACATCTAGCAAATAGGATCGCACCGTAAAATCAAACATTTTTAGAAGAAGCGTATCACGACGTTACATCCAAACCTTAAGGCTACTTATTTTATGTATTTATAACAAAATAAGTTAGAAAACAGCCATATTTGGTGAAGGAAATATTTGTAAGATATATTTGAAAAGAGGATTTAATCCAACCGGCATCAAAGGTTATGTAATTCTTAAGAGTGATAGAACAATAGATATATAGGGCATATTAGAGAAGAAGAAATTCAATCGTCACTAGGTACGCAATAATCAAGACCTGATCAACACAAACCGTAAGGACACCAGAAGTGTGAGGATATAGCAAGGGTGTTTTAGAAGTTTGTATATGTATTTGTTGAGTAACTTTACTAGCGCTTAACCAAAAATCTAAAAAATTGCCTAAATACTAACTTCTAACTATAGCACAAGGTGTCGCTATTAGCTTAGCTAACTTTTAAATTATACCACAAGATAGTGTTAATAGCTTTTAAATCATACCACAAGTTGGCGCTGCAACCTGTACGCTAACTTCTAATCATACCGCAAGATGGCGTACATTTGCTTCTAAAGAGAAAGAGAGCGAATTGACACATAAGAGCTTAGATGTTAAAACCTGTTTCAAGATACAAAGATTCAGGATCAATTCTGCCAAAAGAGGCTTATTTCAATTACATTCAACTAAACAGCCTAAGGAAACACGTAGTCGGAACATGCAAACATGACGACGGAAAGTCAAAAGGCACACGGAAGCAAGAGGCGAAACACGTAAGCAAGATGGCGGAATGCCAAAAAGGCTCACGGTGGCAGAGGGTAAACAACGTTGCCAAATAGACACGTAAACAAGCTGGGGAGAAGAAAATCGCACAAACCCAAAGGCATTGGACCAGGGATGCAAAATAGGGGTGAAAAGTGGTTTTAAAACGAGAAAATGACAAAGCCGCCGCAAAAGAAGCTATTAAAATGCAATTAAGATACAAGGGTGATTAAGATCCAATTAAATTCCATCGAGCACCACTGCTGTACTGGTGCAGTTTGCGATTACACTTAGTAGCCTGGTCATATTCAAATTGGGCGGGGGAGGATTCCGCAAACCCCATCCAGTTTTTTTTAATTTCTCTAAAAATAACTAACAATTCGCCAAAATGTTAATGTTAAGTGTACATAGTGAATATTCAAATTTGTGTCGAATTTAGGAAACTGTGGGTCATATTACTAAGCTCCCTACTGTATATAAATGTAAGTGTATTAAATCCATTTCAATGTGAATGTCTTTATCAAACCCTTTATCGTATAAAGCCGAACTTACTTTGAAACGTTTGTTGTAAGTATATCTGAATGAATAATGCATTTAAAGTCAATGCGGGATATATTCGGGAAAGTTTGAGCTATTGAATGTGATTAAAATTACTGCGTCTAGCGCGGATCACACCTACCCCATATTTTGGCGCTCCAACGTGTGGTCTTATTTTTTTCGTTATTAGGGATTATATATAGTCCATGCTTAACACGTACTTGAGCAAATTTTGTGCAAATTTTTGTTTTAACCCATTTTTGACGAGTTTTTGTGAAAATTTAGTCAATAAAAGTTGATGCAAAAATTTATTATGTTCACTAGCCTGCACGTTATCTAATACACCGAATTGACGTTAAATGCATTATTAAAATATCATTACACTCCCCTACAAAGAGATTTTGTCCCTGGAAACAGTAACATTCCACCGAGCATCTGCTCCGAGAACCAGTGGTTCTAAGTGGGAAGCGGATGTGCTCCACTCACCATCACACGGACACTCGTACACAAACAGTGCCGTACCACTGCTAATACATCACTTCGAACTTCTCGAACTTTTTATTCTTTTTAGGTAGGTATTAGGTTGGTTTCAATTTAAGTTAGTTTTAAGGTAAAAGTACTGTAGCTGCGACTCAGATCCTTTGAATGTATGATCACGATATCGATTCGAAGATTTATGTACCGAATTTTCGCTTTTTTTTTGGTTGAATGCGTTTTTTTGTTTGTTGCTTCTTGTAAGTCCAGGGATTTTTTAAATAAAGTTTTGGAGTAAGGTTGCCTATTAAGTTATCATTCTCACTAAGTCTTCGTTCGTGCATGTCTTATAAGTGTAGGAAGGTAATTTAAAAAAAAATCATTGTCTAACGACAGTCACTTTTCGTACATTTGTGAAGACTGTTATATTATTACGCACTAAGTGTCCTTTGGAGACAATTGGACGCATTTCTTTAAATCCTTTCGTGCATATATAGGCCTCGTAAGTCCAAAAGTGCCTTTAAAAAAATAGCGCACTTTAGCAAGTTTTCCTCTACCGCATTTACCAATTTTTGTAAATATAAATTAAGTTGTGAAGCTATAATTTAAACAGCCTTAGTGCATGGGTAAGTCTAGGAGTGTATTTATTATCGCCCTAAGTTTTCACGAATTTTTTTTTATTTTTCACCAATTTTTGCTGAAATACCAATATTGCATTTGTCAGTCTTGTAAGTACACGAATGCAATAAACTTCAATTTGTGTTTGTTTCTCACAATTTTCATGGGTTTGTAAGTCAAGTATGTCCACCAGTGCATTTTTTTTAAATCAGCACGTTTTAGCAAGTTTTCCTCAACCTTATTTCTCATTTTTTGAAAATATGAGTGAAGTTTGGGAAGCTGTAGTCTGAATCAGCGATTATTAGTCTATTTGCAAGTCTAGGAGTGCATTTACTGTAAGTAAATGCAAATAGTGTACGTTTTCAATTTTCGTAATTCTTTGTTGAAGTACCAATTTGTAAGTCTTGTAAGGGCATGATACTATATGCTTACATCAATTTGTGCTAAAGTTTCTCACAACTTTCATGCGTTTGTAAGTCTAGTAAGTCCACGAGGGCATTCTTAAAAATCAGTGCATATTAGTAAGTGTTCCTCAACCTAATTTCTTAATTTTTGAAAATATGAGTAAAGTTGTGTATTATCGCTCTCTAAGTAAGTTTTCACGATTTTTTTTTCAATTTTGGCCAATTTTTGTTGAAGTACCCATATTGGATTTGTAAATCTAGTAAGTGCACGAGTGATTTTTAAAAATTAATTGCCTATTAGTAAGTTTTCGACCTAAATTCTCAATTTTTAACAATATGAGTCAAGTTGTGAAGCTGTAATTTATTTTAAGCGGCCTTAGTGCATTTGTAACTCAATGAGTGTATTTCTTATCGAACTTTCTTTTAAGTGTTGATTTTTTTAAATTTTTTACAATTTTTCTTAAGTAGATTGCATTTGTCAGTTTTGTAAGTACACAAATGCAATTTTAAAAATCAGCTGCTTTAAAGCTGTTTGCAATATCAATTTGTCCCTACATTTCTCGCAACTTTTATGCGTGTGTAAGTCTAGTAAGTCCACGAGTGCATTTTTAAAAATCAGTGAATTTTTAAAATATCAGTTAAGTTGTGAAGCTGTACTCTTAGTGCATTTGTAAGTCTAGGAGTGCATTTTATTATCGCTCTCTCTCTAAGTAAGTTTTCAAGCCGGTTTTTTCAATATTGCATTTGTTAGTTTTGTAAGTCCAAAATGCGACTTTAAAAAATCAGCTCCTTTAAAGCTGTTTGCACTTCAATTTATGCTTACGTTTATCACAACTTTCGTGTAAGTCTAGTAAGTCCACGAGTGCATTTTCAATAATCAGTGAAAATTCACAATGCGATTTTAAAAATCATCTGCTTTAAAGCTGTTTGCACTTCAATTTATGCTTACGTTTATCACAACTTTCGTTCGTTTGTAAGTCTAGTAAGTCCACGAGTGCATTTTTCAATAATCCGTGAATTTCTAAATTTCAAAAATCAGTGAATTTTTGAAAATATCAGTTAAGTTGTGAAGCTGTAATCTTAGTGCAATTGTAACTCTAGGAGTGCATTTTATTATCGCTCCCTCTCTAAGTAAGTTTTCAAGCCTGTTTTTTTCAATATTGCATTTGTTAGTTTTTAAGTCCAAAATGAGATTTTAAAAATCAGCTGCCTTAAAGCTGTTTGCACTGAAATTTAGGAAGTCCACGAGTACATTTTTCAATAATCAGTGAATTTTTAAATTTAAAAAATCAGTAAATTTTTGAAAATATCAGTTAAGTTGTGAAGCTGTAATCTTAGTGCATTTGTAAGTCTAGGAGTGCATTTTATTATCGCTCTCTCTCTAAGTAAGTTTTCAAGCCTGTTTTTTTCAATATTGCATTTGGTAGTTTTGTAAGTCCAAAATGCGATTTTAAAAAATCAGCTCTTTTAAAGCTGTTTGCACTTCAATTTATGCTTACGTTTCTCACAACTTTCGTACGTTTGTAAGTCAAGTAAGTCCACGAGTGCATTTTATTATCGCTCTCTCTCTAAGTAAGTTTTCAAGCAGCTGTTTTTTTTTCAATATTGCATTTGTTAGTTTTGTAATTCCAAAATGCGATTTTAAAAAATCAGCTCCTTTAAAGCTGTATGCACTTCAATTTATGCTTACGTTTCTCACAACTTTCGTGCATTTGTAAGTTTAGTAAGTCCACGAGTGCATTTTCAATAATCAGTGAATTTTTAAATTTCAAAAATCAGTGAATTTTTGAAAATATCAGTTAAGTTGTGAAGCTGTAATCTTAGTGCATTCGTAACTCTAGGAGTGCATTTTATTATCGCTCTCTCCCTAAGTAAGTTTTCAAGCCTGTTTTTTTCAATATTGCATTTGTTAGTTTTGTAAGTCCAAAATGCGATTTTAAAAAATCAGCCCCCTTAAAGCTGTTTGCACTTCAGTTTATGCTTACGTTTCTCACAACTTTCGTGCGTTTGTAAGTCTAGTAAGTCCACGAGTGCATTTTTCAAAAATCAGTGAATTTTTGAAAATATCAGTTAAGTTGCGAAGCTGTAATCTTAGAGCATTTGTAAGTCTAAGAATGCATTTTATTATCGCTCTCTTTCTCTAAGTAAGTTTTCAAGCCTGTTTTTTCAATATTGCATTTGTTAGTTTTGTAAGTCCAAAATGCGACTTTAAAAAATCAGCCCCCTTAAAGCTGTCTGCACTTCAGTTTATGCTTACGTTTCTCACAACTTTCGTGCGTTTGTAAGTCTAGTAAGTCCACGAGTGTATTTTTCAATAATTAGTGAATTTTTAAATTTCAAAAATCAGTGAATTTTTGAAAATATCGGTTACGTTGTGAAGCTGTAATCTTAGTGCATTTGTAAGTCTAGGAGTGCATTTTATTATACCTCTCTCTCTCTCTCTTTCTCTCTTTAAGTAAGTTTTCAAGCCTGTTTTTTTTTCAATATTGCATTTGTTGGTGTTGTAAGTCCACAATGCGATTTTAAAAAATCAGCTCCTTTAAAGCTGTTTGCACTTCAATTTGTGCTTACGTTTCTCACAACTTTCGTGCGTTTGTAAGTCTGGTAAGTCCACGAGTGCATTTTTCAATAATCCGTGAATTTTTAAATTTAAAAAATCAGTGAATTTTTGAAAACATCAGTTAAGTTGTGAAGCTGTAATCTTAGTGCATTTGTAAGTCTAGGAGTGCATTTTACTATCACTCTCTCTCTCTCTCTAAGTAAGTTTTCAAGCCTGTTTTTTTTCAATTGCATTTGTTAGTTTTTTAAATCCAAAATGAGATTTTAAAAAATCAGCTGCTTTAAAGCTGTTTGCAGTGAAATTTGTGTTTACGTTTGTGTAAGTCTAGTATGTCTACGAGTGGAATTTAAAAAAAATCAGCGAGTTTCTCTCTATCTTGAGTTCTCAATTTTTGAAAACATGAGTTGTTTAGAAAGCTGTAGTCTAGGTGCATTTATTATCGCCCTCTCTTTAAACAAGTTTTCAAGATTTTTTTTAATTTTCCAATATTGCACTTGTCCGTCATTTAAGTCCATGAATGCAATACACTTCAATTTGTGCTTAAGTTTCTGAAAATTTGTATGCGTTTGTAAGTCTAGTAAGTCCACCAGTGCATTTTTTTAATCAGCACCTTTAGCACGTTTCCCTCAACTTTATTTCTGAATTTTTCAAAATATGAGTTAAGTTTCCGAAGCTGCAGCCTGAATCAGCCATGATTACTCCATTTGTAAGCCTAGGAGCGCATTTACTATAGCTCCCTGTCTTTAAAGTAAGTTTTCACTATTTTTTTTTCAATTTTCGCAATTAGTTGTTGAAGTACTAACATTGCATGTGTAAAGTCCACGAGTGCATTTTCTAAAAATCAGTACCTATTAGTAAGTTTTCCTCGACCTAATTTTTGCCTAATTTAGTGCAATTGAAAGTCTAGGAGTGCATTTTATTATCGCTCTCTCTCTCTTCAAGTATGTTTTCAAGCATGTTTTTTTTTCAATATTGCATTTGTTAGTGTTGTCCACAATGCGATTTTTAAAAATCAGCTGCTTTAAAGCTGCACTTCAATTTGAGCCTACGTTTCTCACAATTTTCGTGCGTTTTTAAGTCTAGTAAGTCTACGAGTGCAGTTTTTAAAAATCAGCGCCAATTAGCGAGTTTATCTACCTTAGTTCTCAATTTTTGAAAATATGAGTTGTTTAGAAAGCTGTAGTCTGAATAAGCGATGATTAGTCCATTTGTAAGTCTAGGTGCATTCATTGTTGCCCTTCCTATAAATAAGTTTCCACGTTTTTTTTTAATTTTCTCCCAATTTTGTTGAAGTTCCAATATTGCATTAGTCTTGTAAGTCCATGAATACCATATACTTCAATTTGTCCGTAAGTTTGCCACAATTTTCATGCGTTTGGAAGTCTACTAAGTCCACCAGTGCAAGTTTCCCTCAACTGTATTTCTCAATTTTTGAAAATATGAGTTAAGTTTCGGAAGCTGTAGTCTGAATCAACGATCATTAGTCCATTTTCATAAGCCTAGGAGTGTATTTACTATCGCTCTCTCTCTTTAAGTAAGTTTTCACGATTTTTGTCAACTTTCGCAATTTGTTGTTGAAGTTCTCTCTCTCTGTCTCTCGCAAATATGAGTTAAGTTTGTAAAGATGTAATGTGAATTACCACTACCCCATTTGCAAGTCTAGGAGCATTTGTCAGTGTTGTAAGTCCACGAAAGCAATGTTTAAAAATCAGATGCTTAAAGCTGTTTGTAATTGGTGCTTAAGTTTCTCAAAACCATCGTGGGTCTGTAAGTATAGTAATTCCACGAATGCGCTTATTAGCAAGTTTCCCTCAAGCTCCCCTCTCAATTTTTCCAAATAAGAATAAGTTTGGGAAGTTGTAGTCCGAATAAGCAATTATTAATCCATGTGTAAGTCTATGAGTGCATTTACTATCGCGCTCTCTTAAAGGATGATTTCACAAATTTTTTTTTTCAAATTTCCCAATTTTTTGTAAATTCTGTAAATCCAGGAATGCAATATTGAAAAATCAGTTAAGTTGCTTAACTTACAATTTATACTAAGCAACCATGCATCCATTTGTAAGCCCAGAAGCGCATTTTTATTAAACCCTGATTTTAATTATTCTCTTGTGCTGCAAAATTGAGTAGACTTATGAATTTGTAGGTCTTTAAGTCCAGAGCTGTCATTTTTTTAAAATGGAGACCTCTGGAAATTGCTTACTTCATCTTTGCAAATTTATATACAGGGGTCAAACTACCATTCATTGTAAGCGTCCATTTGCATAATTTGTAAGTCCAGGAGTTCTCATCAAGTTTGTCAACTTTCAAGTTTGTAAGTCGAGGAATGCAATTTAATTATAACCGGCAAGTCAATTTTTATTACACCTTTCTATCAATTTTGACATTTTGTGTATATTTGCTCAGCTAAGTTTGTATATGGGAATGTTAAATGTTTTAGTAAACTATGATCTAGTTATTAATTATTCCGCATTGGGTTGAGAATTCATGGGAATTGTGCTCATTTAATAACGGAACAGAGATGTATCGATCGCATGGCGTCGCGTCACTTTAAACTTGGCAAGTCGTTCTCATTCCGACTCTACAATATAGCCATCCCTTTATCTTCTTTACCAAGGTCAACTAATTTTTCCGCAATATTTCTATGTAACTATGTTAGAGACGTTTTTACTTTTTATTCGTCCTGAATGTTAATTAAAACGCTTTTCTCTTTTGTTTAATTTAGAAAATCGAGTTTGCAAAGGGCGTGAAATGTCAATTGAAATAATTACTTAACCAACATAAGTTACTGCAAACCCCCAGAATATTTATGTATCGACCCACTTTGTGAAATATTTTCCTTTACCTGTATTGAGCCTCACCTATGCGATTACCTGACTTTGTTCATTGCCTTGAGGAAGACACGAACAATGTTTTTCGATAATTACTTTAACATTTTTCTATTAATTCACAGACTAACCAAAAGAACGGAGTCGGTCTATTGTATTGTATAAGTTTGAGATTTAGTTCTATTGGTCAAACCTGTTTTGATCCGTCAATTAAAAAAATTAATTACATAACGGAGAAGGAAAAGAAAAAAAGCGAACAACCATTGATAAAAGTTTATACAATAGAATTTTTTGTCACACGGAAATCCAATTCAAAACACGAAAGGATTGTCGCTCGTTATCTTTAAGTAGAGCAAACAGTTGTATTCTCATCACAATGAAATTTACGTTCGCTTCAATGACTCTTGAATGTTCACATGAAATTCTCTCCCACTTGCCTGTATGTGTATACTGCCTTTTACTTTATTATTAAGACTCAATTTATTGTACTGAATAAGCTGGTACTGACTAATCTCGCTTATTATAATCTTGTTTGCGTGTAATTATTTATAGTTAACTTTTTAAGTGGTGTGTTTCACAGGGATCTTATATTGGCCCTAATTAATCTTTTTTAATATAAATTACACTGAACTCAAACGGAACTCTTAGATTAACTGAAATACTTATATTTTTCGCTATAGAAGTGAAATATCACCGTAAAGGTGGTCTCGCCCATACATAGTATGTATGTTACCATAATGCTCTTTTGTGCCTAACACTAAGAAAGTATTAATATTGATGTGCGTACTATCAGTGGGCGTAACCAACTTTACGACAGCACGTAGGCGGGCAACAGTGTTTCAATACCATCAAGGCACCTAACTCAATGTCTACAATTCAAATATTTGCAATACTCACAATTGACAATAGCAACGCTATCTTTCAGTATAATTTTGGATGCACAATTAAAAATTAAAGGTATCAGTAATGAATACACAGTGGTAGACCATTAGACTAAATGTATTATCTATAATCAATTAAGCGATCTGGCAACGCTGCTTTCCAACAGGAACACCTGTAATAAAGCACAAAAATTGAAATTGCTGTAGATGCATTTTAACGTATTACTTACCTTTCTTATATTCGTTATATTCTGTAATTTTGTGAACCGGCAACAAGGATTTAATAATGTTTGCGCCTAATCTAAACATCAAAACTGGCTAGAGACCGCCCACGAATACATTGAAACATTTAGAGTATTACAATTTGCATGATGAAAGTCTTTTGGCAGCACTGCGCAACTAGAAAAGCTTTTTAACGCATAACTGTAAGATAGGCACGGCAGTTCTCTCAAAATTTATGCAACACCTAATTTAAGTTTTCCGTTCAACAAATTGCTAACATTTGTGCCAAAAAAACAATCTGGCAACAGTGTCTTTCTAGAGCATCACATTTATTTAATTACGATACAACGTAATGCCTTACTTAAATTTTCCATTATAAAACCAATCTGGCAACACTGCCTTTTACATTTTCGAGCAAATTTAAAACTGAACGCATCGATGATACACAATTTTTAAGCAAATCTCAATGCAATTCAACGTATTACTTATATGTGCTAGAAGAATCTGGCAACACTGTTTCCAAAAACTTGTAAACCATCTAATTTATATATGAAAATGTGGTTACTGCAAACATGAATACACGAATATTACTTAAGCACTTATGCGTTTTGCGATAAGTCAACTGGCAAGACTGCAAGATCCAGGTACAGTTATCTAAAAAAATATGAAGCACCTAATTAAGAGCCAAATCGAACGATGGTACCCAATGTTAAGACAAAGCTCGTAATGTATTTCGACGCATTACTTACATGTACCAGAAGGGAGATCTGGCAACACTGTCTCTATAACTTTTCTGAAGCACTTAATTTGTAAATGAGAACGTCGTTACTCTATCTACAGTCATTAGACTGGATGTATTATACAATTAATTAAGCGATCTGGCAACGTTGCTTTCCAACAGGAACATCTATAATAAAGCTAGGAGTATATATCACAATAATTGAAATTGCTGTACATGCATTTTAATGTACCTTTCTTATATTCGTTATATTCTGTAATTGTGTGAACCGGCAATAAGAATTTAATAATTTTTGCGCCTAATCTAAACATCAAAATGTATTAGAGACCACCCATGAATATATTGAAACATTTAAGGTATTACAATTTGCACGATGAGTCTTTTGGCAGCATTGCGCAGTCAGAAAAGTTTTTAACGCATAATTTGAAGGGTAAAAAGGTAAAATGTATGCAGCACCTAATTTAAATCCCAATAACTTGATAAGTTTTTCGTTCAACAAATTATTAACATTTGTGCCAGAAAACCGATCTGGCAACAGTTATAGAGCATCACATTTATTTAATTTACTTAAATTTTCTATTATAAAAGCAATCTGGCAACACTGCCTTTTACATTTTGGAGCAACTAACTTAAAACCGAACGCATCGAAAACTGTAAGATCCAGGTACAGTTATCTAAAAAAATATGAAGAACCTAATTAAGAGCCAAATCGAACGATGGTACACAATGTTAAGACAAAGCTCGTAATTTATTACCACACATTACTTATATGTACCAGACAGGCGATCTGGCAACAGTCTCTATCAAGTCTCTGAAGCACTTAATTTGTAAATGAGAACGTCGTTACTCTATCTACAATCCAAAATAGTTGATTCTCATGATACAATGTAACGCCTTCTTTATATTTTGTGTTATAAACGCGATCTGGTAATGTTACTTTTCAAACATTCCTGGAGAGGATAATAGTGTCGATAATATAAAAATGCATAGGCACATACGCTTATATTATTTAAATAAGTACGGATACTTTGCGACATAAAAATGAACCAACAACACTGATTTTCAAACATGTCTGGAGCACCTAAATTTTAAGCACCAAATTTAACCGCCAAAACTCATAGTTTCAAGATAAGTAATCTGCTAACATAATATAATACGCTAGATTTTATGTTATAAAAGCGATCTGGCAACACTGCCTTTCACATTTTGGGGCAACTAATTTAAAACCGAACGCATCGATGATACAACATTTTTAAGCAAAACTCAATGCAATTCAACGCATTACTTATATGTGCCAGAAGGATCTGGCAACACTGTTTCCAAAAACTTGTAAAGCATCTAATTTATAGATGGAAATGTGATTACTACAAAAGTGACAACACGAATATTACTTAAGCACGCACTTACGCGTTTTACTATCTAAAAAAATATGAAGCACCTACTTAAGAGCCCAATTGAACGATGGTACACAATGTTAAGACAGAGCGCGTATTGCTCAATGCAATTCAACGCGTTACTTACATGTACCAGAAGGGCGATCTGGCAAGTTTTCTGAAGCACCTAATTTGTAAATGAGAACGTCGTTACTCTATCTGCAATCAAAAATAGTTGATTCTCATGATACAATGTAACGGCTTCCTTATATTTTGTGTTATAAACGCGATCTGGCATATGCTTATATTATTTAAATAAGTACGGATACTTTGCGTCATAAAATGAAACAACACTGATTTTCAAACATGTCTGAAGCACCTAATTTAAACGCCAAAACTCGCCGTGCAAGTAAGGTATTACGAGTTTCAAGATAAGTAATCTGCTAACATAATTTATGTTATAAAAGCGATCTGGCAACACTGCCGTTAAAACACCCCTGGAGTACCTAATTTAAGAAATAGGTTATGATACGATTTAAATACGTGTCATTAGTGGCACTTCACGTTATAGAGGTTAAATATCCCCATGAAGGTAGCGCTGCCCATTAATAGTACGTACGTAATCACAATGCATTTTTGTTCTGAAAAATTCCCTGGTCACCCTTTATCACTAACAATACTAACATTGACATGCGGAGTACTAGTAGGCGTAACCAACTTCATGACCGCACTGGCAACAGTATTTAAATATCATCAAGGTACTTAACGCACTAAGTATGTAATTGAATTATAATTATACCATGGGGCCATAATGCAGCAACCACTCAACCACTTAACGTACATTTATTCTATAATTCAAAATATTTTCAATACTAACAATTGACGAAACGATGCGAGCTGGCAATGTTGCCTGTAAATACAATTTTGGACGCACAATTCAAAGCTAAAGGTATCAGCAATGAATTAATACACAGTGGTCCACCATTACATTGAAGATTCTAGAAAATATAATTCTTTTGTTAAATTCAAATTGACTAGGCGATCTGGCAACGCTGCTTTGTAACAGGTACACCTATTATAATGATAAGAGTATCATAATACAAAAATTAACATTCTGTATTTTAATCTATTACTTTCTTTTCTCGCTATTAGTTTTGTAATTTTGTGAACCGGCAACAATGCTTTAATAATTTTTGGGCCTAATCTAAACATAAAAATGGCCGCACTTCGCACATAAATGGATCTTGTGACACAAAACTCTTAATACATTTGATTTATTACTTATAATTTACATGACGAAAACCATCTCGCAAGACTACGTCATTAGAAAAGTTTTTTAGCGCATAATTGAAAGGTGAGAACGAAAACACAGTTTTCTCAAAGTGTATGCAGCGCCTAATTTAAATCCCAATATGTGGATAAGTTTTAAGTTTGACGAATTACTAGCGTTTAAGCCAGATAACCAATCTGGCAACAGTGTTAGCAAAAATTTACATATTCTATCACAAAGGCGATCTGGCACTTACCTTTCTCGTCATTAGTTACATTTTCACCATTAATGTGAACCAGAAACACGAATTTCATAATTTTTGAGCCTAGTCTAAGCATCAAAATTGGCTAGAGACCACAAAGAAGCAAAGCTCTTGATATATTTAAGGTATTACAATTTACACGATGAATCTGGCAACACTGCGTCATCAGAAAAGTTTTTTAGCGCATAATTGAAAGGTAAGAGCGGAAACGCACTTTCTCAAAATGCATGCGGCACCTAATTTAAATCCCAATATGTCGATGATACGTTTTTTGTGCAACAAATTACTAACATTAGCCCCCTCCCCACGTTTAAAATTTTTTATCTTTTTTCGTCTCAATCGATTGTTGGGATATCTAGTCGTAATTTTTTATCTTTTGTTGGTTATTCACAGTTTCCTCATTAAATTTTTTTATTTAGGCGTGAAGTTAAATCCCCCAAAGTTAAATTTTTCATATCTCGCTGCAATCATTTTTTGGCCGTTTGTTGGCTAATGTTTTCTATTTTCAAAATTAAATATTTTCAGTGCTGGACGCAAATTTGGCCTCACGGCACTGGAATTGCTAATACTTCTTGTTAACAATCATTTGTTGTTTGTTTGATTTTTTAAAATAAAATCTCCTTGAGGGCTGACCTCACGACTAAATTAAAAAATTTAATTGAAAAAATAATACTAACCAACAAACAACTATAGGGAACAAACACCGATAAACGACTGCTACAACAACAAATATAAACTGTTAATTTAGGGTGGGGTCGAGGGTCAACTTCACGCCTAAACTAAAAAATGTAATTAGGAAAATACTAGTAACCAACAAACGACAAGAAATAGCCAACAAATACCAACGAACCATTGTAACAAAAAATGTAAACATGGGGGATAACTTTATGTCTAAATTAAAACATTTATTTGGAAAAATACTAATAACTAACATACAGTAGCCAAAAAATACTAACAAATGATTGAAACGATTGGTTATTAGTATTTTCTCAATTAATTTTTTTAATTTAGATTTGATGAAGTTAGCCCCCCTCCTGAGGTTAAACATCATATTTTTTGTTTCACACATTTGTCGGTGTTTGTTAGCTGTTTTTGTCGCTAAATGTAGATGTGACTAGCTTCTTCCCCAACGTTAAAATTTGCCATTTCTTCGTGTAGCAATCGTATGTTGCTGTTGGCTAATTTTTATAGTTTTTCGTATTTTAAAAATTAAATATTTTCAATCCTGGACGTCAATTTGGCCTCCCGACATTGAGACTTTCTTATTGGCAATCGTTTGTTGGTGTTTGTAGTTTTTGATTAATTGATTTTTTATATGTTAAAAATAAAATATCCCAAACTATAACATTGGGGGCTAACTTCACGCCTAAATTTAAAAAAAAAATTAATTGGAAAAATACTAATAATCAACCTATGTCAAGAAATGACCAACAAATTTCATTAAACGGTTGCAATAAAACGAAATAAAAATTTTTAAACATAGATGCTAACTTAACGTCTAAATTAAAAATTTTTATTGGGAAAATGCTAATAACCAACAGACGACAAAAAATACCAACAAACGATTAAAACAAAAAACGCTTATTGATGTTTGGCTATTTTTTATCGTTTGTTGGTTAATATCAAACAAATTTTTTAATTTAAGCTTGAAGTTGCCACTCCCCCCCCCCCCGATTAAAATTTATTTTTTTGTTCCAGTCGTTTGTGGCTATTTTTATCGTTTATTGCTTTTTCATATTTAATGAATTAATTTAAATTAAATATTTTCAATACTGGACGTGAACTTGGCCTCCCGATATTGGGATTTCTAAACTTTCCTATTGGCAATCATTTGTTGATGTTCGCGACTAGTTTTCTGATTGGTCGATTATTTATATTTTAAAAATAAAATATCCCAAATTTTAACATTGCAGGGGGGGGACTAACTTCTCGCCTAAATTAAAAAACATTTCAGCTTGTAGTTAGACCACCCCCCGAGATTAAAATTTATTTTTATTAATTTTAAAAAGTAAATGTTTATCACTACTGGGCGTCAATTTGGCCGCCCGACATAGGGGCGTGGAGGGGGGGGTTAAACTCACGATGAAATTGAAGATGCAGTGAACGACAAAAAATATCCAACAAAACATGAAAAATTGTAACCTGGGCGAGCTAGCTTCACGCTTTCCTAATAGGGAACGTACTAATAACCAACAAGCGGTAAACAAATAATTTTAAACTTGTAGGGGCTTACTTCAGAATGGTGTACCATTACATTTAACGGTTCCGGGTAATTTTTGAATAATTTGAATTCAACATGTGTTTATAATAGAGGCTAATTATGCGTCATTTTGCGCCGGTGAAATTAAATTATGTATCCTACTAGGAAATAAGTTGTAGCAAAAATTCTATACACACGGCTAACTTCACGAAGCCGAGAACTGCTGACAAATTATTTCTTCTTATGCAATAATTAAGCGCCCGTTATGCGCTGTTAACATCAAATTTGGCGCGCCTATAGCAAACAAATAATTTTTTTGTCAGCCACTAATTAGGCGTTAATTATGGCCCGTTTCGCACCGTTAAAATAAAATTTTGCGCCCCATAAGAGATGAGTTATTGCAAGGATTACATCGAGAAAGCCAACTTGGCAGCCGTGGACTTATAAATAAACTAATCTTTTCTTGTGAGATAATTAGGCGCCCATTATGAGCCAATAAAAAGAAATTTGGCTCACTTACAAAAATAAGTTATTGCAACCATTACAGCAACAGGGCCAGCTTCACATCCGTGAACTTACTAATAAATTAATGTTTCTTTCTTCTTCTTTCTTGCATGATAATTTGGCGCCTATTATGCGCCGTTAAAATTAAATTTCGCGTCCCCACAAGAAATAAGTTCTTGCAAAAATTACACCAACTCAAATTCACAGCCGTGGACGATCGACTAAATTAATCTTTTCTTGCGCGATAACTAATTATGCGCCGCTAAAATAAAATGTTTTCGTCCCATAACAAATAAGTTATCTCAAAATTTACACCGACAAGGATAACTTCACAGCCATGAACTTGAATAAATTAATCATTTCTTGTGCGATAATTAGGCGCCCATTATGCGCCGTTAAAATTAAATTTTGCATCCCCATAAGAAATAAGTAACTGCAAAAATTACACCTGCCCTAACTTCACAGTCGTGGACTTATGAATAAATTAATATTTTCTTGGGGATAATTAGGCGCTCATTATGCGTCGTGAAAACTAAATTTAGATCCTCTGTAGGAACAAGTTATTGTAAGAATTACATAGACACAGCTAGCTGCCGAGCCGTGAACGTCTACCTAAATAAATTTTTTGTTGTTATACACCAATAGATTATTTTAGTGGCGCAAAACAGCGCCTAATTACTGCAAATAAATTGATTTACGCAGAAGTTCATGGCTGTGAAGTTAGCTGTGTCGATGTAATTTTTACAATAACTTGTGTTGTTATATAGGCGCAAAATTTAATTTTAGCGGCGCACAATTGGTGTCTAATTACTGCATAATAAAAAATTAATTTATGCAAAAATACACGGCTGTGAGGTTAGCTGTGTCGATGTAATTTTTACAACTTTTTTTATTAAACAGGGGCAAAGTTTAACGGTACAAAACGGCGCACAAATAAGTGCTTACTTCTCGCCCTTAGAAAAGACTAATTTATTCATCAGGCTACGAAGATGTAATTTTTGAAATAACTTATTTCCTATAGGGGGGCAACATTTTATTTTAGTTTAGCGGCCCAAAACAGCGACTATGAAAAAAAAATGTATCCAGTAGTTCGCGGCTTTTTACAATAAAGTAATGAGAATGATTTTTTACCACTTTTATTCAATAGAGTTACAATTGAACATTGTCCGCTTCAAAGTAAACGCCTTAAAAAGCCACAAAGTGCCGGAGACGGTTCTTCCACTCCTCATAGCAGTACTGGAACTCGGAAATAGGAATGGCGTTCAGCTGGTTGGTTGCACCCTTTTGACTGTTGTTCATGGTCCCAAAACGACGCCCCTTGACGTGTTTTCAATTTTGGGAAGAAAAAGTTACAAGGACTCAAATTTGGGGAATAAGAAAGATTAAGAAACACGTGTTTGCTGGCTAGAAAATTGTTTATTGAAATTGCTGTGTGAGAAGGGGAATTGTTACGATGCAACACCCAGTTGTTTGTGATATTTGGTCTCTCTTTGGCGACGTCTTCCAAAAACCTCTCGGTAAAACTGTTGATTAACCGCCGGCCTTCCGCTACGAGGTTTAATTTCAATAGACTCTCGTCCTTCTGAAAATACCTTAAATCACCGATAAGCCTTTGACAAAACACTGCATCCGTAGCAGCTGAAGTTTGGTAAACGTTTCCGTTGCACTGTGTTTAAGTCTGAATCAAAACCTGACCGCATACCGCTGCTCGAAATTCGTGTCACTCATTGTGAGAACGCCTATAAGAAACCAATTTCAATAAATCAAGCACTACAAACAACACACTTGACCTAACGACGTGAAACTTGTACTGCTATTGTATCACATGTTCACCTGCCTCCTCTCCAAGTTCCAAGTCACCAGTGTTGCCAGATCAAACACTAGGCTATTAGTTTGATTACTTTAATAACATACCTCGTAATTTTAGCGACACAGCGTGGTGGCTAACTACTGCATAAAAAATTTATTTATGCAGAAGTTCACTGCCGTGAAGTCAGCCGTGTCGATGTAATTTTTGCAATAGCTTGTTTTGTTATTTGGGCGCAAAATTTTTGTTTTAGCGACGCAAATTGGTGCCTAATTACTGCATAAGAAAAATCTATTTATGCAGAAATTCACGGATGAGGTTGATGTGATTATTAAAATAATTTGTTTCAATATAGAGGCGCCAAATTTAACTTTAAGCGCACAAAATGGCGCAAAATTATCACCCAATAAAAGATTAATTTATTCATAAGGGTGTGAAGATGTAATTTTTACAATAATTTTCTTCCTATCAGGGTGTAAAATTTTACTTTAGCGGTGTAAAACGGTGCCTACTGCAAAAGAAAAAAATGACGTGGAGTAGTATCAGACTGTAAAATTAGGCGCAGCGATGTAATTATTTTTACAATAATTTGTTTTCTTATATTGGCGCCAAATTTAACATTAGAGGAAATTAATTTATGCAGAAATTCACTGCCGTGTGGACGTAATGTTTACAATAGCTTGTTTTGTTATTTGGGTCAAAAGTTTATTTAAGCGACACAAAACAGTGCCTAATTACTGCTTAAGAACAAATCAATTTATGCAGAGATTTATTTAATTAATTTATTATAGGGGCGCAAAATTTAACTTCAATCGTACAAAATGGCACATAATAAGTGCTTAATTATTACCCCAGAAAAGATTAATTTGTTCATAAGGCTATGAAGATGTAATTTTTGCAATAACCTATTTCCCATAAGGGCGGAAAATTTTACTTTGACGACGCAATACGGTGTCTAATTACTGCAAACCAAAAAATTGACTAATGCAGTAGTTCACGACTGTGAAGTTAGCGGCATCGATGTAATTATTTTTACAATAACTTGTTTTCTCATATAGGAGCCAAATTAAATTTTAGCGACGCAACACAGGGCCTAATGACTGCGCAAAAAATTGATTTATGTAGAAGTTCACTACTGTGAAATCAGCCGTATCGATGTAATTTTTACAATAGCTTGTTTAGTTATTTGGGCGCAAAATTTCATTTAGCGCCACAAAACGGTGCCTAATTACTGCATAAGAAAAAATGATTTTTGTAGAAATTCACGGCTGAGGTTCGCTGTGTTGATGTAATTTTTCCAATTTGTTTTTTATTATACAATATTGGCGCCAAACTTAATTTTAGCAGTGCAAAAAGGCGCCTAATTACTGTATAAGACAAAAATTGATTGATGCAGTTCAGATTGTTAATCGAGCCGTGTGGATGTCGTTTTTACAATAACTTATTTTATTACAGAGGCGCCAACTTTAACGGCCCATAATTGGAGCCTAATTATCTCGCAAAACAAGATTAATTTATTAATATGGCTATGAGTTTAGCCTTGTCGACGTAATTTTTGCAATAACTTATTTCCCATGGACGCGCACCATTTCTATTTAGCGGCGCAAGACGGCGCCTAATTACTGCATAAGAAAAATGATTTCTGTAGAAATTCACGGCTGAGGTTCGCTGTGTTGATGTAATTTTTACAATTTGTTTTTTTATTATAAAATAACTTGTTTTCTCATATTGGCGCCAAACTTAATTTTAGCGGTGAAAAACGGCGCCTAATTACTGTATAAGAAAAAAATTGATTTATGCAGTTCAGGCTGCTAATTGAGCCGTGTGGATGTCATTTTTGCAATAACTTATCTTATTATAGGGGCGCCAACTTTAACTGCGCATAATGGGTGCATAATTATCTCGCAAAAAAGATTAATTTATTCATATGGCTATGAGCTTAGCCTTGTCGATGTAATTTTTGCAATAACTCATCTCCCATGGACGCGCACCACTTCAATTTAGCGGCGTAGAAAGGCGCGCAATTGGCGCCTAATTACTGTATAATAAAAAAAATAATTTATTCAGTTCACCGCTGTGAAGTTAGCCTTGTCGATGTAATTTTTGCAATAACTTGTTTTATTATATGGGCGCAAAATTTGATTCTACCGATAGGTACATGGCGCTTAATTAACTGCATAAAATTTGATTTATGCAGAGGTTCATGATTCTGAAATCAGCCGTGTCGGTGTAATTTTTACAATAACTCGTTTTGTTATATGGGCGCGCATTTAATTTTAAACGGCACCTAATTTACAGCATCAGAAAAAATTGATTTATGCAGTTGCTCGTGTCGGTGTAATTTTTACAATGACTTATTTCCCACGGAAGTGCACAATTTTATTTTAGCAACGTAAAACGGCGCATAATTGGCGCCTAATTTCTGCATAAAACAAAATTAATTTATGCAGAAGTTCACCGCTGTGAAGTTAGCCGTATCCATGTAATTTTTACAATAAATTCTTTGATAATAGAGGTGCAACATTTAACTTAAACGGCGCATAATATATGCTTAATTATATCACAAGAAATGATGTAATTTTAGCAATAACGTATCTCCTATGGGCGAAAAAAATGTTGTTTTAGCGAAAATTAACCGTGTCAATGTAATGTTACGATCATTTCTTTTCTATAAGGGCGTAACATTTTATTTTAACGGCGCAACATGGCGCCTAATTAAAAAAAAATTATTTATCCAAAAGTTTGCGTCTCAGCGAAGTTAGCCGAGCTTACAACTTATTTCCTATTGAAACGCAAAATTTAATTTCAACGGGGCAGAGCGGCGCATAATTGGCGCCCAATTAATAACCCGGAAATCTTCACACACCTGCAATTTGGAACTGAAAAACGATTATTTTAGACCACCATCGGATTTAATAATTTTAAAATGAGTCTTTGTTAATGATGGCATATACATATTATGATTATTATTATGTAATCATACGTTATATTATTTTGAAGCTCGTAATATATGTATGTACTTTTGTGTACATTAGCTCTAACATTAATCATCTTGAACGCGAATATCCCTTAATTAGATTTTTTAAGCGATACAAATGTTTGAGATTAATTTTAGAGCTAATAAATGTACCATAAGTTAGTTCAATGGTTCTAAAATGAATCTTCTTTATGAAAGAAACACTTCATGTGATTCTTAAACTCGTTCATAAATGTATCATTGCGGTTAATACCTCTACAATAGACCTTCTAGGAAATAAAGATACTTACCTGGTTATATCTTTTGAGTATATTTGAATTAGTAAAATGTACCTTAGTATCGCGTTCAATAGTTCTAAAATGAATTATTCCGCATTCAAGTAAGTACTTTTGAGGTAAACTTGCCTTTATAATACCGGCTTTTGCTAAACAAAAACATGTTTTTTCTTGCAATTATTCTGCCTTTTAAAAATAATAGAAAGGTTAAGTAGGGGGGCGAGAAAACAAAAACAATTTCGAAAAATCGGTACCTGGTACTAAAAAGTACAATGTGGTGGAGGGGCGAAAGATTACAATCCGCATTTTTTTTTTCTACTGTCATCAATCAACTTGTTTTTTTAATGCAACTTTTAGTACAAAATATCAAAATTGAGTCAAATTGTGGTTAAAACAAAGTAATAAGTATGGTTATTTCTCAATATATTCACACTGACTCATTCATAGTAACAAACAATGTTTACAAAATGATAATAATTGTCACGGCTATCTTGATTATTCATAAAAATTATGACATTTCCTTCAAAGAAAATTTTTTTATTCGTTCTTAAATAATTAGAAATCTGACATGAATATAAATACCGTTAGGTTGAGTTTTAAAGCAGGTATTTTAATAAATAACTAAACTAACTAATAATTAAAATTAATAATTACCCATTGTACTTGAAGACCTCAATGCGTGCGTTTGGTAATAATAATCCAAAAATAAAGTAAAACAAATGAAAAATAAATTGTCCATTCACCAACACAAGAAACACATAAAGCACACTTCAAGTTCACACAATCACTAATTATTGCACCGAATTTTCAAAAACAAGTTAAAAAAAGGGGTGTACAATTTTTAGAAAAAAATAAAAATAGTGTTAAAGTGTACACATAGGGACACGAGAATGTACTAAACACTCGTGGATCGTGGATAGTTGCTTTCTTTTTTCTTGTACAAGCAGCGACACCGTGGAGAATGTCGACACTAGGAACAGGAAACAAACAAAGATACGACTTTACCGTAATAACTTCGTAGCGCATCAATAATTTTCGAGGGGTGCGAAAGTAAGGAATTTAATGTTAAAAGGTAAAAGGTACGTTTTCACTTTTCGTGTTTACGTCGCAATACGCTTTTCTATTAATTATTAAAGAAAATTTCCCTATTCACATTAATCTTTTAGCGTGACCGCTAATTAAAATACAGGGTGGTATGTAAAGCGTATAGTCATTTTAACTTTTGCCAAATACAGTGGCGTAGCATACGAGAGTAAAATTATGTCCACATAATGCCTTAATGTACAAAAAGGTTTTTTTTAATCAAACTCAACTCATACAAAATGGTATCGATTTATAGACAACGTAACATTGAAAAAATTGGGATAGACTTTTAAAACAGTTTGAATTAGTTGTTAATTAATAAATATGTGCAACGAATTTATTACTTAATTTTGTATGGTTTTTTTTTACCAACGCATCCAGTAATTTACACGGAAATAATTAAAATGTTAAAAGTTTTCAAATCTACTTCGTGTTTTTTTTAAGATGAAACTATAATATAATTCTGCTGCACTTCAATAATAGAAAAGATTGTAACCATATAAATTCTTAATTACTCAATTAAATAACTTTTAAAACGCCAATAACTACCCAATTAGTTTAATTTTAGAAGCGATGGAATGCAATATTTTCCGTAGTTTGTCAAGTACTAAAAATGTTTATATTTATTTAAGCACTAAGCACTACAATTTTAATGAACTATTTAAACGCATTTTTTTTTGCTACCGTCTTTCGTGTTCCCCCATTTTGCTTCCCAGGGATCTGAAATTGTCTAATTTTGAGGTCTTTTTCATTCCCTTTTTTAAGGAATTTCGCACATATATGTGCATCCCAGTTCCTATTTAACTTTGCCGCCATCTTGATTGTTCTTTAAGATCCGAAATTGTCTTATTTTGTGGTGTCTGTTTTCAACCCTTTCTTTTAAGACATTTGCACACACTTCTGCACCCCAATGCTTTTTGGCTTGGCCACCATCTTGTTTCCGTATGCCTTTTCGGTTTAAGATACGAAATTGTCTTATGTTTCATTCTCTATTTTTATGGCGCTTCGCACATATTCCTGCATCCCAGTTCCATCTTGTTTCCGCCATCTTGCTTACTTATGCCTTTTTGTCATTGCGGGATCTTGTTTCATTGTTCCTCTTTGGTTGAAGATACAAAATTTTCTTACTTTGCGGCGTCTTTTTTATTCTCTTCTTAATGACCTTTCATACATTTCTGTATTCCAATGTCTTTTGGCTTTGGCGCCACCACCTTGTTTACGTGTGGCTTATGATCCGAAATTGTCTTATCTTGTGGCGTCTTATTCATCGCCTGTTTTAAAGGCACTTCGCACACATTTCTACACCCTAGTTCCTATTTGGCTTGCGTGTGCCGTTTAGGCTTTGCGCAATTTTGTTAGTGTTCAGTGATCTTATTTACGTGTTCCACCATATTGTTTCAGTATTCCGCCATTATGCTATCGTCTGCCTTTGGCTGACCAACATCTTGTTTACATGTTCCGCCATCTTCCTTACGTGTGCTGCCTTTTTGGCATTTTGCCATCTTCTATCCGTGTTTCGCTATCTTGTTCTCGTTCTTGCGCCATCTTGTTACAGTGTGCGTCTTTAGCTTAAGATCGACATTGTCTTATTTTTTGGCGTCTTTTCCATCCTGTCTTTTAAGGCATTTCTCTCACATCTCTCTCAAGTGCCTTTTTGGATTTGCCACCAAAATGTTTCCGCCATCTTGCTTGATCCATCTTATCTTAGTGTTCAGGGATCTTGATTCCTTGTTACGTCATCTTGCTTCAGTATTTCGCCATCATGCTAGCGTGCCTCTTTGGCTGTCGACGTGTTTTGCTTTCTTGCTTGCGTATACCTTTTTTACTTTTCACTATCTTGTCTGTGTTCAGTGTTTCGGTATTCCGTCATTTTGTTTCAGTGTTCCGCCATTTTGCTAGCGTATGTCTTTTAGCTTTCCGCCACTCGTTTCCGTTCTTGCGTATTCCGCCATCTTGTTCCCTTAAGATTCGAAGTCATCTTATTTTGCGGCGCCTTTTTCATCTCCAATGCCTTTTTTGGCTTTGCCACCATCTTGATAGTTTTCCTTGTAGCTGTTTACCATCTTGCTTACGTGTTCCGCAAATTGTTTCGTGTTCTACCATCTTGTTTCCGTGTGCCTTTTTCGCGTATGATCAGATGTTATCTTATTCGACCCATTTTTACAACCCATCTTGTGCGAAACGATGACGCACTAAGTTTTCAACATTAGCACTTAACTAGCACCTAATAATGAACTATGTAATAAGAAAATTCATGAGGGGAAGGTACCTTAGCGTTACTCAGAAGTACTAACGAAACACTAACGATTGGCGCTGGTCCGGTCGTTAATGGTTTTAATCATGGTGGGACGTTAGCACTACAGAAAGAGTATCGATTTTTTGGAAACGGCTGGTTTCTCTATCTAGTTTGAATGCTTGCCCGAAATTGACTTATTTTAAGAAGCCTATTTCATCTCTTCCTTAGGCCTCTCACACATAATTACACCCTGGTGACTTTTTGGATTTGGTGCCTAATTCAGCTTGTTTCAATGTTCCGACATCTTGTTACCGTGTTTCGCCATACAGTTTACGTGTTTTCACGTTCCCCCATTTTGCTTCCGTGTACCTTGGCGTAAGATCCGAAACGGTCCCCTTGTTTTTCAACCCTTTCATTTTAAGGCCTTTTACACCCACACTGTAGCCCAGCTCCTTTTCGGTTTTGCCACAATCTTGTTTCCGTGTGCGTTTTTGGTTTAAGATCGGAAATTTTATTTTGCGGCGTCTTTTTTCGTCCCTTTCTTTCACGGTATTTCGCACATATGTACGCGTCCTAGTTCCTACTTCGCTATGTCGCCACCTTGTTTCCGCCATCCTGCTTGCGTATTCTATTTGGCTTTGCAGGATCTTGTTTCAGTGTGCGTCCTTGGTTTAATATTCGAAATTGTTTTATTTTGCGGTCTCTTTTTCATCCCCTTCACTTAAGTGCTATCACATATTCTAGACCCCACAGCCTTTTTTGGCTTTGCCGCCATCTTACTTGCGTGTGCCTTTTTGGGTTTGTACAATCTTGTTTCTGTGTTCAGTGATGTAGTAAGTGTTCCGCCATCTTGTTACTGTTTCCCTTTGTGGTTGTTCGCCATCTTTGTTACGTATTCCCCAATCCTGCTTGCGAGTGCCTTCTTTTCGCCACATTGTATCTTTTTGGTTTTCCGCCATCTTGTCAACATGTTTCGCCATCTTGCTAGCGTCTAAATTTTTGGATGTTCATCATATTGTTTACGAGTTACGCCGTCTTGTTAACATATTCTTGCTTGTGTGTGACCTTTTGGCGATCTGTCATCTTGTTTCCATGTGCATTTTTAGCTTAAGATACGATATTTTTTCACCCCATTTCTGCAACCCATATTGTGTTCAGCGATCTTGTTTCCTTGTTCCGTGACCTTGATTGAGTGCTCCACCATGTTAGTTAGTGTATTCCCCTGGTGGCTGCACATTTTCTTCATTACGTATTTTTAACTCTCCGTCGCGTTATTTCTGTGTTCCTCCATCTTGTTTCCATGTACCTTTTTTGCCATATTGTTTATGAATTCCACCATATTGTTTACGTGTGCCGCCATCTTGTTTCCTTGCTTGCGTGATCCTTCATCTTATTACCGTGTGTCTTTTTACCTTAATATCAAATACAGTTTTATTTTAGGGCATGTTTTACATTCCCTTCTTTTTAAACCCCTTTATTTAAGACCTTCCTCACGCCATTTTTTGTTTTAGTGTTCAGTGGTCTTGTTTCCTTTTTCCGTCATCTTGTTCCAGTGTGGCTTTTTGGTTGTCCGCCAGTTTGTGTACGTGTGCCTTTTTGGTTTAAGATCTGAAATTGCTGTATATTGTGGCGTATTTCTTCACAATCTCGCTTCCCTGTGCTTTTTTGGCTTTCCATCATTTCGTTTCTCCGTGCCTTTTTTGGGTTGTCCGCCATCTTATTTCTGTGTGATTTTTTGGCGTAAATTCTTTGGAAGTTTTGTGATTGTAACGTTTTATTTTGTTCCTTTACGTATTTGGAAAGTATTCGAAATTTTTACAAATAGTAATCGCATTTACAATCCTTTTTTTGGAAACAGAACAAAGTTTTTGGTTTGTTTAACAAGTTTAGATGGAAATTTAAAATTAAGATGTGATTTACGTATTGGTATCGATAGTTAGTGAAACCCTTTTTACTAATTTGTTGGAGAATTGCATAGTTTTGGTGTAAATAAATGTTCTCGTTATTTGAAATTTTGTTAAATGGATTTGAAATTGCATCATGTAAAATTATATTAAGTATAAAATTATTACGTTGTATGGTACGTCTTTTGCGAATTTAAATTGTAGCGACAATCTGTCGCATTTCCTTTTGATAAAATTTTTTGGTCTTGAACAAAGAGTTTCAGTTTTAGGTACGAGGAGTTAAGGTCCAGCGCCGTTATGAAAACTTTAATTTACAAGATATCGGTTACACTGATAACAACCGCTGTTTTCGAAGTGGTTTTTCCGACGCCTTTCAAGTTTAAATTGTGTTGGAGCGTATTTGAAAATTTAAGTAATAAATTGGCATGATTGGTTAAATTAAAAGGTAAGGGATAGAATGGACGATGGCGAATTCTGAATTTACTATTTACTATGTCTAAGTCCTTATCCTCACTTCTTGGAAATTATCCATACTTATGGGGATAAACCGAAAGGTAGGAGCCTCATACGCGGTTTCGCAATATACGCGAAAGGAGTTAGTGTGTAGTAAGAGGGAACAAGTTATATCGAATCGAGAGTGTATCGAACATTACCATAGGGTATTTTCCTCTTCCATTTGAATGGGATAATTTTAAAGTTTAAACACACCCCGAGTTATCTTATCGTAGTGTCAAGTGACAATTTTCGGTTATAGAAGTAATTGGTTTTAGTGTTTGTTTTCTTGAGAAGTGCTGAACCTCTGTTCTGTTGACCTGTTTTAACGCATTCTGGTTATGCGGATTAATTTTAACGAGCTCCTGTTAAAGGGGTAGTTTCACGTATATCGCGTAGCTCAAACAAATAAAGTACAAACTTGCTGTATATAGTTGCGCTGTTCTAAAGTTTAGAGTAAATAGATTAACGGTAAAAAACGCTTTGTAAATAACGAAAAGTGAGGAAGTATGGATAAATATTGGTGCATTTACGTTAAATCAGATGAAAAATTAGTTATTTGGTGGTTTTGGTCGAATTAACTGTCGTAACTTAGTTCGATTAGTTATAAATAGGAGGTTGCCGCTTGTGAGATATTATTTGGAAAGCGTACCGTAGAAATTCAGTGGCGCCCTGTCGATTCAGCACCTGGTGAACCAGTTGCACGACCTATCATATTGTAGTCCAGAGGAAGGAAAGTATTCTATTGTTCTAAGTGTTAATTAAGATAAACCTTTATTTTTTTATTCTGGTGGTAATAATAATAAAGTGAGTGTTTTTGTGTTTGTGTGAAGGATACATTCGCTTGATTTCGGATAACTATTGTATAGAAGCCCTTCAGGAGCAATTTAGAAACAGGCGTATTCATTCACCCGATTTATTTGTTAATAACCTGAAGTTTTATCTGTGTAATGTTGTCAATTGAAAGTTTATTTCATGAAGATTAGTCGAAATTATGTTACCGATATCTTCATTGTTTCCGTTGTATTGATTAGAAAGTAGTTATTGATAAGATGAACTAGCAAGCCCCGACTGAATGTTATTATTTTCTCGGTTTCTTGTTTTGAATTGCAAAATTTAGTGTTTTTTGTAACTGTACCTACTAAAATTTCATATGTAAATGCCATAATATACGACAATTGTTTATGTTTATATTAATAGATATGAATCTATTGTGACTTTGTCCTCTGTGCCTACGATTTTGCCGACGTAAAGTAATAAGCTGAAAGATTAGATATTTCGATTCACGTTTAAGGTTTTTAGAATTATTTTTGAGAAATTTCGAGTTAAGTAAGTTTGCAGTGAAAACATTCATTTATCGTTCACTTTGACCGTGATCAATTTTATTGCAGTTATACAAGTTTTTAAAGTAACCATTAAGCTTTAACGTATGGACTAATGAGAATTTCTCGATTTGAGCTTTTGCTATTTTGATTTTGGTAATAAGTCACTTTAAAAGAGATTTTATATTATAAAGTAACGTAATAATGAAGTATTGGCCGATCAGCTGTTTGTTTTTCGCATATGAGAGTTTTGCGTGTAGTCGCAATTTTTTTGGAGTTATTTTTATAGGAATCAACTTACCGATGCCGTAGTACCTTGAGTGGTCATAAAGTAAGCAGTTTGGTTATTTGTTTGAGAATGAGTTGTGTATTTTCCAGAATTTAGGTACTACACCCCGATAGCGACGTTTAGTAAATTTTAGGATTTCATAAATTCCGATCGCGTTTAGTTTTGTTGTGACGTATTTTTCGTTTTAAATTGAGTTTATTGAACTATTTAATGAGTTTTAGTTTTATTATCACAATTTTGCAGCTTTTATATGAGGCTTAAGGTTTTATAGAAGTTTAGGTGAGCCTTCCGTAAATATTTTTAGAGTAGAATTTTAGAAGAGGTGAGGGTTTTATTTTGAGTGGACATTGTGGTTTCGTCTGAGGCCATTATTAAGATCTAGTTCATGACGATTTCCCGCTATAAATGTATTTGACAGGTGGCCTTTATGACATTTTCTCCCGATTTTGAAGTTTATGGGTGACGAGTGCCCATTTGTAGCTTTAATTAAGAACCCCGCCCACACCACTTAGCTATGCCGTGCGCACAGATTGTCATTACGGGCTTGATGCTCTAGTGAGATTTGGTCTGTAACAAGTTAATAGATGTTTACGAGTATTGTACGGCGAGTCGGCGAGGCAATCATCAACTGAATTAATTAGTGTTTTCAAAACGTTGATAAGTACCATGTTCAAAAATACAGATTCTACTAATAATTAACGTTTTCAAATATATGCACTTCTTTGGTACTTCATCCAGGCCAGTAAGTGTGTAAGATAAATATTGTGTTCATTTTTTAAATACGCTTTTCAGGTGCAATCTAATAAACTAACCGAATATTAGCGTTTGATACGATTCTTTAGCGCATACAGGGCAGTTTTTTAAAAACTGAAAAAACTGAAAAGGGTTCTGAAATATATGCATTACTTTGATGCATACAACAGAGACAGTACGTGAAACATGCATTGCCCTTTTTAAAAACAGTTTTTAAAATGCAAATACGTATTTAATTAGCGTTTTACAATACACGCATTTCTAAGGTGCACACAGGACGGTCGGTGAAAAATTTTGCATTCGTGTTTTTAAATTAGCGTTTTCAAATATATGCATTTAACTAATGCATAGGTAGAAGACCGGCACCTTCCGCCATTTTTTTTTTGTGACGTCACCCTTGAGACACCTTTGGTCGCCATTGTATATATGCCTACGTGGGGATCGTATTAATTGTTATTAAAATTATTATTACAATTCTTTTCATACCCATCTACAGATTGTGACCTTTTACCTATACGAAAAATTTATTTATACATTGGGGGTTGTATTTCTAATAAGGGTTCCTAGTCTTGTAATACAGGAATTTGTTCGTGGGTTTCGCCCATGTCATAAAAATTGTATTCTAATAATGGGGAAGAATTAAAGATAAGAGATGTAAAAATGACAAGTGTTTTCATAATAAAATATGATATTTAATCTGTGTTTATTATAATTAATATTTATTAGGGTTGTTTTAATTTTTATCAAGAATATAAAAACCTAGTCCTTAAACGATTATGTTCTATACAATCTTTAAGACCGCAGTTAAGCGCTAGCTCAAATTTTTTCAATATCTGAGGTTAGCATATTGTATTTATGACTATTAATTAATCTCTATCTGAGGTTTAAATATCATTCTGATCTAGATAACTGTTTTACAACGTGTTTTTCTAATAGGGTATATTATAAAGGAGACTGCATAATATATTTATTTTGCAATAAGAAAGTCACCTTCAACATTATACATAATTAAAAATGAGTAATTAAGTTGCCATGCTTTAAACGATTTTCCACCTTGAGAACGTTAAATTATATGTACAAGGTTTAACCAGAAATAAAATGCATTAATACGATAAATGGTTACATATGCATTCTAGGCTGTTTTACGTTTCATTGTGTTATGATGAAATTAAGTATACCAGCTTCTTATTAGAACACTATTTTTTTAATTTTACCGATAAGAGTCTGCCACGCCATGCTATCACATAAGACGGCTTTACATAGAGGTTCTGTCTCCGCTAAACTGTCCAAAAAGGATTTTAAATTTATAAAATGTACGCCCAGGTGAGATATTAGAGTGTTGCTACAGAAAACAAAAAGTGTACACCACGAATAAATCTACAGCGAGAAATTTACTTGAGGCATGTACCGGGTAACACTTTTTTTCGAGTTGTGGTGGACTGAGCTTTGTGATATGCGATCTTTAAGTTATCACAGTAATAGATACAGCTACATACTAGTGGTTATCGGAATGTTTAGCAAGAGAATTTGGATGAGTTCTTAAAACGAAGAAGTCGCATCTGAAAGCTTCACCGTTGTTTTTAAGAAAAGCGATAAACTTCTTCATATAGGTAAAATTTAGCGACGCGAGGCTTTCGGCGAAGGCTGTTTCGGTGACCCTCGCACTCCAATCCTCCCCGAACATAAACGAGATTGTAAGACAGGTTTAGGGCGTCGCAACCTGTTTTCGGGTCTTAGCCCCTTGTCGTGATCGGAACTTGTTCGTGGGCTTTCGTGTATTGTCGTGATATCCTTGAAGGAAAATTGGAACCTGTATTATAATAAGGGGCCTAATACTAACTTGTAAGACAGGTGTAGGGTTACGCAACTTGCTCTCAGGACTCCGCCGCTTGTCGGCCCCATTGGCAAAATTTGAATTTGTATTTAAGTCTGCAGGTTATGGCTGGAAATATGAATTTGTATTGTAATAAGGGATATAATGCTAATGTAAGAAAGATGTAGGGCGTACCACCTCTCAGGCCCTCGCACCTTCGGCCAAAAATTTGTTTGTGGCGCCATCTATTAGGGGAAATTTGAACTTGTATTATAATACGGGGGCCTAACGCTAACTTACAAGACGTGTATAGGGCTTCGTAACTTGCTTTCGGGGCTTCGCGCCCTTGGTGGGAAATTTGAATTTGTATTTAAGTGTTTACAATCTGATTGCTTATTGCGAGAAATTTGAACTTGTATTCTAATAAGGGGCATAATGCTAACTTAAAGCTCTCGCGAGAGCAAGTTGTGAACCCCTATAACTGTCTTATAAGTTAGTGTTAGGCCCCCTTATTAGAATAGTCGTAGGTTCAAATCCTACTCGCGCCAAACTTTATTTATGTTGTGTTACAAGTTAGCATTAGAACCTGTTATTAGAATGCAAAGTAAAATATACAGCCAAGGGGCTAGGACAAGAGGAGAAGCCCCCGATGTTTGATTTGATCTATAAGAACTTGTGTTAGGGTCTGCGCCCCTTGTCTTGGCCCCTTTGAGTTAAAATTGATTTTTAGCGCCATCTAGTTGTGTATTTTTAAACTAGCGAGTGTTTTCTGTAATAGAAGTTGATCATGCACACCTCTCTCTTTTTCTCTCTCTCCCTCTCGTTTATCCGTTTCTCTCTCTCTCGTTTATCCGTTTCTCTCTCTCTTTCGGCTCTTTCTCACACACACAAACAAATCAATTAATTAATTAAGCATATGAATCTTAAACAAATTATGCTCGATCAAAACAATCAGTTCAATCTCAATCAATCAATCGAGCAATCAACCAAAATCAATAATGTCTTACAGTTTGCGGAAACCAGCTTACAGTTCAAAAACTGATTTGGTTTCATTAATTACAGTTTGCTTACTCAAAATGAGCCACAGTTCAAGATACCAAATTGATATAACGGAAATAAAAGACAAAAGGTTTTAACGGTTTATTATTATATGCGAATCAATAACTACGAAGTTTAAAACCAACAAATACGTACCGCATAATGCTATTAATTAATTTTAACAAAAAAAGCGTAAGACTCTCACCTTTATCATATTAACTAAATAAATGGGTAGAATAAGAGCTGATGTAGAGTTGGTTGGTTTTAAGACTGCTTCCCCCTATAATAACACATTAAAATCTTTATTGGCATTTTTGTGAACAATATCAAGTAAAACATATATTAAAAAATAATACGCATACCTTCAGAAGTGTTTTTCCCCCGATTGCTTTAATAATAACTGCGCTGGAGAACTAAACTACATATTGAAAATTTTATACAATTTACTAAACCGTTTTGCGTTTTTACTTATGGATATATAATTATCTCTGTTACACTTACTGCAGCTCGTATTCACCATTCACTTTCGCACACTACTTAGAGCGATCTTATATGAATTTATATACAAATCGATGTTTGTTATTTACAACATACATTTTAAAATGATTTCACCTACATGATAAAACTGTTTTTATGGAATGAAATTATGGATTGGAAAGTAACAATCAGTCGTCATCATTGTGTTAGTTAATGTGTTTTACAAATATTTTAAAAAAATCGTTACTGCAAAATACACATCACCATCAAGGATCTGAGATGCATTTTCTTCATCCGCTTCATCTTGAGCGATTATAGCTTATTAACTAGTAAAACATCTAATACCCTGATGCTGGTTCATAATAAAGTTCACCCGTTAGTCATTGTACTTTAAATACACGCAAGGGCTAATGTCTAATATTTTATTGTACCATTAGTATTACACAGATATGGGACTATTCTTAAAAATCTGCTAAGTTCCCCACGCTACCTTGAACAACTACATAGGCTTTCAATTCTTCTTCGCCCCTGAAGCATGTAGCATGTTTTCTAATACACATAAGACACCGTCTTCAATATAGTGGTGTATACACCGAAAAAATTGTTGTCTTCTTCTTCTTTAAGCTAGATTTTGCCTCTGTACAGTATACAAGCTCTATCTTAGCTGAATTACCTCTGTCAAAAATAGGGTTATAATCAAATTAAGTATACCGACCTCTTTTAATCTTTGAATTTTTACCGATAAGGGCCTACCATGCTATCACATAAGATGGCTTTACATACAGGATCTATCTCGGATGAACTGTCGAAAAAGGGCTTTTAGACTTATAAACTTGCCCATAGGGAAGATAGTAGAGTGTAGTTACGGAAACATTTTGAGTTATGACCGACAGATCATGTAGGTAAAATTTCGCGACGCGAGGCTTTCGGCGAAGGCTGTTTCGGCGATCCCACTTCAACCCTCCCTCGCAACTTGTTCTCGGGTCTTTGCCCCTTATCGTGATCGCAACTAGTTCGTAGGCTTTCGTGTAATGTCGTGGTACCCTTGCCGGAAAATTTTAATTTGTAGGGCTGCGCGTGCAACTTTCTCTCAGAGCTTTGCCCCTTGTCGAGGCCCCAATGGCGGAAAATTTGAATTTGTATTTGTATTTAAGTTTCTGCATGTTATGGCTGGAAATATGAATCTGTATTATAATAAGGGGTATAATGCTAACTTGTAAGACAGATGTAGGGCTTAACAACTTACTTTCAGACCCTCATCCCTCACGCGCGCGTGTATTGACCTATCCAAACTATAATATCTTCCCTAGGGGCATGTTTATAAATCTAAACTCCTTTTTTTGGCTGAGCTATTTTCTCCTAAGACGGCTATGAAGGATGTTTCGGAGACCCCTACTCCAAACTTCCCCCGAAGATAACCGATTCTACTCGAACATTGACGAGTGCGCCAGCGCACAAGACCCAAGGCCAGCAGCATTCTCGTTTCTCAAAAGTTTCGCTCTTTAAAGTGTAACCGTCATCGAGTGAGCATTATTATAATGTATTGTCCTGTTTATGAGCCAACATCAGCGGACATTAAAGATTTTACTGACTTGTTAATAAACTATTACAACATAACCGTTCAATATGATGATGGAAACGATGATGTGGATGAGCTGAATGTATCTCTCATCCAAGGTGATGGTAATGATTCACAGAAGAGGAAGAAGAGCGATGAGATAGAGGAGAAGGACGAGTGTCAAAACCGTGATGATGATAGCGACGAATCACGGTTCAAGAAGAAGAAGACCGATAAAGGATGTGATTAAATAAATGATGTTTTCTTGTTTATAATAATAATAGTATATTTTCAAACGCTAAGCTTTCCTTTAATTTTGTTAATGAACTTGTTTTCCCTAACGCTGTTTGAACCTGCACTAACAATGCTGCAGTTAATGCGAAAGGGCGGGTAGATGGGGTAAGTGTGAGATTGGCTTTCTTTTGCACTATGTGCGTTCAATCATACTGCTATTTTTTTAATTGAGAACTGATTTTGTATGATTAAGTTAAATTAGTTTGGTATTTAATTGATTTGATTAATTGATTTGTATGTTTGAGAAAGAGACGAGAGAGAGACGAACACGATCAACCTCTATTACAGAAAACATTCATTAGCCTTTACACCACTATATGGCACCACAAACAACCCTAGTTAGTCCTAGAAATATACCGCTAGGTGGCACCGCCTATATTACAGAAAACATTCGCTAGTTTAAAAAATATACCACTAGATGGTGCCACAAACAAAACCCTGATTAGTCCTAGAAATATAACGCAAGATGGTGCCACCTTTATTAAAGAAAATATTCATTAGGCCACACACAATTAGATGACGACAACAAATTCAAATTTCCTAACAAGCGCCACGACAGGAGGGCGCAGACCCTAACACAGTTTCCTATGTTTTATCTTGTAAGCTAGCAATAGGTCCCTTATTAGAATACAAGTTCAAATTTCACGCAATAAGTAATCAGAATGTAAACACGTAAATGCAAATCCAAATTCAAATTTCCCGCCAAGGGGCCGGGCTAAGACCCGAAAGTAAGTTGCGAAGCCCTATGTCTGTTCTATAAGTTAGCATTAGGCCTCCTTATTATTATAATACAAGTTCTCTTCATAGATGGCGTCACAAACACATTCAAATTTTTGGTCGAGGGCGAGGACCTGAAAGTAAGTTGCTAAGCCCTACATATGTCTTACAAGTTAGCATTATACCCCTTATGATAATACAGATTCATATTTCCAGCCAAAACATGCAGAGACTTAAATACAAATACAAATTCAAATTTTCCGCCATTGGGGCCTCCACAAGGGACAAAGCCCCGAGAGCAAGTTGTGCAGCCCTACACCTGTCTTACAAGTTAGCATTGGGCTCCTTATTATTATAATGCAAATTCAAATTTTCCGGCAAGGGTACCACGACAATACACGAAAGCCTACGAACCAGTTGCGATCACGATAAGGGGCAAAGACCCGAGAACAAGTTGCGACACGCTACACCTGTCCTACAATCTCGGTTATGCCCGGGGAGGGTTGAAGTGGGATCGCCAAAACAGCCTTCGACGAAAACCTCGCGTCGCGAAATTTTACATATATGAGATATGATATCGCAAAGATCTGCCGGTTATAACTCAAAATGTTTCCGTAACTACACTCTAATATCTTCCCTAGGGGCAAGTTTATAAATCTAAAAGCCCTTTTTCGACAGTTCATCCGAGACAGAACCTGTATGTAAAGCTGTCTTATGTGATAGCATGGCAGGCCCTTATCTGTAAAAATTTCAAGATTAAAAGAGGCCAGTATAGTTAATTTGATTATAACCCTTTTACTGAGAGAGGTAATTCAGGTAAGATAGAGCTTGTATGCTGTATCGAGGCAAAATCTAGCTTAAAAAAAAGACACAAGCCATTTTTTCGGCGTATACACCACTATATTGAAGTTGCTGTCTTATGTGTATTAGAACACATGCTACATGCTTCAGGGGCGAAGAAAAATTGAAAGCCTATGTAGTATTTCAAGGTAGCATAGTGAACTTAGCTGAAGATGAAGCGGATGAAGAAAATGCATCTCAGATCCTTGATGGTGATGTGTATTTTGCAGTAACGATTTTTTTAAAATATTTGTAAAACACATTAACTAACACGATGTTGACGACTGATTGTTACTTTCCAATTAATTCCATAAAAACAGTTTTATCATGTAGGTGAAATCATTTTAAAATGTATGTTATAACTAACAAACATCGTTTTGTATATCAACTGATATAAGGTCGCTCAAAGTAGTGTGCGAAAGTGAAAGGTGAATACGAGCTGCAATAAGTGTGATAGAGATAATTAGGTTTGTATATTTTACATTCTAAAATTACTTACTTAATGAAGGGAAAACCAATAGCCAGTTTTATATCAACTATCCACAAGTAAAAACGCAAAACGGTTTAATAAACTGTATAAAATTTTATAGTTTAGTTCTCCAGCGCAGTTATTATTAGAAGAAACGAGAGAAAAACACTTCTGAAGGTATGCGTATTATTTTTTAATATATTTTTTACTTGATATTGTTCACAAAAAAGCCAATAAAGATTTTAATGTGTTATTGTAGGGGAGGCGGTCATAAAACCAACCAACTCTGCATCGGCTCTTATTCTACCCATTTATTCAGTTAATTAGATAAAGGTGAGAGTGATGCTATTTTTTTAAAAATTAATTAATAGCATTATGCGGTATGTATTTGTTGGTTTTAAACTTCGTAGTTATTGATTCGCATATAATAATAAACCGTTAAAACCTTTTGTCTTTTATTTCCGTTATAGCAATTTGGTATCTTGAACTGTGGCTCATTTTGAGCAAGCACGCAGATTTGTTTGTGTGTGTGAGAAAGAGCCGAAAAAGAGAGAGAGAGAGAGACGGATAAACGAGAGGGAGAGAGAGAAAGCGAGAGGTGTGCATGATCAACTTCTATTACAGAAAACACTCGGTAGTTTAAAAATACACAACTAGATGGCGCTAAAAATCAATTTTAACGCAAAGGGGACCAAGACAAGAGGCGCAGACCCTAACACAAATTCTTATACCAGTCTTACAAGGCTAGGGCCCATTATTTCAAATTTCCCGCCAAGGGGCCACGATAGGGGCCTAGTCCCAAGAGCTAGTTTCTGCACTTGTCTTATAAGGTTAGGGCCCCATACCATTTCCAACCAGGCGGCCGCGACAGGGGCGTAGGCCCAAGAACAAATTTCGAAGACCTACACATGTCTTACAAGTTAGCATTAGGGCCCCTTATTACAATACAAATTCAAATTTCCCTGCCATAACCAACCAGAATGCAGAGAATTAGTCCTCCAATCAGAGCACAGAGACTGGGTGGGGCTAAGGACCAATCAGCTAAAAGGTGGAACGTGGCCTAGTTTTAATCCCTCCAATCAGAACACTGCATGTACGCGCAATTACCTCCAAGGGGTATACAGCCAAAAAGGCTCTTAATATTGCCAAAAGGACCTTAATTAGAGGCTCAACTCCGCCCCCAAGGGTTGAAAAAGGCTCCCGAAAAGAAGCTGATCCCACCCTCCTAATATACGCCCCCACGTGGATGAGTACAAAAAGGGGAGGGGAAGGTGCCCCAGTGGGCGGAGCTTGTGACGTAAAAAAAAGTGGAGGGGAGGGTGTCCGTCTTCTACTGAAAATGTAAATATATAACTTCTATTTTTATAAATAAATACTTACATGAGTTTTTTAACGAGAAGAGTTGGACTCAACTTACCCGGCAAAATGGTAGGGGAAAAATGAAAAAAAAACATATTTATTCATGTGTCCTTAAAAGTCCTTATTTTTGCAAATCAGGTCCTTATTTTCATAGTATTTTGTTAAATAGTGTAAAATAATATGTTAACTGAATAATTAGCGTTTACAAATACAGAGTGGGTGTCTACTGCGTGGACGGAGGATTGCTCCTTAACTATTAGAGATATCAAAACCAATTTCGGTGTGGAAATACACGATCATTTGACCTACATTCTAAAAATATTTGGTATATACAGGGTGATTGACAAAACTATACCAACCCAAACCTGTTTTTTTAATGGAACACCCTATATATTTTTGCATTTTTGTTACATTTCTGTTACATTTAGAATAAAAGTATAGAAATTTATATCTGTATCACTAACCGTTCTGCAGATATCGTCACTTTAGTACCAAAATAGAGTTAACTTTGGAACCACGATGCGAGCGTTGTCACCACGATTTCGTAAATCTGTTCATACCACCAATTAATAATAGTCTACTAACAAACTGCGAAATTTTTAGAACAAATGTAAAACTATACAGAATGATTAACTTACGGGAAATGTAATTTTTCTCAATTTTTTCAAATGCAACACCCTATATATTTTTTCACATTTCGATTCCCCGTGAAAAGTAGATGCTAATTGATAATATGTTTCATAGCCATAAGACAGACCCTTCTTGAGATATGGACGCTTTTACGTAAAAATATTCTAAAATACAAATTTACTATGGTAATAGAATTCAACAAAACAAATCAGGTAGGCTAGCCGCTCGTAATAAGTGAAACAATTGGATGTATTGTTTTGACGTTTGTATAATCATTAAAATATCGTTCCATTAATTTGTGTGTTTTTGGATTGTCGTTTTGTCAATTTTTGTATAAAATGAATTTTTCCAAAGAATGATCGATACGATCTTTATTTATAGCGAAGCTCAAAGAAATGCTTTGCTGGCTATCCGTTTGTACTGTGAACGATACCCAGAGAGAAGGCAGCGGGGAAAGAATGGTTTATGAATGTAGCAGAGAGATTGATAAATTCTGGAAGTGTGTGTTATCCCAAGCGCGCAAAAACAAGCCCAAATGAAGAAATTGAGTTTCAAGTTGTGGCATCTCTTATAGAAAATCCGCAAATTAGTACGAGAGAGCTAAGTACACACCTAGACCTAAATAGAAATACAGTTCGCAGCTTTATTAAAAAAAAAAAACAAATTGCATCCTTATTATATCGAGCAACATTAAGCTTTAAGTGAAATAGATTTTCAAAATCGTGAATCTTTCTGCCAATGGGTAACTACTAAAGTCAATGAAGAACGCAATTTTGTTAATAACATTCTATTTACAGATGAGGAAACTTTTCACAATAATGACACTATTAATACACATAAGTATCATCACTATTCAGATACTAATCCACACATCTTAAGAGTTGTTGATCAATGATTGATAATAATTATCGTGATCAAAGATGTGCAAATTATTTTTTTATACAGAACATTACATAATTTTCTTAACGCAATCTAACCATTTAACTGTAAATTACCGTTTTCCAATGTATGCATTTCTTTGGTTCAAACAGTAAAATGGACATAAAATGTTGCTATCTAATCGTATAATCAATTAATTAGCATTTTAAAATATAGGCCTCCGTCCATAAAAATTGGGATAAAAAATTTGTCGCAAATACTCAAAGATTGAGAAACGCTGATTTAGCTGAATAAATAACAGTATGTCAAACATTTTACAGTCTCCTTTTAAAAACATTTTTGTAATACAATCTAATTGCTTAAACGAAAAATGCAATGTAATCGTTTAACTGAATTAATGTTTTCAAATATGTGCATTTCTTTGGTTAATACAGGATTATGCGCTTTTTTAAATGCAATCTAATTGTTTAAAGGAATAAATTAGCACAAAAAATTTTGCATTCACTTCGTTGTAATCGTTTATCTGAATTAATGTTTTCAAATATGTGCATTTCTTAGGTTAATACAGGATTATGCACTTTTTTATATGCATTCTAATTGTTTAAAGGAGTAAACTAGCGTAAAAATTTGCATTCACTTCGTTAAATGCAATGTAATCGTTTAGTTGAATTAATGTTTTCAAATATGCGCATTTACTTGGTGCATACAGGATTATGCACTTTTTTAAATGCAATCTAATTGTTTAAAGGAATAAATTAGCGTAAAAAATTTTGCATTCACTTCGTTAAATGCAATGTAATCGTTTAGCTGAATTAATGTTTTCAAATATGTGCATTTCTTTAGTGCATACAGGATTATGCGCTTTTTTAAATGCAATCTCATTGTTTAAAGGAATAAATTAGCACAAAAATTTTGCATTCACTTCGTTGTAATCATTTAACTGAGTTAAAGTTTTGAAATATGCACATTTCTTTGGTTAATACAGGATTATGCACTTTTTAAATGCAATCTATTTGTTTAAAGGAATAAATTAGCGTAACAATTTTGCATTCACTTCGTTAAATGCAATGTAATCGTTTAGTTGAATTAATGTTTTCAAATATGCGCATTTATTTGGTGCATACAGGATTATGCACTTTTTAAATGCAATATAATTGTTTAAAGGAACAAATTAGCGTAAAAATTTTGCATTCACTTCGTTAAATGCTATGTAATCGTTTAGCTAAATTAATGTTTTCAAATATGTGCATTTCTTTAGTACATACTGGATTATGCGCTTTTAAATGCAATCTAATTGTTTAAAGGAATAAATTAGCACAAAAATTTTGCATTCACTTCGTTGTAATCATTTAACTGAATTAAAGTTTTGAAATATGCACATTTCTTTGGTTAATACAGGATTATGCACTTTTTAAATGCAATCTATTTGTTTAAAGGAATAAATTAGCGTAAAAATTTTGCATTCACTTCGTTAAATGCAATGTAATCGTTTAGTTGAATGAATGTTTTCAATATGCGCATTACTTTAGTGCATACAGAATTATGCACATTTTTAAATGCAATCTAATTGTTTAAAGGAATAAATTAGCGCAAAAAATTGCATTTACTTCGTTGTAATCGTTTAACTGAATTAAAGTCTTCAAATATGCGCATTTCTTTGGCTAATACAGGATTATGCACTTTTTTAAATGCAATCTAATTGTTTAAAACAATAAATTAGCGTAAACATTTTGCATTCACTTCGTTAAATGCAATGTAATCGTTTAACTGAATTAATGTTTTCAAATATGTGCATTTCTTTAGTGCATACAGGATTATGCGCTTTTTTAAATGCAATCTAATTGTTTAAAGGAATAAATTAGCGTAAAAAAATTTGCATTCACTTCGTTAAATGTAATGTAATCGTTTAGTTGAATTAATGTTTTCAAATATGCGCATTTCTTTGGTGCACACAGAATTATGCACTTTTTAAATGCAATCTAATTGTTTAAAGGAATAAATTAGCGCAAAAAAATTTGCATTCACAACGTTGTAATCGTTTAACTGAATTAAAGTTTTCAAATATGCGCATTTCTTTGGTGTATACAGGATTATGCACTTTTTTAAATGCAATCTAATTGTTTAAAGGAATAAATTAGCGCAAAAAATTTTGCATTCACTTCGTTGTAATCGTTTAACTGAATTAAAGTTTTCAAATATGCGCATTTCTTTGGTTAATACAGGATTATGCACTTTTTTAAATGCAATCTAATTGTTTAAAGGAATAAATTAGCGTAAAAAAATTTGCATTCACTTCGTTAAATGCAATGTAATCGTTTAGTTGAATTAATGTTTTCAAATATGCGCATTTCTTTGGTGCATACAGAATTATGCACTTTTTTAAACGCAATCTAATTGTTTAAAGGAATATTTTAGCGCAAAAATTTTGCATTCACTTCGTTGTAATCGTTTAGCTGAATTAATGTTTTCAAATATGTGCATTTCTTTGGTTAATACCGGATTATGCACTTTTTAAATGCATTCTAATTGTTTAAAGGAATAAATTAGCGTAAAAAAATTTGCATTCACTTCGTTAAATGCAATGTAATCGTTTATCTGAATTAAAGTTTTCAAATATGTGCATTTCTTTGGTTAATACAGGATTATGCACTTTTTTAAATGCAATCTAATTGTTTAAAGGAATAAATTAGCGTAAAAAAATTTGCATTCACTTCGTTAAATGTAATGTAATCGTTTAGTTGAATTAATGTTTTCAAATATGCGCATTTCTTTGGTGCACACAGAATTATGAACTTTTTAAATGCAATCTAATTGTTTAAAGGAATAAATTAGCGCAAAAAATTTGCATTTACTTCGTTGTAATCGTTTAACTGAATTAAAGTTTTCAAATATGCGCATTTCTTTGGTTAATACAGGATTATGCACTTTTTTAAATGCAATCTATTTGTTTAAAGGAATAAATTAGCGTAAAAAAATTTGCATTCACTTCGTTAAATGCAATGTAATCGTTTAGCTGAATTAATGTTTTCAAATATGCGCATTTCTTTGGTGCATACAGAATTATGCACTTTTTAAACGCAATCTAATTGTTTAAAGGAATATTTTAGCGCAAAAATTTTGCATTCACTTCGTTGTAATCGTTTAGCTGAATTAATGTTTTCAAATATGTGCATTTCTTTGGTTAATACCGGATTATGCACTTTTTAAATGCATTCTAATTGTTTAAAGGAATAAATTAGCGTAAAAAAATTTGCATTCACTTCTTTAAATGCAATGAAATCGTTTAGTTGAATTAATGTTTTCAAATATGCGCATTTCTTTGGTGCATACAGAATTATGCACTTTTTTAAATGCAATCTAATTGTTTAAAGGAATAAATTAGCGCAAAAAATTTTGCATTTACTTCGTTGTAATCGTTTAACTGACTTAAAGTTTTCAAATATGCGCATTTATCTGGTTAATACAGGATTATGCACTTTTTAAATGCATTCTAATTGTTTAAAGGAATAAATTAGCGTAAAAAAATTTGCATTCACTTCGTTGTAATCGTTTAACTGAATTAAAGTTTTCAAATACGCGCATTTCTTTGGTTAATACAGGATTATGCACTTTTTAAATGCATTCTAATTGTTTAAAGGAATAAATTAGCGTAAAAAAATTTGCATTCACTTCTTTAAATGCAATGAAATCGTTTAGTTGAATTAATGTTTTCAAATATGCGCATTTCTGTGGTGCATACAGGATTATGCACTTTTTTAAATGCAATCTAATTGTTTAAAGGAATAAATTAGCACAAAAAATTTTGCATTCACTTCGTTGTAATCGTTTATCTGAATTAATGTTTTCAAATATGTGCATTTCTTAGGTTAATACAGGATTATGCACTTTTTTAAATGCATTCTAATTGTTTAAAGGAATAAATTAGCGTAAAAAAATTTGCATTCACTTCGTTAAATGCAATGTAATCGTTTAGTTGAATGAATGTTTTCAATATGCGCATTACTTTGGTGCATACAGAATTATGCACTTTTTTAAATGCAATCTAATTGTTTAAAGGAATAAATTAGCGCAAAAAATTGCATTTACTTCGTTGTAATCGTTTAACTGAATTAAAGTTTTCAAATACGCGCATTTATTTGGTTAATACAGGATTATGCACTTTTTAAATGCAATCTAATTGTTTAAAGGAATAAATTAGCGCCAAAATTTTGCATTCACTTCGTTTAATCGTTTAACTGAATTAAAGTTTTCAAATCCGCGCATTTCTTTGGTGCATACAGGGTTATGCACTTTTTTAAATACAATCCATTTGTTTAAAGGAATAAATTAGCGTAAAAAATTTTGCATTCACTTCGTTAAATGTAATGTAATCGTTTAGTTGAATTAATGTTTTCAAATATGCGCATTTCTTTGGTGCATACAGAATTATGCACTTTTTAAACGCAATCTAATTGTTTAAAGGAATATTTTAGCGCAAAAATTTTGCATTCACTTCGTTGTAATCGTTTAGCTGAATTAATGTTTTCAAATATGTGCATTTCTTTGGTTAATACCGGATTATGCACTTTTTAAATGCATTCTAATTGTTTAAAGGAATAAATTAGCGTAAAAATTTGCATTCACTTCGTTAAATGCAATGTAATCGTTTAGCTGAATTAATGTTTTCAAATATGTGCATTTCTTTGGTTAATACAGGATTATGCACTTTTTTAAATGCATTCTAATTGTTTAAAGGAATAAATTAGCGTAAAAAAATTTGCATTCACTTCGTTAAATGCAATGTAATCGTTTAGTTGAATTAATGTTTTCAAATATGCGCATTTCTTTGGTGCATACAGAATTATGCACTTTTTTAAACGCAATCTAATTGTTTAAAGGAATAAATTAGCGCAAGAAATTTTGCATTTACTTCGTTGTAATCGTTTAACCGAATTAAAGTTTACAAATATGCGCATTTCTTTGGTTAATACAGGATTATGCACTTTTTTAAATGCAATCTAATTGTTTAAAGGAATAAATTAGCGCCAAAAATTTTGCATTCACTTCGTTGTAATCGTTTAACTGAATTAAAGTTTTCAAATACGCGCATTTCTTTGGTTAATACAGGATTATGCACTTTTTTAAATGCAATCTAATTGTTTAAAGGAATAAATTAGCGCCAAAAATTTTGCGTTCACTTCGTTGTAATCGTTTAACTGAATTAAAGTTTTCAAATATGCGCATTTATTTGGTGCATACAGTATTATGCGCTTTTTGAAATGCAATCTAATTGTTTAAAGGAATAAATTAACGCAAAAAATTTTGCATTCACTTCGTTGTAATCGTTTAACTGAATTAAAGTTTTCAAATATGCGCATTTATTTGGTGTATACAGGATTATGCACTTTTTTAAATGCAATCTAAATGTTTAAAGGAATAAATTAGCGTAAACATTTTGTATTCACTTCGTTAAATGCAATGTAATCGTTTAACTGAATTAAAGTTTTCAACTGTGTGCATTTCTTTGGTTAATACAGGATTATGCACTTTTTTAAATGCAATCTAATTGTTTAAAGGAATAAATTAGCGCAAAAAATTTTGCATTCACTTCGTTGTAATCGTTTAACTGAATTACAGTTTTCAAATATGCGCATTTATTTGGTGCATACAGAATTATGCACTTTTTTAAACGCAATCTAATTGTTTAAAAGAATAAATTAGCGCAAAAAAATTTGCATTCACTTCGTTGTAATCGTTTAACTGAATTAAAGTTTTCAAATATGTGCATTTCTTTGGTTAATACAGGATTATACACTTTTTTAAATGCAATCTATTTGTTTAAAGGAATAAATTAGCGTAAAAAATTTTGCATTCACTTCGTTAAATGCAATGTAAACGTTTAGCTGAATTAATGTTTTCAAATATGTGCATTTCTTTAGTGCATACAGGATTATTCGCTTTTTTAAATGCAATCTCATTGTTTAAAGGAATAAATTAGCGCACAACATTTTGCATTCACTTCGTTTAATCGTTTAACTGAATTAAAGTTTTCAAATCTGCGCATTTCTTTGGTGCATACAGGATTATGCACTTTTTTAAATGCAATCTAATTGTTTAAAGGAATAAATTAGCGCAAAAAATTTTGCATTCACTTCGTTGTAATCGTTTAACTGAATTAATACAGGATTATGCACTTTTTTAAACGCAATCTAATTGTTTACAGGTATATATTAGCGTTTTCAAATATTTACACTTCTTTGTAGTATGTGAAAAATTTTGCATTCACTTCGTTAAATGCAATGTAATCGTTTATTCGAAGAATAATTTTGGTGTGTGCAGGCCAGTATGTGTAAGATTTTGGATTCACTTTTTTACATGCAATCTAATCGTTTGATTGAATCATTAGCGTTATACTCATTTTTGGTGAAATCGGCTCCTCCAAGTGACAATTTCCTAACATCAAAAATCTATTCAATTGTCCACAATTTGTCAGCGAAAGTCGACAAGCTTATTTCATTTGTTCAGTTAGGTGGAATTTTTGTATTTTATATAACTATCACTTCCAAATGAAAAATAAAACAAACTAACTACACCAATCGATTGTCCAAGATTTTTCCACTTCAGTCAATACATTTCTTTCATTTTCCCATTTTCCAAAAAAGTAAGGTTTTTGCATAATGTTAGCATCTCCAAATAAAAAATTTTACAAACAAAAGTTAGATGTAAATAAAGATTTTTGAAATTTGATCATTATCATCTACAAATGAAACATTTATCAAACTAACTACACCAATCGATTGTTCAAGATTGGTCCACTCAAGTCCACAAATTTCTTTCAGCAGGGCTAAACTAGTAAAAAAATTGTAAAAACTTATTACAAAATAACCTTAGATTAAACGCTAAACAAATAAAACAAGTTTGTGGAGAAATATGAACAATACATAGACTATTAAATTATTTACGTGACTTATTAAATATTCAAAGAGTCTATAATTAAAAAATTCTCAAATATTTCTTTTACCATTCAATTTTTTTGGAAGAATGGACAAGTGACAGAAACACGTAAACTTATGAGATCAAATCGTATACAATCGATTGACGTAGATAGTTTGTAAGATATTTCATTTGGAGGTGCTAACGAAAAAAATGTTCAAAAATCTAATAACACCTAACTTTTTTTGGAAGGTGGTCAAATGATAGAAACTTGTGGACTTAAGTGGACAAATCTTGGGCAATAGATGGATTGGCTAAGGAATAAAAATTAAAAAATACGTTTCCACCTAACTTTTTTAGAAGGTCGACAACTGAAAGAAATTTGTAGACTTGGTGGGCATATTGTGGAGGTAGAAAGTAGTGAAATTTTTCGTTTGAAGATGCTACTTCAAAAAATTCCAAAAGAATACCAATCATTCCACTTAATTTTTTTGACGGTGAACAAAATGAGAAGCATGGACTTAAGCGAGAAAGCCGTGGACAATCGATTGGAATAGGTGGTTTGTAAAATTGTTCATTTGGAGGTGCTAGTGAAAATTTTTTTTAAATATTCTTTCCACCGGACTTTTTGGAAAGCGGACAAATAAAAGAGAGTTGTGGATTTAAGTGGACAAATGGTGGAAAATAAAGTGGCGTAGTTAGTTCAATTTTTCATTTGAAAGTGTTACTAAAAACATTCAAAAATTCTTAATATCACCTAATTTTTTTAAGTGGACAAATAAAGAAAACTTAAGTGGACAATCGATCGGCGTGCTTACTTTGTAAAATATTTCATTTGGGAAAACTCTTCAAAAACATTTTGGTGGGCAAAAGAAATATGCAAATTTAGTGGGCAAATGAAACAAACTTGTGGACTTAATTGGAAAAATAGTGGACAATCGATTTGGGTTGATGGTTTGTAACAAATTTCATTTGAAAGTGCTAATTTTTCAAAAATATACCATCTGACTTTTTTGTAGGGGGACACATGAAAGAAATTGGTGGGCTAGTGAACAAATGGTGGAAAATCAACTGGAGTAGTTTTCATTTGAAGGTGTTACTTAAAAAATACCAAAATATTTATTTCCACCTAATTCTTTTAAAGGTGGACAAATAAATGCAGCTTGTAGGCTTAAGTGGGAAAATCGTAGACAATCGATTGGAATAGGTAAAATTTTTCATTTGGGCGTACTAATGAAAGTTTTTCAAAAATATTCTTACCCTGGCTTTTTTTGGAAGTAATTTATGGACTTAAGTGGACAAATCGTGGGCAATCATTTGGCGTAGTTAAGTGCTAGTTACAAAAATTAAAAATCTTGAGGATAAATGGTGGAGGATTGAATACCGTATATATTTGTAAAATATTCATTAGGATGTGCTAATGAAAAAAAAATCAAACATTTTTATTACCACAGTTTTTTTCGAAAGGTGGACAAATGAAAGAAACTTGTGGACTTAATTGGAAAAATCGTGGACAATCGATTGGAGTAGGTAGTTTTGTAACATTGTTGATTTGAAGGTGCTACTTACAAAAATTCAAAAATATTTTATTTCCACCTAACTTTTTTTTTGATGGCGGTACATGAAGTAAACTTGTGGACTTAAATGAACAATCGATTGAAATAGATAGTTTATAACACTTTTCATTTGGAAATGCTAATGACAATTTTAAAAAAAATACTCTTACCAATTGACTTTTGTGGACGAATAGAAGAAATAAAAGAATAAGTGGATAAATCGTAGACAACAGTTTGTTAAACGTTTCAATTGAAATGTGACACAAAAAAATAAAAAACATTTATTTTCACTTTTTTCGGAAGGTGGGAAAATGAAAGAAAGTCCCAGACTTAAGCGGAAAAATCGTGAACAATTGATTAGAGTAGGTAGTTTGTAACATTTTCCATTTGAAGGTGCTAATGAAAAATATGACTTTTTTTGGAAATAAATTTTTGGACTTAAGTGGACAAATCGTAGACAACCAATTGGCGTAGTTCGTTTGTTAAACTTTTCATTTGAAAAGTGCTAGTTACAAAAAAAATGGTTGGAAGGTGGGCAAATGAAAGAAGCTTGTGGATTTGAGTAGAGATATTCTAGAGAGTCAAATGTCGTAGATAGTTTGCTAAATTTTTCATCTGACGGTGCTAGTGGAAAAAAATTCTAAAACCGTTATTCCTATCTAACTTATTTCAGAAGGTGGTAAAATTAAAGAAGCTTGTGGAGTTAATTGGGCAAATCGTGGACAATGAAATAGGTAGTTTATGCAATTTTTCATTTGGGAGGTGGATAAAAGGAATTTGTGGACAATCGATTGGCGTAGTTGGCTTGTTCGATTTTTCATTTGAAAGAACTAGTTACAAAAACTTCCACCTAGCTTTTTTCTGGAAGGTGGACAAATAAAAGAAGCTTGTGGATTTAAGTACAGAAATCCTACAAAATTGAATGGCGTAAATAGTTGAAGGTGCTAGTTGAAAAAAATACTAAAACCTTTATTTCCATCTAACTCCTTTGAGAATGTGGGCAAATGAAAGAAGCTTGTGGACTTAGTGGTCCAATCGTGGACAATTGAGTAGGTAGTTTATATTTGAAGGTGCTAATGAGAATTTTTCAAAGATCAGTTCAGCACCGATTTTTTTTGGAAGGTGGATAAAACAAATTTATGGGCCTATGTTTATCTGAATAGTTGCATTTTCAAAGGACCACGCCATTTTCTTATGGAAAGTGGCCTTCGGTTAAAATGTCTAATTTTTTGATATGTATGAGTTCTTGCCGTACTCGTCAATATTGTTCATAGACACAAAGTCATCCTATGGCTAGTTTTAGAAATACAGGGTGTTAAAGTTTCAAAATACCCACTTTGCTATTATTATAAGTTTTGTTATGAACGAATAAGTTCAAAGGTTAAAAATTATTATTAATTTTATTAAATACATAAATAAAAAGTTTACCTCGAGTAGGATTTAAAACTACGACCTGTAGTTTGCTAGAGTACCGCGCTAACCAACTGCGCCATCAAGGTTAAAGCCCCAATCGATGTAAATTTTGTCTTTATGTATGTAGAAGTGATGTAAATTAAATACACAAAGACAAAATTTACATCGATTGGGGCTTGAACCTTGATGGCGCAGTTGGTTAGCGCAGTACTCTAGTAAAGTACACGTCGTAGGTTCAAATCCTACTCGAGGTAAACTTTTTATTTCTGTATTTAATAAACTTAAAAATACTTTTTAACTACTTTGCCATGTTCATTATTTTTGGTTTGAAAGTACTGATGTTCATTTTTCATCTAAATGTTAATGTTTATAGGATATGTAGTTGTACAGGGTGATACACATTTTGACATTATAGTTTTTTTTTTTAAATTATTTTGTTTTATAACAGCCACATAATTGCTACTGTGGAAGACTTTTCATTGGGTGTCATATTGTGTAAGTTAAGTTAATGGTTAAAAATATATATTATACAGGGTGATACATAAGTTTTGCCCCAATCATCAACTCTTTAAAATCAAATAACGGAACCCTTTATATACGGGAATTGACTTTGACATGTATTATTGTTATTAAGAATTCCAAGTGACAACTAAAACTGTTACAATCGATATCTAGTTAGCCCTCTACACTATAACTTAACTATTTCGAAACCCAAACGACTGGTCGGTTTGACTATTAACCACTCATAGTCCTAGTATTAGTTTCTGGTGTAAATATAGTTTTGTACCTTAACGTATCATGATCAATATAATAGGTACAGTACAAATACTAGACGTATTTCTTTTTCCTGTTAATAACAGTTTTACTGACTTTTGATACATTATACGCGAGTTATTCAATGTGTCTGGCGTATATTTCTAGTTCTCACTTCGTAGAGCATGTGCACATGCTGACTTGTGTATCATAATTTAAAACTATTCTCTGGACGTTACAAATTCAATCCAGATTAAACAATAATAAACCGTAGAAGATAACACATTGGTTACTTTCGTTTGATATGTCTTGGTGTAACTTGCCAGGCTCTATCTCATAAGATTGAAACGAAACTTTCGGAACAAAATCAGTATAATAAGCTGTATTCGAAGATTTTAAAATCTACATATATACCTTAAAAGAGCTAATTTTAAGATACAGGTTAATAAAAACAAGAAAGGTTTTTCGACTTATTGTCATATTTAGTATTTTGTAAAATTATTGAATCACCTTGTATATTCTTAAGTAGTACATAATACGTCTAACTAAAAGATAAAATGTAGTCAAAATCAATTCCTGTAAGGGTTCCGTTATTTGATTTTAAAGAGTTGATGGTTGGGACAAAACTTATGTATCAACCTGTATAATATATATTTTTAACTATTAACTTAACTAACACAATATGACACCCAATGAAAAGTCTTCCACAGTAGCAATTATGTGGCCGTTGTAAAACAAAATATTTTTTTAAACCTATAATATTAAACTGTGTATCACTCTGTAACTAATATACAGCGTGTTCAGCGAGGAATGGGACAGTGCAATATCTCGAGAGCAGATGAAGATTTAAATTATGAAAATATTTTTGTAAATATCTTCCAAGGGCGCACATTTGTTGGCACAAAGATTTGAATCAACGCCCATCACCGCCAGGTGGCGCTATCTCTCTTCAATTTTTAAATGCAATGCCCTATTTTTATTTCATTTTTGGATTCTATGACATATTTGTGATGACTTTTATTAAGACTCCTACTAACCTATCTTTTGTAGTTTCTGAGAAAAAAATAATTTTTGGAATTTTATTAATTGAAAGCATACAAATTAAATTAAATGTTCAAATGTTTCTCCATCATTTTCTACACACGTTTGATATCGCCTAATTAATGTAACACTAGTTGCCGCTCTTAAAGTTTCTCATGGTATGTTTGCACAAGCAATTATAATTTTGTTTTGTAACTCCTCTACATCTTTAGAAGGTGTTTCATACACTACACTCTTTAAATGTCCTCCAAAGAAAGTAGTCTAAGGGACTAAGGTCAGGAGAACGAGCTGGCCACATAATGGGACCATTTGTACCTATCCATCGTTGCGGAAACACTCTACTTAGATAATTTCTCACTATTGCGCTATTGTGCGCCGGTGCGCCATCCTGTTGAAAGTACATCACTTGCCGCAGATTTACATTTACATCTTCAAGCAAAGGAGACAGTTGATTTTCAAGAAAATCCAAATAGCGTTGGCCTGTTAAGGTACCATTAAGAAATATGGGCCAATCAATTTGTCATCTATCATTCCGCACCATACATTTATGTTCCATCTCACTTGGAAATTGGTTGCTCTTACCCAATGAGGATTTTCTGACGACCAGTAATGGGAATTATGGCGATTAACGATTCCATTGTTTGAAAAATTAAGTCTGCGATCTTGATCTCCTGCATGCAGTCCATGTACCAAATGAATTTTAAATGGTTTGTATTTATTAGATTTTAATATTTTATGGACAGAACCAACTGATACGGCACACTCTTCAGAAATAGATCCAAGGATTATTTTTTCTCAGAAACTACAAAAGATAGGTTGGTAGGAGTCTTAATAAAAGTCATCACAAATATGTCATAGAATCCAAAATGAAATAAAAATAGGGCATTGCATTTAAAAAATTGAAGTAAGATAGCGCCACCTGGCGGTGATGGCGTTGATTCAAATCTTTGTGCCAACAAATGTGCGCCCTTGGAAGATATTTACAAAAATATTTTCATAATTTAAAATCTTCATCCGCTCTCGAGATATTGCACTGTCCCATTCCTCGCTGAACACGCTGTATACATATCCCATAAAAATGCAAAAATCGCTTTTGAAGAAAAAATTAACGTAGTAATTTCAAATAAAATATAATGAACATGCAAATCGTGGTATTTTGAAACTTTAACATCCTGTATTTTTAAAACTAGTCGTAGGATGATTTTGTACTCATGAACAATATTGATGAGTACGTCGAGAACTCATACATATCAGAAAATTATACAATTTTACCAAAGGCCACTTTAAAAGCGCTGACAATTTCATTTGACATGTCTTGTGAAACTTGCCAGACTATCTGCAAATCTGCTCATAGGATTGAAACGAATCTTTAGGAACGAAATTATTATAATATGCTGTATTCAAAGATTTTAAAATCAATATACCTTGACCGAATCAATTTTTAAATACAGGATGATGAAAAAAGAAAGCTCGTTCGACTTATTGTTATATTTAATATTTTGCAAAATTATTTATTCGCCCTGTATAATCTTAAGTAGTAGCTAATCTGTCTCTCTAAAGGATAACATGAAGTCAAAATCAATTCCCACATACAGAGGGTTCCGTTATTGGATTTTAAAAAGAATTGATGATTGGGACAAAACTGATGAAACCCCTTGTATAATATATATTTACAACTATTTACTTAACCAACACAATATCATATCCAATGAAGAGTCTTTCACAGCAGCAATGATGTGGCTGTTATAAAACAAAATAATTTTTTTTTAAAACTATAATGTCAAAATGTGTATCACCCTCTAAATAAGATTGAATGATACCCTGTGTGTACAACTACATATCCTATAGAGATGTAAAAATCGCATTTGGAAGATAAAATGAACATCAGTACTTTCAAACCAAAAATAATGAACATGGCAAAGTAGGTATTTTGAAACTTTAACACCCTGTATTTCTAAAACTAGCCACAGGATGACTTTGTGCCTATGAACAATATTGACGAGTATGACAAGAACTAATATATATCAAAAAATTAGACATTTTAACCGAAGGCCACTTTCCATAAGAAAATGGCGAGGTCCTTTATGCATTTCTTCGGTGCATACAAGACATTATGTGAATTTGAATTCCTCTTTTAATTACAATGTTTAACTGAATAAACGCTTTTAAATATACTCCAATATATGGAAAATTTAGCATAATGCATTGTTTAATTGGCTTTTTCAAAATATGCATCTCTTTGGTGCATACAGAGAAGTGGACAATTATACATTCGCCTTTATACAATCTAACAATATGTGAAAAATTTGCTTTAACTTTTTTAAAAGCATTATTGTAATATAGTATAATTATCTTAAATAATTATATAATGTTTTCATACATACATTTGTTATGTGGATATAGAAAAATGGTTAAAAATTTTTGCATTTAATTTTTTAAATGCACTATTTTATTATCAGTTTATAAAAATTGTATTTTAACTAAAATACAATATAATGTTTTCATACGTACATTTGTTATGTGGATATAGAAAAATGGGTAAAAATTTTTGCATTTAATTTTTTAAATGCACTATTTTATTATCAGTTTATAAAAATTGTATTTTAACTAAAATACAATATAATGTTTTCATACGTACATTTGTTATGTGGATATAGAAAAATGGGTAAAAATTTTTGCATTTAATTTTTTAAATGCACTATTTTATTATCAGTTTATAAAAATTGTATTTTAACTAAAATAAATTTTTGCAGTATAACCTAAAGGATAGAATCTATTGATAGTGAAGATTCATGAGTAAATTAAAGTTAACGTTAATCAAATAGCAAATTATAGATAAGGTTGCCGAATGAAGCCGAGTTAGGCAAAAAATTTTGCTAATTGCTGGGCGATATTGTTTAATTAAACATAAATAATTTTAGTGTAGTTAAGTAGTTTACCAAGCGGCATGAAGATTGAGTTCGGACAAAACGTGCACATCCACTCACATTGTTAGGCAACCTGTAAAAATAATTGAAGATATATTGCTGCGGAAGGCACTTGACCATACTACCATGTACACATCATTTCGAATTTCCCCAATTACCTTTAGTTTTCTAACGCCTATTAAGGCAAGGGTTAATTCGGCAACCATGAATAGCTGCATATATAATAAGTATTTCATTTAATTGTGTTGAACCACGATATTACCTTTTGTTTAATCAGTGCATACCAACCTACATTTCTTGATCAAGCGTTCCTATTAACAAAGCGAAGAAACCCAAATTCGGCAATCACTCGAGTCAATTTTCTCTTTATTTCGAACAATTCAATTTAACTCTAAATGTAAAATCCTGTTTAATTAGATTTTTCGTCGCCGAATAGGGCATAGAATCGGAACCATGTTAGAGATTACTATTTAGTGATGGTCTGTTTAGCCAAATTTGCTTGTAAATTTAATTGTATACATCTGAATAATTTCTATAAAAAAATATTTTATTTATGGAACTTCACATGATGTATCAACCACAAAGAGTAACGTCTGATAAGAGTATTTTACTTTAACATTGCGCAAATGTTTTGAAATAAACCGCGACTGTTGTATTGATGTGGTAACTGAATTTACATGTGCAACGAAAGCCCCAACCACTGGGAAAGTTCTAATTAGTCCATTACAACTGCACAAATATATATATATATATATATATATATATATATATATATATATATATATATATATAGGTACAGTTGTGAATTACAGACAGACTACTTTATTTATAAAAATCAAATATACAATAAGTAAAAGAGCGAACGTTTAGTTACTTTTCAACGTAATCATCGCCAATGTTAAGGCACTTATCGTAGCAAGGCACAAGCTTCTGTATACGCTCTTCGTAAAAGGTACAATCCAAATTTCTGTCTTACTTCATATTGAAGTTCGTCGTCGATTTCGAACCTTTTTTAACGGGCCAAAGAAGTGAAAATCAGAAGGAGCCAGGTCTGGACTATGGGGCGGATGGACAATAACGTCCCAATTGTGTTTCTGAAGACAGACCTTCGTCTGAGCTGAGGTGTGCGGTCTTGCATTGTCACGCAACAACCTGATTCCGTTTGTCAACCTTCCTCTTCGTTTCTGTCAAATGGCTTGTTGTAGTTTTTCGAGAGTTTGACAATAAATATCGCTGTTGATTGTCGTTTTCCGTGGTAAAAACGTTATAAGCAAAATGCCTTGCATATCCCAGAATACAATTGCCATTGTCTTTTTTGCAGACTGCTGAACTTTAAATTTTTTCGGTGTTGGTGAACTCACATGCTTCCACGTCATGGAGTCTTTTTTTGATTCGGGATTATGATGGTGTACCCAGGTTTCGTCTCCTGTAACTATACACTCTAGAAATTCGTTTTCCTGACGATAACGCGTTAAAAGTTCCATTGCAACCGCCATTCGTTGCATTTTGTGTTGGTCGGTCAACAGTTTTGGTACACATCTCGCGGTAACTTTTCGATAGTCTAATTTAGATACGATTTCTTGAACAGAGTTTTTAGGAATGTCGTATTTTCAACAGACGATCTTCTAAAATCAGTGTATGGACCTTTAATTGATCATCGTTCAAATTTGTGCGTCCACTTTTGAACTGCTGATAGCAAACATAAACTTGTTTTCGACTCATAATGCCTTCTCCTTCTCCTCAGGGAGCGTGTTTTCCAAAAAGTTGCGATACACCTCTCCGGTAAGTCTCCGGGTAGAAATACCGGACCAATTAGGCAGGCAGTCACCCACAATCCCAATTCAAACGTTCAAAGAAAACTGATGTTGAAAACGATCTTCAACAATTTCATTTGGATTTTCTTCTCACCATACATGGTTATTATGGAAATTCCGTATTGCATTTCTTGAAAAACTCGCTTCATCGGTGAACAGAATCAACATCAGGAGTTGAGAGATTTGAACCATTTTGTGCAAAAGCCATTGACAGAATGCAATGCGAGGAGGAAAATCAGCAGGAAGAAGTGCTTGAACGCGTTTTATATGGAATGGATACAACAAATGTTCCTTAAGAATGTGCCAAATAGTCCCATTACTTGCATCCAAAGCGTCAGCAATTTTTCGAGTAGAAGTACCTCGATCTTCTTCAATCATGTCCAGCACATCCTCTTCCAGCTCTACCGTTTTTGCTGTTCTAGGCCTTCCTACTCCTCCATTTCGTCTTAATGTGCCTGTTTCATAAAGACGCCGATGAATACATTCGAAAGTTTTTCTATCAGGAGCAATACAGCCCGGAAATCTTTCAGTATACAACCGCCTAGCTTCTAATGCTTTCCCATCAGCAGTCCATAAATGTAGGGCATGTCGGTCATCTCGGCATTCGTAAAGCGATTCATGATAAGGAACTTCAACAAATTCGACACATACAAAATTATTAATTACGAGACTCATTCAATATGTCAGTGATATGTCAATGAATAATACAGGAATGTTTAAAAATATTTTTGTACGCATGATAAATGGACATGCACTAAAATGTTTTTTTTTTGCTCAAAACGGTATGTCGTACTATAAAAAGTCAAGAGAGCTTTTTTCTTCACAATTGAACAAAGAATTGAAAAATATTTTTTAATTTTAGAGAAATCAGCGGCATCCTACTTTTTTCTTGAAAACTAGCCCGTGACGTGCCCATACGCCCCCAATGGTACGACTGAAACATCGTGTTGTATTGCAAAGTATGCGTCTCCACAGCTATTGACACATGTAAAATTTCATTATGATATCTCAAGCCGTTTTGGAAAAATCTAATTTTGAATTAATTTTAATTAAACTTCAACACGCTGTAGATCGGTAACGAAGCGTTTGCGGACCTATGTTTATAGGAACTTTATTGTATAAAATGACCTGGGCCATCTCTCCCTTTAATATTGCCGCACACACACACACACACACACACATATATATATATATATATATATATATATATATATATATATATATATATATATATATATAATAAGAAAAAAGTTCCTATAAACTTAGGTCCGCAACGCCTTCGTTTAAGAGGTGTTGAAGTTTTTATTATTTTTTTGTTTTTTTTCTTAATATCTTCTTACAATGGTGTAATAAGCGGACGAAATTTTGTATACAGGGGCTTTTTATCAAGCAGAATTCAAATAGGACCTTAGTTCTTTTATTACTGAAGAGCAGTGATCATATTACAAGCCCCTCACGACAAATCCACCTATTTTCAAACCTCCTTTCAAAAAATGTCCTTACCACTCAAGAAAATTGAGCTAGCTTGCCATCAAGTATAAAGTCCACTCTTGCAACAATGTCCAATGAAACATCTTCTAATAATGTGTTCAGGTTATTCCTTTTCAACAGTGCGACGAGTTCTGGGAACTCCCACTATTAACTTTTTTTTTTAAACAGACATCTTCACCACCCATCTTCATCCAAACGCCTATGCACGTCAATAAATGTTCGAACATTAGGAACCTGTCCTAAAGTATATCATTCTCGATAGATACGTTGAGCTTTGGAGAAATTTGACCGAGCTTCTCCGTAACACATAATCATGTCCCTGTATTCTTCAAAAGTATAGTGAACCATTTTAGGAACAAAAAATAATATGTACTATTGAAGTGATGAAAGTAACTTGTCAAAATATTATTGTCTTGTTAGAGATATTTTGTGTTCTTGATTAAGTTTTTCATTGATTCTCTTTTTGATTTTTCAAAATTACTTTCAAAAATGGTTCACTACACTTTTGAAGAATACACGATATTTTTTCTTCAATTATGTTTACTGATGAAGCTGGTTTTAGTCGTGATGGTGTTCTGAACCTACATAATATGCACCATTGCAGTGATGAAAATCCTCATCAAACCGTAATTAGAAGTCACCAATATGGATTTTCTATTAATATGTGGGCAGGTATAATTGACAATTACTTAATTGGCCCAATTCAATTGCCCAATCGATTGGCAGATGAACTGTATCAAAATTTTTTGGAGAATGAACTAAATACGTTATTAGAGGATGTTCCATTGGCTATTATTGGTAGAATGCGTTACATGCATGATGGCGCGCCAGTTCACTTTTCTCGATTGGCAAGGGAATTTTTGGATAGGAGATTTGGAAATACGTGGATTGGTCGAGGGGGACCTGTACCCTGGCCAGCTCGTAGTCCCGACCTTAATCCCCTCGATTTTTCATTTTTGGGATTCATGAAAAATGATGTTTATTTTGTAGAAATACATAATGAAGAGCAACTATGGATAAGAATTATGGAATCCGCAGATAGATTCCGTGATAATCCAGGAATATTTCAAAGATGCCGTTAATCCTTAGGAAGAAGAATTGAAAAATGTATTCACGTACAAGGACAACAATTTGAACATCTTCTAAAAATGTTATGTTTTTGTTTTAATCACTGCCCTTCGTTGTTGCTATTAAAATTTAATTGTTGAAGTGTTATGTGATTGTTTTTGCAAATAAGTTACTTTGGCGCTTTTGGATTATTTGCATGCATCGGATGCATTTTTCTCGTAAACCGTTGGTCCTAGCGACTTCAATAAGGTATACCTTTCTGAAGCAAAAAAGATGGGAAAACAAATTTTTCCAGTCAAAAATGACATACAGTGTAAGACAAAAAAGTTAGGACCGATTCAAACAAGATGGAAACCTATACGTGGCGCCCTCTACCAATAATAAAAGAACTAAGGTCATATTTGAATTCTACGTGATAAAAAGCCCCTGTATACAAAATTTCGTCCGTTTATTACATCATTGTAAAAAGATATTAAAAAAAAAACAAAAAAATAATTAAACTTCAACACCCTATATCTTTTAAACGAAGGCTTTGCCAACCTAAGTTCATAAGAACTTTTTTCTTATTTTAGTATCCTCTATCACGTGGCACTATGCATGGCACTTTTTCTGTCACCCTGTATATATATATATATATATATATATATATATATATATATATATATATTGTTTTTCCAAAACGGCTTGAGATATCATAATGAAATTTTACGCGTGTCAATAGCTGTGGAGACGCATACTTTGCAATACAACACAATGTTTCAGTCGTACCATTGGCGCGCGTATTGACACGTCACAGGCTATTTTTCAAGAAAAAAGTATGATGCTGCTGATATCTCTAAAAATAAAAAATATTTTTTAATTCTTTGTTCAGTTGTGAAGAAAAAAGCTCTCTTGACTTTTTATAGTACGACGTACCGTTTTGAGTAAAAAAAAAACATTTTAGTGCATGTCCATTTATCATGCGTACAAAAATATTTTTAAACATTCCTGTATTATTTTCACTGACATATCACTGACATATTGAATGAGTCTCGTGATTAATAATTTTGTATGTGTCGAATTTGTTGAAGTTCCTTATCATGAATCGCTATACGAATGCCGACATGACCGACATGCACTATATTTATGGACTTGCTGATGGGAATGCATTAGAAGCTAGGCAGTTGTATACTGAAAGATTTCCGGGCCGTATTGTTCCTGATAGAAAAACTTTCGAATGTATTCATCGGCGTCCTTATGAAACAGGCACATTAAGACGAAATGGAGGAGCAGAAAGGCCAAGGACAGCAAGAACGGTAGAGCTGGAAGAGGATGTGCTGGATATGATTGAAGAAGATCGAGGTACTTCTACTAGAAAAATTTCTGACGCTTTGGATGTAAGTAATGGGACTATTTGGCACATGCTTAAGGAAAATTTGTTGTATCCATTCCATATACAACGCGTTCAATCACTTCTTCCTGCTGATTTTCTCCTCGCATTGCATTCTGTCAATGGCTTTTGCACAAAATGGTTCAAATCCCTCAACTCCTGATACTGATTCTGTTCACCGATGAAGCGAGTTTTTCAAGAAATGCAATACGGAATTTCCATAATAACCATGTATGGTGTGAAGAAAATCCAAATGAAATTACTGAAGATCGTTTTCAACATCAGTTTTCTTTGAACGTTTGGATTGGGATTGTGGGTGACTGCCTGCCTAATTGGTCCGGTATTTTTACCCGGGAGACTTACCGGAGAGGTATATCGCAACTTTTTGGAAAACACACTCCCTGGATTTCTGGAGGACGTACCATTAGCAATTAGAGATGCAATGTGGTATATGCACGATGGCGCACCAGCCCACTTTAGTCAAGTAGCTCGTGATTTTTTAACACAAGCATACGGAAATCGTTGGATTGGCCGGGGTGGACCTCACTTACGGCCTGCACGATCCCCGGACTTAAATCCCCTTGATTTTTTCCTTGGTGTACGCTACTCCATTGTAAAACGTAGAAGACTTAAGAAATAGAATCACTGCTGGGTTAAAACAGATCCTGGTGTTTTTGAGCGAGTTCGCCAGTCAATGAGGAGAAGATTGGATCCTTGCATCCGAGCTCGAGGTGGTCACTTTGAACAGTTTTTGTAGTATTTGGTTGGTAAAATTTTTGGTTTGGTGAAATATTTGTTTTTCCCCTTGAATGAAACCCTTGATTTTTAAAACTTTTTTTCTAATAAATGGACATGCACTAAAATGTTTTTTTTTTACTCAAAAACGGTACGTCGTACGATAAAAAGTCAAGAGAGCTTTTTTCTTCACAATTGAACAAAGAACTGAAAAATATTTTTTATTTTTAGAGAAATCAGCGGCATTTTACTTTGTTCTTGAAAAATAGCCTGTGACGTGCCAATACGCGCGCCTATGGTACGACTGAAACATCGTGTTGTATTACAAAGTATGCGTCTCCCACAGTTATAAACACGCGTAAAATTTCATTATGATATCTCAAGCCGTTTTGGAAAAATCTAATTTTGACTGTTTTTTTTAATTAAACTTCAACACGCTGTAGATCGGTAACGAAGCGTTTGCGAACCTATGTTTATAGGAACTTTATTGTATAAAATGATCTGGGCAATCACCCCCTTTAATATTGCCACATCTTTTTAAACACCCTGTATATATATATATATATATATATATATATATATATATATATATATATATATATATATGTTTAAATATAAAATAGAAAAATTCCATAAATATCTTACTAAAACTCAGGATGGTAACGAATTAGAGCGAAAGTGTGCAAAAAAGTTTTAAAAACCAAAAGAATTTATTTACTTCCTCAATAACATCCGGAAAAAATGTGTTTATGAGTTAAAGACTGTTAATAGACACAAATTTCAAGAGCCTCTTGACTACGCCACTGGCTTAATAACGTTGAGGTATTTTAAAATTCTTGTGCATATCAATGAAGAAGAAACACTGTTAGAAATTCCAAACGCGATGGTGGTAATCACTGTTTGAATTATACTTCCGTGGATGTCCTTAGATAACAATATTATGTACTGAGATAAATAAAATGTCCGCCTATAATAAAAAATGATTTACTTACCTTGACCTCGGCAAATACATCGATCCATCTATAAAAACGGATCCCGAGAGAAGAATATACCAGCATGTAGACAACTCGCCCGTGCTGAAAATACAACAAAAAAAAAAGGTAAATAAATGAGCAGGGTATATAAATTACAGGTTATAAGTAAAGGAATGTGGAAGGTGCTTAACCAGTTTTTAAAATTAGGCAAGAAGGTAATCTACAATTATTATGTAAGAAAGATATTTCAGGAGGAATGGACAATTTAAATTAATATACATCAGATTTACATACATAATAGGTGCTGTCATCTTGTGAAAGTTTTTTGATTTACTTTGAACACTTATACAGATAACTGTAAATTTAATTATAAATAAATTATAAAGGTAGGATAAATTGAAATGTGGAAACATTAAATTAAAATTTCACTAAAGTAAAAAATAATGTTATGTTATAATCATGAAAAATGAGAATCAACTTGTGACAGTTCAAGAGTCACTTAATAAACCGAAAACTTACAGATAAAATTAATTAAATTTTAGATCTAGAATTGTGCTTATGGGTTAGATTTATGGAGCTGTAACTGTTATGTTGCAGTATTTAAGTTTAAACCAAATTAAAACATTCAATAGAAAGGAAATTACAAGATTCTTTAATAATTTGGAAACAGTAATTGAAAAATATAAGTATTCTACTAAACAAATGTATAATATGGATGAGACAAGGACCACAACAGTGCCTTAGTCTGGAAAGATTCTTACTCTGAAAAGTAGTGGGATGGATATCGTCTTGAGAATGTGGTGTGTTAACCACTGCCAATGTTTATTTTAGAGGAGTCTTATGCACGTTTCACAAATAGATGGACAAAGACTTTTTTTGACATAAAGCCTCAGAGCATGTATCAATCCTACTCATACTTCATCATTGAAATCGTACACCTTCTGCCACCACATACATCACACCACCTTCAACCTATAGACACTGGGTTTTTTGGACCTTTTAAAAAAGCTACGAATATGACATATTTAAAGAGTCTCTTAAACATGAAACAGTCTATAAAACTATTGTTCTAGTAGCTATGTCGGAAAAGGAATCTCTGGGTTCCTTTAAATACGAACATGTTCGGTGATGAAGACTTTCTAATAGAAAAGTTGAAACTTTAGTTTTTGTAGTAGAACCCAAAACAAGTGACATCCAAATGTAGAGCATCAAATGTTTTCGTGCCAAAATAATAAAATTATGCTATTACTTCAAAAATGTGACATAATACTTAAATGTTTTAACAATTAAGGCATATTTGATATTAATACAATGTTGCCACTCCTAAAACAGGTTATTTTGCATTGTCCCTATGACAGACTTAGGCCAACCATGCATTGTCCTAGTGGCTATGTCAGAAAAGGAATTTCAGAGTTCTTAGTAATCAAAATATTTGCTTGAAATAGAAATATTTTCGGTGACGAAGATTTTGTAATGGAAAAATCTGAAGCTTAAGTTTCTGTAGTAGAATCTGACACAAGTGCCAAATTCCAATGTTTTTACTTCTGCAGAGTTGGGGAGCATCAAATGTTTAGGTGCCAGAATAATAAAATTATATCATTACTTCGAAAATGTGAGACAACTGAGGCATATTTGATATCATTAAAGTAATGCATTTTCACTCATAAACCAGGTTATTTCACATTGTCCCCATGATCGGCTTAACCCAATCATGAGACCGACATAACTGATCGATTGGGTAAGGTCAAATGCAGGGGTCAGAAAAAGGGTACACTGCTCTAGGTGGAGGTTGGCTTATTAATAAAAAATATTGAAAAGGTTGTCTTTATTTTTAAGAAAAACTTAAACAGTTCTTCCTTAAGTGACAGGTATTCCTCCATGCTCACTGATATTCGAAGCGTACAGCTGTCACATGTGAAGTGGATTAAGGATGGTTTTATACCAAAGGGGTGTATACCTTGCAAGCTCATAAATCGACTTATAATATTTTACTGCAATACAATTAATTTCTTTCATTGCAAAGGGGTGCAGCTTACGAATCGCAACTGCAACATACTTCACTTTAAGCACAGTTTTTTTTTGTATGGGGTATATGAAGTAGTTTTATTGCAAAAGGGTTGTAGTTCACGTATTGACTAATATGTTACTACAACACTTTTCATTTCTAGCATACATCTCTTGTGTGAGAAGTAGGTGGATGGTTTTAATACAAAGGTGTTGTATGTCTAAAATTGAAATACGCGTATTTTATCTGCTCATGCATTGCCCAACAATATTTTACTATAACACAATTCATTTCTTTCGTTTTAAACACAGTTCTCTCTTGTGTGAGGTAAATGAGAGGTGATCTTTGGTGGAAAAGGGATGCAGAACAAAAATCAACATGCGCGTATTTTGTACGCTCTTAAATTGGCGAACATGTTGCTGCACTTTATTTCATTTTTAGCAATTTTCTATTGTCTGAGATAGATGCGGAATGACTGGTTTTCATACAAAGGGGTCACATATCTAAAATAGAAATTTGCGAATTTTGTCTGTTCATAAATGTGTAACAATTTAGTTGTAAATAAAAAAACTTAATTTGCATTTTGGTGTAACTAAGTGCATATTTTCTTAGGGATTTATATTCCCATATCTTTGAATTAATTTTTTCCGTACATTTTTTCGCGCACCGCTATATCATCTGATATCGTAAGCGTCCTTTCGAGTATTACTTGATGAACCTTATGTTGATTAGGAAGCCATTTTGGGTTTCCACCTAAATTTTGTGAAAAGTGCCATTGATTTAATGGCACTTTTACTTACTTTTACTTTTACCACTTTTACTTTTATTACTTTTAGTATTTTCGATGCTTATGATTACAATTTTGCAAGAAATTCATGTCTAAATTTAACAAACACTGGATTATTCAAATTTCATGAAGATAAATATGTAAGAAGTAAAATTCAACTTTGGTATGGTTTACAACGTACAGTATTGTTATTATGACATATTGCGCAATATTGGTGCAAAGATTACATTACCTTTGGTTTGCATTTCCGTATTCGTTTAGATACCAGATGTGCACCAAAATTTTCGAACAGGTATTTATATCCATAATTTACTAATTTAAGGCTATTACAATTAGTTTTAAGATATATTTTATATAATTCTAAATTTAAATATTTAATAAACATAGTTTGTATATTTTTTATTTTGACATTGTGGTGATTTTTTTATTGTATCCTCGGTTTAGTTATTCCGAGCATAATCAAAAAATAACTTGGCGTCCGAAATAATTTTTATTATTGTTACATTGCAGTTACTATATTTATGTTAAGTGGAAATAACTAAGCAGAAATTTTGTGGTAATTAAGCAAATTCAAAAGATTGAACTGGCCTGCTTTAATCTACCGACTGAGACAACGGTATTATCTTTTATTGAGTGTTTTGGATCTCTGGTTAGTTTAACGATTTGTTTTGAGAATATTTAAACCACACATCTTTATAAATGGACTAATAATACTTTACTCTAACACAATTAATTTATTAAATTTTAAGCACGTCTCTATGGTGTACATGACGGGTGGTTTTATTGTAAAGGAGTCGTAGCTCAAAAATCGACATACGTGCATTTTTTAAATTGAGCATTATATTGCAAAACAGTTCATTTCATTAATATTAAACGCCTGTGAAGGTAGCACGTCATTTAAAGAAAGTCAAAATTTTAGTGGAGTTCATACTGTACCCCTAATAGTTCTAGAGTTCCATCACAGCGGTAGAAATAGTGCTGCTAAATTAATCAAAAGAATCAGAATACAAGGTCTGGGGTGCGAATTTCACAAAGTGCCATCCAAAATTGGTCATAACTACTTTACTATCACAATTGCGTCGTTTTGCCCTTATCATTACGTATAGAAACAACTCTTGTGGTGCTACTCAAGTTACATTTTACCTTGGAAAAATGTGGATAGGGAGAACAACAGATTTCGGTAGAATTTTAATAATAATGATTTGAGAGCCGTATATACAGTGCGGATGATAAGTCTTACACCCATTTAATCTCCGTTACTGAAGACAAAATTGAAAAACGCTCGGACACGTCAATTTTTATTTCAAACGAGGTGTTTTTTAACAAAAAAAAATTGTCACCCCTTTCACCCCCTCCTCTTGACAGCTACCCCCTCCATTTTTTTAAATAGCAGGGGGGGTCGTGCGATACATCGTTGGAAAAGATTTTAAAAGTAAAATTCAAAAATTATCATGTTTAATTTTTTTAAATAAAAATAAACAAACAAATAATATTAAATTAAATCTTCAAAAATAAATGAACTGGACAAATTATTCTAATTAACAACTTAATTACTGCAGGAGTTGTTCAAAATGTTCTCCATTTACTTCCTGGCAGAAGTAGATTGTTTGTTTGGTTTCCTCCCTAACACTTTATTTTAAGCTGAGTTATCTCCTGGTTAATAACAATCTATTCCTTTAAGATCCTCAACAATACCAAATCAGGTACACTGGTTTTACTTTCATATGGGACAATCTATTAACAAAGTTTATTTAATTTTTATTCTTACTTATTACCGAATAAATACTTTGTAGGTAAGAAAGTATCATTGTTAGAAAACTTTTTTTAAACAATCTGGTTGCCGTGTCTAGTTTTTGACAAGTATTGTCAAAAATAACAAACATTTAGCACTATTGAGGCCAAACAATATTGACAACAGCAAAGCGTAATTATTAACAATTGGTGAGTTTTGGTGGTACCCTGTAAATTTTTGTAATCCAAACAGACAAAATGGCACAACCTCGTGGTTTAGTGGAAAAATGTGAAGCCGTTCTAATATTTAGTGAAGCTGGCCGTAACTTTCATGAAGCGGTAAGAATATTTAATGAACGTTTTCCGGATCGTCCAAATGATCGACATTACTATAGACTATTCATCAACAAATTTTTTGAAACTGGTCCTGTCGAAAACAAAAAACGGGTTGGTAGAAATAACACTTCTGAGGAAAAACAAGTAGATATTGTGTCCCAATTTGTAGTAAATCCATCCAGTTCAAGCAGAAATGTTGCTCGCGAATGCGAAGTAAGTCACTCGACCGTTTTAATCACTTTAAAGAAGCAAAAATTTCTCCCATATAAAATAAAAATGGTGCATGAATTGACAGAGGATGATCCAGATCGACGAATGCAATATTGTGAAATTATGGATAATAATATTACACAAGATCCAAATTACTTACAACATATTTGTTTTTCCGATGAAGCTACATTCTATGTAAACGGTCATGTACATCGACAAAACATAAGATATTGGTCTGACGAAAATCCTCGATTGTTTCGGGAGTGCCACACACAATACCCAACTAAATTAAATGTTTGGGCAGGTATACTAGGGAACTACATTATAGGCCCTTTTTTTATCGAAGGTAACTTAACGGGGGATAGCTACCTTAACTATTGGAAACACAAATAATCCCTGCAATTAATGATGTGGTTAGAACCAACCCAGGTGAATTCAATCAAGATATTGTTTTTCAACAAGATGGAGCTACGCCACATTACGCTGCTCAAGTTCGAAATTTTTTAAACAATTCATATCCGAGGAGATGGATTGGGCGTCGTGGGTTCATTGAGTGGCCACCTAGGTCACCAGATATGACTCCTATGGATTTTTTCCTATGGGGTTACCTTAAATCCAAAGTGTATGCGAGCCAGTTGATGACACTTGATGAACTTCGTCAAAAAATATTCGAAGAATGCAACATAATTGATATGCAGACCCTACAAAGGGTTAGGGAGGAAACCAAACAAAGAATCTACTTCTGCCAGGAAGTAAATGGAGAACATTTTGAACACCTCCTGCAGTAATTAAGTTGTTAATTAGAATAATTTGTCCAGTTCATTTATTTTTGAAGATTTAATTTAATATTATTTGTTTGTTTATTTTTATTTGTATTTTTATTTAAAAAAATTAAAAATGATAATTTTTGAATTCTACTTTTAAAATCTTTTCCAACGATGTATCGCACGACCCCCCTTGCTATTTAAAAAAATGGAGGGTAGCTGTCAAGGGGAGGGGGTGACAATTTTTTTTGTTAAAAAACACCTCGTTTGAAATAAAAATTGACGTGTCCGAGCGTTTTTCAATTTTGTCTTCAGTAACGGAGATTAAAGGGGGGGTAAGACTTATCATCCGCACTGTATATATATATATATATATATATATATATATATATATATATATATATTAATACTTGTTATTAGAACTCTTGGAGTGCTACTCAGAACTCAAGAAAAGTTACACTTTCAAAAATGTTTTCCGCCCCCTCGTGAGCGTAAAACCCGCCTAGTTTTAAAGCAAACGAATTTTCGGTAGAACTCTGATAATAATGGTTTAAGACTCATGTTTATTAAGCGTTATTAGTAGAATTCTTGTAAGTGTTACCGAGAACTCCCAAGAAGTTACATTTTCAAAAATTATTTACACTCCCTCATAAACTTTTGACGAGGAAAGTGAAGTTTCGATAGAATGCTCATAATAATGGTCTGAGAGCCATGTATCCTAAAAATTATTATTATTAGAACTCTTGTGGCTCTCAAGAAAAGTTACGCCCCCTCGTAGACTTTTCTTGGGAAGTCTGGGTAACACCGTAAGGTTTATAAAAATAACTTGTATTAAACATGGCTCACAAACCATTATTATCTAAGTTCTGTGAAAATTTCGTTTTCCTCCAAAAATTTTTCCAAGTACAAGAGGAGGTGTAAATATTTTTTAAAAATGTAACTTTTCTTGAAACTTCTGCATAACACGCAGAGTCTAAGAATAACTCCAAATAAACATGGCTCACAAGCCGTTATCGAATTCTCCCGAAATTTCGTTTTCCTCATCAAATTTGTTCAGAGTACATGAGGGGGAGTAAATTTTTTTGGAAAAGTAACGTTTCTTGAAGGTTCTGGGAAGCACCACAAGAGCTCATAAACCATTATTATCAGAGTTCTATCGAAATTTCGTTTTCCTCATCAACACTTTTCCGTAAGTTCATCAGGGGATGTAAAAAATTCTTGAAAGTGGAACTTTTCTTGGGAGTTCTGAGAAGCACCACTAGAGTTCCAATAACTCCTAATAAGCATGGTTCACAACCATATTATCAGAGTTCTATTTAAATTTCGCTTTACATACCCACAAGGTGCAAGAAATTTTTGAAAGTGTAACTTTTCTTGAGAGATGGGTAGCACAAGCGTTCTAATAATAACTCCTAATAAACATGGCTCAAACCATTATTTTTAGAGTTCTACCGAAATAACTCAAAAAGAGTGAGAGATAGGTATAGGACACACTTATGAAGAATTGTTGGTTTTTGATTATCTTGGACTTAAACTTGGTCTTTCCTTGCTCCAAATATAAGTTTTTTTTCATTTTTAATATGAATTAGTATAATCTTGCTGTCAATACTTCTAACAGATTACTAGATCTAGTATATGCTAACAAAGTCTAATTCAGACCTAATGGCATTTATGCACACTAGACCCAGAATTAATATTGATATTAGAAAAGCACATAACGCCTGTATATTAAAACTGGAAGCCAAGTTTAAAACTAATCCAAAAAAATATTGGTCTTTGTTAACCGCTCTAGGCACCCATACATGAGTTTCAATAATGAATCGTTCCACAAGCCTCAAAAAATAGTGGCAGCGTTGCCTCTTACATTTCTCCTCAAGGGACGTACTGTAAATCGGATACTACTTTTATTAATGATACTTTTTCTATTAAGTCATTCTTGATTAAAAACTGTGCTCCCATCTTTGTAAAACCGTTAACGGTTATATTTAACAAAATTTTCAGCTCCAAGACTTTCCCAGAGGTTGCACAAGAAGGAATCAAAAGCTGAAACTACTAACTATTGACCTGTCTCTCTACGTTGTAAGGTAATTGAAGCAATTTTGCATAAACATTTGATATTTTGCACAAAACATTTCTCCACTTCAGCATGGATTCTATCCTCGTAGATCCATTATCAGAATTGTATTTTACTCGGTTTCTCTAGAAGACTGGATAATAAACTTCAAGTTGATGTATATAAAGATCTGAGCAAGGCATTTGACACTATGGACCATTGTATTCTTTATAATAAGGTTGAAATGTTTGGTGTAACAGATGACCTCATTCAGCTGTTTATTTCTTATTTTGATAATCAAAACTCTTTAGTGTATTTCAATGGGTATAAATTAGCTCCTTATATTGCTACTTCTGGTGTCCCTCAGGTTCTATCCTGGGATCATTGTTTTTTAACATCTTTATCAATGATTTGATTAATAACCTTAATGTTGACTGCTTAATGTATACTGACGACATTAAATTGTTAAGGATGATTTGATACGACAACGATGCTTTGGTCTTACAAGGTAATGTCGAACGTATGGTTGAGTGGTGCAACTCAAACAAATTGAGCGTTAACAATTCCAAATCCACAGTTATGTCTTTCACTCGTAAACAAGACAACATCAGGTTTTAATACAATATAGATAAATTCATCACAATAATTGACCTCGGTGTAGATTTTGAAAAAACTGTGAACTCTGTATATTAAAGCCTTGGTTTCATTATAAAGAATTCCAAAATTTTTTCACAAGACAGCGTTATTAATTTATATAATTCTTACGTTCGCTCTAAGTTAAAATATGGATCAATAGTGTGGTGTCCATCTTACTTAACACATGATACACTTGAAAAAGTTCAGAGATGTTTTTTGAAATATTTGTTTATTCGAACTAACAATCACTACCCAGTTCAAGACTCTCTGTAGGAGTGTTTATTAATTGAGTATGGCTTTACCAGCTTAGAGACCAGAAGACGTATACAATTTCTATTTGAGGTGATATCTGGTAGAATGGACTGTGAAAAAATCTTAAGCATGGTACGTTTTAGGGTTAAACGAAGTAATACACGATTGAATGGCAGTTTTTATCTATTTTCTAATAAAACAGTCACACTTACACAGTCTCAGCTTTTCTATATCTGATTTGGTCGATATTTCTTAATCTCACTGTGTTTATTAACTCCTCAATTGGGCTACTAAGCCTGTTTAGGAGTGTAACCTAATAATAATAATAAAGTTATACCTGTAAATGCCATTTTTTGGACAAAATTCGAATTATTTCAAAAACCGTAAATTCTACATGCATTAAACCTACATAAAGTTTTGTAATTGCACATAGAATCCAAAAACCGAATGATATACAGGGTGTTCCAATAAAAAGGACTACTTTGTCTTGCCGTGCTTTGTAGGAACACTCTGTATAATCGAAAATATTGTATGATACTAGTATATTAAAACACAAGTATCATAAGTCACTCTATTGGCACACGCATCCAGATTTGTGGCGTAGCGACGAGGGTCCCAATTGGATAAGTGTGCCAAGTGACTTATGAAACGAGTGTTTTACGCTGTTTTTTCTACTAAAACTGACTAAATTCATTGAATAGAATTTTTTAGATGCTTGGGTTGGTATCGCATAAGTGTCATATCACACAACTTAAGAATGTTAGATAATGTTATATTCCTTTATTCATTCTGTTACAGCGCAATGAACACACATATTTATGTTTACAGTATCAATTGAATCATTTAATCGAATAAAACTGATCGATACACTTGTACACATTAACAGTTTCTTTTTTAATTAGGTTCACAATTCATATCATTCAAGTATCAAAAAAGACGTCCATCAGATAATGTAGAGATATATTTGTTATAAAACAATACTTTAAAAATTATAAAACCATACTTATGTATACACAGTAATTTTATTCTTGGTGTGAAAAGAGCGGCCAGCCAAAATTTACGGAAATACACGACAACCCAGTGGCGTTCGTGAATAAGTTAGTTACCAAATCACTAATAATCATTACATATTCAAATATTTGGTTCATTAAGCATAAAAATAGTACAAGAGTCGCTGTTTGCAAAGTCGTCTAAGGGTTGTTGGTCGCCACTCCTTTTATACCATCTCGAAAACTAAACATAGTATTAGGACGAAATTTTTAGGATAAACACTTTATTATTGTTCTCTTGAGTAATACCATAGCGGACAGACCGGTTACTAGCCAAATCGTGCCACGGAAGATGTAGCATTCCCTACTAACGATATGTCTTAGCACCGGATTACATTATTAAGAATGAATAACGCAAGATTAACGAAGCAAATATATGTGAGTGAGGTAGGTTAGAGGTAAGGCTGGGCCTGGGAGGCCGCGTAAAACTAGGCTATAGTAGAATGTATGATAAAAGAAAGAACGATAAGGAGGTTTAAAAATAAAAGGAGATGTCAGACACAATCTTGCAGAAGCTAAGGAGGTATGCGGAGATAAGAAAAAATGGAGAAAGATTGTGAATGAAAAATAAATAAGAGGCAAGGATTGTTTTGCCTACTCCGTAAGGGAATGGCGTGAAGGTTAAGTTAAATACTTTATTAATTAAGGATAAAATTGATGCAAAAATCGTTTTTTGAGAAACCGTCTAAGGGTTTTTAATCGTCACCCCTTTTATACACCTCGAAAATTAAACATAGTATCAATATGAAATTTTCAGGATAAATATATTATTAATTAAGGATAAAAGTAGTGCAAGAGTGGTTTTCTGCAAAGCCGTCTGAGGGTTGTCAATCTCCACCCCCGTTCATACATCTCGAAAACTAAACATAGTATATAATACCCGTCCAAAATTATCGATAGTCCGCGAATAAGCGGTGTGGCCTGGATCTCTCTACTCGTTAAAAGTTAGAAGAGCTCGACTTCGGAGGAGGAGAATTCTTCTTTTAACGAACAGAGAAAACCAACGAATGCGGTTTCCTTAAGGAAACAACGCTTTTCCAAGATTATCTGATTAATGTTGATGCACGCGTGGTATTCGGTAGAATATTTTCAAAACATATATATATATATATATATATATATATATATATATATATATATATACATATATACATATACATATACACACACATTTGAGAGGGTGTATTTATGGTCTTTGTAGAACATATCTCTTTTAGTTTTTCAGATATTTGGAAAAAATTGAATTTTCCAATTTTGTTTGAAGAAGAGCCATCAAGAAAAGAAGAGCACATTTTCATTGCCACTTTTCTAGCTCTACTTAATGCTGTTATTCAATTTTTTATACAACGTTTCGTTTGAAAAAGCCAATACTGTTTTATTAGCTGTAACGGAAAATCTAGAGGTTTCTACTAGGAAAATTGAAGAGGCAACTGGCATAGCCCATTCCACAGCTCATTATGTTCTAAAGAAGGAGAAAGTACATCCATATAAATTTAGAATTTGCCAAGGACTTCGACCAGAAAGACGTAGAATATTTTGCGAATGGTATACACGTCAATCTCAAGACAATGAATATTTTCCGAATAAAATAATATGGTCCGATGAAAGTATGGTTAATAATAATGGAATTTTTAATCGTAGAAATGCTCATTATCGGGCAATAGTAAATCCACGTCTGTACAAAACGGCCAAACACCAACACCGTTTCGGATTTAATATGTGGGCTGCTATATTCGGTACTCGAATTATAGGTCCTTTCATTTACCACGAGTCCTTAAATTCTGAACGTTACCAAACTTTACTCCAAATTGAATTAGAGATAGCTTTGAATGATTTGCCTTTCCAAGAAGTTGAAGGTTGTTGGTTTATGCAGGACGGTGCACCAGCACATAATTCCACAGCTGTCAGATAGATTCCCAGAAAGATGTATTGGCACTCATGCAAATGTACTGTGGCCAGCCCGTTCTCCAGATATAACACCTTTGGATTTTTTTTGGGGATATATTAAAAATTACATTTATGGAAACGATATTAAAAACGAAGAAATTTTACTAAGATTAGTTCCCGAAGCGTTTGCGTTTGATTACTCCTCAAATGCTGAAGAATGTTTTAGATGCTACAGTTAGAAGATGCTATTTATGTTTAGAGAATAACGGGAATCTTTTTGAACATCTTTTGTGAGTTTATTAACCTTTAACATAAATTTGTTTTTTATTTGTCTATCATTTAAAATTACAAAACATAATTTTATAATAATTTTACAGTTTTCTAATTTTTCTAGTATTAGTTTTAACTGTAAGTTTTCGATGTTTTACATTTAATATGAATTTTGTCATCCGAAACGTATCAAAATATAAAGTGTGATATGTCGTTGAATTCAGAATCAAGGAGAGAATTTAAATATGGCAAAAATATTTTTTTCGTGCATTGAAAAAAATAAAGTTGATGATGGTTACTAACAAACGAAACGTTGTATCAAAAATTGAATAACAGCATTAAGTAGAGCTAGAACAGTGGAAATGAAAATGTGCTCTTCTTTTCTTGATAGCTCTTCTTCAAACGAAAATCAGAAAATTCAATTTTTTCAAATATCTCAAAAACTAAAAGAGATATTCGAGTTCTACAAAGACCATAAATACACTCTCTCAAATGCGCAACTTTTGTTCCATTTAACCCCAGAGATCCCCATAGTGGGCATCCTTATCTTGGACACGGTGTATGTATGTATGTATATATACAGGGTGTCCGGTGAGGAACTGTACAAACTGAAATGGTATGTTCCTTGGGTCAATTTAAGTAAAAAAAGTCCCATAAACATAGGTCTGATTCGCAATAGTTACCCAGATACAAGCGTTTAAAGTTTAAAAATGATCACATATTTTTTCAAAAGTAATTATTATTAGTCAACTGGAAAAACAAAACCGAAACAATCTGTCATTTATTCGTTTGTGTTCTAATAATGACAAAGTGGATTGTAGTAAATTAAGTGTTATTTAAATTTAAAATGCCTTTTCAATTTTCTGACGAAGAGTATGCTGACATCATTTACATTTATGGATTTTGTGATGGAAATGCGAGAGCTGCCGTTAGGGAGTATGAACGAAGATTTCCCAACAGGAGGATTCCACATCACCAAACCTTTTCTTCTGTGTTTCAACACGTTCGAACTCATGGTTCATTTCCATCAGTTTCAATAAGATCTGATCGTCCTGTGGAGTTAAATGTGAATGATCAAGAAAACATTCTACAGATGGTTGATCGGAGTCCAGGGTTGAGTGTTAGAAGAATTTCTTCTCGAACGGGAGTCCCCCGTATGTCAGTATGGCAAACATTACATGATGGGCTTTTGTATACCTATCATACACAAAACATTCAGCACCTTGAACCTGTAGATTTTGCTTTGCGGTTGAATTTCTGCCAGTGGCTACAAGAAAATCCACAACTAGTTCCATTCATTTTATTTAGTGACGAGGCGCAATTTACTAGAGATGGAGTGAACAATACACGCAATTCTCATTTGTGGTCAGATGAAAATCCACATGGTACAACAGAAGCTAACTTTCAGCGCAGATTTTCTGTTAATGTATGGTGTGGTATGATTGACGATCAACTTATTGGACCTTTTTAGTTTGAGGAACGTCTTACAGGAGAAGCATATGCTAACTTTTTGCGGAATGAATTGCTACCGCTTTTGGAAGAAGTACCTTTACTAACAAGACAACAAATGTTTATTTATAAACTTTAAACGCTTGTATCTGGGTAAGTATTGCGAATCAGACCTATGTTCATGGGACTTTTTTTACTTAAATTGGCCCAAGGAACATACCATTTCAGTTTGTACAGTTCCTCACCGGACAACCTGTATATATATATATATATATATATATATATATATATATATATATATATATATATATATCTTAAATCGCAGTAGTTATACTCTTTTCCTTTGTGTGCAGTGTACTATAAGGCATATAGGGCTTTTAATTCAATGTTTGGATAAAAGGACATAATTTGCCGGAAATCATTGAGTCGTTTCCTTTAATCTATTTATTTTGTTAGTCTATATAGCAAGGGAACATGTCAATAAAATGGCATTTAGAAAAAATACATCGGCCATTTCAAATAAGCATGCAATTTCTGTTGCCGACTGGAAAGTCCAGGAATATTCGACTACGTATGGATACATACTATTCTCGCCCGGAAACAATCGCACTGCGTCATTAGTTTATGAACCTACTCATCCAAATTGTGTATACTGCCATCTCATACCAAAGCGTCTTTAAAAAAAGGAGTAGTGCATTTGACACAAATTGACGTCATTGAATAGTTTCATGCAAAGAAAAGAGAAATAAAATACTCATTGGTATTGCTTAACATGCATTTTAATTCCAATTTGACTGACATAATTTTAGCACATAACTTCCCTGTCTCCGCTTACTCATTGTACTCTTTTGCATTTTTCCACTTTTCCTACATTTTCATCATTTATTATCTACACATTTTCACAACAGTTCTTTTCAGAACTCTTTGTGACTTTACCTTTACAATTTCAAATATGTTTCTGTGCGTGCGAAACATTGTTGCATTGTATGCCTGCAAAAGGTAAAACTTGGCATACACAAGCGTTTGTGTTAAATTTATTGGAATATTTTGAAAGAGAGAAAGAAAATGGAGGTCCCTTAATATCACTATCTTACATTCAAGAGTTAAGTAATATTTATTTTTATTTCACTATCGTAATCGCAAAATTACAGCGTGTGGCAAATGCTCTGGATATATCTGTGATCACAGTGAAGAGTATTAAGTCTCGCTGTAGATCGGATGCAATTTTATCCAGTCCAGGTAAAAAACGACTTCTTAAAAAAACAAAATGGAACGATATGCCAGAAATATCCAAAGTATGCACAAAGTGAATACAATCTAACGTATACATATTTCCACATCTCAAATGCTTTTATTTACAGAAAAGCATGTCACAGTTGTTTAGTTATTAATTAAGTTTTCTTATCAGTTAAATAATTTATTTGCCATTCGTATTTTCTTATTTGCTCTTATCTCAAGAAGGGTCCGTCTTATGGCTATGAAACCTATTATCAATTACTATCTACTTTTCACGGGGAATCGAAATGTGAAAAAATATACAGGGTGTTGCATTTGAAAAAATTGAGAAAAATTACATTTCACGTAAGTTAATTATTCTGTATAGCTGTTTTCAAACGAAAAAAAATCAGAAAATTCAATTTTTTCCAAATATCTCAAAAACTAAAAGAGATATTCGAGTTCTACAAAGAGATAGAACACATGTTTCTAAAAAGAAAAGTTCGTATAAACATATGTCGTAGAAGGCTTCGTTTCCGAGATACAGGGTGTTGAATATAATTTTTTTTTCTCAAATTTTCATTGTAACTCATAAACGAATGCTTAGATTTTTTTCATGTTGGGGGGATAATGTCTATTAATTAAGGGGCATAAAACAAGCGATAAGAATGTTCACAAACTTGCACAGTGGCGGAGTGGAGGGGGTGCTCAACCCCTTTCATAAACAGAACTTCTACGCCAATGACTATTTTTTTAAAAAACTGTTATTTTCATTATCTACATACAGTTTAACAAAAATAATGTACCTTCTTCTGTTTCGAAATACCTGTGCGTTTCCGAGTTATTTTGATTTTTAGTGTTTGATGTGGTACTAAGTTAAGTAATGTGCTTTATGTGAATAATTGAATACAAAGTTTTTAATAAAAAAGATATAATAAAACATTTAGAGCCATTTTAGTACCTAACGATCGTTTCTTTAAAATTTCAAATACATTTTCAATTATAAATAGGTAGGTTATCGGTTATTTTTAGTATCCTTTGTTATTATCCTCGTATAAAAAGAAATGTATAATTATTATTGTTATGCGGTCAATACTTTCTGTATAATTATGTATGTATCAATTTCGATAAACATGTATGTAGTTTTTAAGTGAGATTCTAATAAGTTATAGACCGCTGCTCACTTGCTCCATTAAAAAGCCGCCACTGTATCAAGCCATACTCAAATACAAGACTTTTGTAAATTGAAATCTGTTTAGTACACTAATTTTAACAATCCTTATTTATTATTGTAACAATACTTAATTAATAATTGTGAAATTAATAAGAATTCTTAGCAATAACGATTTATAAATAAATAACAATAACACTAGTATAATAAAATTAGACACTTTGTTCAAAATGTAGACCGTTCTTTTCAATACACATTTCACAGCGACGTACAATAGAACGTCTTAAGTTAACTAAATGATGCACCCTTATTTCATTGCAACAAAATATGATACTCCTTGGAAAACAAGTAAGTATTAAATTTTATATTTTGAAACGACAGTTTGACTTTTTACAAACACTTGCTTCATCTTGAATAATTTCACTGTTATTAATTATTGTTTTTAAGTTCAAAAAGTTATTTCATTTGATTTGCCAGCTTTTAATTAGTGTAACATGCCGTTTACATTTACAAATAGCGAACAAGCCGACATTCATTTTATTTATGGGTTCGCAAATGGGAATTCAAGGTACGCAGCTAGGGAGTATCGGAGAAGATTTCCAAATAGACGACAACCTCATCATTCCGTTTTTGTGAGTATCCATCGTCGATTTGTTAACCAGGGTTAGAAAAATGTACATGGAGGCTGACAGAACAACCGTGGACGAGATAGAATTGGAGAGGGTATATTGCGTGAATTTAATAGGAACCCCACGACAAGTACTCGACGTACTGCTGTTGCTCTTGGTATTTCCCAAAGTAAAGTTTCCCGGGTTTTAAAACGGGATCTCAGACGCCCATATCATTTTCAACCTGTTCATGGTTTATGTCCAGGTGACGCCGAACGAAGACTTAATTATTGTAGGTGGGTTCTTAACTCCATTTAAAATAATAGAGATTTCTTATCCAACATACTGTGGACTGATGAATCCTGTTTTACTCGTCGTGGTATCGTAAACTTTCACAATCTGCATATATGGGCACATGAAAACCCACATGCCATTCGACCAAGAAGTTTTCAACATGAATTTAGTACAAATGTCTGGATTGGAATTTACGGCAACCACGTGTTTGGACCTTATTTCTTGCCACAACGTGTAAATTCAGAAAATTTCCTACAATTTTTAGAAGAACATGTTAATATGTGGGAAGACATTCCTTTGAATTTAAGAGGACATTCTTGGTTTCAGCTTGATGGATGTCTGGCCCATTATGGCAGAAATGTAAGAAATTGGCTAAACAATAACTACCCGGGGAGGTCGATAGGTCGTGGAAATCCAGTGGCGTGGCCTCCTAGATCCCCCGATTTAACGCCACTTGACTTTTTTTGTGTGGGGATTCATGAAGGAAAAAGTGTATACCACTCCGGTTAATACACTTGAAGAACTTCACAATCGCATCAGAGATGCTTGCAATGAAATAAGGGTGCATCATTTAATTAACTTAAGACGTTCTATTGTACGTCGCTGTGAAATGTGTATTGAAAAGAACGGTTTACATTTTGAACAAAGTGTCTAATTTTATTATACTAGTGTTATTGTTATTTATTTATAAATCGTTATTGCTAAGAATTCTTATTAATTTCACAATTATTAATTAAGTATTGTTACAATAATAAATAAGGATTGTTAAAATTAGTGTACTAAACAGATTTCAATTTACAAAAGTCTTGTATTTGAGTATGGCTTGATACAGTGGCGGCTCTTTAATGAGAGCAAGTGAGCAGCGGTCTATAACTTATTAGAATCTCACTTAAAAACTACATACATGTTTATCGCGAAATTGATACATACATAATTATACAGAAAGTATTGACCGCATAACAATAATAATTATGCATTTCTTTTTATACGAGGATAATAACAATGGATACTAAAAAAAACGATAACCTACCTATTTATAAATGAAAATGTATTTGAAATTTTAAAGAAACGATCGTTAGGTACTAAAATGGCTCTAAATGTTTTATTATATCTTTTTTATTAAAAACTTTATATTCAATTATTCACATAAAGCACATTACTTAACTTAGTACCACATCAAACACTAAAAATTAAAATAACTCGGAAACGCACAGGAATTTCGAAACAGAAGAAGGTACATTATTTTTGTGAAACTGTATGTAGATAATGAAAATAACAGTTTTTTTTAAAAATAGTCATTGGCGTAGAAGTTCTGTTTATGAAAGGGGTTGAGCACCCCCTCCACTCCGCCACTGTGCAAGTTTGTGAACATTCTTATCGCTTGTTTTATGCCCCTTAATTAATAGACATTATCCCCCCAACATGAAAAAATCTAAGCATTCGTTTATGAGTTATAATGAAAATTTGAGAAAAAAAAATTATATTCAACACCCTGTATCTCGGAAACGAAGCTTTCTACGACATATGTTTATAGGAACTTTTCTTTTTAGAAACATGTGTTCTATCTCCTGTTAAAGTTTGTCTACAAAAAACTGACTCCCCCTGTATATATCGAGATACAGGTTGATTAAAAAATACTTTTTTTAAGATTCTTCAAAAACTACAAAAGATATTACACTGAGATTTGGTACACCTAAATGTCTAATTAAATACAATTAATTAGGTGAGTTTGAGTCAACTGACTCCATCCAGTGGCATAGAATTTTTTAAGTTAATCAGTTTAAGTAAAAAAAAAAAACGCACGCCCCTACTTTTTTTGAAGAAATATTTTTTTTGGTAGATTCAACATTTAATTCTGCAAATAAAATCATACTTAGTATTTTTTGATTCGGCACCCCGTTTTTGAAATATTTTGCATTAACATAAACGACCACATTATTCAATAAAAATCAAAATTTGTTTTATTTTACAAAAAAATAACGCAGTTAACTATTAGGTAGGTACATTATTAAAGAGATATTGAAGGAATCAAAAACAAAATAATAATTATTTTTATACATATTGTTCATACTTAATGTCTTCCTTCCTTTTGAATGCAAGCTTGTATTCTTCTTAGCAAATGAAACCTAACACGCTGCAAAATTTGTGGCATAGCCCTAATCTCATCGCATGCCATTTGTATGCGATTCCAAAGTTGCTCTCGATTATCAATTTGAACAGAATAGACACGAGTTTTCAGATACCCCCACACAAAAAAATCCAATGGGTTTAAATCTAGCGATCGTGTCGGCCACGGTACTTCACTTCCTCATCCAATCCAGCGTCCAAGGAACCATGCGTTTAAAAATTCTCTGACGTTTCGTATAGAATGTGGTGGTGCACCATCATGTACGAAATACATGTTCATTCTAACATCTAAGGGTACGTCATCAAACAATATTGGTATCCGTTAGCAGTTAATACAATTTCGCCAGAAATGCTAGATCGCGCTTTAAATTCTTCAGTAAAGAGAGCTTACCTGTGCCTAGAAAATAACGGCAATCTATTTGAACAGTTATTTTAATTGTTTAACTTTAATTAAATAGGTTTAAAAGATTGGAGTTGATAAATTTGTACATAAAAAAATATTATGAAATACTAATATTAATTCGAATTTGTGTTAAAAATTAGCTTCAATACCATAATGTGTAATACATGGTTAAATCCATAATAAAAAATACTATCGAATACAGGGCGTTTCGTTGGTGCGGCCATGTAAAAAAAATAAATTTGATGATGGTTTCCCGGAGACGAAACGTAAAATAAAAAATTTGAAAACGCCATCTAATAGAATTAAAATATTGACAATGTACCTTTGGTTTTCAAAAATCTTTTAAAATAAATGATGGAATTACGAAAAAAGAAAAACCCAAAAAACACTTTTTTTGTTTTAAATCTCGGAACGATAAGCAATAATGAACTTTTGCAACATACATGTGAACATGCCGTAAATTATACAACTTTTCTCTAATTTAACCGTTGTATCTCTTACCGTTTTCAAGATACCTATGTTATTCGTCCTTACCATGGATACGTTGTATACGCAATTATTTTGATTTCTATAATTCTTCATTAATAGTTCATCAGTATTTACATTTTGAAGCGCACTAAAAATAATGTTAGCAAGCAATTTTTGGATACACCGTTTGTTTCGTATGATATATCTAAATCCATCTTGGGAAGTCTTAAACTTTAAATCAGGGCATAATTTAGAAAACAAAGGGTCGTTTGGTTTTAAGTTAATAACACTACCATCAAAAGTATAGTTGCGATGCACTCAACAACATTTCTCATTAGGGAATTGATTTACTTCTTAAATATCATGATACATGGACCAAATTTGTCATCTCGTGTGTATTTATTTCAAATTCGTCGGCACATTTTTCGTAATATTAAGCCTGATACAGCCACGCCCCCCCCCCCCACTGATTAAAATTAATTTTGATAATACAGATATGTCTGGATATTCATCTTTATCAATACTCCCTAACTTTGATACACCGCAAGGCACAAATAAATTACCTTACGAAGCCTATACATTAGCAAATAACATTACAGGGAACCGGCGCACTTCAAGAATAACTTATTTATACAATTTCATTTGGTTTTTGAAACTGCCTCTACCTTTAGTGTTATCGCAGATAATATTTTTCAGAACTGTTTACCTTCCAACCGACATACATATACATACGGTTGGATAAGTATCCGACATTTCTTTCACTATCGCCAAATCGAGTTATTACCTCGTTTTATAGGTTTGACAAAGTTTTGCAAATCCGTAATTAATAAATCGTATCCTGATATTATGTCTAGCTTTCGAGATGAATAAAAGGGGTGGCGATTAACAACCCTTAAACGGTTTTGCAAAAAACGATTTTTGCATCAATGTTATTTATCCTAAAAATTTCATCCTGATACTACGTTTAGTTTTCGAGATGTATAAAAGGGGGTGGCGATTAACAACCCTTAGACGGTTTTGCAAAAACGACTCTTGCACTATTTTTATCCTTAATTAATAAACTATTTATCCCGAAAATTTCATCCTAATACTATGTATAGTTTTCGAGATGTATAAAAGGGGGTGGCGATTAACAACCCTTAATTAATAAAGTATTTATCCTAAAAAAATCCTGATACTGTTTTGTTTTCGAGATGTGTAAAAAGGGGTGGCGATTGACAACCCATAGACGGCTTTGCAAAAACGACTCTTGCACTATTTTTATCCTTAATTAATAAACTATTTATCCCGAAAATTTCATCCTAATACTATGTATAGTTTTCGAGATGTGTAAAAGGGGGTGGCGATTAACAACCCTTAATTAATAAAGTATTTATCCTAAAAAAATCCTGATACTGTTTTGTTTTCGAGATGTGTAAAAAGGGGTGTCGATTGACAACCCATAGGCGGCTTTGCAAAAACGACTCTTGCACTATTTTTATCCTAATTCATAAACTATTTATCCCGAAAATTTCATCCTAATACTAAGTTTAGTTTTCCAGATGTATAAAAGGGGGTGGCGATTAACAACCCTTAGACGGCTTTGCAAAAAAGTTTTTGCATCAATATTATCCTTAATTAATAAAGTATTTATCCTAAAAATTCATCCTGATACTGTTTAGTTTTCGAGATGTGTAAAAGGGGTGGCGATTAACAACCCTTAGACGGTTTTGCAAAAAACGATTTTTGCATCAATGTAATCCTTAATTAATAAAATATTTATCCTAAAAATTTCATCCTGAGACTAGGTTTAATTTTCGATATGTATAAAAGGGGGTGGCGATTAACAACCCCTAGACGGTTTTCCAAAAAACGATTTTTACATCAATATTATGCTTAATTAATAAAATATTTATGCTGAAAATTTCATCCTGATACTATGTTTAATTTTTGAAGTGTATAAAAGGGGTGGCGATTAACAACCCTTAGACAACTTTGCAAACGGCGGTTTTTATATAATTTTTATGCATAATGAACCAAGTATTTGAATATGTAATGATTATAATTGATTTGGTAACTAACTTATTCACGAACGCCACTGGGGTGTCGTGTATTTCCGTAAATTTTGGCAGCAGAAACTAGCCACTCTTTTCACACCGGTGTGAAAATGTACTTTCTAAGGTAATTAAATATGTATATGTATTTTTCTTAAATTTAAGAGACTTTCTTAAAATAATAACGCTCATAACATCAATTTTTTAACTTTTTGTCGAAGTTTACGCATGTTATAATTTTTGATTAAATATCTAACCAAATTTAACCAACTGGCATGTTAATAGTATATTACACACCGCGTAAGGAAGAGCTTCATTACGGCCGAGTGTTGCTTGGTAAACGGCGAGGCAGTAATGCAGCCTTCCTGCAAGGTTTGTTACTATTTTATTCGCAATCATCCAATGTTAAGAATAACAATTTACTAAACATTCTCAATAATACATATTCTGATGTAACAAATATAAAGCAAAGCTGGGCGTGAAAATAAATACATAACATTGTAACTGTCAAATCGCAAAAAAGTCGGTTTTGGCAAAAAAAAAAGTCAAAAAGCTTATAATATCGCGACCTGTTACTCGTAACTCCATACGAGTTGGGAAAGATTCTTAATGCTTTTTTTTCCCATGTCACGAAATTGACAGAATATGATTGTGACTAAAGTACTTTACCTGACTCTGAACCATGAATCACATCGCCGTGGGTGTTTGTGTCTTTTTTCATTTGGGAAGTTAAACCGACTAAGGTAAATATAATACAATTATCAAAAATTTATAATACTGATAAACCAGTTTGATTTTATGGCGGATTTACGAATATAAATAAATAGAGGGTGTGGCGCGAAGAGTTTTGATTAAAAGTAATGGCGGATACAGTTATGTTAAAAATCTGAAATTACGAAGCTGTGGGTTTTGGATGACGCTGAGTTCAAATATAATGTTGTCCTGAATGTGGCACTTCCGGTTATACCGGCAGTAGACGTCAACTTTGTTATTTTAAATGGAACCTAATATTTTTTATTTTATTTTCGAATTCTACATAAAATTCTAGATAAAATTTGTGCACAATGTCCTATACCAAAAATGAAGTATTTTCGAGATATTTCGATTTTTTTTTAAATTTTGAAAAAATCCTAGTCCACATTTAAATAGAACACCTTGTATTTTATTACATTTTCCCCTGTATTTTTTTAAGCCGATTCGTTTGGTATCAGTATTCCCTATACCTAAATCCAACCACTTTTGAGATATTTCATTATCTTAGTTATAACATAACAACACTTAATTATTTCAACATTAGTAAAGGGTAGGCCATGATTTCCATTATTTAAGGTGATATTTTGTTATTTTTTCATAAGTTATTAATTCTGAAAAATAACCAATAGCCTGGAAGGATTATTAATTGTGGATATCATTAAAAACGTTGACTAGGTATTTTGTATTAATTTAATTAGATAACTTACAAACAAAAATAACTAAATGTAATATTAAACAAATAAAGTTTTATAAGAAGTGTTCAAAATTAGCACCATCGACTTCTATACATTTATGAATCCTTTTCATTAAGTTATGTCTTGTAATTCTGGAAATATGGTCGGATGTTAGAGAATTAAAAGCAAGTAAAACTCTCTGCATCATATCTTCCTTTGTCGTAACAGGTTTGGAAAATACCTGATTTTTAATGTAACCCCAAATACCAAAATCTAGAGGAGCCAAATCAGGAGAGCGAGCTGGCCAACGAAACGGACCCTGCTTGGCAATCCATCTATCATCAAACATGTCGTAAAGATGCTGAGCAACAGGCCTAAAGTTATGCGGAGGTACTCCATCTTGCTGATACCAAGCTGAAGCCGCCTCTCCATTTCTTAAAGTATGTAACGCCAGTGTTTTATTGCACAAAAAACATTAAAACTCCAACTATCTTGGAAATAACGTTCTCTACTAACATGTGGATTTTCATTAGACCAAAAATGGGAATTATGTGGATTAAATAATCCATTTTTGCTAAACTTTGCTTCATCACACCATATAACTTTTTTTATGAAGTTTTCATCCTTTTGGGTCTTCATTAAAAACCTTTCACAGAATTATACCCTTCGAGGAAGATCACCTAATTGTAAGTGTTACACTAAATGATATAAAAATGGTTTCCATTTGTGTTTTTTTTAAATGCGATGAATTGTTTTCATTAAGTTATGTCTTGTAATTCTGGAAATATGGTCGGGTGTTAGAGAATTAAAAGCAAGTAAGACTCTCTGCATCATATCTTCGTTTGTCGTAACATTTTCCGCTGTACCTATTTTTTGTTTTGACAGTTTTCTTTACCAGTTTCTATTTCATAGTAAATAATGGCAAATGTAGGATTTACTAATGATTTTTTAAATCTTATTATTATTTACGACGAGTGTAATAGAATTGTTGGACGAACTTGCCGTTGTTCTTGCAGAAAGATATCCAAATCGACCAAAAGCAACTGGTGATATTGTAAGAAGATTGCTTAAAAACTGCCGTCAGTTTGGTCAATTTAAGACAAAAATTAATAAAAATAAACCACTAGTGGACAGTGACAAACGAAATTAATGTTTTGGGTTATTTTACGGCTTCTCCAAATGCCTCCATTAGATTGTGAGAGAGATCTTACTTTGTCGACGAGAACAATTCATCGCATTTTAAAAAAAACACAAATGGAAACCATTTTCATATCATTTGGTGCAACACTTACAATTAGGTGATCTTCCTCGAAGGGTAGAATTCTGTGAATGGTTTTTAATGAAGACCTTTGGTGCAACACTTACAATTAGGTGATCTTCCTCGAAGGGTAGAATTTTGTGAATGGTTTTTAATGAAGACCCATTAATGTTTTGGGTTATTTTACGGCTTCTCCAAATGCCTCCATTAGATTGTGAGAGAGATCTTACTTTGTCGACGAGAACAATTCATCGCATTTTAAAAAAAACACAAATGGAAACCATTTTCATATCATTTGGTGCAACACTTACAATTAGGTGATCTTCCTCGAAAGGTAGAATTCTGTGAATGGTTTTTAATGAAGACCTTTGGTGCAACACTTACAATTAGGTGATCTTCCTCGAAGGGTAGAATTCTGTGAAGACCCAAGAGGATGAAAACTTCATAAAAAAAGTTATATGGTGCGATGCAGCAAAGTTTAGCAAAACTGGATTATTTAATCGACATAATTCCCATTTTGGTCTAATGAAAATCCACATGTTAGTAGAGAACGTTATTTCCAAGATAGTTGGAGTTTTAATGTTTTTTGTGCAATAAAATTTTATGATGAAAATTTAAATGGTAAGTACAAGATATTTCCACATTTTAGAAGAAGCCATACGACCGGCGTTACATACTTTAAGAAATGGAGAGGCGGCTTCAGCTTGGTATCAGCAAGATGGAGCACCTCCTCATAACTTTGGGCCTGTTGCTCACCATCTTTACGACATGTTTGATGATAGATGGATTGCCAATCAGGGTCCGTTTCGTTGGCCAGCTCGCTCTCCTGATTTGGCTCCTCTAGATTTTGGTATTTGGGGTTACATTAAAAATCAGGTATTTTCCAAACCTGTCATGACAAAGGAAGATATGATGCAGAGAGTCTTATTTGCTTTTAATTATCTAACACCCGACCATATTTCCAGAATTACAGGACATAAGTTAATGAAAAGGATTCATAAACGTTTAGAAGTAGATGGTACTAATTTTGAACACTTATTATAAAACTGTATTTGTTTAATATTACATTTAGTTATTTTTGTTTGTAAGTTATCTAACTAAATTAATGCAAAATACCTAGTCAACGTTTTTAATGATATCCACAATTAATAATCCTTTCTGGCTATTGGTTACTTTTCAGAATTAATAACTTATGAAAAAATAACAAAATATCACCTTAAATAATGGAAATCATGGCCTTCCCTTTACTAATGTTGAAATAATTAAGTGTTGTTATGTTTTAACCAAGATAATGAAATATCTCAAAAGTGGTTGGATTTAGGTATAGGGAATACTGATACCAAACGAAATCGGCTTAAAAAAATACAGCGGAAAATGTAATAAAATACAGTGTGTTCTATTTAAAGTAAGCAACTTATAAATGATTTAAATTGTGCATGTTGGCGGCTAAGTTTAAAACACCCTGTATGAAATATCAATGAGATGGATATATGGAGTTAACAGGCAAGCGCTTGTTCTCTATTGGTTACAATTTCACGTCACTAGCTTCGTTATTAATGGAGATATCGTTATTCAATGTGTACTAGGATTTTTCAAAATTTTAAAAAAAATCGAAATATCTCGAAAATACTTCATTTTTAGCATAAGACATTGTGCACAAATTTTATCTAGAATTTCATGTAGAATTCGAAAATAAAATAAAAAATATTAGGTTCCTCTTAAAATAACAAAGTTGACGTCTACTTTCGGTATAACCGGAAGTGCCACATTCAGGACAATATTATATTTGAACTCAGCGTCATCCAAAACCTACAGCTTCGTAATTTCAGATTTTTAACATAACTGTATCCGCCATTACTTTTAATCAAAACTCTTCGCGCCACACCCTGTATACAGGGTTATTACAAATGATGTTCATGATTTCAAGTGTACATAAATCTAGTTTTACTTATCATACAAAAAAATAAAATGGTCACATTTTAAGAAAAACTCAAAAAGTTTCATCCCAGGTGCCAAGAATTATAAATGTTCCATATGGGAACCCCTTGTGATACGACAGATGTTATGCGTGTAATCAAGCTCTTGCCATACTTTGTTAAGAGTGTTCAGGTCGATTGTTTCGATAGCTCTGCTAATCCGTTGTTGGATCTCAGGTATGCTTTCTGGTGGTGTATACACTTTATGTTTGATGTATCCTCACAAGAAAAAATCACAGGGGCTGATGTCCGGAGATCTTGGAGGCCAGTTCAAGAGTGCACCATCACTTGGACCTGCACGACCGATTCATCTGCCAGGCAGCCGATTTTGAAGTTCAGTTTTAACATCCAGAATGAAGTTTAGGGATTCTTGTTCTAATTTCGGTAGAAGCCATTCCGTCATCATGTCCAAGATTTATTCTATTTATTGTTTGTCCAACAAAGAAAAAAAGGTCCGTACACTTTGTTGTAAGTGATAGTACAAAACATTAACTTTCGGAGTATCAAGTGCTCGATGTAGGTGTGTGGGTTCTCCAAGCCTCATATTATGACATTATGTCTGTTCACGTTACCACACAAGTAGTATGTGGCTTCATCACTAAAGACTAAACGTTTTACATAGTTTTAATTTTCCATTAAGGCCTACATGTTCTCACAAAAAGAAAGTCTTAGAACTTTGTCCTTTGGTTTTAATGCTTGAACAAGCTGAAGTTTGTAAGGCTTGAAATTTATACGTTTACGTAAAATTTTCCAAACTGTTGGCTGTGGTACACCAAGCTGTCTGCTGCATTTAACAGTAGATTTCTGTGGGCTACGCGTAAAACTTTCCCTTACCTGCTCTACAGCGTCATTGCTTACTGACGGCCTTCCAGTTGATTTCTTTTTAAAAATGCACCAATTTCTCTTAAAATTCAAGTACCACTGGCGAATAGGGTGATTGCTAGGAGGATCTTCATTAAATTTGGTTCTCAAGTGACGTTGCACACTAATAACTGATTGGTTGATGTGGTAATCCAAAACATAAAATGCATTCCTGTCTTCAAATTTAGCCATTACACAATTGACAACAATTGACTTTAACAAACAGCTGATACATACTTAAATCAAAGTAAACAAAACTTTAGGAGTTTTTCTTTCCCGTGGTACCAACTGAAATGGTCTTAAAACAGGTTAATCCAGTAATATTTATAATTGAAATCGGGAACATCATTTGTAATAATCCTGTACAATGAGTGACGAGGATAATGATCCAGAAATTAGAGAAAAAAGCGCAATGCCTAGTTTAGATATGCTACCGAAAAAGTCCAAAGAAGAATATAGAGACATCAATTATTTTTGGAATGGTGTGCCAAAAATCATATCAGTAAATGTAGTGAAAATCTCATGATGGGATATTTTGCCGATATGGCTGAAAAGTATTCACCTCCATCTCTATGGTTTAATTATTCAATGGTAAAGGCTATTAAAGCAATTACAAGAAACTTGAACCACTTCTTAAGCAAAAATCGAAAGGCTGCGCTCCTAAAAGATCCAAAACGTTATTAAAGTTATTAATTTTCTTTTAAATACGGCATATATTACATATTTGATGATGAAGGAATTTAACAATAACATCTATTCATTTTTCTATAATTTCAGGTTTATACAATTTTTGAAATTACTGGCACATGCCGGACTGACGAATTGATTCAATTAAGTACTGATGAAATAGATTATAAGGAATCTATTCTTATGGTACATATTTAAAAATCAAAAACAAATAAGCCCAGAACATTTATTGTAACTGCTTATTTTGAAAGAGGAATAAAATCTAGTGAGTTATATATAAAATATCTAGCCCCATGTCCTTCACATGTAGACAGCAGAAGATTTTTCTTTTCATACAGACAAGGGAACTGTACAATTCAGCCTGTAGAAATTCAGACTATGGGTGGAATTCCAAGTAAAATTGCCAGTTTTCTATGTCATTATATACTGACCTCTGCTTTTGCCGAACATCCGCCACACTGTTAATGCAGCAAGGAGAACCTTAAACGTCATGGCGGGTGGAAGAGTGATTCCATTGCCGAGTATTATGTGGAAGAGTCAGTTTGCAATAAAACAAAAATTGCAAAAACAATTCATGAACAAGATCAAACAGCTCCAAATAATTTTTTAATCAATGAAGAGGAAGACACTGACATTTTACCAAATTGTGAACAAATTCTTGTCTAATTAGTGAAATTACAGAACCAATACCTGGTTCTTCGGAATTTGGTATTAATTTCCATAATGCTTCTGGTTGTACATTTACATTCAATATATACAATAAATAATAATATTCTAATATTGAAAATTGGAATTACGTTCAAAATGTAAATCTTCAACTTCTTAACACTTGAAATGGAAGTACTAAGAGTAGCTGAAAAAACATTGTATGCACCATGTCAGTAAAGTGTCTTTATCGAACTCGTTTGGTTGCTCGACTCCGCTCTCAAATTCCATACTCATTCGATACAGTGACACTTTACTGTCATGGTACATAAATAGCTATTATTGGCAATGGTTACCCATAAAGCACCGGTTTACTTTACTCTATCCTTCTTCAACCCTCAGTTGGTAACATCCGATTATTAGCCGGACGACGAGATTCATAAGGCGACCGAATTGGCACGAGTAACTTCAATTTCGTTGCCGTTGCAGTATTCTCTAGTTGAGCAACAGTGTACAAGTAGGAAGTGTTGTGCTGTGATATCCGCTTGCTGATTGAACGGATCTTACCAGTAGTGTAATACATAACCCCGTCCCACAGTCAGATGTTACCATAAGAGCAGGTAATACATAATTTCGTCTGAGAGTACGATATTTAAAAAAACTACTACAGTTCGTTTACTAATCCAGTGTGATACGTCGGTACGTTAGCGACAGCCTAGGTTTGTATTGAATTGAAGAATATATAAAATCCTTCAACTGAAGCATTCGTAATTATCTGTTACAGACTGAAAATGTCTACTCTGTATTCAAAAATTCTCTCACTTGTACCTCCACCTCACGAAGACGACGTTAGTGATGAAGAATACATTTCAGACGATTCGTTGATAGATGACCATGTGGAATTTGAAGAAGATTCAGATTACTCCGACTATGAAGATAATCCGAATGTTCTGCTGAGCGAAGAAGTTGAACATGTCCCTCGAAGAAATGAGAAGTAACGAAGAAGCTACAAACAACCATAACGAAGAAGAGCTTCAGCCAATGGAATCAGAGAAACAGGGAATAAGACTCGAAGAGAACATCATGGCAATATTATCAACGAAGAAACTATATCAGACGAAGATATACCATTGTGTTATTATGGTAAAAACAGATGCTTTACATGGAATAGTTTTGAACCTAGTAGCTCAAGAACAGTAAAACATAACCTTATAAGAATGAACATACCTGCACTGCAAGGAGCGGCAAAGAATCTAAAAGATGCACCCACGTCAGGAGAAATATGGAAACTGTTGTTTGACAACACGATTATATCGGATGTAGTAAATCACACGAACAAAAAATTACAGGCACTCAGACTGAAACTCAAGGAACATCAGTCGCCAAATTATAAAGATACAGACTCGGTAGAAATAGAAGCTCTTATAGGCTTGCTAATGTTATGCTCGATTTTTAAATCCGGCAGAGAGAACCTGTCTTCTTTGTTCTCTACAGGTCCTGCTGAGCGCCCTACATTTCGAGCAATTATGCCTTTGAAGCGCTGCCAAACGCTTCTATTAGCTCTACGTTTTGGCAATGCAGAAACGAGGGACATTAGAAAAGCAAATAATCCGGCTGCAGCAATATCGGATATATTTGGGAAATTTATTTCTAATTGCCAGTCTAATTATGCCAAACTATGCTTGCGTGGACGAGATGTTACTCGGGTTTAGGGTCAGTTGTCCATTTCGGATGTACATGCCATCTATATAATGCCTATATCTACACTGGCAAAGACAGTGATGGCACTACCCTGTCAGCCGATGAGAGAAAACTTAGTAAACTGACTGAAGCGGTTCTCCGCCTGGCAAAACCAATTACTCGCTCAAACAGAAACATCACCGGTGACAACTGGTTTTCTTCTCTTGAGCTTCTAGAAGAACTACAGAAAAGAGGTCTAACCTATGTTGGAACGCTAAAAAAAAAATAAACAGGAAATACCTACGGAATTTCTGAACAAGCGGTCTGTTAATACAGTCATCTATAGATTTACAAAAGACTACACTCTTTTGTCATTCATTCCTAAGAAGTACAGAGTCGTTTTGTTAGTCTCATCTATGCATCATTCAAATTACACTGATACCACAAACAACAAGCCAGAAATAGTCAGTTTCTACAATTCTACTAAATCTGGCGTAGATACACTGGACGAAAAGATTGCAAATTACTCTGCAAACAGGAGAACCAGAAGATGGCCGCTGGCTATATTTTATAATATGATAGCTGTAAGCTGTGCAAATTCCCGAATCATATACCAGACTAATTACAAAACTAGAAAGGAAACTGATTATGACTACATACATGGTGGCGCATTAGTGTGACAAAGTCCAGCATCTCGTTTATTTAAAGAGATACAAAAAAAAATTAAATATACAGGGTAGATCATAAAAGCTTAGAAGTAATTTTAAATTTAATAAAACCCTATATATTATTACATATTTAGATTCTACATACAATTTTAGACACATTTTATGTATAATGTCCTATACCTAAGTCTAACCGTTTTTGACAAATTTCAAATTTTTTGTCAAAAATGACGTTTGCAGGCCAAAACATAGGTGGAAATCTTTTCTAAACGAAGCCTTTATCAATTAGTTATGGTTGGTTTCCTTAGAAATGGGGACCTACTCTAATGGGCTGTATTGATATTTTTGTAATACATGCATACAGGGTGATCAAAAATGGACAATAAAAAGGAGACTCAAAAAACCTACAGTCATTTTTTTTAAATGGAAACCCCCTATTTTTTTAATTCTATCTTATTTAGCATTAAAAATAAGGGTGACTTTGTATAAGAGTATATATAATCCAAAACATTGTAGTTTTTGAAATAATGACATAACATTTTTACAATAACATTTTTTTATTGTAAAAAGGCTATACGGCTTTCAAGTTTTGTTGTTAGTTGGCCGTGACGGCGGGGCGCGGCGAAACAAAAAAAAATCGAGCACTTCAGATCGAAATATTACAATTTATTGAACCCCATATAAATAATTATTTTATTAAACGAACTTAAAGTAAAGACAATATTGTTTTGATTCAACAAATTATGTCCTAATCCTAATCATAAACTTAACACTTCTAATGTAACTAAACCTGTAACTAATTATACAGATAAAAGTACTAGAAACACGTCAAATACGTACTACCTAATAAGTTGTCCGAAATGTCCGCCTCTTTCTTGAATACACAATGCAATACGTCTCTCAAATTCAATGCTTAAATTTCTACACATTTCAACACTAATGTTTTGAAAACAGTTTCTAGTCCTAATCTTCATGTCTTCCTTTGTTGTAGGCGGTATTTTATAAACCTGCTCTTTGACGTACCCCCATATGCTAAAGTCCATTTTAGTAAGATCTGGGGATCTAGCAGGCCAAGCAACAAGCCCTCCCCTCCCAATCCAACATTCTGGATATCTAGCATTTAAAAAAGGCATTATCGGACCTGTATGATGTACTGGAGCCCCATCATGAAGAAACCACATTTCTTGTTGCGTATCCTGTGGCACTTGACGCAACAAATTAGGTAGATGGTTTTGCAGAAAGTCTAAGTATACTTCCCCTGTTACTCGTTGATCAAAAAAAATATGGTCCAATTACATGATTACCGGCAACACCTCCCCAAACATTTAAAGACCATCTAGTTTGAGAAGTATATCTTACAAAATGTGGATTTTTGGTAGAATAGTAATGAAAATTGTGTCTGTTTATGTTGCAGTGTTGCCCATGTTAATATTCTAGAACTTTATAGAGGAGTTGTCAAAAAAAATTAATTATTATTGACGTTGCTTTTTGTACTTTTGTATTTTAAGTGATCAAACAAGTTTTCATTAAAAAAGGGAATTTAAACTAAAGTGTAGTATTATTTACTAAATAACAACAATAGGTTATGGGCCCAGTCTACGCTTGTGCCAGTAGTGTTTGTAAATAATAACAATGGACTTTACAAAGCATATAAGACCGCTCAGTTGTGAGGCCGACTGGCTTATGTGAAAAAGGAAGGTAAGAGACCTCCTTGATTACCACGAAGGTGCCCTGGATGTAATTGATGGAAAACTTGTAAGGCAAGATTCGTTGGCTAGTTCAGTTTCGGAAGATGAAGTCAAGAAACAAAGAAAAAAGTGATCTTTTCCGAAAGGCTAATAGCTACGCCAAATCTATGATAACAAGTGCTGTAACAGATGCAGTGTACCAAAAAATTATGGACCAGGAGACAGCCCATGAAGCTTGGGAAGCACTGAAGGTACAGTTTGAGGCTACCTCAAAAGATCAACTGTTCAAGATATGTTCAGATTTTTTCAAGTTCAGTTGGACACCAGCAGATGATGTGTCAACTCATATTGCCAAATTAAAAAGCATGTGGTATGAAATTAACAACGGTTTAAAGGAGAAAAAAAAAGAGTTGCCTGAGCTAATGATAGTGTGCAAGATTTTAAGTATACTACCAAGTAGCTTCAGTTCTTTTCAATCAAGTTGGATGATGTTAACAGAGGGAGACAAGAAAACCTTCGACGAGTTAGTTATTCAATTGTGTGCGTATGAAAGGAATGTTCTGAAGGCTGATAGCAGTAATTCAGTAGTTCAGGAGGCACTTGAGGTAAATCATACTGCCAAGAAGACGCAAAGTAAGCCATTTAAATCTAAAGTTAAGAAAGGGGATGTCTGTAACTACTGTAAAGCAAAAGACCACTGGATTTATCAGTGTCCAAAGTGGATTGCTGATGGGAAACCAAGACGATCAGAAACCGCAGCAGTTGCAGGTGCACCAATCCTTTTAGTAGAAGCTGAAGCTTTCGCAGTTCAAGGGGATTCAGCTACCTGGTGGGTTGACAATGGTGCTACAAAACACGTCAGTAATAGTGCAGACTATTTTTCAGAGTTTTATAAGTTTGATAATCCTTATGGTGTTAAAGGAGCAGGACAAGAAATTTTGCCAGCAGTAGGGGCAGGGAAGATTTTGGCCAAGTCATGTGTTGATGGTCAGAACATAGTACTTTCAGATGTGTGGTATGTTCCTGGATTATCTAAAAATCTATTCTCAGTGCTCGCTGCTCATGACAAAAATCCTGACAGTCTATTCAAATCAAACGCTACAGATTGTTGTTTTTTGAATAAAGGTGAAGTGATAGTGCAGGGGAAACGCTCCATTGGGGGAACCCTGTACAAGACAGAGATTCAGCCACAAAGAGTCAAAGTAGATGTAAATATTGTTGATCAGTCGTCAATGTTACAGTTATACCATGAGAGATGGGGTCACCAGGACAAATGTCACGTGAAGGCCATGCTTCAGAGGGAAATGGGCATGTGTTTCTTTAGAGAAAAACCTATGCGAGCCATGTGTCTATGGAAAAACACATAGACTACCTTTTGGGCACAGAGAAAAGGTAAGCAAGCCAGGCGAGCTTGTTTCAGGGGACGTATGTGGACCTTTTAAAGAATCCTTTGGAAAGAAAAGGTATGTAGCTATTTTTAAAGATAGTTATACAAAATTTCGCTACTGTTATCTTTTAAAAGAAAAATCAGAAGTAAAATTAGTTCTAAGAGGTTTTCTTCAACATGCTAAAGCCATGGGGCATATTGTAAGAGAATTTTTGAGTGATAACGGAGGCGAGCTAGATAATTCAGAAATAAGAGCTATGCTACAAGCAGAAGGAATAACTCAAAAGACTAACAGCGCCGTACACGCCAGAACAAAATGGCGGCAGTGAACGAGAATTTAGAACTTGCGTTGAAATGGCTAGAACTTTCAAGTATTCAAGTAGTGAAGCAAGTTTTCCTGAAGAATTATGGGCGGAGTTAGTTGCTACTGCCACTTACATTCTAAATAGAACAGGAAAGTCATCAATAGAAGGAGTAAGCCCTTATGAGTTGTGGATGAAAACGAAGCCTAGAATAAAGCATTTGCGAATTATTGGGTCCATCTGCTATGCTCATATTCCAGCCCAAAAGCGCCGAAAATGGACAAAAGGCTATAAAAGGTTTTTAGTTGGCTATGATGGTGATGAAAGATACAGGATCTGGATTAGAGAAGAAAACAGGGTACTCTTGAGCAGAGATGTTACTTTCAATGAAATTCCAGGACAGTGTGAGGAACGCTTGGAATTGCCATTAAAGGATTTAGAACATTCAAATGAGGGAAAGCAAAGCACTCAGGAAACAGATGGAATTCTGCCAGAAACAGAAGAGATATCGGAGTCTTCTGAAGAAAGTTGTTCAGATTCTGAATTTGAACCTCCAGAGGATTTCGATGAGCCGCTTGAGTCCCTCTCCAGAGTTTTAAGAGATCGCTCCAGTTTAAAGAAGCCAAAGACTTATGATGATTATGTAATGATAAGTGAAGACATCATGACTGAAACAGGCACTCCAAATTCATACTGTGAAGGAATCAATGGGAAAGACAATTTCCATTGGAAGCAGGCGATGAATCAAGAGTTACAGTCTCTAGAAGAAAATGGTACATGGGAATTGACCACCTTACCAGAAGGAGCAAAAGCCATACCATGCAATTGGGTCTATAAAGTTAAGAACCATCCAGATGGTAGTGTTGACAAGTACAAAGCCAGGCTTGTCATAAAGGGATACAGCCAGCGACAAGGTGTTGACTTCTTTGAGACATTTAGTCCTGTTGCAAAACTGAGTACAATTCGTAGTATGCTCAGTATTGCTGCCCAGGAAAATATGTACCTACTTCAATTTGATGTCTCCACAGCATTTTTGTATGGTGAACTAGAGGAGACAATATTTATGCAGCAGCCTGAAGGGTACAAAGACAGTTCTGGAAAGGTTTGTAGGCTGAAACGTAGCCTTTATGGATTACGTCAGGCTCCGAGATGTTGGTCCAAGCGTTTCAGCACATTCCTTCAGCAGGCCGGTTTCAAGATAAGTGAAGCAGACCCCTGTTTACACATTAGACAGAGAGGACACATAAAATTAATAGTAGCTCTCTATGTAGATGATGGGCTTGTGATGTTCTCATAAGCAAGAAGCTGATAACTTTGTAAAGGAGTTAGAAGCAGAATTCAAAGTCACAGCGAAGCAAGCATCATATTTTCTTGGACTTGAGATTGAACGTTCAGAAGAAGGATCAGTCAGGATTTCCCAGCAAGCATACGCTAAGAAAATTTTAGAGAGATTTGGATTTCAAGACTGCAAGCCAGTGTCTACCCCAATGATTAGAGAACCTAGTAATGAAATCAAGGAAAGTGAGAGAAGAACAGACTTTCCTTACAGGCAAGCAGTTGGAGCATTGATGTATCTCATGGTGTGAACTCGACCTGATCTAGCATTCAGCGTGAGCTTTCTTTCCAGAACTTTAGACTGTCAAAGTTCTGAAGACGTAGGCAGACTAAAGCGAGTTTTGAGATAGTGTATCGGCCAACCAAAAATAAAAACTTTGAATGTTACAGTGATTCAGATTTTGGAGGGTGTGATAAAACTGGGAGGTCAACAACCGGTGTTGTGATAACCCATGGGGATGGAGCTATTTCTTGGATGAGTCAGAGGCAAGGAATGACTGCAACATCCACCACAGAAGCAGAACTTGTAGCTGCTAATGATGCAGTTAAAGAAGTGATTTGGATTAACCGACTTTTTAAGAGTATGGGAAGATTACAAGAGACGCCGATTCTCAGAGTGGATAATCTTGCTACAGTCAAATTAGCCCAAAATCCAGAATTCCATCGGCGTACAAAACATATCAAGGTAAAATACTTTTTCATCAGAGAAAAAGTTTTGGAAAATGAAATTAAAGTTACTCATATTCCAACCACTCAACAAGTAGCAGATATTATGACGAAGCCCCTTCCTGGTCCAAGAATGAAAACCCTCTGCCGGGATCTTGGACTGTACACAAAATTTCAAGAATAAGGGAAAGTGTTGCCCATGTTAATATTCTAGAACTTTATAGAGAAGTTGTCAAAAAAAATTAATTATTATTGACGTTGCTTTTTGTACTTTTGTATTTTAAGTGATCAAACAAGTTTTCATTAAAAAAGGGAATTTAAACTAAAGTGTAGTATTATTTACTAAATAACAACAATAGTTTACACTTCCGTTTCTGTGAAATGTGGCGTCATCTGTAAATAAAATCAAATGAACAAAATTTCTTTGTTGGTTTATTTGGTTGTGAGCCCATTGATAAAATTCCAGTCTCCAGTCGTCTTTGACAATCTTCAGGAACCAAGTCTTGAAGTAGTTGAAACACCAACCTGCTGAGAAATAGGTCGTTGTCCAATATATCGATTTTCGGTAACTGTTAATAGTACATTTAATTGATTTTCTTCAGTCTGTGTACGTTTTTCCCTAGTATTTTTTCATATAACACATTGCCAGTTTTTTCAAAACGCTCGAAAAGCGTTTCAAATGCCCTTCTTTAAGGTTGCCGTCTCTCTGGAAACTATTGTTGATACAGTCTTCTTGCTAAGAGCATATTCTTATCACTAGCTCCCAAAACAAAAATCATATCAACCATCTCGGCTTGCGAAAAATGCATTATTTATAATTTTAATTCAAGTTTTAAATCAATTTGTTATAAAATACACTAATGCATCACACAAATTATTAACTGACAATAAATAATGACGTTTCTGATAATCTCTATTATTTTTATATGCCACGCCTCGCCGTCACGACCAACTAACAACAAAACTTGAAAGCCGTATAGCCTTTTTACAATAAAAAAATGTTAAATTGTCATTATTTCAAAAACTACAATTTTTTGGAATATACACTCTTATACAAAGTCACCCTTATTTTTAATGCTAAATAAGATAAAATTAAAAAAATAGAGGGTTTCCATTAAAAAAAATGACTTTATAGGTTTTTTTGAATCTACTTTTTATTGTCCATTTTTGATCACCCTGTATGAACGTATTACAAAAATATCAATACAGCCCATTAGAGTAGGTCCCCATTTCTAAGGAAACCAATCATAACTAATTGATAAAGGGTTCCTTTAGAAAAGATTCCCACCTATGTTTTGGACTGTAAACGTCATTTTTGACAAAAAATTTGAAATTTGTCAAAAACGGTTAGACTTAGGTATAGGACATTATACATAAAATGTGTCTAAAATTGTATGTAGAATCTAAATATGTAATAATATATAGGGTTTTCTATTTAAAAAAAAAATTTAAAATTACTTCTAAGCTTTTATGATCTACCCTGTATAATAAAAAATATTTTTGGAATATGCACCAAAATATATCTTACAACTTTTGTATTTAATTTTTTTTTGTATCTCTTTAAATAAAGGAGATATGGGACTTCGTCACGCTAATGCACCACCCTGTATATAATTTGGCTACAAGTTTAGCAAGAAAACATATGCAAAGACGACTCACTATCCCTAATTTGTAAGCAGATTTAAAAAAAATCATATTTCAAGTATTGGATATACCGAATGAGGAAAACAGTATTCCAAATACTCGAACCGATAAACTAGAAAAGCGAAAAACCTGCAGTTATTGTCCGCCAAAGTTAAAGAGAATGACTACCTATAAATGTGTCCTTTGCAATAATACATGTTTGGAATGTTCAAAAAAAATGTGCAATTCCTGTTGCCAAGAATTAGAAGTAATTCAGCAATAATTGTTCGGAAAAGATGTTCCTTTTTGTCACAACGAGGTTTTGTGAGTATTTAAAGGATTTGTTTCTATTGTTATACATTTCAAGTTGATTAAAAACTGTATTTCTCATTTCTGCACTATGCATGCATTTATAGCGCCTATAAATCCTATTTTTTGTTAGTTATATTTTTTGATAAGAATTCATCATTATTTTCATACATTTTCGGTTGAGTATAAACTGCATTTCTTTTATCATTGTTTGCATTTTGTCAGTCACTGCCATGTATCTATACTACCTGTAAGTAACATCTATCTTTAGGTTTAAGTAAAAATGTTTCTTTTCTGTGTTATCAAGAATTTTTTCGATAATGTCTATGTTATATGTTTTGAAAATCATTTGTCATTATTTCTATACTAGTTATTCAGAATAAAATATTTTTAGTAGAATGAAAACCACAGTTCCTTTATTGATATTTGTTTTTCCTCGGTCATATTTATAGCGCTTACAAGTAACATCCGACTCTCAGTCGTTATTCCGACTGAGGGTCGGGTGTTACCAATAAGCGTCATGAAAAGATGTTACCAACTAAGGGTTAAACAACATTTTTACGTCGTATATTCACGTGTCTTTTACCAGTAATAAATAATTTCAAACTATTGTTGTGTGTTATAATGCGAATATTAAAAATATGACGGTGGTTTTGTAATTTAGTCCTGACCAAGTGACATTTCAATTAATGTGGTTTTTTAATTTCCCTTTAATTTCTGGGTGTGAAACTGCTTGCTGCTTACAGTGGCCAAAATTTAGTGGAAGTGGTTTAACTTCATCTGTATGTAAAAGGTCTAATTTGGTATATTACAATAATACGAGTACCTTACCATGCATTGGTGGACTGATTCACACACTTTTACATGCTGCACCGGATATGGAGAGACCAGCCTATGATGGAGTATGAAAAGTTCCTTATCTGGTAGTAATTTTAATTGATAGTGTAATTACCATAAATTCTTCCAGTAAATACAATACACAATGGTAACTTATATTTTTTAATTACGCAATAATCATTTAATTAAATTAAACATAAATGGTCTAGATTAATGCCTTGCATTTTCTTATTATAGATGTTATAAATTACTCTTACGTACGTTCATTTGTTCTTTGTAAGTTTTACATATTACGTGGTTTGCACTCATATTTATTAATAATTTTATTTGTAGCTGCTTCATTAAGTTCAGTTAAAAGAAGTTTTTTGATACTATAAATCTCTCCACAAAATTTACCGAAACTCTTACAAGATTGTAATAATTACGTTAGTCGATAACTTCGCTAATAAAAAAAAGACCATTCGAATTAATTTATGAGATCATTGATGCTAGTAATATGCATATTTATATTTATAGCTATATCATATTATTAAAATATGAATTATTCTATCCACGATTTACGGTCATGGCATGCGATATTCATTTGATAGATACTATTACTTTCATATATGCTGGATGTGCAAATATTTATTATTTCAATTATTCAAATAATGGCATAAATCATACCCAAGTTAATGCTTTTCGTGTTTCAACTCTTAATTTTAACGTAAATATTACAATTAGTAAAAGTAACACCTGCAAGTACAAATCAGAGTTTTTAACCAATATACAATCACTATGTTACTGTATTTCTTGTCCAATTAGTCGTTTTTGTTAAATTATCATGGACGAACAGAATGTTGTTAAAATCAAATATGACGGGCAAGTGATTTTACGATCAAGAAAACCAAAGAATTAAAAAAATACTGATCGGACGACAAACAGTATAACCATCATGAAGGGTTTCGTTTAACTTGTCTCCAAGAATATTAAAATGTTGCCTTTAACCAGTAAACAGCCTTACCCTTCTTAATACTTAATAACTATAACACCATTGTTTGTCGTCTTGCAAGTCTAGTACATTTGTCTGTGTTCTCAATCAGAACCTCTTTAAACCATTTATGCATGTAATGCATTATTCAATGCGATTTTTATATAAAGTTCCTAAAAAAAATCAACGGTTAAATCTAGTTTTAAACAACAGTGTAAACCATCTGTCGATCAATAACGGTTATTTTGTGTAAAGTGTGTTGCCTAGTTTCATTTTAAGTTCACAAGTTGACAGCATCTATTAGTAAAGTGAGTAATTTCAAAGTCGGTAATGTAGTAACTTACTAATATAAAACATCGTTAGCTTGATGTTTTTCGTATCGAACCACTTTGCATAGTGTACGTAAAGCAGAATCACGCAATGTTTGTAATGCTTCCAATCCACTAAGTCCATAGTAAATAACCTGTAAATCCTGTAAACTCCTATATGAAGGAGGCCGCGCTAAAGCGCGCATAAACATCTGCTCCCAATCACTCATAGCGCTACATGGTGGCGCTGCGAGTATCTCGCATCGTCGATCTCCCACACCGCCGCCACCGTTTCGAATCCTCGTATTTAACTCACGCATTCACGCGTTACTAACAACATCAAAACTATAAACGAACACACTAAACTCAAATATTCTCACATCAAATTTCACTTGATCAAAATTTCTCATCTTTTCACTTTAATTATTGGGAAGTAAACGTAATATTGTATCCACAATGAAGCCATTCTTGAAATCTGCAACAAAAATAAGAAATTAGTACCAAGGTTTGAGAATGAGTATTGTAAAAAAAAAGATAAAAAGTTCAGTGTCGGGTTAAGGTCACCCTGCAAAATCAAGTGTTTAATGAATATGTAACAATTTTGTAAAAGTTGAAATGTTACGTTATATTGGATTTGTAGGTTTCAAGGTTAGTTAGGTGTACCTTTCTTCTTTACCTTTTAAGTTGTTTATTGCACCAGTGGCTTGTTGTCAAATTTCTTTGAGATTAGCTAAAGAAATTTACAGTTTGATAATTATCTACGCTTCCTTAATGACGTAATTTTGACATTTCATCGTGTTTACCGTTTAATTTATTTACAATTGTAAATGAGATTTTTATTAATTTTGTAAAGATTGTTTTGATAGTGAGAGCAAATACATTATTTATCGAAATATGAAATTTGGAGCTGTCATGCTTTGGATGGGTTTCGCCAATTTATGCGCATATAATTTGATAATTGGCTCTTGAGATATATTTTTTAACTTTCAATTTCACCCAAGTAACAGAAAGTTTCGCTCCACATTTTAAACATATTCATATTCATTACCTATTGTTCAATTGAACATTTTCAAAAACATTTCTACAGTTGCTCATATGAACGAGTTTGAACGTTTTTATGCGTATTTTATAGCGAACAGCAGCGCAAATATAGCAATGCGGCCACTTGCTCGGTAAACAAGATGTTTGAAGATTACATTTATTATCGCGCACAGGGATGTTGAGTTCGCTATACACAAAGGACTATTAAAACCTATTACTGGGCAATTTTATACACATGAATACGCGCAACATATAACTCAATATATACTCAAATTTGCGAATACAAGGATGTACAAATATGCGAATATCCCTATACGAATATTCAGATATGCGAATATACAATATACAAATGTACGATGTGAAAACATTAACAATTGGTGGATATTCCAATATGCGCATAGACGAATGCTATACTTACTACATACAGAGCGCACAGAAAGTAACGAATAAATTCATTATTTTCGAAATCGTTAATTTGCGGTCAAAATCCTGCGACACGTTGATTTTTTATTTTGATTCCGGACTTTATGCTGTGTCGCACATATAGATGGCGCTGAGCATTTTTGGATATGACGTCAAATTTCATATTTTTAAATGGCAACCCTGTATGTTCTTCGCGGAAATCGATGCAATTCTTTCTCCTGAGTTCAAAAATTCCCTGGTTATTGGGATTATTTAAAACAGTATGCACGAAATTAATTATTAAATGTGGCATAATTCAGTAATTGTCTTGCATACTGCCAGGTAGAACAGAGAGGGCATTTACGTTAAGTTTTGAATTACTGTTTATTATGATTTTATGTTTATGTTTATCTTAATAAACGTTGTTCACTGTTTAGTGCCCAGATTTTTAATTTAACGCAAACATTGACAACACTAACACCGCATCACTTTTCGAATTATGCCACATTTAATAATTAATATCGTGCATATTGTTTCAAATAATCCCAATAAATAGGGCATTTTGGAACTCGGAAGAAAGAGTTGCATCGATTTCCGCGAAGAACATACAGGGCTGCCATTTAAAAATATGAACTCTGACGTCATATCCGGAAAGTCCGCAGCGCCATCTACATGTGCGACACAGCATAAGTCCGGAATCAAAATAAAAAATCGGCGTGTCGCAGGATTTTAACCACAAATTAACGATTTCGAAAATAATGAATTTATCAGTTACTTTCTGACCGCTCTGTATATCCAAATGTACGTAAATACTCACAAACGGATAGATATATACCAATACGTGCATTTAATTATCCTAATATGCGATTATCGGAATATGCAGAAATATGCGCATAGAAGCAGTTGCATAACGATAGGACCGCCGATGAGGAGTGTGAGTGGTACGGGCTTACAAGGCCCCCGCATATTCAATTTTTTTATTTTACGCGCAAATATTGGATATATATACATCATTCTATCATTTTTGCGTCCATCTATTTGGCATTTACCATCAATCTGGCTACACTTTGCAAAGTGGCGTCTGTATATGGACGCCAGATTACAATCCTTAATAATTTTCTTGGTATGAGTGTTAGAGAAGCACCGTTGATAAAAGACAATTCTGATAGAATCCTATAATACTCATTCTCAGTATGGGGTCCATTCCATACTCCTACGTTGAGATTTTTTAAAAACTTGTCGACGCCAAAATCGTGTAATTCGTAAAATTGTATACAAACTTAGTTCAGCACTTTGCCGTCACGGCGCTATTTCTAAATATACTTTTATTGTATTTATTCTGTACATTTACAATCTTTCAGGCGTCTTTAAATGGCAACACTGTAAAACCAATTTCTAATATTCTTTCTTATTTAATTTGAAGTAATTTCATATTTACGGTCTACAGCCTTCTGGCGTCATTCTACCTAGATATACAATTGATATTACTTAACATCATTATGAACTCACACATGCATTATTTTGTAAATCATTCTGAAGTCATATATTAGCATATATAGGGTTTTCCACGGTAGCCGTTCGTTAGAAGTTTATGTGGTTAGAAACAATTTAGAAATCTGAATTTTTGGACCAAAGGGTTATTTAAGATTCTCTTTCATTCTAAAATATTTTCAAGGTCATGTTCCTTCCGGTTATACCGGAAGTCGCCACTAACTTCCTTATTTTAAATGGAACACCCTGCATATTATTTTATTTTTGGAATCTTGACAAAATTTTAGGATAAGTCTTATAAGGGTTTCCTATACCTTTTTTCAACTGTTTCTTAGATATCTTAATTTTTTCAAAAATTTTGAAACATGTAACCCTATTTTCAACACTGCTTGTCTTACTTATTTTTGACTGATGGAAAGTGCTTCTGGAATAGACAGAAGCATAAGAACTATACTTTTGAAATACTCATTGACAATTGATTTATTGCATACATGGTGTTCAAAATTTGATGAAGTATTAAACAATTTTCAAAGTTGAAAAACTTTGTTAATTCAAATGTGACACCCTGTATATTATTGGATGAATAGATGCAGCATTTAGTTATGCATCGTTTGGCTACAACATTACCTATACCTATTATCGACAATTTTCTTGTTAATTAATATTTTCTACTTTAATGTGATTTTTTTACAGAAACTGAAATGTTTTTCAAAAATAAAATGAACTTAATTCAAACTACACAAATTCTATTTTATTAAAACATGAAATAAAACAAGAAGATAACAAAATTGAGAGCATAATAACAAACGAAAAACATAAAACAATTATTTGAACATAACTAGAAGAAAAGTGATAAAAAAGATAAAATGAATCATTACAAATGTTCCACATGACCGCCAATTTGATTTAAACATTTTATAACTCGTATAACGAACGGTATCCACACCTACCATTAACGACACCTGGAAAATTTGCAAGAATTGAAACTCGATTTATTGCAACTGGAAGTATAAGGGCAACTCGAACGCATTTAAAGCCAGTAATAGATAATGAAGTTAACGAGGTGAACGTGTTAGCCTATTTTCACGCTTATCCACGAACTTCAATTACAGCAGCTGCAATGGATTTTGTAATTTCACAAACATCAATCCACAGAATATTGATATCGCAAGGAGTATATGATAGAGTTATAAATGCTTAAATCAAATTGGCGGTCATGTGGAACATTCGTAATGATTCATTTTATATTTTTTATCACTTTTCTTCTAGCTATGTTCAAATAATTGTTTTATGTTTTTCATTTGTTATTATGCTCTCAATTTTGTTATCTTCTTGTTTTATTTCATTGTTTTAATAAAATAGAATTTGTGTAGCTTGAATTAAGTTAATTTTATTTTTGAAAAACATTTCAGTTTCTGTCAAAAATCACATTAAAGTAGAAAATATTAATTAACAAGAAAATTGTCGATAATAGGTATAGGTAATGTTATAGCCAAACGATGCATAACTAAATGCTGCATCTATTCATCCAATAATATACAGGGTGTCACATTTGAATTAACAAAGTTTTTCAACTTTGAAAATTGTTTAATAGTTCATCAAATTTTGGACACCATGCATGCAATAAATCAATTGTCAATGAGTATTACAAAAGTATAGTTCTTATGCTTCTGTCTACTCCAGAAGCACTTTCCATCAGTCAAAAAATAAGTAAGACAAGCAGTGTTGAAAATAGGGTTACATCTTTCAAAATTTTTGAAAAAATCAAGATATCTAAGAAACAGTTGAAAAAAGGTATAGGAAACCCTTACAAGACTGATCCTAAAATTTTGTCACGAATCCAAAAATAAAATAATATACACGGTGTTCCATTTAAAATAAGGAAGTTAGTTGCGACTTCCGGAATAACCGGAAGTAACATGACCTTGAAAATATTTTAGAATAAAAGAGAATCTTAAATAACCTTTAAGTCCAAAAATTCAGATTTCTAAATTGTTTCTAACCACATAAACTTCTAACGAACGCCTACCGTGGAAAACCCTGTATACATACTGTTTATTCTAAGCAAGATTAGCTACCTCATGCACCTCAAATACACCATTCTATGTACACACCCAGAAAATAATAAAATTTACAGATAAATGTAAAAAATTAAAAATGCAAATTGGTTAATATGTTTTACAGTTTTGTCATAGGTAGATAACTACGACGGTTGTTTGTATTAGTAATTTTGCTTGGGACACCCAGTTGATTCGAACGTTACCAGATGATATAATCCAATGCAAAATTTACTTATTATTAACAGTTGAGATGACATTATTACCCTTATTTTAAAAGGGTGACTTTTTAAATCGCATTTCGGATTCGCTTCTAGATTTGTGTGTGTACAAATATAAAAAATCCGTTTAAAATTAATTAAATAACTTTGTACACCAAATTCATAGTTTTAATCGACACTTCATAGATTTAATTTTGAATTAGTATTTGTTTCAATTCTTAGAGGTAGATAGTTTAACCGAAAGTTTTACCGCGAAATATATTCATCCTTGGATTTTGCTTAGTAAACCTCTAACGAACTGCAGAATGTAGATTAAGAAACAAGTGTCTTAATTTTGAATTACGTAGTAACTTGTTACGATGAGACCGTTTATTTATCAAAATTATTTTTTTTAGTGCGACCAAGTTAAATTAGTACCGTTTAGGGCATTTAGAAACCAGTTCTATTATTAACCTCGTGTCTGCGCATGCGCGTCGTCTTGTGCGTCAGTACATGTGCAAGCATGGGTGCATGTGTGTTTATCGTTTATCAGAACGTCCATGTTGCTGGCGTATTTGTACTTTTAGAATTAAAGTTGAGTACTTTGCTTTATACTCAGAGAGGTATAATGAGTACGACATCCATCCATGTCCATGAACAGCACTACTAGTTCCTAATAATAGGGCGACACACAATGCTTCCACTGAACCTGTATCACCTGTTGAAAATTTTTATTGACTTGCAAAAGGCGGGGTTTTATGCAAGGCTGCTCTACATCTAATTCACTATACTTAAAAAACGAATGTACGAAAAAAGGTCGCGGACAATTGGTCGCGCGAAAAAATGTCGCGCACATTTGAACGCACATCAAAAGGCTGCCAGCGAAAAAAGGTCGCGGACAAATGATCGCGTGAGAAAATGTCGCGTAGAAAAATATAACTATTAAACATTTTATCCAGGCTTAGGACTGGCAGTTAATAACTGCCATGTTTAAAAGTTTTTTTTTTATGTTTTCATATTTTATGATTTTTTTTTTTTTTTTTTTGTTGGTTCTTGCTGTTCTGCTTTTTATATTTGTACCTCGAAGTTATGAGCAACCGCTCTTAAATACTCCTAATGTGGATGTTTGGCATATTATTGACAAATAATTTTCTGTCGCTGCGCCGGATCTTTACAAATTTTTTTGAGTGGCTGTTCGTTTCCAGCTATGTAGTGTTCAATTTTCAAACAATCTAAACTTTCCTCTTTCTTTAACGAATTGATAAATTTCTACAAATTTAGATGTGCTGCATTTAATATAGAGGAAACACTATTGTGCCATCCTTCTGCAGAATAGTTTGTATATGGTATGAATTCAAAACAATTCCAAAGATTTCCTGAAAACTGCGGTTGTCGTCTCTGGTGTCGTCGATCCAAACGATCTATACACTCACCTTCAAATTTAGAGTGTACTGAGTGAAATCAACGCCGCGTCGCAGTGTTCCAGTCTGGTATTTAGATAATTGTTAACAAAATTTAAATTTTTAGTGCCACCATTTGTCCGCGATCTTTTTCGTCGGCGCCCTTTTTTCGCTGGCGATATTTTGAGGCGCGCTCAAATGTGCGCGACAATTTTTCGCGTGACCAATTGTCGGCGATCTTTTTTAGCGACACCTTAACAAACATCCACGCCTAAAACAGGTTCGAACCAGGGACTTTCTTTGGATTGAATGGTGATGAAGATATTATAATTTTTAAATAACTAAAAAAGTGGAGAAAATAAATTCATCAAATTGTTTGTCTAATAATTAAAGCGGTTGAAATAGGCTGATTGTACCAAACTCAAAATTCTAGTACGCACCCATTATTCACTGCTTTCCTGCACTTTACCCTTACTTGATAAATGTATCTCTTCTACATTGGGAGCTATTTAAATAACATACGTATTGTATTGATTTTATTTGAACATATATGAATAGACCTTGACGCTCATATGCTGTAATAATAACAATATGTATATCTTTAACTAAGACGTCAAAATGATCGGCTAGTTCTTTGGTGATAGAACATATATTTTTCGAATTAGATGAAAGCAGACCTAAAACTGATTGCACATAAACTATTAATTGCAATATGTAGACGCCAATATGTTTGCAACAAGAACATTGTATATATTTTAACCTAAGACGCCAAAATGAAACATTCATAAAATTTTTGGATAATATGAAAGCAGACGTCAAACTGGTTGCTCACAAACTATTAATATAAAATATATTGACGCCTAAATGTTTGCAACAACAACATTATGTATATTCTAATCCGAGATGCCAAAATGATTGCTTTATTACATTAAGAGGGCATGCAACGCAGCAAGACGCCGTAATGATTTTTAGTGCAGTACTTTAATGTACGGGTTCCAGAATGATTGTCAAACGTACAAAAATTATGTATATAGTAAAAAAAAGCTAGAAACATATGGAATAGACCATAGAACTTAGAAAAAAATGCTGACCTATATACTTCAATAAAATATCAGAGAATACGTCTTGTTCTAGGTGACGCCAAATTAAGGAATTACGTACGGACGCAATAATGATTGCATGATGTATATATATATATATATATATATATATATATATATATATATATATATATAATATAGTTATTAGAATTAAAGCGTTATATTATTATATAATATTAATCAAAATTAGCTTTATCAGAAACAATTAAGAAATTAGATACGAATAATGATTAAATTATATATTAAATATAATTACAAAATATTATTAAAATTCAAAGCTTATTGGAATTGCCAATTACAAATGTCTTTATAAAATTTCTAATTAACAATTATTGTAAGCTAATATAATTTAATTAACATTAATGTGTAATTATTCTAATTCATTTTAGTTCCTGATGAAGCTAATAATTTATTAGCGAAATATTGAATAATAAATACATTCAATTAACTTGGCTAGGTCTAATGCCCAATAACCTTTAATTCTTATCATATTAGCAAAGACCAAAAATATTCGCATCAACTTCTATATATATATATATATATATATATATATATATATATATATATATATATATATATATATATATACAGGGTGGCGCATTAGTGTGACAAAGTCCCATATCTCCTTTATTTAAATAGATACAAAAAAAATTAAATACAAAAGTTGTAAAATATGTTCTGGTGCATATTCCAAAAATATTTTTAATTATACAGGGTAGATCATAAAAGCTTAGAAGTAATTTTAAATTTTTTTAAATAGAAAACCCTATATATTATTACATAGTTAGATTCTACATACAATTTTAGACACATTTTATGTATAATGTCCTATACCTAAGTCTAAGCGTTTTTGACAAATTTAAAATTTTTTGTCAAAATTGACGTTTGCAGCTCGAAACATAGGTGGAAATCTTTTCTAAACGAAGCCGTTATCAATTAGTTATGGTTGGTTTCCTTGGAAATGGGGACCTACTCTAATGGGCATTGATATTTTTGTAATACATTCATACAGGATGATCAAAAATGGACAATAAAAAGTAGATTCAAAAAACCCTGTAGTCATTTTTTTTTAATGGAAACCCCCTATTTTTTTAATTCTATCTTATTTAGCATTAAAAATAAGGGTGACTATGTATAAGAGCGTATATTCCAAAAAATTGTAGTTTTTGAAATAATGACAATTTAACATTTTTTTATTGTAAAAAGACTATACGGCTTTCAAGTTTTGTTGTTAGTTGGCCGTGACGGCGAGGCGTGGCATAATAGAGATCATCAGAAACGTCATTATTTATTGTCAGTTGATAATTTGTGTGATGCATTAGTGTATTTTATAGCAAATTGATTTAAAACTTGAATTAAAATTGTAAATAATGAATTTTTCGCAAGCCGAGATGGTTGATATGATGTTTTGGGAGCTAGTGATAAGAATACGCTCTTACCAAGAAGACTGTATCAACAACGGTTTCCAGGGAGACGGCAACCTGAAAGAAGGGCATTTGAAAAGCTTTTGGAGCGTTTTGAAAGAACTGGCAATGTGTTATATGAAAAAAATACTAGGGAAAAACGTGCACAGACTGAGGAAAATCAATTAAATGTACTATTGACACTTACCGAACATCCATATATTAGACAACGATCCATTTCTCAGCAGGCTGGTATTGAACGACGTACGGTACATCGGATATTGAAGTCTCAAAAAATGCACCCCTATCACATTCAACTACTTCAAGAGTTGGTTCCTGAAGATTATCAAAGACGACTGGAATTTTGTCAATGGGCTCAAAACAAAATAAACCAACAAAGAAATTTGGTTTTTATTTGATTTTATTTACAGATGAGGCCACATTTCACAGAAACGTAAGTGTAAACAGACACCATTTTCATTACTATTCTACCGAAAATCCACATTTTGTAAGATATACTTCTCAAACTAGATGGTCTTTAAATGTTTGGGGAGGTGTTATCGGTAATCATGCAATTGGACCATATTTTCTTGATCAACGAGTAACAGGGGAAGTATACTTAGACTTTCTGCAAAACCATCTACCTAATTTGTTGCGTCAAGTGCCACAGGATACGCAACAAGAAATGTGGTTTCTTCATGATGGGGCCCCAGTACATCATACAGGTCCGATGATAACTTTTTTAAATGTTAGATATCCAGAATGTTGGCTTGGGAGGGAGGGCCTGTTGCTTGGCCTGTTAGATCCCCAGATCTTACTAAAATGGACTTTAGCATATGGGGGTACGTCAAAGAAAAGGTTTATAAAATACCGCCTACAACAAAGGAAGACATGAAGATTAGGATTAGAAACTGTTTTCAAAACATTAGTGTTGAAATGTGTGGAAATTTAATCAGCGAATTTGAGAGACGTGTTGCATTGTGTATTCAAGAAAGAGGCGGACATTTCGAACAACTTGTTAGGTAGTACGTATTTGACGTGTTTCTAGTATATTAGAGGTGTTAAGTCTACGATTAGGGTTAGGACATAATTTGTTGAATCAAAAAAATATTGCCTTGACTTTAAGTTCGTTTAATAAAATTATTATTTATATAGGGTTCAATAAATTGTAATATTTCGGTCTAAAGTGCTCGATTTGAAATCCGTATAGCCTTTTTACAATAAAAAAATGTTAAATTGTCATTATTTCAAAAACTACAATTTTTTGGAATATACACTCTTATACAAAGTCACCCTTATTTTTAATGCTAAATAAGATAGAATTAAAAAAATAGGTGGTTTCCATTAAAAAAAATGACTTTATAGGTTTTTTTGAATCTACTTTTTATTGCCCATTTTTGATCACCCTGTATGAATATGTTACAAAAATATCAATACAACCCATTAGAGTAGGTCCCCATTTCCAAGGAAACCAACCATAACTAATTGATAAAGGCTTCGTTTAGAAAAGATTTCCACCTATGTTTTGGCCGGCAAACGTCATTTTTGACAAAAAAATTTGAAATTTGTCAAAAACGGTTAGACTTAGGTATAGGACATTATACATAAAATGTGTCTAAAATTGTATGTAGAATCTAAATATGTAATAATATATAGGGTTTTCTATTTAAAAAAAATTTAAAATTACTTCTAAGCTTTTATGATCTACCCTGTATAATTAAAAATATTTTTGGAATATACACCAGAACATATCTTACAACTTTTGTATTTAATTTTTTTTTTGTATCTCTTTAAATAAAGGAGATATGGCACACTAATGCGCCACCCAGTATTGCAGCTGCAATTGCATAACGATAGGACCGCCGATGAGGAGTGTGAGTGGTACGGGCTCACAAGGCCCCAGCGTCTTCAATTTTTTTATTTTACGCGCAAATATATATATATATATATATATATATATATATATATATATATATGTATATTGAATATATATATATATATATATATATATATATACGCACGCACGCGCGCACGGACGCACGCACCGACCCACACGCACACGCACACATTTGATAATATTATCACACAATTAGCGCATATTTCCGTTAACAAATTCAAATGAAAGCAAGGTTGGATACCCTGCTTTGAGTCAATCTCTGTACTTTCGTCAGTCTGTGAAGAGTCTCTTGTATACATCGCTTTACCTAGCGGCCATAAACCTAGCATTTTTTGGAATATGTACCAGAACATATCTTACAACTTTTGTATTTAATTTTTTTTTGTATCTCTTTAAATAAAGGAGATATGGCACACTAATGCGCCAGCCAGTATTGCAGCTGCAATTGCATAACGAAAGGACCGCCGATGAGGAGTGTGAGTGGTACGGGCTCACAAGGCCCCAGCGTCTTCAATTTTTTTATTTTACGCGCAAATATATATATATATATATATATATATATATATATATATATATATATATATATATATATATAATATATATACGCACGCACGCGCGCACGGACGCACGCACCGACCCACACGCACACGCACACATTTGATAATATTATCACACAATTAGCGCATATTTCCGTTAACAAATTCAAATGAAAGCAAGGTTGGATACCCTGCTTTGAGTCAATCTCTGTACTTTCGTCAGTCTGTGAAGAGTCTCTTGTATACATCGCTTTACCTAGCGGCCATAAACCTAGCAGTTATGCTACCTAGAGGTAGCGGCTGAACTTGTAACGTATGTTGATTACATAATCGAATAAGTATATTTGATTACGCGGATGTATATGCAAATATGCATATAGGTGCATTTTTTAATATACAAACATGACTGAATGGCAACTAATTTAGCAAACATCAATGTATTCAATAAATTAGTAACAATTTTCCATAATAATCCAGTGGCATATATCAAACTATTAATTACTTCATTGTCCACGTAATTAGAACTTAATTAAATGAAATTAAGTCACTAGCTCTTTTAATATTTGATGAGTTGCCATAAAACAAAATTTTGGAAGGTTTACAATTAACCATATAATTACCAGTCTTATTAATTGTAATTAATATAATTCATTTATACTTGAGTGGTTCACTCAAGCTTTATTACAAAATAAATTACTTAAATGATCGCTAATTTACCACTATCAATATTATATTATAGTAGCAATTATGAATACTAATTACTATTTTTTTACTAATTACTGTCATAATCAGTCGCAATTATGAATTCATTATTCAATTGCTTTGGTGGTTCACTCACAATTACCATATTTTTCACTGAAACATGAAACAAATTATAGGATACTCAAAGCTTTATTACAAACTTAACTATTTAAATGGCAACCAATTTTGCACAGCAAATATTTAGTAGCAATTTTGAATACTAATTCAGTGCAAGATTTTAATCTTTTAATGACTCCATTGCCCACCTAATTCGAACTTAACTTCCAGAAATTAAGCCACCAACTCTTTTAATATTGGATGAATTACCATAAAATAAAATCGTGTTTTACCAATTACCGTTATAATTAGTTGTAATTATTAATTCATTTATTCATTGTTTGGGTGGTTCACTCACAATTACCGCGTTTTTCATTGCAACATGAAATAAATTATGGAATACTCGAGATTTATTACAAAATTAATTACCTAAATGGCAGTCAATTTAGTACGGTAGATATTATATAACAACTTAGTAACAATTTTGAATACTAATTCAGTGCAAAAATTTAGACTTTTAATAACTCCATTTTGCATCAAATCACTACTTCATTGATAAAAATTATGTCATTAACTCTTTTATTATTTACTTACAAATAACCGTATAATTACCAGTGTATTACCAATTACTGTCATAATTAGTTATAATTATTAATTCATTCCTTCGTTGTTTGAATGGTTCACTTACAATTACCGCATTTTCCATTGCAACATGAAACAAATTATGGGATACTCAAGATTTATTACAAAATTAATTACTAAATGGCAGCCAATTTAGTAACAACTTAGTAGCAATTTTCAATACTAACTCAGTGTAAGATTTTAAACTTTTAATAACTCAACTGTTCACCTAATTAGTACTTAATTGATAAAAATTAAGTCACTCACTCTTTTAATATTCGATGAGATTTACAAATAACCGTATAGTTACCAGTTTTTTACCAATTATTACAAAATTGTGTGCAATTATTAATTCATTCGTCGTTTGTGTGGTTCACTCTTTATTACAGCATTTTCTACTGAAACATGACACCAATTATGAGATACTCAAGCTTTATTACAAAATTAATTATTTAAATGGCAGCCAACTTAGCACGATAAATATACAATAATCCATTGTCCAACTAATTGTGCTTAATTGACAGAAATTAAGTCACTAATTCTTTAATATTTGATGAGCCGCCATAAACCAAAATTTTGCAAGTCTTACAAATTACCAGTTTTTTAATCAATAACTACAAAATTAGTTGTAATTATTTATTAATTCATTCAATGTTTGGGTGGTTCACTCACAATTACTGCATTTTCCACTGAAACATGAAACAAATACTACGACACTCAAGTTTTATTAGTTTATTACAAAATTAATTACTTAGATTGTAGCTAATTAAGCACAGCAAATATTATACAATAATTTAGAACCAATTTTAAATACTAATTCAGTGCAAGATTTAAAACTTTTAATTGTTCATCTAATTCGTACTTAATTGACAGAATTTAAGTCACTAACTCTTTTAATATTTGATGAGTTACCATAAAATAAAATTGTGCAAAGCTTACAAATAAACGTGATTTACCAGTTACTGTCATAATTAGTTGTAATTATTAATTCATCCGTTCTTTGTTTAGGTGGTTTACTCACAATTACTGCATTTTCTACTGAAACATGGGATTGTGGGATACTCAAGCTTTATCACAAAATTAATTACTTAAATGGCAGCTAATTTAGTACGACTAATATTATTACAATAATTTAGCAGCAATTTTGAAGACTACTTCAGTAAAAGATTTTAAAAGTTTTAATAACTAAATTGTCCACCTAATTAGTAGGTATTTAATTGTAAGAAATTAAGTCACTAATTCTTTTAATATTTGAAGAGTCGCCATAAAACAAAATTTTGCAAAACAAATAACCATATAATTACCAGTTTCTTTGCCAATAACCACAAGATTAGTTACAATTATTAATTTATTCATTCATTGCTTGAGTGGTTGATTCACAATTACCGCATTTTCCACCGAAACATGAAACAAATTATAGGGTACTCAAGCTTTATTACACAATTAATCACTTGAATGACAACCAACTTAACACGACTAAGATTAAACGTTAATTGAGCAGCAACTAACTTGAGTCGCCATAAAACATAAAATTTTGCTGTCTTACAAATAACCATATAATTAACAGTTTTACTGATTACTACAAAATTAGTTGAAATTATTAATTAATTCACTGGTTGCTGGGTGGTTTACTCACAATTAGCGCATTTTCCGCTAAAACAAGAAATAAATATGCGATACTCAAGCTAAATTAATTAGTTAAATGGCAGCTAATTAAGCACGGCAAATATACAATAAATGAGTAGCAATTTTGAATACTAATTCGGTGCAAGGTTTTAAACTTTTAATAACTCCATTGTCCACTCAATTAGTATTTAATTAACAGAAGTTAAGTCACTCAATAACTCATTTATTGAATCTTAATTACCGAATTTTCCATTTAAGTAAGCGTTTAATTAACTCGTTCTATTTTAATGATAATTAAAAATGCATTTATACCTCGCTGTAAATAAAAAATATGGAACACAAGTTTACTATTAGTTTATTAAATGGCAACTGATTTACCCAAAATGGAAGGCTACAATGTAATAATTTAGTAACCTTAATTACGTAGTTGTCCACTTAATTGACTCCATTCTAATACTAATTTATGTAACACTCAAGCCTTATTAAGAAAGTAATTAATTAAATGGCGGCGAATATTATACTATAATTTAGTAGCAATTTTGAATACTAATTCAGTGTGAGATTTTAAACTTTTAATAACTCCATTGTCCACCCAATTAGTATTTAATTAATGTAAGTTGTCATTCACTAACCATTTAAATATTGCCTGACTTGTCTTAAAGCACAATTTTGAAAGAGGGCAAAATAATTATATCACTACCAGCTAATTTTCCAATGATAATCAACTGCCATAATTAATTAATGAATCCATTAATTGATTCGCAATTACGCAATAACGGTTTGAAATTAATTAATCTACTGTAAAACATTAAAACCTTCATTAACTGATCGTACACTTAATTAATACTTAATTTACAAAAATTATACCATTTTCTGAGATTAGACCTTACAATACTTTGACTTTGCATGACTTGAGAATAATGACACAATTACCAGATGATTTACAAACTCTTAATCATCTATCCCATAACAATAATTCAGGAGCGATTTCAAATATTAATTCATCTATTGGTCTCATACCATTTGTATCATGTAACAAAGCATATTTTTGAAAAAAATGAGGATAAATTAGGCAATTCGTGATCTAATTAGCTCCTTATTAGTTAATAACCATCTTAAGTTCCATCTAATTTACAAATAATGTAAACCTATTTCAAATACTAATTAATAGAATTTTTATTTCTTAACAGCCACATTACCCGCATAATTAGATATTAATTCGCCAGAATTTAAAAAAAAAACACACCTTTCAAAATTTTATTACGGCATGGATAAATATTTTACAAAACACATTACTTAATTAACTACTAAATTAACGGCTAATTTACTAAGTCTTACGACAATTACCATATATTAAAAAATGATTTAAGAAAACAATAAAGTTTTTGCCTGAATTACCATGTTTTCCACATAATTAACTCAATTCTAATGCTAATTAAGAAAGCATTTACGTACAGCTCATAAAACAACATTATGCAGCACTTAAGCCTTAATACGAAAGTAATTAATTAAAAGGCAGCCAATTTACCGATTACTGTATTAATTGACAATTACTATAACATTTAGTGGAGGTACATGTAAATTAAGAAATCTGATTTGAAACCCGTAATTATCTTCATTTTCCGCTTAATTAGTAGAAATATCATTAACCCTTTCAATATTTTATAACGCTATGACACAAAACTTTGTAAAACTTCCCAGTACTCTCATAATTTATTAAATTATTACTTCCCTGTTATTGACTTTACACGTTAAACGTTTAAGTAATTAGCTCTATTTTAATTCTGACGTTCAAGTTTTCTTAAAAAATTATTACTAAAATGATATCTAATTTACGAAAAATCGACATTTGCTATAAAATCCAGCAACGGTTTTAAATACTAATTCATTTCCATTTACTCCATCGTTAATTTAATTAGTACATAATTAACAGAAATTAAGTTACTACTAATTAACTAATTACCGCATCTAATTTTCAATTCATTCTTGATTTCTTAATTCCTGGTATTAGCGCTAATTAACCCTAAATTCGAAACAGAAATTTTGCAATACTTGGAGATGATTACCTACTTAATAATCCTTTAATTCACTAATTACAGTGATAACTATTGCAAAACGATTTAGGAACGCAATCAAATATTATTTCATTAATTGAATTTTTCTCTCAATTACCGAATTTTTCACTTAATCACAATTTTAGGTAATTAGCTGAATATTAATGCATTTAATTATACATCATAAAACGAGATTACGCAACACTAAACCTTATTACGAAGAACGGACATGTCAAAAGCAAAAGCAGACTTGGGTACAATTTCAATCTATGCCCTTCAACCAAATAATAAATTTAATATCGTAGTAAGACGCGGGGAAAGGGACAAATAACCCAAGAGGTTGACGCCGGTCAAAAAAAAAATTAGTCTCTTAATTACACTCGATTGACAACTTAATTAGCTTTTGATTTATAGAAAAAAACTACACAAAATATTGCAAGTATTGTAAATAATTATTAGCTATTTTTCCAATTAGTCATAATTAATTGTAATTACAAAAACCATTTACGACCGATTAGTATTCTTCCTGTAGTTTCTAAAATTCTAGAAAAATGCATGGAGTTACAAATAAGCAAATACCTAACTGATTTTCACATTTTACGCACTAATCAGTCTAGTTTCAGACAGTTGTGCAACAGCACTCTTGGACGTTTTTGAGGATGTCATTTTGGCAACTGAGAATAAAAACTTGACTTTGCTTGTGTTGCTTTATTGCTCTAAAGCATTTGGCAGAGTTAATCATGATATATTGTTGGCTATACACCACTACATAGGATTTGACTCACATGCAAGAGCTTTTCTGTATCAATATCTAAAGAAAAGGTCAAAAAGAGTTGTGGTTAACAATGAGGTGTCTTCGTGGAGTGCTGTTCTAAGTGGTGTACCGCAAGGTTCTATACTTGGTCCTTTACCTTTCTCAATTTATACATCTGTAATACCAGAAAAATTAGTTCATTGTAAGTATCACTTGTATGCCGATGACACCCAAATACATCTTTCTTCTAACGTTAATGATGCTAAAACTGCTTGTCAACGAGTTAATGAAGATTTAAGGACTACTAGACATATCCTCAAACGTATGTCTCCGTTTAAACCCAAATAATTGCTAAGTTATGTTATTCGGAAGAAAGAAAGATAGATTAAAAGCTTTAAATGCTATCAACATCTGCATAGGCATCTCCAAGCTTGAGCTTGTGAATTGTTCCAGAAATCTTGGGTTGTACACGGATGTTTCAAACTCATGTAAGTGCCTTCAGCGCTGGTTTTAAAATCTTAAAATAATCTTTGCTAACCGTGAATTTCTTAAGAGATACACAAAAAGGCTGTTTGATTCTCTAGTGTTGACTGTTTTTAATCATTGTTAGTGATGGATTAGAGCCGGGCTACCGCTAGGGGCATCCAACACCCCAAGGGGGTTAGATCGCCAAAAGGGCTCTTAATATTGCCAAAAGGACCTTAATTACGATCTAAGCCACGCCCAGGTGTTGAAAAAGGCCCCCGAAAAGCAGTCGTCCCACTACATGCGCGCGAATTTGCTTATCCTCCAGGGGCTGGGCTACCAAAAGGAAAATGTCGTCAAGGGGTTAAAAATTCCATGAAAGGGTTGAAAATCGTCTTTAATTAGAGGTAGAAATGTCTTCAAGAAGATGAAAATCACATCAAGGGGTTGAAAAGTACGACTAGGGGTTGAAGAACGCCACCGAAAAGAAACCATGGGGGTGGGAAATCGGCATAGTCACGTGGGCGTGACCTCCTCCACCACTGATGACGTCACAGACCAAGCTGGTCCCATTCTACTCGCTAATAATTCAGTACGTCAATATTCGATTATCCGTATTTGCGAATATGTAGATGAAAATGAGATATAGCGATGATACATGATCGTTAACCCTCCATTAGGCGCGTGGGCTACATATGTTGCCCGTAAAGGTTTAAATCAGTATACGTTGCAGCTAACGTACCTTGCGCAAACGATACTTTCAGTACCTGCTCTTTTGACAATGAACAACAGGGTTAGTGTATAAAGTCCGTAAAAGAGTTTGTTATCGGCACGTTAGTAACTAACGCGACTAAATTTGCGAGTTTTTTTGTTTAACATATTTAGAACATTAATTCGGTACTATTCTTTTACTATTTTATTTTGTGCATTAAAAAATACGGTGTGTGTTCTTATAAGGAAATTTTAAGTTATATTTTGATAAAATTTAGATACAATTGGTGTGAAAATGTCCCACGAAACAAAGAAGAGGAGAATTGATACTTCAAGAGATCCCGATGTGTGGATGAAGTGGTATAAAAGTAACATCAGAAGAATGTGGGGTGGAAGACCAAACTGACGAGTCTGAAAGTGATGAGATAATTAAAAGTGCACACGAATCAGCATCGGAACAAGCGGTCAGTTCTGAAGATAACACGGATGATGAAAGAAACGCACCCAGCGAATGTGCAAAGTATTATGTAGGCAAAGACAGACACACTAAATGGAGGAAGCAGAGTATTACTACCTGCACCAATATTTATATAGAAGGCATTAAAAATCGATTTGATAGACAGCGCGATGCAAGAAATACCGATGATTCCTTCATAGGAATTCTTTACCTAATTGGAGTTTTATGATCGTCTCGCAAGAACGCGCGAAAACTTTGGGACAATTCAAGAGGCAGTGGAGTGGAAACATGCTACTTACCAATGATCGAGAAACGGTTGCGATGTATACGTTTTGATGACATCAGGGACAGACGCCAAAGGAAAGAAATAGACTAAATGGCGCCAATATTTGGACATGTCTTGGCAAATTTTCAAAGATATTTCATTGCAAGTGAATATCTTACTGTGGACGAGCACCTTTTAGCCTTTCGTGGACGATGCTCATTTCGGCAATATATTCCGAACAAACCTGCTCGGTATGGTGTGAAAATGTTGGCTCTAGTCGCTGTGATAACTTGTTATACCTTCACTCTTAAAGTATATGTCGGTACACAACCTGAAGGACCATACAGACACAATAACTCCGGAGAACAAGTTGCCAGACTGGTAGAGCCCGTGGCTGGTACTAATCGCAACATTACTGGTGACAATGGGTTTACCAGTGTTATTTACCAGAAGTTAATCAAAGACAATGAACTTACCTATATTGGTACTGTTCGAAAAAATAAAGTAGAGCTACCCCGAGAATTTTTACCAAATAAGGTTAAAACGGTTAATTTTTCTATGTTCGGGTTTCAGGAAGACTGCACACTTGTTTCTTACTGTCCCAAAAAAAAAACAAGTCAGTGGTCCTTATATCAAGTATGAACCACGACGATGCTATAGATAATGAGACAGGAGATGCCAAAAAACCTGAAATCATACAACAAAACAAAAATCGGCGTAGACCGTTTGGATCAATTATGCGAGAAGTATGATGACGTCGATGGCCAATGGTCATTTTTTATGATCTATTAAATATTACTGCATTTAATGCCATGTGTATTTGTAGTGCAAATAATGCTTCCAAAGTAACGAAAAGGTCAGATTTTATACAAGAATTTACATGGGAGATAATCAAAGCCCCGAATGGAATTCAGATCAACCATTTTTACGATCTCGCCGGAAGTTCGACGTTGCGTACGTGCTTTATTTGGAATTCAAGAAAGTGCTGCAGCCATCGTCCCAGCCAAACCAAACGTTGTTCGACGCTGTACATTTTGTGGAAGAAATCGTAATAGATCTACACGAAAATTGTCAGCGGTATGCATGCGAAGACCATTTAAAAGAAATTTGCACTGAATGCGTGCAGCCATTAGTTTAGTCCAAAGTAGCCCTATTTTTTCTTCGAATTAATTTTTATTTCTGTAATCTGTCACAAATTTATTTATTTTGGTCCCCTTTGAAAGAATTATAATGAATAAATTGTTCTTTTTATAGGCCTTATTTAGAAAGCACTACAAAAAAAGTTCGGAAATGCGGGTCAAGATGCCATTAATTATTTCTGTAAAAGTATGGTTATTTTGACAAAATGTGTCACATATCCTTTGGTATGAAACTGTTTATATTGAAAGTCCTTACTGTAAATTATGCAAATATAACAACTCCTAGAAATAAACAAAATGGGCTACAACTGTATCCCATGCGCCTAATCATGTACATGGAGTAGACGCGCCTAACGTAGGGTTAAAGGAACGTAAATGAATCCATACAAAGGCACACACAGTCGAATATGCAAATAGGCGAATACACAGGCACAGGTGTAGACGAATAAATGAATAAGCGAATCAACGAGCGTACGAATATACGGCTATACGAATTATCAGTTGTAACAATAGTAATACTAAATTCATATAAAAAATATAGGAGCGCCGGGGAGAGGTGTCTAATGGCGGACTCGAGAATGGCATCTGTTTCCCTTTACCTTAGTGCGAAGTTCCCACTTAAAGAAAGACGAGTTATAATATTACGTCTGCTATATATTTTAAATGCAGGACTTAAAAACGTATGTCGATTCTAAAGTCAAAGCGCATGACGCTATCATGTAACAACCTTTTTTTGTGGTTGTATTAAAAAGTACCTTAATTTAAGAATCGTTCATTTATTTGGCGTAATATTAGAAAAGTTTTTAATTATTAATATGTAGAATTGAGAATGGCAAATTAATTGGCATTTCCTAGAACAAATATTTTGGGTGTAATATTACATAAATAGTTTTAGTTCCCTTTCTTAAAAAAATGGAGTTATATTATTGTATCCGCGCAAGCGTGAAGACTTTTAGGGGGAATACACTTGAGTTATTCTGAAAGCTTTTTTTTAATTCACTTAATGCTGAATATTACAGCTATAAGCATGATTTTTACTTAATTTTTTATATATTGGTGCCATCAGATTTTGGTGGTAAGTTCATTATATTTAAAACTAAAGCATTTGTTTGTTTTTTTAGGCACTTTTATTTTTTACTTTTAATTACTCACTTTTTCTTAAGCACTCACCTTTTAAGTACTGACCGTTTAAGTACTCACTTTGCACTTACTTTGCAATTATTTTACTCATATTTCTTAATGCATACTTTTATATGGCATTTTTATAATATATTCTTAATGGCACGTATAAGTCAGTAATTTTACTATCCTATTAATTTAAATGGCAAGTTTTACTTGAATTACATTTACAACGCAAGTTCTACATACTTTTACAAATAAATTTGGCGAATTAAACTTCAAGGAAATTCCATATTTTAAGGATAACTAAGCAAGACATTGACCTTTTCATATGAACCATTCTGCTTCATAGTTACCAGTTACAGTGTATATACAGAACCGTTAAAAGGTAATGTTTTTTATATAATTTAGTATAGTTTATGACTTCTGATTTTTTTTACGTTTTCAATCATATATTAAATAAACTTATGTGAAACTTGTTATTTTATTTCCATTTGTGTTAATTTGTTTATTAGTATTCATTAACTAGGTTTTGTTGTTCCTATATAGATGTATATTTAAAAAAAAGACAACATGGCGCTCGAGATTTTATTATTTTTTTCATAATTTTTTTGATAACAGTTTTGGAATTAAGTGAAAATAATTAAGCAGAAAAGAAGCTACTAGCATTTCAGGTAGGTTAATTAAACATAAATTAGAACCCCCCCTTATCTTAATTTACCGATGAGCCGACGGAAGTAGCGATTGATATCTAATATTTTTTTAATTAATTACAATTATTCGATCAATTACAATCAATTTATCAATTCATTACATCATCGCTTTTGTTTTAATATTATAAGTTGGCCCAGTTTTAGTGTTTATATACTTTAGCAGCCGCTTTTAAGGTTACAATCAGATGTCTTCTTGGCTATTTAACCTCAAATTAACTTAACTTAACCTTCACGCCATTCCCTTGCGGGGTAGGCAAAACAATCCCTGCCTCTTATTTATTTTTCATTCACAATCTTTCTCCATGCTTTCATATCTCCGCATACCTCCCTAGCTTCCGCAAGATACATACATAGTCTCTGACATGCCCTTTTGTTTTTAAAACCTTTCTTTCCTTTATCATAGATTCTATTACATTCAGCCAAGTTTTACGGGGCCTACCAGGCCCGGCTTTTCCCATAACCTCACCCACATATATTTGTTTCGCTAATCTTGCGTTGTTCATTCTCTTAATGTGACCAAACCAACGTAATGTACCGGTTGTCCCATTTTCGTATGTTTTACGGGGTATCTCACTTATTTTTGAGGTTAGAACCTTGCGGTTTTCGTGATGTCGTGCTATTTTTTAATGAAACCAAAGATGCACTAATCAAATTTGCCATAGTCATCTTAGTTTGTGTGCTACAGGGTGATTTTGGAAAAATTGCATTTTCAGTCATCACCTGTAACTCTGTTATTGTCAGACATATTAAAAAAAGTAAAAACTGATATTTGTAGATTTTTTTACGTAGAATCCAGGGACGTACTCAGATTTTCTTTAGAGGTCACAGTTTTTGAGATATTGACATAACCTACTTTTTTTTTATGGGACATCCTATATATTTTTTAAAAATCTTTTTCTCCTTGCCAAGAGCTTTTCAAAAATATAGCATAGTGTATATTTATTTTTATAAATAACGTGACAAAATGATTTTTTTTCTATAATTTACATTGATCATAGTGGGTAGCCGTGGGTAACCATGGTAACGCAAAAAACAAAATAATTAACGTTCTGCCATTACTTAGGCATTTGATTTTTGAAGTTTCTGCTTCTCTCAAATTATTCCTGGTTGCATTTTCCCAGATTTAGTGCTGATATTTATTGTTATTCATTGTTTTTGTTTATTGTTATCGTTCTTGTTCTTCAGGTTGTTGTTTAATTATTTTTTAATATGGCTCGAAACCAAAAATTTGAAAACTTTGAGAAATATGATATGAATACCTACTTCATATTATCTAATGAAAACGCAGACCAGGCCTTAGAACTCTATCTGAACAAGTCAGTCAATTTTTACCTTAGAGTTTGTATTTATTATATATACCTATTTTGTAATATAGATATCCCGAAAGAAGACAACCCGACAGAAGAACATTTCAAAAATTAAAATTTAATCTTTGCCAACATGGATGTTTTGACAAACCTCGACACCGAGTTTACAACAAAGAGAACGAGGAATCAGAGATCAACGTTTTAGCAGTTGTTCAAGCTACTCCTGAAACCTCGTGCAGGAAAATAGATGAAGAGCCCGATGTGTCTAAAACAACAGTGCAAAGGATTTAAAAAAAACATAAATTCAAACCCTACAAGTATAAACTTGTTCATCATCTGCACCCTAGTGATGCTGAACGTAGATTGGAGTTCTGCAATTGGTTTATAAATATGAAAACTCAGGACAATAATTTTGAAAAAAAAAATTGGTCAGACGACGCACATTTCACAAGTTCGGGGGTTCTTAATAGACCCAACTCGCGGTTTTGGAGTCTAGAAAACACCCACGTGATTTTTCCTAGAGAGCGTCAAGGCAGGTTCGGATTTAATGTCTCCTGCTTTATTTTTAACCGAAAATTAGTTTACAAGATTTATGAAGAAAACCTAAACTCTAATCGGTACTTACAAATTCCACAAGAAAAAACTATGAACATTTTAGAAGATATTCCACTGGCTCAATTGAACGATATATTCTTCCAGCAGAATGGGGCTCCATCCCACAATGCTAGAATGATACAAAACTGGCTAAATGAACGTTTTCCCAGGAGATGGATTGGAACGATGGCCACCACGATCACCGGATCTCTCGGGTTTGGATTTTTTTTTTGTGGGGGTATTTAAAGAATAAAATTTATTCAAAGCAATATGCCAACATGCAACAATCAAAAATTGCAACGGAAAATGCTTTTGCAGAATTACGAAGACAATCATTTATTTTGGAAAATGCTATTAAAAGAATTTATAAACTTTGTGAAACTTGTAGGAGACATAATGGTCTGCAATTTGAACAATATTTGTGATTAATTAATTATTTTGTTTTTTATCAATGTAAATTATAGAAAAAAAACATTTTGTCACGTTATTTATAAAAATAAATATAGACTATGCTATATTTTTCAAAAGCTCTTGGCAAGGGGAAAAAGATTTTAAAAAAATATATAGGGTGTCCCATTAAAAAAAAAGGTTATGTCAATATCTCAAAAATTGTGACCTCTAAAGAAAATCTGAGTATCGCAACTGGATTTTACGTAAAAAAATCTACAAATATCAGTTTTTACTTTTTTAATATATCTGACAATAACAGAGTTACAGGGGATGACTGAAAATGCATTTTTTTCCAAAATCACCCTGTAGCACAAAAACTAAGATGGCTATGGCAAATTTGATTAGTGCATCTTTGGTTTCATTAAAAAGTAGCACGGTATCGCGAAAACCGCAAGGTTCTAACCTAAAAAATAAGCGAGATACCCTGTAAAACATATGAAAATGGGACAACCTGTACAACTTTTATATCTATCCATCATCGTCTTTTCCTCACCACACTCCGTCATTATGCATTCATTATTTATCTTGTCCCTTCTCGCTTTACCACATGCGCTTCTCAGGAATCTCATACCACGGCATTTATTTTTCTTTCGTGCTTTTTTTGACATACCCATGTCTCACTATCATACAGTACTGACGGGACGAATACGCCCATTATAGATTACTCGTTTGGCAGCTAGCCTCATGCTTTCATTTCTCATTATCGTCCACATACTTCCAATCACTTTCCTTCCATCATTAACCCTTCATCCAATTTCGCCCCCCATTGTAGCATCTGCAGTAAACATTCTACCGAGATATACCAGCTCGTCCACTTGCTCCACAATTTCCTCTTGCAGAGTAAATACTCTACTCTCCTTTCCACCTTCCCGATTGAACACCACAATCTTAGTTTTGTTCACATTAACCTTTAGGTCCATGCTCTCACGGACTGTACTAAACTTCCTCAGAGCGGTTTGTAGCTCATCCGCACTATTACTTAATAAGACTGTGTCATCTGCATACACCAGAAGTCGTACATTTACGTCACCAACCATTACACTATTTGTATCGGTACATGCTCGTCTAACACACTTTTCCATGCATACATTGAATAACCACGGTGACATCGCACAGCCTTGTCGCACTCCTTAAAGTATTCACTGACACCTCCTCCCAGCCTAACACATGCCCGACTGCCGTTGTATACTGCCCTTATTCCATTTATTAAACCATTATTTACGCCATATTCATTTAATATTTCCCCCAACTTCTCCCTATTCACTCTGTCATATGCTTTTTCCAGATCTACTAACGCACAGTACAACTTACTTTTTACCTTTTCGATCACCTGCTGGAGAGCAACCACCTGATCGACACATCCTCTCCCTGGCATGAAGCCACCTTGCACATCCCACATCTTAGTTTGTGTAGTTTCTCGTACTCTATCAATCAGTATTCTTCCAAATACTTTACCTGGTACGCTGAGCAAGCTTATTCCTCTGTAGTTCTTACAATCACTCTTGTTTCTCTTACCCTTATCCAATGGTACAATGATCTCGCTCTTCCAATCACTCGGCACTTTTCCACACATAAGGCATATATTGAATAATTCACGCAATCTTCGTATAAGCTTTGCACCACCATACTTGAGCATTTCACCAGCGATTTCATCTACGCCTGCTCCAATATTATTCTAATATCCTTCTCAGTTTCATTCATCATTTCTTCTATATTCTCCTTATTTAACCTTTCAGTCTTACTTTCCTCACTACTGTACAGCTTTCCGAAATATTCTTGCCAGCATTTTCTCAATTCACAATCGTCCCATATTATTTCGTTTTTAGCATTCATCACTCCTGCAGCGTTCTGTTTTTGGTCACGTTTTGTATGTTTGACCCACTTCCAGAAGAGTTTTTTGTTTCCTTTAAAATCATTCTGCATTTTCTCTCCTTCCAGAGCCATCACTTCCTCTTTACTTATTCTCACTGCCTCCTTCGCTTCTTTGTTTCTTAATCTGTACACCTCATACAATCGCTTCTTCTCAGTCTCATTTTTTGCAGCAATCATTGCCATGTACGCGTCTTTTTTTTACATACTGCCTTTTTTACCGACTCATTCCACCAAGCACATTTTTTCTGTCGTCCTACAATCACTCTTCCACATATTCGCACGGCACAATTGACAACAGAGTTTTTCAAGCTTATCCATGCACTTTCAACGTCAGTGTCTTTTATTTGTTCGTTCGACACTGTTTCATTCGCATTCAACCCTTTACTCATAGCATCTCCGTATTTCATTCTCGCACCATTATCCACTAGTTTGTCAACCCTAATTCTGGACGTTCGCACTACGTTTGCTTTCCTTCTCCAGACCCACTTTTGCCTTAAACACACTCTCGATACAACCAAAAAGTGGTCCGATCCACACTCCGATCCGCGCATTACTTTTGTGTCTTTCACCAGGTTTCTAAGCCGTTCATCATACACTATCAAGACTATCATACTTTTAGATTCACCTCTTTGCCATGTATACATATGCACATTTTTATGTTTAAACCACGTATTGGATACAAACAGGCTTCTCTCCACACAGATGTTCAGGGGGTGTTCATCGTTCTCATTGACTCTTTGGTCTCCGAACTTTCCTAGAACGTGTTCACTATGTTCTCGTACACCCACCCATCCGTTCATATCCCCCACTATAATCACTCTTTCGTTTGGCTTACATATGTTTAACACGTTCTCTATTCCATTCCAGAAGTTCTCACGCTCCTGGTTTGTTTCTCCATTTACCGGTGCATAGCATGCAATAAGAGAAATTCTACGAAACTCCACTTTCATTCTAACCCATATTACCCGGGGAGATACCAATTCGTACTGTTTAACAAATCTTTTCGCTCTTTCACTTATGATCATCCCAACTCCTTTTGCGCCATGCACTTCCGTCTCAACTCTTGACCATAGTGCCAAGCTGCCATCCTCCATCTACCTCTAACATTCCACGTACCGACTCGCCATTCATTCCTTGCACAGTCGTCAGCAACGGGGCCTGTCTGTTTCGACCTTGACCGCCCCTTGTAGCCAGGTTGATCCGAGGCAATTGTATTGTTTTCTTGAGTAATACCATAGCGAGCAGACCGGTTACTGGCCAAATCTTCGTATTTCGTTTCGTATAATCGCATCGTGTTTTGTAGTTACAATCATTTATCTCTCGCCTCGTAATTCATTAATTTATAATGCAAAATGTATTTCCAATTGATTGAATGCATTTATTTAATTTGCAGCAAATAATGATGTCATTAAAAGGTAAATCTTTGAAGAACCAAACTCAAGTAATATTAATGAATATACTGCATTATTTCGAGATGGAACGCGATAACGGGGGGTCAAGTTTTCCTTTAACTTCCATTATCCAGGTACACTAATAATTTTCACTATTTAAATTTGACAGCGCGGCTTAAATTTCAAAATAACCTAGAAACATTGACGATGTTTTGTTGGTATTCATCTGAATATAATTCTCACCTTTGGGTTAGTGCTTCCCAATACGCTCTCGATATCGTTGATCGTATTCAAAAGAGGGCGATTAGGCTTATAAATGACACGTCCTTAACTTCTCACATACAGTCCCTTGAGCATAGAAGGATGGTTTCAGTTCTTTCTTTGTATTATCGTTATTACAACGGCTATTGTGCTGGTGAATTACATTCTTTGATACCATCTCCGGCTATCTTTGCGAGAAACACTCGGTTCGCTCATTCACATCATCAGTATGCAGTACAAATCTCCACTTGTCGTACCAAACGGCCGCAATCCACATTTTTCTACACGGCTTCTAAACTCTGAAATGATCTCCTAGTTCCTGTTTTCCTCTCACTTATGATATGAGAAAATTTAAGGTAGCTGTTCATAGGCATCTATTGCAATTCATTATCCTCTATCCATCCTCCTAAGTGTTCCTGAGTGCTTTAGCACGATAGTTCTTATTTAGCCTGTTCAGGTCCACAATCATAAAAAATAAAAATTCAAAATTACTAACTATATGAACCAATAACGACATACATTTTTAAAATCTTAAACCATGCTTTACTAAAAGATGAGTCATAAGACACCTCTCGCCGGCCCGACCATAACAATTGTTCAAAGTTACTTAGAGTTACGACGATGGAAGTGTGTAAAGCGGAAATGCCAGTTTAGAATTACTACCATGGTATAGCCCGCTAAGTATATGTGTGTAATTTTAAAGTAGGTTATTTTAGTAATTGAGTTAAAGGTGAAGAGCGCAACAATTAGTTCTATCACAACGAAAACATCACACACAATCAATCATTTTTTTTTAAATCAAGATAAATAGAAAGAATATTAATTACAATTTGACCCAAAACGGCCGGATAATCGTAATTATACACATTATCTCCAAACCGACGGAATTTAGGTCAATTTTTAGGTATTAAAATCATTAGTTCTATTTATTTTTGTAACAATTTAGTTGATTATGTGGGCTCAAATTCATTAAGGTTGACTGCCTTTTTTTAAAAAATTGTAGGCGATTATTACTAGCAGACATATTACAGTTTTGTGTAAAACCGTTACACCTTCTTCCTATTAAGGAAGGACCGATTACGTACGTGAAGTGAGTCATTCACAATGTTTGTTAAACAATTGACGATTTGTCTCAGACAAAACTTAAATGTCAGGAAATTCCTAAGATTAGTTGTTAAATTTAACAAGGAGATTAAGTAGTTATTTTAACCGCAAATTCACTATTTCTACGCTTTTAATTATAAGCACAATTAGATGAGGTTTTAATTTTGTAGATACCCGATTGGCATTTCCTATTCGGAAGTATTCTACATACGGGAGGCATTATATATAAAAATTGAACAGTTGTGCCAGTCACTTTTAAATTCTTGTTTACATGCACATAATGAACTAATTGTTCTAAGCACATAATTCTAAAATGTTCCCAAAATAACACAGCTTAGCCATGCTGACTACATAAAGTTAAATTTATTTTTCTATTTTCTGTCTTATTGAAACAAGAATGAGTGATGCCCAAAATATACATAAAGGAAATTAACTAAATAAATATCGAAAGTGCTTCTCTGGCTGATCATCCATTGAACGATGATGACAAAAATTCTTAAGCAAACGTTTTTATGTAATTAAAAATTATTATTTATTAAATTATATTATACAGGGTGAAAATTTTTAACTAAGCTTCTATGGGTAATTTTGTTATTATAACAGCTATAGAGTCGGTTAACCCTTTATAGGACTGTGGTATAATAATTTACCACATGACATATGGTTCAAAATATAGAAAATTTACCATTAGAAATGATCTTTATGCACTACAGTGCTTTCTATAGGTAAAATAAAACACCCTGGTACAAATATTTACCATTTAATGTTTGTATATTGGTAACAGTGGCTAAAATTAAATTTAGTGGTAAAAATATTTACCAAGTTGTTATATGACGTTACGTATTTGTGTCAATGTGCGTTACCGACATTTAAAACGGTTCAGAATTTACGAATTTCACCAAAATCAGTACGTCTTTTGGATTATTTTCATTAGAAAAAATGTTTTTATGCTTATTCAATCACTTAGAGCCAGTTTTCTTTAAATATTACAGACTTTCTTAAGTATTTTTTTTATATTTTGTAGGTTAGAATTTTTTTTCAATCTTTGATGTTGTTTTTTTTAAATACGTATAGTTTTATATTTTGCAAAATAATGCAATATATTCTGTTAACAATATTCTAAAATACAAAGCTCAAAATCTCACTAATATTTGATCGGCAAAGATGATTTGACCATTTTAGAGCACATGTGTATATTGGGCAAGTCTAATATTGCCTTGTTTTTTTTCAGATATGGCAAAACGGTTTGACTTATCAAAAATGTCACATGAAGAAGCATTTGATCTGCTTGCAGAGTTGTGTGATGAGGAAGAAATAACGGATCAGCAAGCTATAGACTCTGTACGTATTTGTGTCAATGTGCGTTACCGACATTTAAAGCGGTTCAGAATTTACGAATTTCAGCAAAATCAGTAAGTATTTTGGATTATTTTCATTAGAAAAAATGTTTTTATGCTTATTCAATCACCTAGAGCCAGTTTTCTTTAAATATTACAGACTTTCTTAAGTATTTTTTTTTATATTTTGTAGGTTAGAATTTTTTTTCAATCTTTGATGTTGTTTTTTTTAAATACGTATCGTTTTATATTTTGCAAAATAATGCAATATATTCTGTTAAAAATATTCTAAAATACAAAGCTCAAAATATCACTAATATTTGATCGACAAAGATGATTTGACCATTTTAGAGCACATGTGTATATTGGGCAAGTCTAATATTGCCTTGTTTTTTTTCAGATATGGCAAAACGGTTTGACTTATCAAAAATGTCACATGAAGAAGCATTTGATCTGTTTGCAGAGTTGTGTGATGAGGAAGAAATAACGGATCAGCAAGCTATAGACTCTGTACGTATTTGTGTCAATGTGCGTTACCGACATTTAAAGCGGTTCAGAATTTACGAATTTCAGCAAAATCAGTAAGTATTTTGGATTATTTTCATTACAAAAAAATGTTTTTATGCCGATTCAATCACTTAGAGCTAGTTTTCATTAAATATTACAGACTTTCTTAAGTATTTTTTTTTTTATATTTTGTAGGTTAGAATTTTTTTTCAATCTTTGATGTTCTTTTTTTTTAAATACGTATAGTTTTATATTTTGCAAAATAATGCAAATAATTAACAATATTCTAAAACACAAAGCTCAAAATCTCACTAATATTTGATCGGCAAAGATGATTTGACCATTTTAGAGCACATGTGTATATTGGGCAAGTCTAATATTGCCTTGTTTTTTTTTCAGATATGGCAAAACGGTTTGACTTATCAAAAATGTCACATGAAGAAGCATTTGATCTGCTTGCAGAGTTGTGTGATGAGGAAGAAATAACGGATCAGCAAGCTATAGACTCTGTACGTATTTGTGTCAATGTGCGTTACCGACATTTAAAGCGGTTCAGAATTTACGAATTTCAGCAAAATCAGTAAGTATTTTGGATTATTTTCATTAGAAAAAATGTTTTTATGCTTATTCAATCACTTAGAGCCAGTTTTCTTTAAATATTACAGACTTTCTTAAGTATTTTTTTTATATTTTGTAGGTTAGAATTTTTTTTCAATCTTTGATGTTGTTTTTTTTTAAATACGTATAGTTTTATATTTTGCAAAATAATGCAATATATTCTGTTAACAATATTCTAAAATACAAAGCTCAAAATCTCACTAATATTTGATCGGCAAAGATGATTTGACCATTTTAGAGCACATGTGTATATTGGGCAAGTCTAATATTGCCTTGTTTTTTTTCAGATATGGCAAAACGGTTTGACTTATCAAAAATGTCACATGAAGAAGCATTTGATCTGCTTGCAGAGTTGTGTGATGAGGAAGAAATAACGGATCAGCAAGCTATAGACTCTGATGTAGGTGGAGACTCTGATGCCGAGGATGATTTTCCACTACAAGTTTACCAATCGAATAGATCAAGTAGAAATTCCTCGACCCCCTTGAGTGAATCAAATGACTCCTCTGGATCATCAAGACGCTCTACTGCCGTTCTGGAATATATGGATCAAACTCCTTGCACCTCCAAGGGACTGCGAGCAACAGTCTCAGCTAAAAGACTACATAAACCCTCAGTTGTCGAGTCAGAAGAAGATGATGGAGGCACGAAATTTTATTCATCAGGTAACAGCATTGTATGATTCTGATTTTATTGTTGATGACAAAGTGCGAAAAAGACCCTTACATCATTTTGCTTCAAGCGAATCTTCTGAAGATGGTGAAGAAGAAGCTACCCAACCCAAAACAAAAGCGGTAAAGATACAAGCTTCAAGTGGTGAGCCTAAGAAAATGAAGTGGGAAAAAAGTCACCCCTTCCTAATCTATGTTTTAAAACTTTTAAGTTTGATCAACCTTTTGGAGCACAGTGTGATTTTTCTACTGATAACGTCCTCTCTATTTTCGAGTCCTATTTTGATAGTAATATAATGACAGTTATTATAGAGCAAATTTGGGCTTACACATTGATAAAATAAAAGCATCGGTTTATTGATATTATGTGGTATCAACAGTTTACCAAGCATGAGATTATACTGGTCGAACAATCCAAATTTTAGAAATGAATGTGTTACAAGTGTGATGTCAATGAAAAGATTTTTAAAAATCTTTAGATTTATTCATTTAGCTGATAATGAAAAAATTCCTAAAAAGGAAGATGACGACTACAACAAACTGTAAGTGCAGCCTTTATTAGACCATTTGTCGGCCAAATTCCATTGATGAGAGTATGGTCGCTTTCAAAGGCCGAACAACACTTAAGCAATATATGCCATTAAAGTCTATCAAGAGGGGAATAAAAGTTTGGGCAATGGCTTGTGCTAATACAGGGTATATGGTGGATTTCAGTGTTTACCATGGAAAGTCTGCAAATCCAGACGGACTCACTTTAGGAGAGAGAGTCGTTTTGAATCTTTCGGAACCTCTATCAGGACATGGATACTGTCTGTATTTTCACAATTTTTTTTCAATATTTTCATTGCTGACAAAATTGTTATCGGAAAAATCTTTGTTTGCTTGTGGAACATTTCGTATAAATAGAAAAAACTTTCCGCATGACAAGTTATGTCAAAATAAAGACTTATCATTGGGACAGTTTGATTTCGCTAGTTCAGGTGATAACGTTAGTGTGTATAAATGGAAAGATAGAAGTCCCAAACCTATTATCGTGGTCAGTAATATGCATGATCCTTTTGACAAAGCTGTTGTTCAAAGGCGCAATAAGAAAGGAGAGAAAGAAAATGTGATTTGTCCCAGGGCTATCCAAGACTACAACTTGCACATGGGTTGTGTTGACCATTTTGACCAACTGCATTCAACATATAATATTGCATGGAAGTCACGCAGATGGTGGATGAAGCTGTTTTTTTATTTCACGGATGCAGCAGTGGTAAACTCTTATATCTGATATAAAACAAAATATATAAGTGAAAATCACACCTCTAAGTGCATGGCACACTTGCAGTTCAGGAACTGCCTGTTAGATCAGCTTATTGGTACTTTTTCTAGTACTCTACGAAGAGGTAAACCAGCCGATCAAGAAGGAACTGGCCGAAAAAATAATAATAAACATGGAAGGTAAGTATTTTATTATGGAAGAGGTACTGTACAGGCTGTCCCAAATTCGAGGGCAAGCACGGGGATCTCGCTCATTATAAGAGATAGGATATACTTTTGCTAAATTCGATGCCGAGTAATAATCTGAAAAGAAATTTGAGCTAACTCGAATGGATTTGGTTTTATGCTCAAAAAACTGAAAATTTCGATTTTCGTTTTTCGCGTTTGGCCACCTTATCATTAGGAATTTTCAAAATTCGATTAAACATTATTAAGGCACCTTTTTACGCACAATACTAATACGGTATTAAAAATATTATGTGACGTTTCGTTTATTCTGAACCATCATCAGGTTTATTTTTTCTTATGGGGGTTAACATATATTTTTATGTCGTTGGATGGAGAATGTTATGCTGATTTTAGCACTTGAAAAAAAAATGGTCACTGTGGGCGTGGTGGATAAAGTGTTTCACCAAGCATGTTTTCAGTTCTGGCCGCGGTAGTCAACAGTTATCCACCAGACCGCTTTAAATTATATTAGGATGTGTTTAGTATATTTTCAGCAGTTTTTCCTTAGACTTGGTTTTTGAATTGGTGGTCAACGGTGTCCACCACAGTGAAAAAAATGCATTCTTTTTTTAGATTATTATTGCTTATTACAATACAAACGACATCTTATATATCATAGCAGTTAAGTTTTCACTTTTGCAGAATGGGTGTCAAAAAAAAAACAATCTAAGCAGAGAAGTTTTTCACATTCATCGCATCGATATTTTGCCTTTTTTGATTTATTTTTGGCAATTTTTCGTCCCATCTCTTGTACATTTTTTTTTGTAACAGTTAGAACATAATTGCCTTTTTTCCGCTTCATATAATCGATGATCCTGGCTATTTGTACACCTATTAGACCTTCAAAAAATATAATTTATTTTCTGGAAACGGAGAGGGAATTAGATTCTTACCTTTTATGCGATTTGGAAGTTATTTACAACGACGACAGTGATGATGCAGACTATGATGCAGAGTGAGTATTTTGCACAAACCTGTATTCTGCAGACAAATATGACGAACAGTGGGTAAAGTGCACAAAATGTTACCGATGGGCACACGAAGATTACGGTGCAGAAGATGCGAACTTCATTTGTCCAATGTGTGAAAAGATGAAATATTATTTACCTTTCTGATTATTCAAAAAATATGTACGGTTCCTAATAAGAGACCTGGGGTCTCAATATGAGACCCCCGTCTCGTATTAGGAGCCCTGTTATTTTTTCGGCAAGTTATGCATAATCTAGTTTAAATTTATATTGTGCTAAGTTTACAAACAAATTGCATTTTCTTTACTCATTTCTTGTAGAAAATAGGTTTTTGTTCAATAAACGTGTTGAAGTAACTAAAAAAGTCTTATTTGGCAAAAGTTATAATATTTTTTAGGCTACTTTACCTTAATAATTATTTATCTAGTCAATTTTAAACAATCATCAAAAAAAGATAATTTTTTTAATTGAACGTTAAATGGGAGTGATAAACATCAATTGCGACGACACACAACCAAAAGAAATTAAATGTTTGAAAATAAATATAAAACATAAATACTACTATTCGTCTCTCTTGATCTACTTAATACCTATACGGTCTGTTTCACTCATTCTAGTGTCAGCAATTGTTTGCAAAACACACTGATTGCAATCTATACCATTTTCAATTAACCAATTAAAAAAACATATGATTATTAGCATTAAACAGAATCAATTTTTTAAATTGAAAATATATATTTTTTTAATTACACCCTAACTGGGGTTGAAAGTATCAACTGCAACGATTACACAAACACAAACTAAATTATTCACTCGAAGAATTTTAATTATTTTGACAATAAAAATGCAAAAATCACAAAATATTTTAAGTACCATTTAAAAAAACATTTTGGCATCGCATTAGAAAAATGACGTTATTTCTGATTGTTTTAATATTTAGTTTTAAAATTAGGCTTTATGTATTTAAATTGTTTCTAAATTTGTAATAAAATAAAACAAATATTATCTCCAAAATATTTATTTCACTAACATTTAAATGCAAGATTATCAAAAAATGAATTGGTGATTTACAAAATTAATCAAATAATTAATTATTATTACTACTATTCGTCTCTTCATTTACTTGTTTCACTCGTTTGCGTGCCAATTTTCTACAAAACATACTGCTTGCAGTACCATTTAGTAAAATTTAATATTTATACCACCGTAAGGGGTTATTTAACAGGTGAGTAATTCGACACTGCAATTAAACTTTAGTGGACTTTTTCGAAATTAATAATTATTTAGTAAGCTACAAAATTTTCAATAAAAAAAAAAAAAAAAAAAAAAAAACGATTATTAGCATTAAACATTAATTATAATTTTTCAAATTTCACAAAATTGTTTTAACACCTTCTCGAACATCTTTAACAATTTTAATAGATATTACTAATGACGAAGATACGTGTTAGTGTTATCGAAACGTTAAAAACCAAAAAAAGATAAATATTTTAATATTAAAAAAATCTATTTTTAAAATTAAAAACTTTTTAATTCCACCCTAAATGGCAGTGGTAAGTATCAACAACGATTATGACATACAAATACAATAGAAATGTAATTATTGATTTAAAGAATTTTTTGTATATTAAAATTTTCTCCAAACTTACAATAAATTAAAAGCGTTGACCCCATATAAATTTTAAACATTGCCCAAAATATTTATTGTTTAAATAACTTCTAAATGCAAGATTATAAAAAAAATAAATGGTGACCGTTCACATTTGACCACATAAATATTTATTACTCCTACTCGTTTCTCTTTGTCTACTAAATATAACGATAGTTTCACTTATTCACGCATTTTTTCTACAAAGCACACCGACTGTCACTAAAATTTAAAATGTATCGTTTATACCACCGTGAACGCGTGTGAAGTTATCGCCCCGACAAAGAGTTCCAATAGTTCTGATTAGAGTTCTAGCTTTCTTTTAAAGAGTGTAGAAGTATTTTATAAAAAATAAAGAGTTCCGCTCATTAACGGTTCCAAATTTTAATTTAGAAAATGGGGTACTAACTTTACATCGAAAATCGAGATCAAGTTCTAGAGTTCCTGATATGAAAAAAATGTTGAAGATTAAAAAGAAATTTTTAATTTTTAAAAATTCAATTTTGATATGCAATAGTTCCAATCAACTTTTGATGTTCTTTTATTCATTCCTAGAGTTCTCGCCAATTAAAAAAATTATTACTTAAAAAATGTTAACAAAAAATATTTTAAAGAGTTCTAATAGTTCTCGCAGCAGATTTGGATAGTATTCGAAAAGTTCTGAAAAATTATCTAATTAATTTTTCTAATAATGGAAAGCGATTAAATTTATCGACGATAAATATTTTGAAGAGTTCCAATAGTTCCAAAATAGTTCTCGTTACGTACAATGCATTTCCAAAGAGTTGCGATGCTCAAATTAATTATATAATTTTTAAAAAAATTAATCTATCCCAAAAATGGGCTATTTTTTACTAATTGTTTAAAAAACTATCTAATTAATTTTATCATCGGAACTCTTTGGAAAGGCATTTTGTATGCCCACATTTTGTCTTGGGTAACATGTTGATGAAACCAATAAGAATTGACAATCCCTGCACCAATAACCAACTCAATTGCAAGCTTCCGGTACCATTTTACCCCGCGTCTGAGCGAAGAATTGTAAGCCTTCATTTGATCTAAATAATCAAACTATTATACAAAAATAATTTCAGGGAGAAAATAATATCTTACCAGATAAATCAATGTAACTTTTGTGTTTATTGTATTCAATAACTAATTTTGGCTTCATGATATCGCCCGTTCGCTTACGTACTACCACCATTTCCTATATATACTTTGTATTCAGCATTGTTACATCACGTTTATCCTTCCATTTCTCCACAAATTTGCCGGTATTGCTTTCTTCTGAAACGACTTCACCTTTCTTCAGTTTCTTATTTATTACATTTTTGGGATTATTTTTTCTGTTGTTGCGTAGAGTACCTATTATATATGTTTGGTTGTCCAACAGCCTATGTGCTAGCTGTACAGAAGTGTAATAATTGTCAACACAAATTGTTCTACCCCTGCCCAACAAGTCTTTAGTCAGGTCTATAACAACTTTTGTTGGAACAGTTTGATCGTCATTATCATTTTTTTCTTGTCCGCAATATATCTTAAGAATTCTGATGGTACAATTGGCAACTGAAAGCTTTTTCTCAACATAGATATTAGTGGGCTTATTTTGTACAACCTATGGTCGTTATCTCCAGCAGTTTGATTGTTGGCAAAATGCCAGCTCTTCAAGAGCAGCTGAAATCGGTTTCTCAACGTCACCTGGGAAAGTTCAGTTCTATAATTGAAGTTTTTTGACCAATATGAAGAAATTAATGGAAGATTTATAAGCCCCATCCACATTAGAACGCCAACAAAATCTTCCATTTCTTCCCTTTTTGTATTTTTCCAGTTTTGGATGCGTGATGATCGGCGCCCATCTTTAGTTTGCTCCTGCATCGCATATCTGTTACTTTCAAGAACAAATAGATCGAATATCTGATCGTTAATTAAAAGTTTATAGAAGTCGTAAGGAGTCTTTTGACAATCATCATACATTAAATTCGAAATTCCTGGGTTATCACTGAACACAAAATTTTTCAAATTTTTCCCACTTACTAGGCCCTAATCAATTACCGGCAATTTATCCATTTCATCATCGGAATCGGATTCCAAAAAAACCGTGTTGTTAGCAATTACTTCTTCAATGGTGGTTTCGATATTATTCACGCTTTGTTAGGGTTCAATAGTTTCAGGATAATTTCTCCGGTCTTGTTCCGCTACCTCACTTGCTATTTCTTCACTTCCCTTTTGAAAAACTGCAAAACTTGTAGATGGCTGGTCAAAGTTTAGAACTTGACGACAGGTTTCTCGATTATTAGTTATTATTTTTCGGCGTTTTTTAGGCGTTTCAACGTTGTCTGAACTAGCCGACTCTGATTCATCTGGTTCAAACTCAGATACGTCTGGAGAAAAATCGGTAGCTGATTCATCCGAAAGTACATCATTCCATAGCTTTCTAATTCTATCTTGTCCTTTTCAGATGACATTTTGTAGTATATATAACAGGAAATAGCTATTGTTTACTACGCGTAAAACTGTCTAATAAGTTATTCACACACAACCACACTTCCCACTTCGCACAAGTAACAATAACTTACTTATTAGGATGAAGACACACATCAATAACTTGATATATCAATCGCAAACAACAGACTAGTCAAAACAGCGTCAATCTACGTGTTTGATCATTGCCTGGCGAAATAAAATGACAGGAATCAACCTATCTGAATGGTAGTCGGATTTCCACCACGACCATAGCGACGGTTGGAGTCGTTGTGGCCGCGGTGGGTCAGTGTTGTCCTCAAACATTTTTTCATTTTCTGGCAAAAAGTTAATCGGAAGCAAAGTCGTAATGTTATGTTTAGATATACTATTTTAAATACTTAAGTTGAAAAAAATTATTGACAAATTGGGACAGAATTTTTTCTATTTCATGATCGCACTTTACGTGTTAAATAAAAAACTGTAAAGTTAAAATCGAGTATCAGTTTTAAAAAATAGAGCGCCTAGGAATGAAATAAAACAAAAGAATAATCGTCAGTTGTGAAAAACTTACGACTACGAACTTTATTAATGCTGAAGTTTATAAAATTTCAACCAATCATAAATATTTATAAACAAAAGAAATACCTAAGTACTACATTACAACTAAATTACAAAAAGATTTCAAAATGGCCACCATGGTTTTCAATACATATACGACATCTTTGTAATATACAGTAGAAGTCCATTAGTCGGGCATCCAACAGTCCGGAATGCCCGATAGTCCGGCATCGCTCCGGAAAATTGTAAAAATTTTGGTTTTCTCCAAAAGTGTGTCTTTAAAGCAAATAAAAACGATCGAGAGCTATTCGGAGATCATCCGGAAGCGCTCGGTATTGTTCGGAAGCAATTAGCGGCCGGCTAGTCTCAGATGTCACAACAAATTTAGGTGCAGTGCAGCTCCGTTAATCAATCACGAAGCGTCTTCGCCATTTTTTTGTGCGTTGTTGTTTTGTGTCCTTTCACATCGCAGTAAACGTAACTTTTGAAACTGTTTATAAAAAAAGTTATTTTCGTTCTAACTGTACAGTGATCATGTTTTCAAAACCTAAGCCTTCGAGTTCAAAAGGAGAGAAACGAAAACACGTAACACTGACTCTCAAACAGAAACTAGAAATCATCAAACGGCTAGAAAAAGGCGAGAATAGAAATGTTTTAATGAATGAGTTTAATATTGGCTCATCAACTATTTATGACATTAAAAAACAAAAAGATGAACTAATGAAGTTTGCTTCTCAATCGGTAACAACTGAAAAATTGGCTTCTAGACAAATATTAAAAAAACCAAAACTGGAACAGCTAGATAGTGTATTGTTCAAATGGATTAGTGCAGTACGTTCTGAAGGAAAGCCGGTAACAGGGCCAATGATTGTTGAAAAGGTAAAGAAATTCGGCCAAGATTTAGGAGTTGCGGAAAGTGAATGTAGTTATTCTGATGGTTGGCTCAGAAACTTTAAGTTTCGGCATGGAATTCGAAGACTTGATGTAACTGGAGAAACACTTTCAGCAAACCAAAACTCTGCAGAAAAATACAAAGACGAGTTTGAGAAAATCGTGGCTGATAATGATCTAACACCTGAACAGATTTACAATGCTGATGAAACAGGGCTATTGTGGCGATGTTTACCAACATCTACACTAGCTGGGGGAGGAGAAAAAGCAGCCAAGGGTTTTAAAAAAAACAAAGACAGATTAACCGTTTTGCTATGTGCTAATGCGCCTGGAAACCACCGAGTGACCCCTTTTGTGATAGGTAAATCTGCAAAACCCAGGGCTTTTAAGAATGTTACATACTTGCCTGTCCAATACGATGCTCAATCAAATGCGTGGATGACTGCCGCCCTCTTTAAAGACTGGTTTTTTCACCACTTTGTGCCTGAGGTCAAGAAATCCTTCAAAAGCCTTGGTCTACCAGAAGATACTAAAGCCATCCTTCTTTTGGACAATTGCAAAGCCCACCCGCCAGTAGATGAGTTAGTTTCTGGAAATACTGTTGCTACTCTGCTCCCACCTAACGTAACATCTTTGATTCAACCCATGAACCAAGGGGTTATTCAAAATTTTAAATGCTTTTATAGAAGGTCTTTTATTCAAGGTCTGTTAAATGTCGACTGTGACGTGACTGATTTTCAAAAAAAGTTTACAGTAAAAGATGCCGTCTATGCTATTGCACTGTCTTGGAACCAGGTAAAAAATATAACACTCCAAAAATGCTGGAGAAAACTTTGGCCAGCTGCAAACCCTGCATCTGACCTAACTCTACAGACTGATGAGGAAGAAAACCATCAAGACGCTCTGACCATCCCTTGAAAAACCTGCCTGAAGATGAGGTAGAGGAGTGGCTTCTAATCGACGAGAATGAGCCTGTTGAACAAAAACTAACCGATGAGGACATTATCAACATTGTAGTAAACCCACAGCCTACTCAAAATCTTGAAGAAAGTGACTCAGATGCCGAAACGGAAGAAAAGGAAAAAATCAGCTGGGCAGAAGCTACAGAATCACTAAATAAGTTTATCTCTTTTGCTGAGGCTAGTACTAGCTACAGTGCTTCAGAAATTATTGATTTCCATATCATTAGAAATAAATTTTATACTAAACGCCAAAAGTCAAGAAAACAAAAAGACATTCGTGACTTTTTTAAATCTAAGTGAAATATGTTTTACAGTACGTGTACATACATTATATGAAATGTAAAATAAACTTTGTTGTATGTATTTGCATACTGTATTTGTAGTTGAATTATTAACCTAATTGTTCTTATAATTACCGCCCGATAGACCGGAATTTTCGGTAGTCCGGCACCGAGCCGGTCCCGAACGTGCCGGATTGTCGGACTTCTACTGTATTATTTTGCACTTTTAACAAGGTATTAGGTCTAATTGCTGCAATAGTTGTTATTATATTATCTTTTAGATCTCCGACATTATGTGGTTTAACTGTTCCCCACAAAAAGAAATCCAGAGGGGTTAAATCTGGAGATCTAGGGGGCCATGGAGTAGTACCACGGGTTCCAATCCAGTTATTAAATCTTTCTGTTAAAAAGTTTGAAACAACATTTGCATTGTGATCAGGAGCTCCATCTTGTTGAAAATAACGAAAAGCGCGTATTAAATTTAATGGAACTTCGTCCATCATATTTTCAGATTCATTTCTTAAAAACATTAAGTGGCGATCAGCATTTAAACGTTGTTCAAAAAAATATAGACCAATGATTTTAGTACCTAAAATACCGCACCATACGTTTATTGAGAAAACATGTTGATCTCGTCTCTCTACAGTTAAATAAGGATTTTGTTAAGCCCAGTAAATGTGTATTAAATAAACCATTGTTGGTAAACTTGGCTTCGTCCGTAAACAGAATTGATTTAGAAAAGTCATTGTTTCTTCGATGCTCTTCAATAAACCAGGTAGCGTAATTTAATCGTCTTTCAAAATCTGCAGGATACAATGTATTTCCAACGTGGTGAGGGTAAGCTTTGAAGTTATTTTGTTTCAAGATTATGCGTGCTTCTTCTTTTGACGTATTACATTCGAGTCCAATTTCCCGTACAGATGCAGTCGGTTTGAGATTATTATAAGCCAGAACATTTACTTCGGTTTCCTCATTAAATTTTTTTTTGCGTCTTTTGGTTTTCTGAAAGGCCCGTATTGCTTTAAATTTAATAGGACTAAAATAAACTATACGTTCCATTAAAAAAAAAGTAACTTTGCGTTATATCTCAAAAATCAAATTCAAACTAAATTTAAAAATAGGCGTATCTTAATGTTCGTAAAAATATCTATCAATTACTCCTCTTGTATTTTAGCTATATTTGCAACGGTTTCAACGATATTTGAGTTTGAAAATTCGGCTCATTTTTAGTTTTTTCTAAATAACTACGAAAGTTGACAACACTGGTCAAAACTCAAAACGGCATTTGATTGGTCTTGAAATTCTGTCCAATATTGCTAACTTAACCGACTCTGTAGCTGTTATAATAACAAAATATGCAACGATTGGGGCTTGAATCTCGATGGCGCAGATGGTTAGCGCGGTACTCTAGCAAAGTATAGGTCGTAGGTTCAAATCCTACTCGAGGTAAATTTTTTATTTATGTATTTAATAAAATTAATAATAATTTTTAATTACATATTTACCTTTGAACTTATTCATTCATAACAAAATTTATAATACAAACGTTTATTAATTAACCCAACGCCCGTTAAAACATTAACCTCAAACAACAGTATTAATTTAATTCATTATAATTTACTTACGTTCGGAAGCCGCACTTACTCAACAACATTTGAAAAAAAAGTAAACTTCTATTTTAAAAATTATTATTAATTTTATTAAATACATAAATAAAAGTTTACCTCGAGTAGGATTCGAACCTACGACCTGTACTTTGCTAGAGTACCGCGCTACCAACTGCGCCACCAAGGTTCAAGCCCCAATCGATGTAAATTTTGTCTTTATGTATGTAGAACGGATGTTAATTCTAAATATAAAATTCTAAACAAAAACTTATAATAATTCTATTTTAAAATGTCAAATATAAAGCAGATCGTTAAATATTTCACATATTTAACATGAAAGTGCATCGTATTATTAAGGCCGCCACAGATATACATGCTAAATAATCATTTTACTTGTGCAAGCTGAAGTTATAATGCAACACGGAGGGTGTGAGCAAGACTGGCGACTTAATGACTGGGTACCGTCAATTGTTTGGCATGAACGAAATCAAAATGAGCTTGATTTTTACTTTTTTGTTAACAAGGTATTGCGGTTGAAATAAAATCGAAAAAAATAATTTGCGTTATTTTGATGTTTTGCGACTCCCTGAACCCCAAAAAATAAATTTTAGAAAATTTTTCAAAATGTCTGTATGTGTGTGCGTGTGTGTCTGTGGTCACTCGGCAGCCGAAACTATGCAGACGATTTTGATGAAAAAAAAAATCCTACGGGACAATTATGTCGACAAAACAAACTTTTAAACGCAATAGGTATGCAGGGGGTGAAATAAGGGTGTTATTTTGGCGACAAATTTTCAAATTTTAACATAAAAAATTGAAATTCAGGTCATCAATAACTCGCAAGAAATGCAATTTTTTGCAATTTTTAAAAACTTTCAAAATTGAATATGGTCGCAGTTACAGTCACATATACAATTTTTTTGAAGAAATTTATATTTCCTCAACCGTTAAAGATATGAAAGAATTGGAAATAGATATGCGTAGCTAAATAAAGGTTCTTTAAAGAGATTTATTTACGTAATAAATTATGATATAAATTTGCCTATATTTAAGGGGTCAAACTTAAGGAATTATTCGAAACTGATTTATTCAAAAATCTCTCCAAGCATTTTTTTTTATTTTTTTTTTATATTTTGTAGGCAACAAGCCACTCTTATGAATGCAACTAACTTGCTTCTTCTAACGCTACTAGTATAGGAGATATGATTTTTCAAATATTTAATATTGATATTGGTTACAAACTGGGCATTTTGGAAATAAACTTTGTTCATTTGCGCTAATGAAATGATATCCTGATGAAAACACTACTTCCGGTTTTTCCGGAAATTGAAAACATATTGCTGGTATAACATACACATATTCTTACTTTATTTAAAAGGCAGCGAAATTTGCTTTAAAATGATATAAAACAGTCGATAGTTATCTTGAAAGATAAGCGAGATATCTATTTTTAACTTTCAACCTACATATACATGTGTAGTTATAGAAGGTTATGCAATCGACTTTTTTTCACTATCTCTAAATCGACTTGTTAACTCAATTTACAACTTTAGGCCAAGTTTCGGCAAGATCGGCCATGATGTCTGGAAGTCTCAGAGAGAGAGGGGGGGGGGGGTACCAGGATCAGTTTTTGGTTTTTATTAAATATTTCAAAGATATAAAAATACCCCAAACATTTTTTAGTATTTTGCAAGAAAGTCCTGTAATGCACTAGCATCATCTAGTTTTAGATTAATTATGAGTAGAATACACACACTACTTTCACTTTTGTGACATCACCCTTGGGACACCTCACCTTTCACTTTTTTACACGCCCACGTGAGGATCGTATTTTTTCACCCCTATGGTTTCTTTTCGGAGACCTTTTTCAACCCCATGATGGAATTTTCACCCTAATTAGGACCCTTTTGGCTGTATTAAGAAATTTTTTAAAGTTCAGCCCCTGGAGGGTAGGTGCGCATGCAGTGTTTTGAGAATAAAAAAGATTTAATCTATTATTAATTAGGGTTGTTTTTATCAGAGGAGATTGCATACTTATTATTACATTTTTTAATCTACAGATTGTTACCTAATTTATTTATGCATTGGGGTTGTATTCTAATAAGTGGCCATAGTCTTGTAAGACGGGAATCTGTTCGTGGGTTTCTTAATATGTGTTTATTATTAAGCAGTTATATAACTTCATTATGATCGGAAAATGGCAATCAGTCGATAATGTGTTAATTAATGTGTTTACAAACATTTTAAAATTTTACTAGCTTTAATTTTTGTGGCCCTGGGACACCTTGACAGTCGTTTTTGTATGTCCACATGAGGATCGTATTTTGGTCTATTTTGTAAAGCTAATAAACAGCTGGATTATTTGTGATATTAAAGAATTTAATCAAGATAAAGATAACATATACAATTGATTTTAAATACGCTGTTAAATTCTATATAATGATAATAAAAACAGTTAATGGGTATTGCGTAATCAGTTAATTAATGTACGAATGTACGATTTCGCAATTGAACGTAAACAATAATAATAAACATATCTTACGTACATGTATATAGCGGGGCTTTTAGCTAGCACAGGCTGGTTTAGTTAGAGAGATGCAATGCAATTACGAAGCTGTATAATTAAATTAAATTACTAACTCAGAATAAAAAATCTATCAAACTCTTCGTATAAACCGTCAACAGCCAAAACCAAATATATATTTGCGCAATATTGTGATGTATGCAGCGAATTGCCTGTGTCTGCTTCTTTAAGTTAGAGTTCACCTCTATATTATTTTACATACACACATAAAAGTTATGCCCCATCAGAAATACATCTGTCAAAAAAACGGCTTTAGATTTTATAATCAGGTTAAACATACATGCTGACCGGTTATTAGAGTACTATTTTTAAATTTTTGGGGTCTTACCGATAATGGGGTCGTCATACCATCACATAAGCCTATTTTACATACAAGCTCTGCCTTAGCAGAAATATCCCTGTCAAAAAGAAACTTAGATTTATAAAACAAGCCCCTAGGGAAGATATTAGAGCGCGGTTACAGAAACAAGTAGCGTACACTATACATAAACCTGTAGTGAGAAACAGGTACATTGTAGGTAACATTTTTTTTTGGTATATGGCAGGCGAGGTCTTTGCGGTATGAGAAATCTAAGTAAATATAAGAACGGGTACAATTATATATTGACGGTTATCGATGTATTTAGCAAGATGGCATGGGCACGAACTCTAAAGCTGAAAAACTACATGTTCTATATACGACGTATTTTCGGTTATTTTTCAAAGATGCGAAAGGATACCTCAAAAGTATACAGACGGATAAGGGCAGGGACTTTATTGCGAAAAGTGTCCAACAATTATTTAACAAACATCAAATCTAATCATACAGGCACTAACGGATTACAGTTAATGGGAAAGTCAATAACCTTTACACATTATCTATCTCAAGGCTTTATTTGCTGTAAAACCTGCGATGCATCGTTTAGGTTGTATGCCCACAGGTATAGTTAACACTTTTACGTCGGTCCTTGTAAAATAGTACTTTGCTGCAGTTGTTTATAAGGCTTTAGCGCGTGCAATTAGAATGGTGGGGTTGAGTCGCATACCTCTGTCGATATCTCTGTACTATTAACCTGCTTTGAGCAGATTCTACCCAGGCGACTCAGGGACCACCTCGAATTTACTGACCTCCTTCCTAACATCCAATTCGGCTTCCGCCCCAACCGAACGTGCCACGATCTCTTGTTGAAGCTGCTTACAGACACCACCAGAGCATTCAATCACAAGCAATGAAATCTGGCTGTGTTTCTGGACATTAAGCAAGCATTCGACACGGTCTGGCACGCCGGTCTCCTGCACAAGATCTGTAACCTCAACATTCCCGACCCCTCCTCCAAACTCCTACTCTCGTACCTGACCCATCGGTCAGTTCGGGTCAAAGTAGGGAAAACCTCAGATCCTTTCCAACCTACAGCAGGCATACCACAAGGTTCTGCCTTAGCCCCGATCCTCTATACTATCTTCGCATCCGACATTCCCGAAGTCACACAACCCAAAGTAGTCGTTGCGCAGTTTGCGGATGACACCGAATTCTGGACGGTTAATTCGGAACAGCGAAACGGCTTCCCGCCTCATATCCAAAACCCTTCGGAACTTCTCCAACTGGGCGAACCGGTGGAGAGTCTCAGTCAATCCTTCCAAAACCAAAACAATCGTCTTCCGACATCCTAATTACACCAAAGCTTTCCTCCAGAAATGTTTCCCTCACCCTAAGCCAAGAAAGACTCACACTCCACGACGAAGTCACCTACCTAGGAATCCTCTTGACTAGAACTCTCAATTATCTCCCCGATGTAAAAATACCACTCAATAGGATTAGAAACCACGCAAACCTACTGGGCGCCCTCCGGGGTAGAATCAGAAGTTGCCACCCTAAAACACCAAGACATCTACAAAACATACATCCGCCCCGTTATGGATTTCCGAGCACTCATATACACCAATATAAACCCCAATCACATTTCCTCTATTTCCTCCTGTGTACGCCGAATTTTTAGACGCATACATAGGCTACCCCTCATGTATCCCAGTGACCTCACAACACAGCACGCCAACATACGACCAATCACACACAGAATCCAAACACTTCAGAAAACCAAAGAAATCCTTACCACTTCCTACAACTACCGTTTTCCCCAATTCCCACAAAGAAAACCTAAATTAAAATTCAAGCATCCCCCCACGATCCTTACACAGCTCCCCGAGGAGATAGAAGAATCCATAGATAACATCCCACATGCCCTTCGCATCCCCCCGTCTATTCGATGACGACCTAGCAAGAAACCGGACAACGAATCTAATAATCACACTAAGCACACTACCCCCACTAAACAACACACACACACTTAATCCAATTAACATATTAAATATTCAAATAAATATAAATCTTTTTTTTTCTTTTTATTACACCAAAAATAACCACATCTCATGATTCTAAACTATACAATAACACAAAACATCGCAACACCAACAAGCAAGTATTGACCAGGGCTGAAGAGGAGAAGGGCTCCTGAACAGTCATTTAGAGTTAAATCAACTTGAACATTTTTTTGTAGTATATATTTATTACTTTGCTCTAATATCAGAGTCATCAAATTATTGTCAAAAAAAAAGCAAGAAAAAAATCAAGTGGACTGGATCCATTCATTGCTTCAATGGAGGCTCGGACGAGATGCAGTTTATAGTAAGGCTATTGTTAGACATTTCTTCCGGATTTTTAATCCATTTTGATTTTTAATACGATTTTCGAGTACTAGCATTGCTTTTCCACTGATCCCGCAACTGTGACAAGGCTTCATCTTCGTAATCGTATTCTTGATGGTCTGGAGAGAGGGGAACAATTTCACATGATTCGCTCAATATACCACGTGGTAAGTGATTTACATCACCGTCATGTTCATCACTATCGACCCCAGTTTCACAATCTTCTTCTGGAGGAAGTATATATATATATATATATATATATATATATATATATATATATATATATATATATAGTGCTTTCATTTCAAAACTGGTCACCCTTACTATTTTTTTAGCAATGGAATCTCGACCTAGAAAAAAAATACGTCAGTTTAGATGTCGAGGGGGACATTCAAAAACAGTGTTCATGGAATTTTACTTTTCACTCCTTATTCCCCACCCCTCACTTTAAAATTTCTAATTGCACCCCTAGCTTGTGATACATCATTTTGAAGGTATTCAAAATACAAATCCAACGGCGTTCAGAAAATTGATTTCCATCGCCCCATTTTGAAATTACAAGCGAAAATGTCAATACTATAGGAATAAATTTTGTTCATTGATTTCATTGTTCAAGACAAAGTAATACTTTATTAAATGCTCAAAATGTTCTCTATTCTTAGGTAAACAACAATACAATCTATTCGTGTAACCTCAATTTATTAAGTGCTCAAAATGTTCTCCATTCTTAGCTAGACGATAAAACAGTCTATTAACGAATTCTTCTCTAACATTTTGAAATGTTTCCGCAGTAATTTGCTGGCAAGCTTGAGTGATCCTAGCTCTAAGGGCCTGAATATTTTCTGGTTGAGGGTTACGATACACGATTGATTTTAAATAACCCCAAAGGAAGAAATCCAATGGCGTTAAGTCGGGAGATCTGGCAGTCCATTCTATTGCCCCTCTTCTGCCAGTCCATTTGCCGGGAAACCGTTGATTAAGCCACTCGCGAACACCCAACGCACAGTGTGGGGTGCACCGTCTTGTTGATACTGCAAATTTCTTTCATCTAACAGCGGGTTTCCTTCTTCGTCAGCTTGCTTTTCTAAGGACTCAGTTATAAGTGGATCAATGCAGTTTTCCAATAAATTTAAATACAAATCAGCGTTTAAATGTTCTTCGATAAACAAAGGACGTATTATTTCATTTCCAAGAATTCCTGCCGACATTATTTTTTCTGGAAACTGCGTATGACCCTCTAAGAACACGTTAGGATTTTGAAGATCCCAATATCTACAGTTCTGTGTATTAACAAAGCCATTCATCACTGAAGCAAATATTCTTTACCAAATTGCTGTCATTTTGAACCATCGCAGTCATTATTTCACAGAATTGAATCCTCCTATCGTAATCATCTTCAGTGAGTTCATGGAGAATGGTAAATTTGTAAGGAAAGAACTTGTGACGTTTTAAAGTCTTGTATATGGAACGAACACAAATATTCGTTAATGAAGCGACTTTTGGAATTGAAGTCGTAGGTTCAGCGGCGAAATGGCCTAAGACCTCAATTTGTGCAGCTACGTTGAGAACTCGTGGTGTCTTTCTTATTTTGTTACATACTGAGCCAGTTTCTTCAAATTTTCTCACCAGAGTTAGCACACATTGGTATCCAACATTTTTCAGGATGCGTTTCGTTGAAGACTCGGGCTGTGCTACGAGCAGTTATTCTGGGCTCCATACAAATAAATAATTTCAATTCTTTCTTGAATAGTGTAAACCATGACTGATTTTGGTTTTATTCAAATTCAATGTTTCAAACTGAAGTAATGAATTGCCAAAATTCAACAACTTAACCGAAACAGACTATGTTTCCAACTGAAGTAATGAATTGTCAAAATTCAACAACTTAACTGAAACAGACTTGATTATAAATCGTTGCAGTAGGCAATAACTTACAAACTGAAATACGGCTTACCTTAACTGAACTCTGAAAGCAAAATAATCCAAATCGATAAAAACACGATAAAAATATTCGAGAGAGGAGACATCGTTTCCGTATCACTTCGTATTTCAGTACTTGATAAACTAGGGGTATTGTATTGAACAATAAAATCAATGAACAAAATTTATTCCTATAGTATTGATATTTTCGCTTGTAATTTCAAAATGGGGCGATGGAAATCAATTTTCTGAACGCAGTTGGATTTGTATTTTGAATACCTTCAAAATGATGTATCACAAGCTAGGGGGTACAATTTGAAATTTTAAAGTGAGGGGTGAAAAGTAAAATTCCATGAACACTGTTTTGAATGTCCCCTCGACATTTAAATTAACGTGTTTTTTCTAGGTCGAGATTCCATTGCTAAAAAATATTAAGGGTGACTAGTTTTGAAATGAAAGCACTGTGTGTGTGTGTGTGTGTGTGTGTGTGTGTGTGTGTGTGTGTGTGTGTGTGTGTGTGTGTCTATCATATATATATATATATATATATATATATATATATATATATATATATATATATATATATATATATATATATATATATATATATATACGGGTCCGGCAACAAGTGCGCCTTCTTCTCTATCTTCCGTTTTATATAAGCTAGAATTTGGAATGCAGTTATAGTTTAGTTGTGTGCGTATTTTAAAATTATTCACGCGAATACAGATTGTTTATTTAAAGAGGACCAAATTATTATAAAAAATTTTAATGCAACACCCTGTATATTATTACTTTTTGAATTCTACACATTGTTCCTAACAAATTCGCAATATATTTATATAATAAGTTATCTAATTTATATGAGAATAAGTACACAGATAGAGCTTCCTTTTAATGTGAAGAAAATGGCATAATTGCATACAGGGTGCTTATAATTGACTTGCCAATCAACCATTATTCGAACTAGTAAAGTTTACTTTTCTAATAAAACACCCTGTATATTATTACATTTTGGTTTCTACATATTAACCCTTATCAGTTCGCAATACAACTCCCTATCCCTAAATATGGCCGTTTCCGAATTATCGTCAATTTTTCAAAATGTATAAGACTATTGAGGCATTTGCAAATCTATGGCCTCCTATAGATAAAAAAGAACATCACAAAACAATTGTATTATACATTAAAAAACGCAACAGAAACTAATATATTATGATAGAAGACTAATTACAATTTTTGTACTGGAGGCATTGCATGTTAACAAGAATTTGACAAATATTTACTTCAATTTCTAGTAAAATTCTAAAATCAAGTGTGCTTCTTATAAAAATCTAATGTTTGACGTAAATAAATAAAACTGTAGTTAACCATTTACGAGTGTTATTGTTAGTAATCAAGATTTTATAAAATGAATTTTACGCAAAATGAGTTAGTTGATATGATATTCGTGTTGGGTGCTGCAGATAGAAACTGTTTATCGGCCAGCAGAATTTATGCTGAAAGATATGCAGATAGAAGACAACCAAACGCAAGATCGTTTCAGAAAGTTATGTGTAGATTTATTGCAACTTCATGTGCCAATTACTCTAAACATGAACGTGTTAAACCGTCTACAAATGAAGATAGTGAATTGAGGGTTCTTCTCGCCATCGAAAAGGATCATAGAAGCCAAAAGGACATAAGTGAAATAGTTGGTATAAGTGAGAGATCAGTAGGCCGTCTTTTAAAGCAGAATCGCTTACATCCCTATCATATTCAGTTACACCAAGAATTGAGCGATGCAGACTTCGATCATCGAGTAAGATTTTGTAATTGGCCCAGAGAAAAAATTACTCAAAACCCAATTTTTTTTTTTATATTTTATCGACAGACGAATCAACATTTCATAAGAATGGATTTGTTAATACACATAATTTTCATTATTATTCCTCAGAAAATCCACAAGACAGGTTGATAATCAACATAAGCGGTCTTTAAGTGTCTGGGGTGCCATAGTTGGGGATTATGTCATCGGTCCATTCTTTTTATGGACACTTGAATGGTGAGAAGTACCTTAGTTTTTGCGTAACGATTTACCGGGCTTATTAGAAAATATTACTCTTGATATTGTCAGGGTATTTTGAACACCCTGTATACGTAGTGGGTAATTTTGTTTGTAATTCTATTCACTTAGTTAGATTCCGTATGTATATTTTTTGTTTGAGAGCTTACTGTCGATAATGAATGAATTTGTTATACGTGTGTTCGACCTTTAGGGAAGGTGTGTGGCGAGCTTTAGTTTTTTTGTTTGTGAATTATTATTCCGTAATTTAGATTGTTTTCCTTATTATTTCCCGTTTATTGAATGTTGAGTAACGTTTATTTGTATATAGTTATATATAAGTGTAAATAACGTTTATTTCGTTTGATTTCCTTAAAAATTATAGAAAGAGTGTAGATTTATATGTATATGATGTCATATTGGCGATATGGAGTCGCTTAATTATAGTGGTTCAGTTTAATAGTGAGTATGTTGGTTTTGAATCGTAGAGATTGAATGTGGGACTGATTGTTTGTACTTGAATAAAAATATAGAGATATTTTGCACGTTAAGTCTGCTGACGTTAAACTTTTGAAAACTATCGAGCCCTTACGGTTGGAAACGAAGTTTATGTGTTGGGGTAACTTATCTTCTCCTTCCGTTTTTTAATTGGTGGAATTAAATTAAATGAGATTTTTTTGAGTGGTGGGATTCAAAATCCAAGATGGATTTTGGTAATAATTTGGATGATTCTGAAACTGATCGCGCTCCCGAGTAGTAGTACGGTGACGCTGGTTGTTACGCTTTAAGGGTGGTTTATAACGTTGATGTATAGGACATTTCGGTGTTTAACGAACGAACTTTTTGTGTAGTAAGGGTAGTTAGCTACTTCTGAAGAAGACCTGTATAGGGATTTTATTAAAACTGTTCAATCACCAAAGGATTATACCTAGTGCCGATTTCGATCTTACGTAAAGTTACCTAGAGATCATCGCCGTGTTATATTAGTGCTTCGGTGAACTCATTGGTTTTCTCGCTTCTGCGGATTTTAAAATTAACGTTCTTGAAGTGCCACTTTTGCCGTACAAGGCGTGTTTAAAGATGAAACTTTCGCAATATATTAAAATTATAGTTACTTAAACAAGTTATTAACCTTTTGGATTGTTAGTGTGAATTAAACTATTTAAAAGATAAAAGTTAACAAGCAAGTTGAGCGCACAAATTATTATAAAAGAAGTTAATTTACGCAGTAACATTTTAACGAGATTCAATCAAGGACTATTTTTTTGTGTTAACGAAGGGTTGAAAGCGGTGTCGTATTTTTTGTTAAATTCGTTAAACTTATTTAGTGTAATTAATTATAGTTCTGACGCCCCGCCTTCACACTTTGTTATTTATTTTAGTATTAAAGGACAATTGACCCTATTGTAGTGTGGGTAAATAATCCACGGTATATACATATTTATAGATTAAACAATTTAGAACGGCGTTACGCAGAATTCTGATCAGATCTCACGTCGCCCTTTAAGCATTTGTATTTTTTGTGTTTACACGCATTATCGTATGTTTACATTTATAATATTTTCTTTATTTATTTATTTTATTATAGCTTTGTTAGGTTTTATAAATGTGTTTTAATTCTGTGAAAACCCTTTTGTGTTACATTTTACAATTTTTTGCAAATTGCAAGTTTACCAGTAATTTAGAAGCGTAAAATTTTAGCGTAACGAAGTGACAGTTTTTTATTATTGAGTAATAACGTTATTGATATTTAGTGTTTTATTTGATTTTTTGTTGAGTATTAATTCATTTAGAGTGCATTCTATAGTTTTTTTTGTTTTGATTTTTATTGAATGCCTACTTATTTACACTGAGGTGTAATAACGTAACTTTATTGAGTGATTATCACGCTTTTATTTGTCAAGCGTGTAGTGCTATTTTGAAGCCCTATTTCAGGTGGTTTGCTGAGTTGCAGTCCAGCACACCTGGAATTGATTGCGGATAGGTAAGCGTATGTGTTTTGTATGTTTAGACACGCTATGTACTCGTAATCTTGGCACGACTTCCCTTATTTTGACTATCAAACATTCTGGCGCCCAAAAACCGAACTGATTTTGTTTTCATCCCCTATTTTGACTTACGTACGATTTACTATTCTGGATGTGCAAAATTTTTCAACATCTGACCTACACCGATACGCTGACTAGTCGGGGCAAAAGGCCAATTTTATCTGTAATCCCGTTCTACCACCCGTTTATACCGTTACAATATTAGAGCCACAATGTGGTATCAACGTGATGGCGCTCTTGCTCACTACTCTGCAGATGTAAGAGATTATCTCAATAGAGTCTTTCCAAACAAATGGATTGGGCGAAATGGACCTGTGAGGTGGCCAGCTAGGTCCCCTGATCTGACAAGAATAGATTTCTTTTATGGGGATACATAAAAAATATTGTCTATAGGGAACCACCAACCACTGCCGAAGATATGTGTAATCGTATAACACAGGCTTTTCATAGCATTACTCCTGAGTTGTTGCGTAGAGTTGAACAATCTGAAGGCGCACTTGTTGCCGGACTCCGTATATATATATATATATATATATATATATATATATATATATCTGTGCCTTGAACTTCATCAGCATTGTCCTCTAAACAATCCATTAGCTGAGCCAATGTACGCCTATAAATAAATTGTGACAATGTCAAAAAGTCATACAGGACAATACACATACACATACATATAGACAAAATTTACATCGATTGGAGCTTGAACCTTGGTGGCGCAGTTGGATAGCGCGGTACTCTAGCAAAGTACACGTCGTAGGTTCAAATCCTACTCGAGGTAAAGTTTTTATTTGTGTATTTAATAAAATAAATAATAATTTTTAATTACATATTTATCTTTGAACTTATTCGTTCATAACAAAAATTTATAATAATATGAAACATTTTGTTAACTGGGCCAACCGAAGCTGGACGGGGCTCGTAACAGCGGAATTACAAAAAGGTATGTTTAAAAAACTTAAAAGTACCAAGGTCACGCAAATTTATTACTAATTATAGATTTATTATTTCTGCATGAATTAGCGTGTTAAGAAACTAGTTTAAATAATTAGGAAGTACTACAGGTACCGTAAACACGATTCATCTCATTAGTTAGGCAAATTAGACTAAAAATATCGATTTAATCTGGAGAAGTAACAAACAGAATAATAAACACTAAAACATTGTTTTTTAAACGTAATAGTACAATAAAACACTATAAAACAAGGCAAGATGGAATTGCCCGAAACGTAGATAAAATCCTAATTGGTACCTAACAGTACCGTTATTCAAATGATTAATGAAACCAATAAAAAAACATTGAGTTTCCGAGAGCGGAAATCATTGTAATAATAAATGCATTAACAGAATTTAAAAAGAGGGGCGGTAATTTTATTGAATCGAAACTTTTTACCCATTTAAACTGTTAAAAGCATTATTTTTCTTACATAATAACGTAAATAAACAAGAATGATATTTTGCTCACTCACTTAATACTTAAAAATTTATCTACTGTAACCGATTATTTTTATTACATGAATACGCAGTTGGCCGTGTAAAATCGTTATCACATAAACGTTTTTATTTCAATTAAATTCCACTCCGGAAATACTTCCATTTCATTGGAATGTGGGGATTGTTGCATTCAGTGTACACGATCCATTACATTTTCTCTTTATCATTACGGGGTACGCACGAAAAATTGTGTTGAGATGATGATGATGACCTCGAGAGGAATGCATTTAATGGTATAGTGTGTTTCAAAGCCTACTTAAGTAGCAGGTACACACGTATTCGTGCTCATCGTGAATCAGCGCTGCTAAAATGAGTCACTGTGCATTTTTAAGCAAATGGTCGAAATTCACTCTCGTTGTATATAACAATAGCTAATCTAAAGTGCGTTTTGTAAATGCAATTGCGATAACTTCGTTCACCAAAAAGAATGTTGACCGAAATCGAATTGCCGTTACCGTCACATTCCTTCTTTAGTTGTAAAATCCCTTAAGGCGTAAATTTACATTAGTGTCATCAGAAAAGAGTGGACAGATTGTAGGTCACGCGTTATCGGGACAAGTACGTAAAGGGCGTCGTTGTGTCGCCTCAAACCTTATCGAGAGATTTCATTACTTAAGACAACTCAAATAGTATTTGTTTTTATGTTTTTCTAATTTCGTTATCGTTTAGATGTTTCAATTGAAAACATGAATTAAGAGAAATGTCAATGAACCAAAAATGATACCCACGACGACGATTGTAACTTTAAATTGAAGGCTTACGTATGCTTTGTTTTACATGGGAAAATAATGTAAAAACGGTTGACAGTGGTTCTCAAACAAATGTTACAATGAATTTGTATACATTTTGTGGTGTGATAGACTATACTATCATCAGTATCTTTAACCCTTTCTTTCCTGAATTTTTCTTCAATATTTCGCTAGTGCGTGAAAAAATTATTATGAACACGATATACCTTACAATACATAAATATATTATTATTATTATAATTTTCATTGTTTTTTTAATTACAAGCATGAAAACAATTTTTGACTCCAAATGGAGTAAAAAGAAATTTGAACTATAAATGTTTATTGTTTCAAAGGATATGCAATACAGGCTTTGGGAAAGAAAACTATGATCTATGATTTTATATGAAATGTTTTGAAGCAATTTCTATCCTTAGTCAAGCACAACGGGATTTTACATTTTTCGCAAGCCAATCGGCTGTATGCTTGACATGATCTGCATCTCTGTTTTGGCTCTATGTGAACAGGCCAATGTTCTCGGCCATCATATCGGACGTCATCTATGGGTTGTGGATGAATATTTTTCTTCCTTTGAAGTTGAGGTGAACTTTCCCGAGACGAAGGACGGCCTACACGTTTTCTGTCCTTTGCCAATGACTGTAAGAATGCATGGCCTATTTCACTTCTAAATACAGCGAGCTTTTTGTAGGATATAATACCATGCAGTCTGCAATGGCGACGATATATCAGCCAAGAATTGACGATAGAAATATCCATTAGATGGTAAAATATCTTCAAATAACATCGTTTGACGCCTATTCTAGCACGATACAATGCAAGAAGTATGTCGTTTAGGTCTACCCCACCCATATTCATATTGTAAATCTTCACAATATTTGGCCGGGGAACATGGACAGTAGTACACCGGCACCTTGGCCGCCATCTTGGATTTTCTGGGGAAAACCCCTTTTTTATAAGCCCACGTGGGGGACCGCATTTTCCATCCTTATTTTTACTCGCTAATTTTTTACACACCCACGCGTAGGACATATTTTTCCACCCCTATTTTTACTCGCTCACGTATAGGATGCGTATTATCTACCCTATGAGTCAACCCTAATTAGAGCCTTTCTGTACTTGCGCACGTGAGGGTGAGATGTAGGCCTTGGGGGGCTGGAGCTGGTCTAGGGATATGTCTTGGAGCTTGGTCTTGGGAATAGAGCTGATCTAGGGATAAGTCTTAGAGTTTGGTCTTGGGGCGGGAGCTGGACCTGGAGCTAGGTCTTAGGGTTATTTCTGAGGGTATTAAGATCCTTCTGGCTATATTAAGAGCAGTGCCCCTGGAATTTAGGCAATTGCACGTGTTCTGATTGAAAAAGATTTTAGTCTATTTAAACGAAGCTGCTGATGGAGTATCTGTTAGTATCGTTTAGCGATTCAAGATAGAAGGTCAGTTTAAGCACCCCTTTTCGGCGATAGTTGCAGGTCCGTCGGGATGTGGGAAATCGTATTTTATCGTTGATTTTCTAAATAATATCGAAACCGCCTGCGATACAGCTTTTGAAAAGATTATCTGGTTTTACAGTGAGTGGCAGCCTTTATTCAAAGATCTCTCTGTGGAGTTTCAAAAGGGTTTACCTGATATGGAACAGTTTGACGGGGAAAAACCTGTCTTAATAATAATTGACGATGTAATGCGCGAAACTAACGGCTCTGTGGTTGGTATTTTTACAAAGGGCTGTCATCATCAAAATCTAAGTGTGTTTTTCTTAATGCAGAACATATTTCATCAAGGACGTGGACAGCGGGATATTTCTCTCAACGCACATTACATAATTTTGTTTAAGAACCCACGTGACAGAGCTCAGATACAGCATTTAGCGAGACAGATTTCGCCGGACAACCCAAAATTTTTAGAAGTCGCGTACCAAGATGCTACTTCAAGCCCGCACGGATATTTATTGTTCGATTTAAAACAGAATACACCGGATGTGCTACGTTATAGAACAAACATATTCGGGCCTCAAGGTATCTGCCAGGTATATATAGCGGAAAAAGGGTTTAAGTCTCACAGTCATAAAGATTACATCATATATGATGGGTGACGTTTTAAGCGAGAACACTGATATCCTACATGCATTAGCCCGATTAAGTAAAAGTCATCGTGACGCTTTATTGAAATGTTTGGATAGTAAGCAGGTAGAGTGTATTTGCGAGTGTGCACATAACATTTTAAAAGGTCGTGTACCTCTGTCAGCTGATCAGAAGCAGCGATTCTCTCAACATAAGCACACTTGAAGACGTTTGGCACAGAGAGGCGAGTCTGTAAAAAAGAAGAAACAGTTTCTTGTACAGAAAGGTGGTGCATTTCTACCACTCCTGTTAGGACCATTACTCGGCGGAATTCTGGGTAATCTGTTTCAATAACCATGGACCACATTCTGAAGAAGATGATTATTCTACCGATGGACTTTATCCCGCCCCAAGACCAAACTCTAAGACTTATCCCTAGATCAGCTCTATCCCCAAGACCAAGCTCTAAGACTTATCCCTAGACCAGCTCCAGCCCCCCCAAGGCCTACATCTCCCCCTCACGTGCGCCAGTACAAAAAGGCTCTAATTAGGGTTGACTCATAGGGTAGATAATACGCATCCTATACGTGAGCGAGTAAATATAGGGGTGTAAAAATATGTCCTACGCGTGGGTGTGTAAAAAATTAGGGGTGAAAATATGCGTCCTATACGTAAGCGAGTAAAAATAATTAGGGATAAAAAGAAAGGGTTGAAAATACGACCTCACACGTGGGTGTATGTAAATTAAGGATGAAAAAAGGGGTGGAAAATACGTTATCACACGGGGATGTGTAAAAATAGGGGTGAAAAAATACGCCCCACACGTAAGCGAGTAAAAATAAGGATGGAAAATGCGGTCCCCCACGTGGGCTTATAAGAAAGGGGTTTTCCCCAGAAAATCCAAGATGGCGGCCAAGGTGCCGGTGTACTACTATGGACATATTTTTTTTCTGTCTGAGACCACCTTTTTACTGCTTCAATGGGTTGAAGTCCAACATAAGTAGGTAAAAGAGTGACAGCTTTATTGTCGAACCATTTCACAGCTACAACTTTTTTATTTTCTTCTGTGAAGTGTTCATATGATCCTCGCCCTTCTGTTTTCATAACTTTATCATCCTTGAATTTCAAGCCCTTCAACCGATTTGTTCTTACAGTGCCCACAGAAAGTATTCCCATTTGTTGCAAGGTTGTCAGTAAATTAAATGAAGTAAAATAATTGTCCGTATAGATTTTAAAATTTTGGTTTTTGGGTATATTTTTAGCTAATTTTACGACAATGTCGCCACTTATTCCCAGATCAGATGCTTCATGGGTTGTTCCTTTCCCTATACATATGTCAAAGTCGTAAACAATTCCGCTAGCACCGGCTCTGGGAAACAGGAGGTTTATTTTTGATGTATTGTTTGAGTGTTGTATGCGACTTAGATGGTATCATAATTTCATCTACAGCATTATGTTCTTCGGGTTCAATACTGGCAAAATTTTGTTTTAGTGATTCAATAAATGGCCGAACTTTGAACAATTTGTCATATTCAGGGTGATTTCTTGTTTTCATTCTTGAATTGTCATTGATATGAAAATAGGAACGAAGCTTCTCGAACCGGTTTCTGTTCATAAAATCTGCTATTGGGGAGAATCTTGTTTCGTTGGCCCAATACATGCGATAACTGGGCATGTGTACTATTCCAGCAATGATATGGATCCCTAAGAAATGGCAAATTTTATTGAAACTTGTGTCCACTGAAACTCCAGCCTTTTCAGTCAAATATAAATTTGTTTGTTGAACTAAATTTGTTATTATGTCATCATCAAATAATTTTCGGAAGTACTCTAAGGGTGTTCCTATTTGATTTGACTTTGTAAAACTAACGTGACAATCCGAGTTGATTGCTGGTAGATCTTTCTTCTTCCAAATCAAATTATCTTGAACTTTTCTTTTTTAAGTGTAATTACGGTATTAATTAGATTTATGGACAAGAAATAGCTGTGCTAGAGGGACGTCATCCTCTTCATCAAAATCTAATACGGGATCAACATGTAAGTCATCTTCGAAAACATCGCTGGGTGGCACATCATCTTCTAAAATAGAGGTTGTTGTAAATGTTATTGTTATGCTATGCATGATTATTACTTTTCAATAAGCTAATCTAAGTATCTGATATTTTTTTTAATACAATATACAATCAATACTTACCATATTTACTTTGATAAACAGCCGAACTAGGTTATCAATTAGTCACGTTTTATCAAACTGAATTCAACATAGAACACTCACATATAACCGCTAAAACCGAATGTACAGCGACATCTCATGTTAAATAAGAGTAACTACTGCACTACAGGACTGTCTGCAATTCAGGTTACAATTAAATCATTTCAAAATAATATGACTCCAAATGGCATCACTGGGAAGGAAAGGGTTAACTGCAAAACAAGTCTTATTCAATTTAAAATCACAAATGCCAAAAAGAAGCAATAGAAGCTAATACACTTTTAACCCTAGAATACCATCTTAAGCCACCTTTTAATACTAACTATCGTAAAATTTACGATGGTAACAAAGACAAGCTTTGTGTAATTATTTATAAGTTTAAAAAATAGTTTACTAAACAAAAAGGAATATCACAATGGTGGGTTGTCATTCGCCGTTTTTTGGCAGGGCAAAATTGACACATGTTTCTTTTCCTGTTGAGTTGGTGTTTCCTGCTGCTGTTCCAGATTTAAAACAGTTTCAATCAGCAGTCTGATAGGACGGTTCAAAGTGGGCCATTTTATGCGTTGTTCCAACCAGGGCTTTATGAGTTGATCCGAAAGAATACTCATAAACGTCTTTCTCGGAATGGGATCGCGTCCGTTTCTGCTTTGATCATTCCGTAAAAAAGACAAAGTGGCCACCTTCTTGTTTTTCTTGCCACATTCCTACTCTCACACATTTGGTCGAATGTATCAACTCCATATTTGGTCTTGTTGTAGAATTGGACTATGTCTGGTTTCCCTGCTGCAGTATTTTCTACATGTGAACTATCATGCATAGTAGATATCAATATAACTGTTTTTGTAGCTTTAGTTTTGTACGACACCATAGTTGTCTGGCCATCAAAGCAGTGTATTGAGCTTCCAATACTTCTACTATTCCAATGCAACATTTTTCGAGGTATCTCTTTTTTGTTGCTTTGTAACGTGCCTACAAGGGTCAAGTTATAAGGAGGTTTCAACAGTTCGACAGCCAATGGTATACTGGTGAACCAGTTATCCATGGTCACATTTATGTTGCTTCCGTAAACTCCTTCAGTTAATTTTTTTACATAATATTACCCCAACGGTTGCCCATCTGTTTTGGTTCCCTTACCCAAATATACCTCAGCATCAAACATGTACACACCATTACAATTTTGAGGCCATATTTCGCCAGCTTATTAGGGATATACATTCTAAACGGACATTTTCCCCTGAAAGCCAACAGCTGCTCATCTATTGTAAGATATGAACCTGGCTTGTACGATGTTCTACAATTGATCCCATATTTCGCGAATTGGAGCTAATGGGTCGATTTTTTTTCTTTCAGGTCAAGTTTGTTTGTCATCAAAGCGAAGATAATCTAACAGGAATTCGAATCTTTCCCGGCTCATAGTAGCTTTGTACATAGATCCTGAAATTTTTTCGTCAAACATGTCTCTTGTAGACAAGTGATTATCTTTTTGAGCTCCAGCAAAAATGATTAGTGCCAATACTCCTCCAAATTCATTTATGAGTTGTCAATTTTTTTGTTGTATATTTTTGCGAACGATAAAAAATTTCAACATTTGTGTGATTTATTATTTCTTCTAACATAGTTGGCTCTATAAGACAAGAAAAAACATCCACTGGGGTCACTGCTTCTTTAGACTTGTTTGTAGGTCCTTGGACAATATGAACGATATTGCGCTTGGGTGTCTTGGTGCTTTTTTTCGTTACCGAAGACCACCTATGGCCGTTTTTACCGTTGAGGCTTACTGGCAATGAACCTTGCTGTAGTGAAATAGGTTTTGGAACTGTAATATCAACGGCTTCATTTGGTATAATAATCCTTTCATTTTCGTTGGACATTGTCTCGACATTTTCTTTGTCTGTTTCTCTTTTTTATCCTTGTCATTTTTGACTCTTATTCTTTTTCGTTTCTTGCTGGTAGATGGATCATCGTAATCAACATTTGAATCACTTGACAGCCAGTAGTCTGTTTCAGATGGAAGCAATGCTTCGATATTATCTTCTATTTCAGAAACGCTTTCCGAATCGTATGAATAATCATTTTCGCCAGGTAAAAGTTGTTCGATATCCTTTCTCCATTTCTATTTCCAACTCCTCTTGGGTTAGTGGTCTTACATCATCCCACTTTTTATTATCCATTTTCAACTACTGCAGAAAAAAAACAAAAAATCTGTCAAGAGCTCACGCGCGCAAATAATAACGTTAGTACTTACCTTCGTAAAAAATACTATGCAGCACACAAACTAAGTCACTTACAGGAACACTATCACTATACTACACAAACAGGTTATTGTGTCTATCCCCACTAAGGTATAGGCAGGACCGTAGCATGGTAATAAAACAGTGATCAAATGAAATTCGCGTAGTAAAATTTACGATGGTAAGTATTCTAGGGTTAATTAAAATACTTAGCTTTCAGGGATTAAATCATATTTTTTAATTCTTTTATAAACATGAACGTTTCGATAACAATTACAATTATCGTCCTCAGTAAATGGTAATATCTTTAAGAATTACTTGAGATATATAAATAAACTTATGAAATATGACAACGGAACTATAAGTGCTATTAATACACAGTTTGATAAACGTATAAAGCCAAATATGGAATCTAATTTAGTAAAAAGGCCTCTAAAAAGAAAGGAAAAGGTCACGTATTTCATTCCCTCCCCAAGGGGGAGGGCGGGCTGCTCAAACTTTCCGAGCTCCTTCAGCCACAATCATGGATTCCCAGCATTCTTACGTACATTACGTATATATGTATGGTGAGATTAAGGATGGGTGTGGTCAGGATACGATCGGAAGGAACGGAGTTAGGGTTCTGAGGGGGAAAATACTACCCCAATACCTCAGCATTCGCCTAAGTAGCCGCACATGTGCATGTACGCAATGACCATGTGTATGAGGAAAACCCCCTGAAAAAACTTCATACAAGGTAGATGGTAATGGGAACCGAACCCATTACCTCCCGAATGATAAGCAGGTGGTGTCACCACAACGCTACCAACTCGGTAATACTCTCTAACGGACGAAGGCTAATAATGAAAAGTATGATAATCAAAGAACCAATTTAACAAAATTTAATCAAACTATTATGTAAGTGTAAAAGCTGTAAAAAACTAATAAAACATTCACAAAAAAAATTTGACATGCCATTTAAAGATCTAGTCACGTCTAACAAAGAAATGATTTATTTGAAAAAATAATAAAAAGACGTACCTATCTAACTTACTTCCAAAATGACTAAGATTTCTTAATTATAGTTTGTCGATATGACTATTCAAATACTTTAACAGTGTAGGTAGCGGACCGCGAAAATTGTATTATTGTAATAAACGTTTGTCAAATCGCCATTGTTACCGCGATAGAAAAGATAATTAGTGGATTTTTAATATCGTGATTTGCTCGGAATATTTTATTTAATGTATTTTTATGTAAGAAATATGGGATGTTTGTAATTAATATAAGTAAAGGTTGAACAGAAAAAGGAAACATATTAGGGTAGAGAAACAGGTGTTGTGCCGAAACTGGAGTGACTGATTGATGAAAATTTCCATACGCGCGCTGTTGATGTAAAAATGTCACTAGTTAGTAATTAATTACTAACAGTACACAGCAATCAAAGACGCCTTTGTTTGGTACTGTTACTGTTACGGACAAATGCATATTTTTAAAATTAAGATGTCGTGCAATAATTAATATGAAACTGTTCCAACGTAAATTAACGTTTCATGTTTTTTATCATTTTTCAAAGACGGGGGACGTGGAAACCAGAGGGGAAGGCAGTTGCTGTTGAAAATTTAATTGAGCCGGACGCTTTGATTTGTTTTAATTAGAAACTCCCATTGTAAACAGTTTGTCTTTAAAATATTTCGTGCGTGTACATTTTCTTTAGAATTAGCCAACTCTAATTTGTCTTTTTTTTTCGGGTGTTAGTTGTAATGTGTTTTTTCAAATATTAATCTATAAATAAGTCACCCTTGTTGAAGTTAAACCGCGTATGTTAACGATTTGTGTCTGTGATCAATTAAAGGAATATATTCAAGTGTAAGTAGGTATTGTTATATAAATTAAGGCTGGCAGTAAATAATTCTACAAGCCTATATAACCTATTAAAAATCGAGCATTGCTTTGCAAAGGTATCTTATTCGCACGCGGGCTCATTAAGCTGAAATATGCTAAAATAGAAGACAGTACAGGGCTCCCTCACTCTTGTATTTGTGTGAATTAGCATCGTTGTTTGTTATATTTATATTTGTGTTGAGGTGAGCTGGCGAAGGGGTGCAGGATACCGCTTGGTTGGCAATTGCCAAGTGGGTACACACTGCCGGGTCCAGATAACCATTAAACACCTCGAATTTTATTTTATTGTTGTATAGATGAATGTGTAATCTGAGAAAGGGGCGCTGTATTTTTCTAACGTACTCAAACTTATACATCGGTCACGATGTTATGATCTATTTACAACTTACCCTTGTAACGGTTTGTTTTTTTGTCAGTTTGTTAAGTAGAATTGTTTGCCTGCGAACTAATTTCTCTTCATATGTAATGTATTGTAACTGTACGTATGTATTTTGTGCTTTAGTAGTCACTAAACAATTGTGTACGTGTAAATTTCTCGTCTATTTTCTTTCGTCCTTGCGTTTACCTTATTATCACCTGTGCAATCTTACTGTTGTATTTTATATGTACCGTAATTTGCTTTATTGTTTTATGTGCTTATTTACTTAAAGACCGGCATGATTGGTTGTAAAGGGCTACCTCTTTGGTATTACGATTTTTATTCTGATTACTTATAACACGATTGTGGGTGTGACTACATGTTTTTTTTTGTGTTTATGTGTAACTAAACTGCTTTTTATTTATTTTTGTACGCACTTAAACCTTTTTCATTGTTTTTTTTGTTATTTGATTTATTAATGTACTTGTGCAATTACTTATTTCTGAATAAAATGGGTTTTATTGGTGGTTCTTTCCCACAATTGTATATTAACGGGCTAAACCACCATTGCGCAAAGCTCGTTAATTTTAATTTGAGTAGTTTCATTGTTTACGTGCCCCACATGATGCAACACTTACCTCATCCAGCCTATGTAATTCAAATAGCCCAACGTACCTACCACCAGGCGGCCACTTCGTTTGATCCGATTTGAGGTTTGCGAGTAATTAAATATCAGACTTGTAAATAAATTCTAATGTTTTAATTATTGCCAGGAAAGTCAATGTAAGGCAAGAAATTAATTTTAGTAATAGTAACATTATTGTCAGTAAAGTCAAGATAAATCACTTAGCGATTGTTTTGTTCATGAATTTGCATTATTGCAAATAAGTTCAAATTACACGTTTCAAAATAGGGTACCTGGGGGACGCTACAACAGGAATACCAATTTTGCACACTTTTTGGTACCAAATTTATTTTCTGTTTTGCTGTGTACTAGATTAAACAAAGAAAATAGTCTTTCCACTCCTGCAGAAGGAGCAGTTGCAGTAAGTAGTTGCTTAATTATTTCAGTAATGCAGTTTTTCAAATTATTCAGTGCCAGCCACCAATTAAGTTCTGAAGAGGCTACACCCACCGCGCTAAAGCACCCAGGAATACTTAGGAGGATGGATTAGGGGATATTGAATTGTCAAGGCTACCTTAAATTTTTTCATGTCATAAGTAAAAGGAAAACAGGAACTAGGGAGATCGTTCCACAGTTTTGAAGGATGTGAATTGCGTCCGTTTAGTACAAGTGGAGATTTGTACTGCGTATTAATGATGTGAATGAGCGAACCGCGTATACTTAACAAAGGTGGCCCAAGATGGTATCAAAGAATGTAATTCAGCAGCGCAATAGCCATTACAATATCGATAATACAAAGAAAGAACTGAAACGATTCTACTATGCTCAAGGGACTATATGTCAGAAGTTACGGACTCATTTATAATCCTAAGTGATCTTTTTTGAATACGATCAACGATATCGAGACCGTATTAGGGAGCACCAACCCAGAGGTGAGAATTATATGTGTGGATCTGTACAAAAATCCTATTTTACGATCAGCTGCTTTGGTACCTAGCTGAAGAAGGATGTCAACCCATGAAAGATTTGATGATACAGTCATTCCCAACATAGTAATAGTCTGGAAACAAGATATCAGCTATTCATACTTACAACAGGAAATAATCGATCTTTTTCGTCGGACACAAGGCAACACTGAAATTAATTAGCATTAAATTTAACTAAATTATTACTTCCTCATAGATAAGTACAATGGAAAGTGTTGTTGTCAGCAAAGCAATGGATCGGGCTAGTCGCTGAAGAAATAATATCGTTTATGTTTTGCAGAAGAAGTATAGGCGTTATAACTGATCCCTGTGGCACGCCGGCGTTCATGCGAACTTCCGGCGTTCTACACCTGCCTTATGAAATAGCATGAGGGCCCACTTATTAGAAAACAATTTCAAATTTCCCTCCAAAACAAAATTGCCGAGGGCTTTGGTTATGATTCAACATCAAAATTTGAAAATGAAGGTCAACTTGTTTGGCTTTACGTAATTAGATAATTAATGGGTTTTCCCTGAATCTATAGATGTAAACAGTGAAAGGTGAAAGGACCTTGAAAATGTAATTACGGTATTGACCTTGTTTACGTGACTTGCTTTTCATGTTTAAAACCTGCCTGCGTAAAAACCCATTGATTATGGCTAACGATTATAGGTAAGCTAAGCTAAATGAATGAATTCCTAGATCATCTAAACAGCTGCGCACTCTCCATAAAAAACGTGGCAAAATACTTGCACGACAGAGCGAAAACAATATGCTCAGAATATCAAGACCTGCACAAAGAAAAAGAAAATATCGCTAAAACACTGAAAGAAAATGGTTACGTCGACACCTAACCTAAGTAGGGAAAGGATAACCGAAAAAGAAGAACCTAAGTATACAGCGATAATACCATATATACAAGCTACTTCACACAAGAGCAGAGCATACATAGGAGAGAGCAGTAGACCACTAAAATTGAAAACACAGGAACATAAGACAACGTCCGCAAGGGCGAAACAGAAAAATCTAGAATCGCCGAACATTTCTAGAACGAAGACCACCGCATCCAATGGGATAACATACAGGTAGTGGCAAAGGACGAGAACACAACTCGCAAACTCAAAGAAGCCACATACATCGCACTAGCAGAAAATCCAATTAGCCAAGTTAGTGTGGAAATTCCAATAATGCGCGAATAGCTTAAGTGCAGTAAGTTACGGCGCAATATATATATATATATATATATATATATAAGTTCTAAAAAATATATATTGGATTACTCAGTGGTTCAGCTTCCGAAACGTCGCGCTCAAAAATCAAAAAGAGTGGAAATCAACTCAACTAATTACAGAGACCGGCATGCACTTACCGCTAGGTGTAGCCACGACCAATCTCTATTACAGAGAACATGAATTAGTATTAAAAACACACCACTAGACGGCGTCATAAACAATCAAATCCATATTTAAAGATATACTACTAGGTGGAGCCCCAACTACAGTAAACATTCATTAGCTTTAAAAATACATAGTTAGATAGCTCCACAAACAACGAGAGGGGGCTGACAAGGGCGAAAACCCAACAAGGGGCGAAGACCATTCAGGAAACCTATACGTGTCTTATGAGATAGTATGAGGGCTTCCTGATTATAATACAACTTCAAATCTCTCGTCAGTTACAAAAATTGCCGACAAAACGGATACTATTTCAAATTTCAAGTTTTCCTGTCAAGGGGACGAAGACTGGACAAGGGGCGAAAACTTTAAAACAAGCTCCGGAGTCTTAAACCTATCTTATGAGATAGCATGAGGTCCCCTTACTAGAATACAACTTCAAGTTTCCCGCCAAAAGCAAAAATTGCCACCAAAACAAGTTAACCTACCAAAAGTTAATTATGACTCGTAATTAAAAACAGTAAAATGGCAAACCTATAGCTGACAAGGAGGCGAAGACTCGTGAACAAGTTTCGGAGCCCTATACGGAAGCTAAGGCCTGAGAACAAGTTCCGGAGTCTTATGAAATAGCATTAGGGCCTTCTTATTAGAATACAAATTCAAATTTCCCTCCATAACCGACAAGATGGTCGCCTACAAGTCGCACCCACAAAACAGTCGTCACCAATCAGAAACCAGAGGGGTGGAGTCTATAGACCAATCAGAAACTAGGCTCCAAGGGCTGGACTGTCAAAAAGGCTTCACCCACACTCTTTAATCCCACCCGTCACGTGATCACCCCGCACCCCTAAACCCAGAGGTGGACTGCCAAAAAGGCTCTTAATACTAACAAAATGGCCCTAATTAGGGATGAAAATGCCGTCAGGCATCAAGGGGTTAAAAATGGCCACAAAAAAGAAGCCGGACCCCCCCCCAACCACCGCTGATGACGTCACGTCTTCAGCTGTCCCCCTTCTACTACCAAAATTTACGACTGCTCAAAGCAGATGTAGCTAGTTTATTGCATTCTCGTTGTTCAAACAACTTTTTAGCTTTAGTTAACGGATAAGCTACGTCTGCAAAAAGCGACGACTACGGATATCTAATATTATAATTTTAATTGCTCCTCGTAAAACACGATGATATGAATAACATTTTTGTAGAGCAGTGTAGACAATCTAAAAGATAATTGCAAATGGTAATCGATATACAAAAATCGAATAATATCGAATAAATTAGAAAATAATAATTACCGATTAAGAACAATTGAATTAATATAGGTTTTGCAAATTTCGTGTAAAAAATTAATTCATTAACGGAGTAAGTAAATGAAATAACGTCACCTTGTAACCTGTGAGAGCATTTTACAAAAATATAAGAAAAAAAGGAAGCAATACCTCTTGTACCGCAAAATATCTCTTACACGCTTGTCAATCAATTATGACAGATATTATCGACTTGTTTTCTCGGAAGTGTTGAAAGTTGTGTTGTGTTGAAATGTTGAAATCGACCTTCGCATCATAATTTTTTAATTGAAATACTTTTTCATTTTATCAGTTCTTATTTTAATAATGCAGAGAAAACTAAAAAGCGATAAACACGTTTTTAAAACTTGATTTGCAAATTACAAAATATTTTATATATTCCACATATTTAACAGTTTAATGTTGATATTTATATCAGTGGGTATGAAATGTTTCTCACATATTAATTGTTGACTTAAATCTGAAATATCCATTAAAACTACGTTCGGATTTCCACAATTTTTTTGCCATTCGGCAGTCCTTTGAACATTTTACACAGGAAATTAAAAAAAAAAACTAACGTTCTTATTAGACCATTCAGGCAACCAACATAAAGACAATGATGAAAAGTGGTATTCATTATCAAAAAAATTAATGAAAACAATGACAAAATCGAAAACTGAAAAGAAATAGCTCAATGTACACTGCACTAGAGTTTTTAGTTGTCCTCGTTGCAGGTCTGGTGTGCTTTGATTAGATAACGAAGACGAACTGTGATTGTTAATCAAGTTCCTTTCAGTTAGAATTTTCTCAAAGACAGACGTTATTAAGAAAAGCTACATTAACCTAATTAGATCTTACTTAATCAATTTCGTAGATTTAAAAGTGTATTATTTAACCACAAATAAAGTTCAACAAGTAATAGTCTATAATTGTTAATTTATGCAATTCTTCCTACTTCGTTATTCAATGCTTCAACATAATGGAGCGAATTGGATTATGATAAGTTTCAATTGGCCAAACTTTATTTCTAACTGTAGGGGACGTATCACTAAGTTTTGAGCAGTGATACAAGGCTTAATCACGCATATTTGTCTATTAAATCAATGTATTGAATAATAATAATAATAATAATAATAATAATAATAATAATAATAATCTTCATTTCGCTCAAATGTAAATTCATTTTTAAACCTATGACGACACGTATCACTGTAAGATTAGAGCTTATTAAGCAGTGACACACGATTTAAACACGAATATTTGCGTGAATACAACGTAATTTATAACTTGATAATAATATGCTTCATTTGGATGAAATGTAAATTCACTTTTAAATGTATGACGACGCGTATCACTGCACTGCAAGAATAGAGATTATTGAGCAGTGAAACACGGCTTAATCACGCATATCTGCATATAAAAACAAAGTAGTGTATAACTGGATTATAATAAACTTCATTTGGCTAAAATGTGACGACGCATATCAATGTATGATCAGAAATTTTTGAGTAGTGATACACAGATTAAACACGCACATCTGCATTTTAAAACAATGTATGGTATGACTGGACCATAAGCATAATTTGGTCCAAATGTGAATGTATTTTTAGACGTGGCAACACATATCAGTGTAATATTAGAAGTTTTTGAACAGTAATACACGGGTTAATATCCACATAATAAAACAGCTGAGCGCATAATTGGAGCGTAATAAGCTAACATAAATTCAATCTTTTTACATTGTGAGTGTATCAGTGACAGCAAAGAAGCTTCTGAACAGTAATGCATAGTTTAATCAAGAACAACAACCAGGTTATGACTAAATTGTTGCATTTAAAACATAGATACTTTTTGAAGTGATACATGGCTTTGCAAAGTGCAGCCACATATTAGCGTACTATTAGGTGTTTGGAGCAGTGATACACGGCTTAATCTAGCATATCCGTATATTAAAGCAACCAATTGTATAATTGTGCTATAATAAGAAAATGTAAATTCATTTTGAAACACGTATCAGAATGAGCATAGACAGCTTTGAACAGTGATACACGGCTTAAACAGGGATATTAAAGCAACAGAGGTTATATTTGATTGTAAACAAAATCATATGGTCCAAATACAGTTTTATTTATAAACATAGTCCAGGTATCAGTGTACGATTAAGCGCTTTTCAGTGATACACGACTTCGTTACAAATATCAAACACATTAAAATAACGTATTAATCGTCATTTAGTCCAAGTTCTTTTTTACACAGGGCGTGTAGCAGTATGTAAGGATAGAGGTTCTTGGACAATGATACACGAATACACGCATAACGAATTGTGATAATGTAAGGCTCAGTACACACTGGCGCACTGAAAATTGCATGCAACTCGAATTGCGTGCAATCCTCAGTTTCAAGCAACTCATTTAATATAAATAAATAAAACAATGCGCATTGAGTTGCATGTAAATCTAGTTGTATGGATTTCATGCAACCGGTTTCATGCAATCTAAATCTTGAGTTGCTTGTGACTTAGTTGCGTGTAACTATTAGTAGTGAGAAAAGTGTTCATTTTTTATTAATACATTTTAGTAAAAAAGATGGAGTTTCAATTCAAGCTTACTGAAGCTGTGGAAACTTGTCCGTGCCTTTATAACTTCAAATTGAAGGAATACAGCAACAAAGACTTAAAAGCATGGGAGAAAGTGGCCAAAGAAGTGGAAAGTATAGGTATGTATGACATTTTCATCTAGTTATATTTTTTCCTATTATAATAGTAGGGAATAAACGTTTCCATTTCTAAACCATTTTCTCATTCACCTGAGCCCATTGTAACGTAATTAATCCGCCAGGTACCTGACAATGTTCTTATAAATTTTCCTGTGGTTAAATTTCTGCTTTGAGGTCAGCATTCAGAATGCACATTCAATTGTCCTACGACCCAAACTCAATCGGTAGTTGAAAATTCTCGTTTCAGCAGTCAAAGAAGCTCTGGGATATGGTCACAGGAGAATGGGAATGTCTCATCACCAAAAAAAAAATTAGGAAAAGGGACTTCGTTTTCACCAAAGGGTAATGGTTCTGGTAATGGCAAATTAACATCTCCACTTTGTAACCAGCGACCCAGACCTGATGATTGAAAAACACCACCATCACTATTCCTTCCAAGATATCCAACATCGATATAAAAAAGCCATCAGCATCAGCACACGCCATGAGTTGAACAGAACGATATCCCTTGTAATTGTAGTTTTGGGATGCTGTATTTTTAAATTTTTTAATCCTGATATGTTTGCCATCATCGACCCTATCCAGTGAGGTAGGCTCCACAGTTTAGAAAGCGCTCCGCAATAAGTTTTTACATGGTCTGGGTGTTTGTACACAGGACCAAATATCACTTGTTTCTTTTACAACCAGACCGATTGTTTGTTCTCCTCGCATAAATTCGTTAGCCAATAATTTGAAAGAAGCGCCTGTAGCTAGATATCTGAACAAGTAGAGAAATGTTTTCACGATATTGCTATTGTTTTACACAAAACCGATTAGCGGCCAAATGTGATCATTAGATTTTTTGTTTAATTTTATCTTTATTTCATTTATTGTTTCAGTGAAGGAGTGCAAAAATTTTTGGAGGAACTTAACCCAGATATGCATGAAGAAACTTTTTTGAAACTAGGGATCATTTTACATTTTTTTAATTTTAAGTATGTAGAACATAAAAAAAATGAATTCAATGGATTGCAGGGGGTCCTCAAAGGGCCAGGCGTACATATCGGACATTAGGAACATAACATACTGTATATAACTATTGATTACTTTACATAAAAAAATTATGTGTGGTATGCAACAAAGCATTTAACATGAACCCCAACATCACACCTGGTAGTAGTCTTTATATGACAGTGGCGACATTTGGTTTGTGTATCCTGAGAAATAACAAAATGTCAATTCTACCCAAACGTTTTGCCTATTTTCAGTTTGACTGGGTCTTCCCTCAGAACTGCTACTTGGTTTTTTATTCTGTTGTAGAAGTACTACAGCTACACATCTTCTGAACTATAAATGGGTGCATGCCACCTTTACTGCTTTTATGTATTTGCCAAGCGTATTGCAAGGCCATATCAATACACTGCGCATTTAGGGAAAAACACCACCTTTCCCTCTAATGATCATATTTGCATTGTATTTTTTTACGACATGAAGTTGTTCAATTTGAATAATCTTTTGGTCACGTTGTGAGTATCTTTTTACAATATGAATCGGTTGGACGCCTAAAGCATTGGAACACATTGTGACTATGTTTTTGTAGTTCCATTGAACAGCAACAATATTACTATCTCCTGCCAGTCGATACTCATATTCACCTCTTTTTTTCCCTAGTGATTTACAGAGGCACATGGATTGTTGGTAAGTCTATTACAACGGATTGTTCCACTTCCCTGGATATTTTTATTTCGCAAGGAAATAAGCAAATCGCCAGAGTTGAAAAACTTATCAAAATAAAAGTGAAATTTAGGATCTTTCCACTTAGATCTCAATGTATCTGCGTATGTAAGAACAACACCAGCCCCGACCCCAAGTTCTGTATACAAAGATCCAATATGAGTAGATGCGCCCTGGTAGGGCTCGAACCTAGTTAACGTACCCTAAACTGGTACATCCTACCCATAACTTACATCCATAACGGATCGGTTTTCCCTTTATATATGGTTTCAGATCATGTCTCCCGTAGTAGGAAACCATTGCCTCATCAATACTGTGCGATTTTTTCAGAGGTGCATGTTCTAAGAATTTTGCATTTATATGTGTAAACAATGGTCTACGCTTTGCGAATTTATAATTGATTCTAAACCTATTTCTTGAGATGGTTTCGGCTACAAGTTCATTGTGGGTATCTTTTTCACGTTCCCAGAACATTCGATGCCTAGGGGATTGTAGATATCCTCTCAGTAACAGCACTCCCAAAAATGATCTAATTTCCCTACTAGAAATATTTCCTTGTTTGTTCTTCTGGTTTCCATACCTAAAAAATGACATGAAAACGAATGAGATAATGATAATAAAATAATTTCTACCTGTTCGATTCATTCACCATTAGTTAAAGAAGGTTATTATCATATAAGTTCTGAAATAATTTAAGAGGTTGTTTCGTAACTGTCACTTCAGAGACATCGGGTTGCCATTCGTCGTTGGAATGAATCGTTTCAAAATCTTTATTCGTCCATTTCAAGTCAGTTCTCTTGCGTTTGGGAACTTTCTTACCTTTTTTGGATAGGCGTTTTTATACTTCGGAAAGTGGCATGTTATACTCATCATCATTAGAAATAGTAGAGGAATCAGCTGAAGATTTGAAACTTATTTCAACGAGTGATCTTAGCTGATTACCCGGTAAATTATCAATCATCCTCATCGGTAATATTCCCACATGCATTTTCAGGAGGAAGCATATATATATATATATATATATATATATATATATTCGCCCGATGTTACTTAACTTCGGTGATCGGACCGAACCGGTGTGGTGAATGTGGTATAGCTGTTGTCTTTGTAAAATGTTGTTCTTATTATTTTCTCATATGAAAGATATTTATGTTAATTATAGTTTAATTAAGTATTTTTATGAATCGTAAATGCTAAAAGATTGAATTGTCATCTTTCTTGACTATATTTCTACTTCTTACTTCGTTACAAGTCGTGACAGTAGACAAATAACTGTCCGGTAGTAGGATGATACCGTTAGTAGGGAATGCTACATCGTCCGAGGCACGATTTGGCCAGTAACCGGTCTACTCGCTATGGTAGTACTCAAGAGAACAATACAATTGCCTCGGATCGACCTGGCTACAAAGGGCGGTCAAGGTCGAAACAGACAGGCCCCGTTGCGGACGACTGTGCAAGGATTGAATGGCGAGTCGGTACGTGGAATGTTAGAGGTATGCATGGTAAAGAATTTGAAATTGCAAATGTAATGTACAAAAGACACCTTGATATTCTGTGTGTATCGGAGACAAAGCGCAAAGGAAAGAATGCCGTGGCGATGGAGAATGGCAGTCTAGCACTATGGCCAGGAGTTGAGACTGAAGTGCATGGCGCAGAAAGAGTTGGGATGATCATAAGTGAAAGAGCGAAAAGATATGTTAAACAGTACGAATAGGCATCTCCCCGGGTAATATGGGTTAGAATGAACGTGGAGTTTCGAAGAATTTTTCTTGCTGCATGCTATGCACCGGTGAATGGAGAAAGAGACCAGGAGCGTGAGAACTTCTTGAATGAAGTAGAGAACGTGTTGAACGTATGTAAGCCAAACGAAAGAGTGATGATAGTGGGAAATATGAACGGATGGGTGGGTGTACAGAGAGAACACAGTGAACGCGTTCTAGGAAATTTCGGAGACCAAAGAGTCAATGACAATGGTGAACACCTGCACATAAAAATGTGCATTTGTATACATGTCAAAGAGGTGAATCTAAAAGTATGATAGACTTGAAAGTGTATGATGAACGGATTAGAAACCTGGTGAAAGACACAAAAGTAATGCACGGATCGGAGTGTGGGTGGAACCACTTTTTGGTTGTATCCAAAGTGTGTTTAGGGCAAAAGTGGGTCTGGAGAAGGAAATCAAACGTAGTGCGAACGTCCAGAATTAGGATTTGCAAACTAGTGAATAATGCTGCGAGAATGAAATACGCAGATGCTGTGAGTAAAGAGTTAAATGTGAATGAAACAGTGTGGAACAAACAAATAAAGGACACTGAACTTGAAAGTGCATGAATAAGCTTGAAAAACTCTGTTGTCAATTGTGCCGTGCGAATATGTGGAAGACCGACTGTAGGTAGACAGAAAAAATGTGCTTGGTGGAATGAGTCGGTAAAAAAGGCAGTATGTAAGAAAAAAGATGCGTACATGGCAATGATTGCTGAATAAAATGAGACTGAGAAAAATCGATTGTATGAGGTGTACAGATTAAGAAACAAAGAAGCAAAAGAGGCAGTGAGAATAAGTAAAGAGGAAGTGATGGCTGTGGAAGGATAGAAAATGCAGAATGATTTTGAGGGAAACAAAAAACTCTTCTGGAAATGGGTCAAAAATACAAAACGTGGCCCAAAACAGAACGCTGCAGGAGTGATGAATATTAGCAACGAAATAGTACGGGAAGATTGTGAAGTGAGGAAATGCTGGCAATAACATTTCGAAAAGCTGTACAGTAGTAAGAAAAGTAATACTGAAGGGTTAAATAAGGAGAATATAGAAGGAATGATGAATGAAACTGAGAAGGATATTGGGATAAATGAGGTAAAGAAAACGGTAGGATGGTTGAAAAACGGTGAAGGAAAAGGCGTAGATGAAATCACTGGTGAAATGCTAAAGTATGGAGGTGCAAAGTTTATACGAAGAATGTGTGAATTATTCAATGTATGCCTTATGAATGGAAACGTTCCCAGGGATTGGAAGAGCGTGATCATTGTACCACTGTATAATGGTAAGAGTAACAAGAGTGATTTTAAGAACTACAGAGGAATAAGTTTGCGCAGCGTGCCTGGTAAAGTATTTGGAAGAATACTGATTGATAGAGTACGAGAAACTACACAAACTAAGATTTGGGATGTGTAAGGTGGCTTCATGCCAGGGAGAGGATGTGTCGATCAGATGGTTGCTCTTCAGCAAGTGATCTAAAAGTGTTTAAGGGTAAAAAGGAAGTTGTACTGTACGTTTGTAGATCTGGAGAAAGCATACGACAGAGTGAATAAGGAGCAGCTGAGGGAAATATTAAATGAATATGGTGTAAATAAAGGTCTAATAAATGGAATAAGGGCAGTATACAACGGTAGCCGGTCATGTGTTAGGGTGAGAGGTGTGAATACTTTAATATTGAGCAAGGAGTGCGACAAGGCTGTGTGACGTCACCGTGGTTGTTCAATGTATACATGGATAAATGTGTTAGACAAGCATGTACCGATACAAATGGTGTAATGGTTGATGACGTAAATGTACGACTTCTGATGTATGCAGATGACACAGTCTTATTAAGTGACAGTGCGGATGAGCTGCAAACCGCTTTGAGGAAGTTTGATACAGTCTGTGAGAGCATGGACCTAAAGGTAAACGTGAACAAAACTAAGATTGCGTGTCAATCGGGAAGGTGGAATGTAGAGTAGAGAATTTACTCTGCAAGATGAAATTGCGTAGCAAGTGGACGAGCTGGTATATCTCGGTAGAATGTTTACTGCAGATGGTACAATGGAGGGCGAGATTGGACGAAGGGTTAATGCTGCAAGGAAAGTGATTGGAAGTATGTGGACGATAATGAGAAATGAAAGCATAAGCCTAGCTGCGAAACGAGCAATCCATAATGGCATGTTCGTCCCGTCAGTACTGTATGGAAGTGAGACATGGGTATGTCAAAAAAAGAACGCAAGAAAAATAAATGCCGTGGGTATGAGATGCCTGAGAAGCGCATGTGGTAAAACGAGAAGGGACAAGATAAAAAATGAATGCATACTGACGGAGTGTGGTGAGGAAAAGACGATGATTGATAGATATAAAAGTAGTACATTACGTTGGTTTGCTCACATTGAGAGAATGAACAATGCAAGAAACAAATGTATGTGGGTGAGGTTAGAGGAAAGGCCGGGCCTGGTAGGCCGCGTAAAACTTTGCTGAATGTAGTAGAATGTATGATAAAGGAAAGAAAGATAAGGTGTTTTAAAAATAAAAGGGCATGTCAGAGACAATGTATGAATCTTGCGGAAGCTAGGGAGGTATGCGGAGATAGGAAAGCATGGAGAAAGATTGTGAAGGAAAAATAAATAAGAGGCAGGGATTGTTTTGCCTATTCCGCAGGGAATGGCGTGAAGGTTAAGTTAAGTATATATATATATATATATATATATATATATATATATATATATATATATGGTGTTTTAAAAAAACATGGTGTGCTTGCTAGTACAAGTAGAATAGCCTAAAATAGTGGGGTTTCCTCAGTAAAAATTATTCCGTTGGTCCTAGCGACTTCAATAAGGTATACCTTTCTGAAGCAGAAAAGATAGGAAAACAAATTGTTCCAGTCGAAAATGACATACAGTATAAGGCAAAAAAGTTAGGACCGATTCAAACAAGATGGAAACCTGTATGTGGCGCCCTCTATCAGTAATAAAAGAACTAAGGTCATAGTTGAATTCTGCGTGATAAAAAGCCCCTGTATACAAAATTTCGTCCGCTTATTACATCATTGTAAAAAGAAATTAAAAAAAAAACAAAAAAAAAATTAAACTTCAACTTTTAAACGAAGGCGTTGCGGACCTAAGCTCATAGGAACTTTTTTTCTTATTTTAGTGTCCTCTATCGCGTGGCACTTTTTTATGTCACCTATATATATATATATATATATATATATATATATATATATATATATATACACAGGGTGTTTCATTAAGGCTGGCCACCGGCCATATTTCAGAAACTAGTGGACATAAAAAGTGGAGAAAAAAAATTCATTATAAAAGTCGCCACGAGAAAATCCTGGAAATTATTTTTAAGTTCCGTAATTCATCGCAAGGGGGCGCAATTGAAAATTAAAAAATAAAATTATAAATTTCTCCGAAAATTCCCACATTAAGGCATACCTTTGGTAACATCGTTAGAAAGCTTAGACAATTCTGCATCATTTTGGTCTAAGGCTCATTGGCGTACCGACCTTAATAATACCAACCTAGTGGAGGAAGCTATTGAATGTGTAATCATTTAAATCGCTGTTATTTTTAAACGACTTATCCGATAGCTCATAATAAAATTGTTAGAGGGCGCAATTTGTAATAATACCAGTATTTTTGATTTTATTCAGAAAAATTAAATCATACGGTATAATTATGACATTATAAGCGGAAAGTAGCTTAAATTTGTAACAAAAAACGTAAATAACGCAATTTGATATCTTTATTTGTTCCAAAGTTATGGCGAAAAGAAGACTTTTTAACCGTTTAATTTAATAATTGATTGTTGCTTTGGTTTCTTAAGGTGTATAGGTTGGATTAGTAATGAGGAATCTGCATTTATCATAGTCTGTGCCTCCCTTCACACTCTATCTAGGCATAGGACTAGTCCAAACTAAGCAAATTGCAAAATTTGGAGCGTGTTTAGAGGCCAACGGGCCATAATAACGATATCAAAGTAATGATTGATTTTTGTTTAAGAAACTTTTCAATAGAATGGTACAAAATCATGAACAACTGTTAAAAAACTAGTGAAAATCTATAAATGTTCAAATTGACGGCCGTTTTGTAAAATACAACTATTAATTCTTCTTCTGTACGTTTATAACATCATATAAAACTTCTAAGGCATAACTCTAATGTGGTGTGTTTTAAAATAATAATCTAATTTGCTGCGGAACAAAGTCGGCTCGTTTCCATGGAGGTAAATAAATTGAAAAAGTTGTCAACTTACTTAATTTTGATTGATGTTGTCTTGTAAAAATTTTTTCCTTCATTAGTTTTGGGTTTCATTGTACCTTATCAGAAATTAGTGCTATCCTTCAAAAATGTCGTATACCAATGCCGAGGCTTACGACATGCTTGCCGTGTATTATGAATGTTTTCAAAATGCAGCTATTGCGGAACGACAATACGCTATCAGATATCCTGATCGAAGGCACTACACTAGAAAAGTGTTTCGGCGAATGGCAACACGTTTAAGACAAACAAGAAATGTACGACGTATTCCACTTCCTGTCAGAAGACGTCGCATAAGAAATGAAGACAATAGTATTAATGTTCTTGCGTACGTAGAATCGGAGCCTCACGTAAGCATCAGGGAGATTTCCACAGAACTAGGTGTAAGTGTTGCTTCTGTGTTCAGAATTTTAAGGGATTTTAAGCTGCATCCTTATCATCTAGTTTTACACTAGGCTTTATCAGACACTGATTTTGACAGGCGGCTCGACTATTGCTATTGGCTGAGAGACATGTGTAGTGAAAATCTTCGATTCCTTTCCAAAGTTTTATGGACCGATGAGGCTACTTTTACTAGCTGCGGCAGAGTTAATTTGCACAATATGCATTATTGGTCGCAAACAAATCCTCACTGGATGCGCGAAGTGGATCACCAAAACAGATGGAGTGTAAATTTGTGGTGTGGTGTTTTAGGTGACAGAATTATCGGACCATTTGTTTTTCATGGACACCTAAATGGTGAATCTTATTTAAACTTTTTACAAAATGACTTGCCCAATCTTTTAGAAGACATTCCCCTTGACGTGAGAGCATCCCTGTGGTATCAACATGATGGATGTCCTTCACACTATTCCCGAAGAGTCCGTGATTTCTTAAATGTTAGATACCCAAATCGCTGGATGGGAAGGGGTAGTTTGTTTCCGTGGCCACCTAGATCCCCGGATTTAACTGTATTAGATTTCTACTTGTGGGGAAGAATAAAAGATATTGTTTACGAAACGAGACCAACCACCCGAGAGGACATGATTCACCGAATTGAAATTGCAATAAATTCGATTCCACGAGACGAAATCGAAACAGCTGTTTCCAGTACAAGAAGAAGAATTAATAGTTGTATTTTACAAAACGGCCGTCAATTTGAACATTTATAGCTTTTCACTTGTTTTTTAACAGTTGTTCATGATTTTTTACCATTCTATTAAAAAGTTTCTTAAACAAAATCAATCATTACTTTGATATCGTTGTTATGGCCCGTTGGCCTCTAAACACGCTCCAAATTTTGCAATTTGCTTAGTTTGGACTAGTCCTAAGCCTAGATAGAGTGTGAAGGAGGCACAGACTATGATAAATGCAGATTCCTCATTACTAATCCAACCTATACACCTAAAGAAACCATAGCAACAATCAATTATTAAATTAAACGGTTAAAAGTCTTCTTTTCGCCATAACTCTGGAACAAATAAAGATATCAAATTGCGTTATTTACGTTTTTGTTACAAATTTAAGCTACTTTCCGCTTATGATGTCATAATTATATCGTATGATTTTAATTTTCTGAATAAAATCAAAATACTGGTATTATTACAAATTGCGCCCTCTAACAATTTTATTATGAGCTATCGCGTACCAATGGATGCGACAGTTAAAAGTACTTACCTTTTCTTCTAAACAAGTCTAGGTTTACTACAATCGGATAAGTCGTTTAAAAATAACAGCGATTTAAATGATTGCACATTCAATAGCTTCCCCACTCTTATTAAGGTCGGTACGCCAATGAGCCTTAGACCAAAATGATGCAGAATTGTCTAAGCTTTCTAACGATGTTACCAAAGGTATGCCTTAATGTGGGAATTTTCGGAGAAATTTATAATTTTATTTTTTAATTTTCAATTGCGCCCCCTTGCGATGAATTACGGAACTTAAAAATAATTTCCAGGATTTTCTCGTGGCGACTTTTATAATGAATTTTTTTTCTCCACTTTTTATGTCCACTAGTTTCTGAAATATGGCCGGTGGCCAGCCTTAATGAAACACCCTGTATATATATATATATATATATATATATATATATATATATATATATATATATAAAGCTTGGTCTAATGTAAGGCCACTAAAATGTTTACCATGAAATAGTAGAAAAAAAACTTTAAAATATCATTTAAAAAAAATCGGAACGGCATACTGTATATGCCTAATGTCTTACATACAGGACGGCTTCAAATCTACTTATCTAGGTAATCTCGTAGTACAATGCAACATAACCTAGCATCACAAGCAATTAGTTTTAACTTTTAGTACCACAAAACACTTTTTATACCATTTGTGAAGCAACATTTAGTATCGAAATGCTTACCCAACAAACCTTATGCGACTGTCGTTCATTTTTATACATTTTAAACAAATAAACTTTACGGGAAAAATGGTACCCTACTGTAAAAATGCGGTTACTCCCGACGCGGGAGCTTCTCCGTAACTGATTAATGTGGTGCGGTGTCACCTATGTATCACTGGAATGTATCACTGGAATTTTTTGGCGGGCTGTTTAAACCGACGACCTACATGTAGGACAACAGGCATATCTGGGTTAACCATTTGGGCAAAACACTAAATTACCGCCTTCTGGATCAGGAAAGAGGAAAGAATGTCCGCTTCTACCGAAGATGATGTTTCCCAAACCTTACATAAGTGTCAAAGGTCAGGAATGATCGGGAAACCTTCCTTCTCCTCCAACAAGTAATAATGCTAGTGAAATTGTATGGACCAATGATACTGACAACTCTGTTGCTAATTCTACTCAGCCCGGAAATGAATGGAATCCCTACGTAAAAAGAAAAAAACAACCACTGATGATTTGGTCGCAGACTATATTAGATCAAAAACGCTAATCTCCGCTCATAATAGTCCTAGGAAACAGTTCAGAAATTTAGAATGGAGGTGATAAGTTAAATCGATCGGATTTTGACGGCCGAACCTACCCAACAATTCTCTAAATCACCTTATCCGATCACTCAAGAACCTACTCCTAGTCGCCGTACCTCAGATGATTGGATTCATGAATCTTCATCTTCCTCTTACAACGATCAGTCGTCTACATATTCTATAAAAAATTATTAATAACTGAATTTTGACTTACCTTAGAGTTATGATGATTCTTTCTTCAGCGCTAAGCGCAAGCCTACTCTTGGTGTCTTTTTTGTTAGTTGAGGACCAACCGGCCGTCTCTCACAAAATCTTAAAGAGATCTATGGACATTCTATAAATCCCTGAAATCTTATTTCACGGGCTAAAATAAGGAAGCTGTGCTCTCAATCCCTTATTAATGGGCGAATCCAATGTTCTCACGTTTTTTTTTTACATCGAAGCCACCACGATAAAACAAAACATCTTCATCGCTTGAAGACATGACGCAACTGACTGAATTCGCGTTTCTCTAGTGTGCATTCATAGATGGAGCCAGTTGTATGTAACTCGTTGCATGAAACTGGTTGCATGCAACGAGTGTGCACTGCGACTAACAGTGTTTTTGAAATGTCACATTATTTATCAGTCTTTAATTTTCCAAATTGGAAAATATTTCTCTTGAGGGTTGAATAGAGCCAAATAAACATTTATTACTTATTAAACTTGCACAATATTTCTGTTTTTCTTTACAATACCGCTATTAAACAGACGGCGGGAAAGGCGTGTTTCTATCGTTTATTAATTAAGAGAATGTGATCTTGGACAATTTTTTCTGCCTCAAAAATAATCATATTAGGAATATAGTTAATTATAAATAAACACAATTAAAATGTAAAAGACAAGCCACGCCGGTTAAGATTTCAACACTTGTTACACCGGATACATGCGTTATATTTAGTTAATTAGAGGAAGGTCAAGGATATGGAATTAATTTTATAAAAATTTATAAAAAGCAAACACCGTTTATTGTAGCCGAAGGACAATAATTAGTATTAACCGGGTTAACGTTAATTTACTACGCTCGCCGTAGTTTTTGTAATTTTTAAATTAAATTTATGATGCTACTGTAAACCTCCCTAATTTTAATTACTAAATAAGGAAACAACTTGATTTAAAATGTAATTTTAGGGATAGAATTCTCAATTCTGTATCACATTTGTTACATGAATCGTGACTCTCAGAAGTTCAAATCTTAGAAATGCGTACAAAAAAAAATGAGAACATTATGAAAATGGATGTTATGGACAGAAACGTATCGTATAGCTGTTACAAAACAAAATAGTAGGTTCATTGTAAAACACGGATCTCTATATTAATTAGCACCGACTAAGAATACAAATATTACTAAAATTTATGATTTAAAAATTAGCATTAATAACAAAATATCAAGAAATCTGGTGGTTGCCGAATTGCCGAACTCAGCTCTGCTTTGTAAAACACGGATAATTTTTGTTACTAGCACCTCTATAAGATGTACGTATGCCTTATTAAAAAATTAAGCATAAAAACATTGCTAAACCAACTGATGTCTGTTGCCGAATTTGGTACAATTTGTTCGGCAACAATATATATATCAATACACAAAATAAATCTAAAAATAAAGTTTATTTAACAAAAAAAATAGCATTCATAATAAAATATCAAAAGATCATGTTGCCGAATTGCCGAACCCAGCTCAGCGTTGTAAAAAAGGATCATTGTTGATACTAGCACCTACATAAGATATACATGCGGGTTAATAAAAACATAAAAACAATAGTAAAGTAACTAAGTTTGTTGTCGAACTTGGAAAATTTGTTCTGCAAACGATCCAAAAATAAACTTTATAATTAAAAAAATTAGAATCAATAATAAAAAATTCAAAAAATTTTGATATTGCCGAATTGACAAACTTGGCTCTACCTTGTAAAACACGGGCCATGCTTATTAATAGCTATATAAGAACTACGTATGCGTTTATGAAGAACAAAGAATAGAAATATTACTACTACAATTGCCAACTCAGCTCAGCTTTGTAAAACACGGATCCTTTTTTTCTAGCACCTACATAAGATATACGCCTTATAAAAAATCAAGCATAAAAACATTACTAAAACAACTGATAAGTTTGTTGCCGAATTTGGTACCATTTGTTCGCCAACAATATACATAAATAAATAGAATAAATCTAAAAATAACGTTTATGATTAAAAAAATTAGCATTGATAATCAAATATCAAGAGATCTTCATGTTGCCGAATAGGCTGTAAAACACGGATAATTCTTGTTACTAGTACCTACAGAACATGAACCTGACTAACACAACTGACAAGTTTGTTGCTGAATTTGGTACCATTTGTTCGCCAACAATGTATATAAATAAATCTAAAAATAACATTTATAATTAAAAAAATGAGCATTGATAATCAATTATCAAGAGATCTTCATGTTGCCGAATAGGCACTCAGTTGAGCTTTGTAAAAAAAGGATAATTTTTGCAACTAGCACCTACATACGATATATGTTGATAAAAACTAAGCACAAAAACTATTCTAAAATAACTGATAAGTTTGTTGCCGAATTTAGACAAATTGTTAGGCAAACAGGGATTAGAATAAACCCAAAAAAAGTTTACAATTAAAAAAATTAGCATTAATAATAAAACATCAAGAAATCTTGATGTCGAATTGCCCTACCTTAATAAAATACTTATGTTTTTTGGTTTTTTTAATGGTGTATTTTAAATTATACAATCTAAACGTTTCGATAACACACAGTAGTCTTCGTCAGTTTATCAAAGTTATTTTAATTTTTCAACTTTGACAAAATTGTTCACAACATCTTTAACAATTTTAACAGATATTACTACTGACGAAGATAACTGTAAGTGTTATCGAAACGTTTATATTGTATAATTTAAAATACACCACTAAAAAACCCAAAAAAGATAAATATTTTATTATGTGTGATAATGGTGAAAGTTTACATTTTCATAGGCCTTGTAATACACGGACCATTCTTATTAATACCTACATAAGAATTACGTACGTTAACGAAGAACTAAGAATAGAAATATTATTAAACTAACTGAAAAAGTTTAGGATTTAAGAATGAGAAGTAATACAAAATTATCCAAGAGATCTTCAAATTGCCGAATAACATAAAGACATTACTAAAATAACTAAGGTTGTTTGTTGCAGAAGTTGGTACAACATGTTCGGCAACAATGTATATCAACAAGCACATAAATCTAAAAATAATTACCGTTAATAAAATATCCAAAAAATCATATTGCCGAATTCAGCTCAGCTCTGTAAAACACAGATTAATTTTGTTACCAGTACCTACACAAGATATACATATGCGTTAATGAAAAACTAAGAATAGTAACTACTAAAATACATAAAAAAGCTTGATTTAAAGATTAGTATTAATAAAATATGCAACAGATTATGTTGCCGACCTTAGCTCAGCCTTATAAAACACGAATCATTTTGTTACTAGTAATTACATAAGATATGCGTATACGTTATTCAAAAACTAAGCATAAAACTGCTAAAACAACTGATCAGTTTGTTGCCAAATTGGATACAAATTAGTGGCAACAATGTATATCGAAAAACAGAACAAACTAGAAATAAACCTTATAATTAAAAAAAATAGTATTAATAATAAAATATCAAGAGATTTTCATGTTGGGAAATTGCCGAATTCAGCTCAGCCATGTAAAAAAGGATCATTTTTGTCACTAGCACCTACATAAGGTATACGTATGGGTTATTAAGCATAAAAATGATATTACAATAACAGATGTTTGTTGCCGAATTTGGGCAATTTGTTCGGCAACCAGCGAACGAATGAATAAATGAATAAATTAAAACACAAAGTTTATAATTAAATAATTAAGAACTAAATTAGGAAATCTTGATGACGTCTAATTGCCAAACTTTGATACAATTTGTTTGGCAACAATGTAGAATAAATCTAAAAATAAACTTGATGATTAAAAAAATTACCGTTAATAAAATATCCAAAAAAATCATATTGCCGGATTCACCTCAGCTTTGTAAAACTCGGATCAATTTTGTTACCAGTACCTACACAAGATATACATATGAGTTAATAAAAAGCTAAGAATAGTAACTACTAAAATACATAAAAAAGCTTGATTTAAAGATTAGTATTAATAAAATATGCAACAGATTATGTTGCCGACCTTAGCTCAGCCTTATAAAACACGAATCATTTTGTTACTAGCAATTACATAAGATATGCGTATACGTTATTCAAAAACTAAGCATAAAACTGCTAAAACAACTGATCAGTTTGTTGCCAAATTGGATACAAATTAGTGGCAACAATGTATATCGAAAAACAGAACAAACTAGAAATAAATCTTATAATTAAAAAAAATAGTATTAATAATAAAATATCAAGAGATTTTCATGTTGCGAAATTGCCGAATTCAGTTCAGCCATGTAAAAAAAGGATCATTTTTGTCACTAGCACCTACATAAGGTATACGTATGGGTTATTAAGCATAAAAATGATATTATAATAACAGATGTTTGTTGCCGAATTTGGGCAATTTGTTCGGCAACCAACGAACGAATGAATAAATGAATAAATTAAAACATAAAGTTTATAATTAAATAATTAAGAACTAAATTAAGAAATCTTGATGACGCCCAATTGCCAAACTTTGATACAATTTGTTCGGCAACAATGTAGAATAAATCTAAAATAAACTTGATGATTAAAAAATTACCGTTAATAAAATATCCAAAAAAATCATATTGCCGGATTCACCTCAGCTTTGTAAAACACGGATCAATTTTGTTACCAGTACCTACACAAGATATACATATGAGTTAATAAAAAGCTAAGAATAGTAACTACTAAAATACATAAAAAAGCTTGATTTAAAGATTAGTATTAATAAAATATGCAACAGATTATGTTGCCGACCTTAGCTCAGCTTTATAAAACACGAATCATTTTGTTACTAGCAATTACATAAGATATGCGTAAGCGTTATTCAAAAACTAAGCATAAAACTGCTAAAACAACTGATAAGTTTGTTGCCAAATTGGATACAATTTAGTGGCAACAATGTATATCGAAAAACAGAACAAACTAGAAATAAATCTTATAATTAAAAAAAATAGTATTAATAATAAAATATCAAGAGATTTTCATGTTGGGAAATTGCCGAATTCAGCTCAGCCATGTAAAAAAAGGATCATTTTTGTCACTAGCACCTACATAAGGTATACGTATGGATTATTAAGCATAAAAATGATATTATAATAACAGATGTTTGTTGCCGAATTTGGGCAATTTGTTCGGCAACCAACGAACGAATGAATAAATGAATAAATTAAAACATAAAGTTTATAATTAAATAATTAAGAACTAAATTAAGAAATCTTGATGACGCCCAATTGCCAAACTTTGATACAATTTGTTCGGCAACAATGTAGAATAAATCTAAAAATAAACTTGACAATTAAAAAAATTACCGTTAATAAAATATCCAAAAAAATCATATTGCCGGATTCACCTCAGCTTTGTAAAACACGGATCAAACTTGTTACCAGTACCTACACAAGATATACATATGCGTTAATGAAAAACTAAGAATAGTAACTACTAAAATACATAAAAAAGCTTGATTTAAAGATTAGTATTAATAAAATATGCAACAGATTATGTTGCCGACCTTAGCTCAGCTTTATAAAACACGAATCATTTTGCTACTAGCAATTACATAAGATATGCGTAAGCGTTATTCAAAAACTAAGCATAAAACTGCTAAAACAACTGATAAGTTTGTTGCCAAATTGGATACAATTTAGTGGCAACAATGTATATCGAAAAACAGAACAAACTAGAAATAAATCTTATAATTAAAAAAAAAAATAGTATTAATAATAAAATATCAAGAGATTTTCATGTTGCGAAATTGCCGAATTCAGCTCAGTCATGTAAAAAAAGGATCATTTTTGTCACTAGCACCTACATAAGGTATACGTATGGGTTATTAAGCATAAAAATAATACTACAATAACTGATGTTTGTTGCCGAATTTGGGCAATTTGTTCGGCAATCAGCGAACGAATGAATAAATGAATAAATTAAAACATAAAGTTTATAATTAAATAATTAATAACTAAATTAAGAAATCTTGATGACGACCCAGTGCCAAACTTTGATACAATTTGTTCGGCAACAATGTAGAATAAATCTAAAAATAAACTTGATGATTAAAAAAATTACCGTTAATAAAATATCCAAAAAAATCATATTGCCGGATTCACCTCAGCTTTGTAAAACACGGATCAAACTTGTTACCAGTACCTACACAAGATATACATATGCGTTAATGAAAAACTAAGAATAGTAACTACTAAAATACATAAAAAAGCTTGATTTAAAGATTAGTATTAATAAAATATGCAACAGATTATGTTGCCGACCTTAGCTCAGCTTTATAAAACACGAATCATTTTGCTACTAGCAATTACATAAGATATACGTATGCGTTATTCTAAAACTAAACATAAAACTGCTAAAACAACTGATAAGTTTGTTGCCAAATTGGATACAATTTAGTGGCAACAATGTATATCGAAAAACAGAACAAACTAGAAATAAATCTTATAATTAAAAAAAATAGTATTAATAATAAAATATCAAGAGATTTTCATGTTGGGAAATTGCCGAATTCAGCTCAGCCATGTAAAAAAAGGATCATTTTTGTCACTAGCACCTACATAAGGTATACGTATGGATTATTAAGCATAAAAATGATATTACAATAACAGATGTTTGTTGCCGAATTTGGGCAATTTGTTCGGCAACCAGCCAACGAATGAATAAATGAATAAATTAAAACATAAAGTTTATAATTAAATAATTAAGAACTAAATTAAGAAATCTTGATGACGCCCAATTGCCAAACTTTGATACAATTTGTTCGGCAACAATGTAGAATAAATCTAAAAATAAACTTGATGATTAAAAAAATTACCGTTAATAAAATATCCAAAAAAATCATATTGCCGGATTCACCTCAGCTTTGTAAAACACGGATCAATTTTGTTACCAGTATCTACACAAGATATACAAATGCGTTAATAAAAAACTAAGTAATAGTAACTACTAAAATACCTAAAAAAGCTTGATTTAAAGATTGGCATTAATAAAATATCCAACAGATCATGTTGCCGAACTTAGCTCAGCTTTATAAAACACGGAGCATTTTGTTATTAGCAATTACATAAAATATACGTATGCCTTATTCAAAAACTAAGCATAAAATAACTGATAAGTTTGTTGCCAAATTTGATACAATTTAGTGGCAATAATGTATATCGAAAAACAGAACCAACTAGAAATAAAGCTTATAATTAAAAAAATTAATATTAATAAAATATCAAGAAATTTTCATGTTGCGGAATTGCCGAACTCAGCTCAACCATGTAAAAAAAGGGTCACTAGCACCTACATAAGATGGGTTATTAAGCATAAAAATGATACTACAATAACTGATGTTTGTTGCTGAATTTGGGCAATTTGTTCGGCAAACAGTGAATGAATGAATAAATAAATAAATTTAAAAATAAAGTTTATAATTAAATAATTAAGAACTAAATTAAGAAATCTTGATGACGCCCAATTGCCAAACTTTGATACAGTTTGTTCGGCAACAATGTATCAATAAGTATAATAAATCTAAAAATAACGTTTAAGATTAAAAATGAAATATCAAGAGATCTAGATGTCACCGAATTGCTCGGCTTTGTAAAACACGGATCATTTTTTTACCACCCACATGTCTTACTAAAAAAGCTAAGCATAAAAACACTACTAAAGTAACTGATCAGTTTGTTGCCGATTTTGTTGTACGATTTGTTCGACTACGATGTATAAAAAGTAAGCACAAACACGTTACTAAAATAATTGATGTATGTTTGTCGCCAAATTTGGCAACAATGTAATTATTTGTGATCCGAATAGCCGTATTGCTACCTAAAATACTTACCTAATTATTGCAGATAAGTGTAAAAAGTATGGTTCTTGCCAAACTGGACTGCGATACGCTTAAAACCTAATTTAATCATAGTGGTATTACTACCCAGAACTATAAAAGATATTGTTGCCAAACTCCATATTTTGCATGCAAGAGGTATGGTTTGTTCAGCAATTAATTCTTATATACCAACTTAATTATTTAATCTAATTACTTAAAAACTGGCTAGCCGAATTTGACAGTAATGTACATAAATAAGTGAAAAAGGTACTTATGTTGCCAAATTAGACTACGGCGAAGTCGAACTAGGCATCGATGTACATCAATGATAGAAATAAATATAGAACTGAAATTGATGGTCAACATAGTAGTAATATTAAACGTATTGTTATTGCCTAACTAAGCTTAAATTATCAAGCGGGGCCAAGCAACGATTTATATCAATGATAAGGAAAAGTATAAATTTAAACGTATAGTCGAAGTACACTGCATAAAATACAAAACGTATTGTTGTTGCCTAACTTGGTTTTTATCCTGGCACATAAATGTAGTCGTTACCAAACTCTACATCGATGCATACCAGTATAAATATAGAACAGAAACTGATGGTCAACATAGTAGTGTTACTACATATGTTGTAAGATGTGTTGCTGGCGAGCATTGTATAGAATATAAATAAGTTCAAGACGTCTTGTTGCTAAACCCAACTAGATCTCGTTTAGTAATTAATTCAATTACTAAGAAATTAGCAAACGGGACTAAGCCAAGTTCGGCAACGATGTACATCAATAATAAGGAATAACATAAAAATTAAATGTATAGTCCAAGTTATAGTGTTACTACGTAAAAACAAGACGTATTATTATTACCTAACTCAGCTTTTATCCTTGCACATAAATGAGCCGAAGCCGAATTCGGCAACAATGGACATCAACGATAGACATAAATGTAGAACTGAAATTGATGGTCAACGTAGTAGTATCACTACATAAAATATTAAAACCTATCGTTAATGAACCTGACATTTTATTTCATATAAATCATTGTAAGAAGTATTGTTACCAATTCTACTACATCTCGTTCGATAATTCTTTACCTCAATTTAATTATAAAATTCGATTGCTAAGAAATTGTCAAGCCAAGCTCGGTAACGATACTGATGAATATAGAAATTAAATTTATAGTTCAAGAACAATATTACATAAAATACAAGACGTATTGTTGTTGCCGAACTTAGCTTATATCTTTGCACGTAATGAGTGTAAAAAATTTAGCATTTTATTGTATATAAGAATTGTTGCCAAAGTCGGCAACGCCTCGTTCGGAAATTAATTCTTATATATTAAAGTAATTATTTAATTTAATCAATAAAAAATTGCCAAAGTGAGGTTAATCTGAGATATAGAAAAATAGAGAAATTAAATTTGTCGCCGAAACCGTAGTATTACTGCATAAACTACAAGACTCATTGTTGTTGCTTAACTAAGCTTATACTAGTACATATAAATAAGGGAAAACGGTACCTTTGTTGCCAAAGTTAGCATTTAGCGCAAATAAATAGGTGCAAGAAGTATTGCTGTCAAACTCGTTCGGTAATTAATTCTTAAAAGTCATTATTACGTTCAATTACTTAAAAAATGTCGAGTTTGGCAACGATGTACATCGATGATAGGAAAAATTTAGAAATTGAGTTCATGGCACTTGTATTACTACATAATATACAAAATTCATTGTTGTTGCGTTGTTTAGCATATAATTAAGTGCGAAAGGTTGCCAAACTCGACTACACCATAGTCGGGCTCAGCCAATCATAGGCATAAATATAGTACTGAAATTGACAGTCAACGTAGTATTATTACTACATAAACCATAACATGTATTGTTGTTGCCACCCATCGGTTGGCAACTAACCCAAACTGTTAAAACTAAGTAGTGTAATTTCAATAGTAAAATGAACCGGATTAGATGTAGTTTTATTACAAGCATTCGTCCCGCTCAGCAATGACTGAAATAAGGTCAATGATTAATAAAACATTGTTGCCAAACTGGGCAATTATTTTACAACAATAATCAAAATTACTGCTTTGTGCACAAACATTGCTTAAATACAAATATTAAGAAAAACGTAGCTTGAGAGACAACAGTACATAACACCAAGATATTAAGGGCAGAAGCCGAGTTCGGCGATAATAAGTATGAATAATTACAATATGTATGGGAATATTTATGAATGCGTTTCGTTCGGAAATAATACACAAAATTGATGACAACGGTGTTTCCAAAAAAAGTGCCAAACGGTATATCTGTTCGGCAACAACACGTATTCGATAATTAAAACATTAGGAATTATTGTTTCGCAACATCAATTAGCAGCAGTGAAAACAAAATAGCACCTTTATTGTAAAATTTAAAAAGAAATTGCTTAGCAAAACGAAGCTAAGTTCGGCAACAACACGAATCGAAGAAAGAAGTTATAACGCACAAGATCAAAATTATTGAGAGTGGACAGATGAGTGTTGTAGGCTCGCTATAAGTGAAATTTATGAATGATCAGTATGGTTGCGAACACGGTCAAGGTTGTGAATTAATTTACCTACGCTTCCATCAAATTGTAACATATTTATAAGAACAGTGTCAAATGGGAATAATTCAGGTCAATTTACCTTAAAAAAAAAAGAAAAACCGCAAAGACATGAATATTCAACTCTTACTTTAATCCCACATTGTATTATAATCCGCATTAGTGTCACCAAGACACAATAAACAATAAAATTATTCAATTACAAAACCACAAAAACTTTTAACGGTATAAGTATGTCAGCACTACTCTTTTTTCCTCCGTAAAGAGACAAGTCTTTTCGCGTAATAAAGCAACGATTTTCACGGATTGTAATTACAAATTAGAAACCTTGTATACAAAATCCTTCAAACACTTTTAAGGCAGAAAAACTTGTATGGAGACACAATAGACACGACTTGTTGCAGAGTTCCTGCAATTATATTCAGTTAGAAAAAACGGAAGTATGCAGTTCGATCATTTCCTGTACGGCAGGTGTACTTTTTGCTTGGATAACTTTGAGGGGTTGATTGCAGCTTGAGGCGCGTAACAACAGAAAGGGGGAGAACTTAATCCATAAGGAGCGAGCGAATCCGGCTCGAAGGACCACATTTAAAAAACGTTATGCAAATGCAATTAACGAGAATATGATTTATAAAATGTCACGTTTTTAGTGTATACAGGATGTCGTGACGAATGTGGTTGTAATAAGCAACAAAGCGCAACGCCCCAATTTGACGTTTCATCTTCGACTTCTAATTTGCATTTTACAGATAGATGCTAATTATAGACGAAAACGGAAGTTAATCAACCGTTAAATAAAAGAACCTTCTGCGTCACTAACACGTTCTGTAAGAAGCTTGCATGCACTTGTCTCCTAATAACGTCATTCAAGTTTTTATTGTAATTTTTTATAGATTAGCAATTGCACATGTGCGCTATCAAGGATGTCTGATTTTACATAAAACATACTTTTGGGCTTAAAATGGCTACACTGTAAAAATCGATTACGGAATTTTATGAGTTACTATTTATGGTTATACTCCGTAATAACAATCAGGAAGCCGCTACTTTCTTTGATGCGTTAAAGACAACGTAATAGTAATAAGGAAAAGCGTCTTTACACTTTTCCCGTACTCGATTCATACTAACGTACCTTTTCTCCTTCAATTGAATTCTCAGAAAAAAAGTGATATATAAAACAATAATTGCAGAAACATCGAAAATATCCTTGATATGGCGTATAAGAACTCTACACCCTTTGATTGGGTAAAAATAATTATCTAAAATCGAAAACACAATCATATAACTAAAATATTAGAGCTACTTATTATTGTTATCATCATCATTTCATCCACAAATTCAAAATATAATGCCTTACATGCACTAGAGATTAATAGAACTAGTGACCACTTGCTTAGGATCTAAAAATATGCTTTTATCAGAATCCGACACTCTAAAATTATTCAGTGTTTTACTAGTTCGAAATCTGATCACTGCTTAAGATCGAAAATATGCATTTAAAATTTTAGAACTAGTGATCGTTTGCTTTGGATCTAAAAATATGGTATTTTATTAGAATCCGACACTCTAAAACTATACATGCGTTTTATTAGTTCTAAATCTGATCACTGCTTAAGATCAAAAATATACACTTGGTGTATAGATCTAAAAATATGATGTCTTATCAAAATAAAGTATTCATGCCTTTTATTCTAAATCTGATTACTGGTTAAAAACGAAAATATGCATTTAAAATTTTAGAACTAGTGATCATTTGTTTGGACCTAGAAATATGGTATTTTATCCAAATCTGACCCTCCAATCGAAAATATGCATTTGTTATGCATTTAAAATTTTAGAACTAGTGATTAATTGCTTTGGACCTAAAAATAAAATCCGACACTCTAAAACTCTTCATGGCTTTTAGGTCTAAATCTGACCACCGGTTAAGATCGACAATATGCATTTGTTACGCATTTAAAATTTCAGAACTCGTGATCATTTCATTTGGATCTAAAAATACAGCATTTTGTCAGAATCCATCACTCCAAAACTTTCATGAGTTTTATTAGTTCCAAATCTGATATCTACTTAAGATGGAAAATATGCATTTGCGGTGCATTTAAAAATTTAGAACTAGTGATCATTTGCTTTTTTTATTAGTACTAAATCAGATCGAAAAGATGCATTTGTTATGTCTTTATAATGTTAGAACTGTTGACCGTTTGCATTGGTTCTAAATATGGTGTTATCAAAATCTGACACTCCAAAACTATGCATGCGTTTTATTAGTTCTACATCTGATCACTATTTAAAGTCGAAAATATGCATTTGTTATGCGTTTAACATTTTAGAACTAGTGATCATTTGTTTTGGATCTAAAAATATGGTGTTTTATCAGAACCTGACACTCTAAAACTATTCTTGCGTTTTATTGGTCCTCAATCTGATCACTGCTTACGATCGAAAATGTGCATTTGTTATGCATTTATAATTTTAGAACTAGTGATCTTTTGCTTTGGATCTAAAAATATGGTGCTTCATCAGAATCCGAAACTCTAAAATTATTCATGCGTTTTATTAGTTCTAAATCTGATAACTGTTTAAGATCGAAAATATGCATTCGTAATGCATTTAAAATTTTGGAACTAGTGATCTTTTGCTTTGGATCTAAAAATATGCTGTTTCATCAGAATCGTAAACTCCAAAACTATTCATACGTTTTATGAGTTCTAAATCTGATCACTGCTTAATATCGAAAATACGCACTTGATATGCATTTAAAATTTTAGTTCCAGTGACCATTTTCTTTAGATCTAAAAATATGATGTCATCAAAATCCGACACCCTAAAGTTATGCATGCCATTTATTCTAAATCTGATCACTAGTTAAACTCGAAAATATGCATTTAAAATTTTAGAACTAGTAATCATTAGTTTGGACCTAAAAATATGGCGTTTTATCAAAATCCGACCCTCCAAAACTATTCATGCATTTTATTAGTTCTAAATCTGATCTCTGTTTCAGATCGAAAATATGCATTTGTTTTGCATTTAAAATATTAGCACTAGTGATTATTTGCTTTGGACCTAAAAATATGGTGTTTTATGAAAATCCGACACTCTAAAACTATTCATGCCTTTTATTAGTTCTAAACCTAACCACAGGTTAAGATCGACAATATGCACTTGGTATGCATTTAAAATTTCAAAGCTTGTGATTATTTATTTGGACGTAAAAATATGGTGTTTTATCAAAATCCTACCCTCCAAAACTATTCATGCATTTTATTAGTTCTAAATCTGATCACTGTTTTAGATCGGAAATATGCATTTGTTATGCATTTAAAATTTTAGAACTAGTGATTAATGGTTTTGGACCTAAAAATATGGTGTTTTATCAAAATCCGACACTCTAAAACTATTCATACCTTTCATTAGTTCTAAATCTGACCACTGGTTAAAATCGACAATATGCACTTGTTATGCATTTAAAATTACAGAACTCGTAATCATTTGATTTGGATCTAAAAATACGGTGTTTTATCAGAATCCGACATTCTAAAACTATTCATGCGTTTTATTAGTTCTAAATGTGACCACTGGTTAAAACCGGCAATATGCAATTGTTATACATTTAAAATTTTAGAACTAGTGATCATTTGTTTGGACCTAAAAATATGGTGTTTTACCAAAACCCTACCCTCCAAAACTATTCATGCATTTTATTAGTTCTAAATCTGATCACTGTTTTAGATCAGAAATATGCATTTGTTATGCATTTAAAATTTTAGAACTAGTGCTTAATTGCTTTGGACCTAAACATATGGCGTTTTATCAAAATCCGACACTCTAAAACTATTCATGCCTTTCATTAGTTCTAAATCTGACCACTGGTTAAAACCGGCAATATGCACTTGTTATGCATTAAAATTTCAGAACTCGTAATCATTTGATTTGGATCAAAAAATACGGTGTTTGTCAGAATCCGACATTCCAAAACTATTCATGCGTTTTATTAGTTCTAAATCTGACCACTGGTTAAGATCGACAATATGCAATTGTTATGCATCTAAATTTTAGAACTAGTGATCATTTGTTTGGACCTAAAAATATGGTGTTTTATCCAAACCCTACCCTCCAAAACTATTCATGCATTTTATTAGTTCTAAATCTGATCACTGTTTTAGATCGGAAATATGCATTTGTTATGCATTTAAAATTTTAGAACTAGTGATTAATGGTTTTGGACCTAAAAATATAGTGTTTTATTCAAATCCGACACTCTAAAACTATTCATGCCTTTCATTAGTTTCGAATCTGACCACTGCTTAAAATCGACAATATGCACTTGTTATGCATTTAAAATTACAAAACTCGTAATCATTTGATTTGGACCTAAAAATATGGTGTTTTATCAAAACCCTACCCTCCAAAACTATTCATGCATTTTATTAGTTCTAAATCTGATCACTGTTTTAGATCGGAAAAATGTATTTGTTATGCATTTAAAATTTTAGAACTAGTGATTAATGGTTTTGGACCTAAAAATATGGCTTTTTATGAAAATCCGACACTCTAAAACTATTCATGCCTTTCATTAGTTCTAAATCTGACCACTGGTTAAAATCGACAAAATGCACTTGTTATGCATTTAAAATTTCAAAACTTGTGATTATTTATTTGGACGTAAAAATATGGTGTTTTATCAAAACCCTACCCTCCAAAACTATTCATGCATTTTATTAGTTCTAAATCTGATCACTGTTTTAGATCGGAAAAATGTATTTGCATTTAAAATTTTAGAACTAGTGATTAATGGTTTTGGACCTAAAAATATGGTGTTTTATCAAAATCCGACACTCTAAAACTATTCATGCCTTTCATTAGTTCTAAATCTGACCACTGGTTAAAATCGACAATATGCACTTGTTTGCATTTAAAATTACAGAACTCGTAATCATTTGATTTGGACCTAAAAATATGGTGTTTTATCAAAATCCTACCATCCAAAACTATTCAGGCATTTTATTAGTTTTAAATCTGATCACTGTTTTAGATCGAAAATATGCATTTGTTATGTATTTAAAATTTTAGAACTAGTGATTAATTGCTTTGGACCTAAAAATATGGTGTTTTATCAAAATCCTACCCTCCAAAACTATTCATGCATTTTATTAGTTCTAAATCTGATCACTGCTTTAGAACGAAAATATGCATTTGTTATGCATTTAAAATTTTAGAACTAGTGATTAATTGCTTTGGACCTAAAAAATATGGTGTTTTATCAAAATCCGGCTATTCATGCCTTTTAGTTCTAAATCTGCCCACTGGTTAAGATCGACAAAACGCATTTGTTATGCATTTAAAATTTCAGAACTCGTGATCATTTGATTTGGATCTAAAAACACAGCGTTTTGTCAGAATCAAACACTCCAAAACTCTTCATGAGTTTTATTAGTTCCAAATCTGATACCTGCTTAAAATCGAAAATATGCATTTGCAATGCATTTAAAACTTTAGCACTAGTAATCATTTGCTTTTGATCTAAAAATATGGTGTTTTATCAGAATCCGAAACTCTAAAACAATTCATGCGTTTCATTAGTTCTAAATCTGACAGCTGCTAAAAATATGTTTTGTCAAAGTCCGGCACTCTAAAACTATTCATGCGTTTTATTAGTTCTAAATCTGCTCATTGCTTGAGATCGAAAATATGCACTTGAAATAGATTTAAAATTTAAGAACTAGTGATCAATTGATTTGGATCTAAAAATATGGTGTTTTATCAAAATCCACTATTCATGTGTTTTATTAGTTTCAATCTGACCACTGGTGAAGATCGACAATGTGAATTTATTATGCATTTAAGATTTCAGAACTAGTGATGATTTGCCGTGGATCTAAAAATATGGCGTTTTATCAGAATTTAACACTCCAAAACTATTCATGCGTTTCATTAGTTCTAAATCTGGTTGCTGCTTAAGATCGAAGATATACATTTAAAATTCTAGAACTAGTGATCATTTGTTTTGGATGTAAAAATATGATGTTTTATCAGAATCCGACACTCAACTATTCATGCGTTTTATTAGATCTTAAGTTGTAAATGAGATCGAAAATATGGATTTGGATGGAACTCAAAATTTATATCCCGTAATATTTTATGTTAGATCTAAAATTGCTGGGAATAGACCAAAAATATGTTTTTCCTTGATGATCATAAAGAGATCGAAAATATGCATTTGAAATTTTAGAACTAAATACAAAATAGGTATTCTTTCTCAAGAATTTTATATACATAGGTTTTTATTAGATCTTTTAAGTTCATAAATAGATCGAAAATATATGAATTTGAAATTTTAGATAACTATATGAGATCGAACATGCATTTGAATGTAACTGAAAATTTAGAACCCGTAATATTTTATATTAGATCTAAAATTGCTCGGAATATACCACAAAAGTGTTCTTTCTTGATAATCATATGAGATCGAAAATATGAATTTGATATTTTAGAACTAATGATTACCCATTCTTACCAATATACATGGGTTTTTATTAGATCTTAAATTCATAACTAGATCGAAAATATGCATTTGGGTGCATTGAAATTTTAGACCACGTGATAATTTATATTAGAACCACAATTACTTAGATTACACTAAAAATGTGTTCTTTCTTGATAATCATAAGAGATTGAAAATATGCATTTGAAATTTTAAAGCAAATGGTTACTTATATTAGATCCAAATTACACAAAATATGTACGCTTTCACAAGCGCGCGAGCATTGAACTAACCTAAACCATGCCTTCGTTGAAAGCATCGCATCGCAAAATTTTAGCTATATGAAAGATGACAGGCGAGGGAGACGAGAGGGACGAGGGGGGCCAGAGAGCCGAGCACGATCAACTTTTATTACAGAAAACATTCGGTAGATGGCGCCACAAATAAACAAACCTGCTTTTAAAAATTAATGTAATTAGTGGAGTTTTTATCGGGTACGTACGGATATGCTCGGTTACATTCGAAAGAGGGTCCTGCAGAGAGGTGGGGATCGTGGAAACGACCTTCGTTTAAAGCATCGCATCGCTATATTTAAACTATATGATTTGATGTTTGTTAAAGATTTGCTGGACACTTTTTGCAATAAATTCCTTGCCCTTACCCGTCTGTATACTTTGAGGTATCTTTTCGCATCTTTGAAAAATAACCGAAAATACGTCGATCATAGAACCTGCAGTTTTCAACTTCAGAGCTCCTGCCCACGCCATCTTGCAAAATACATCGTTAACCGTCAGTATATAATTATATCCGTCATTATATTTACTTAGATTTCTCATATCGCAAAGACCCCGCCTGTCATAGCTCAAAAAAATGTTACTCACAATGTATCTATTACGAGTAAATTTCTCGCTACAGGTTTATGCATAGTGTACGCTTCTTATTTCGGTAACCACGCTCTAATATCTTCCCTAGGGCATGTTTATAAATGTGAGCGCCTTTTTGACAGAGGTATTTCTGCTAAGGCAGAACTTGTATGTAAAGCTGTCTTATGTGATGGTATGGCAATCTCTAATCGGTAAAACTCGAAAATTAAAAATAGCATTCTAATAAGCAGCCAACATACTTAACTTGATTATAAAATCTAAGGCCGTTTTTTGACAGAGGTATTTCTGATAAGACAGATCTTGTATGTTAAATGGAAGCCTAATTTCATGTCTAGTAGGGGCACTCTGTCACCATCCTAGCTTATATACCAGATGAAAAAATCAGCGATCACCGGTATATTCTACTTTTTATCATGCTTATCTTTTAATACCAAAACCGAGCTTTGTGTTCTAGAATGTAAACATCGAAAATTGACAATGAATGTCGCTTTATTTACTTTTTTAATATCAAAAAATAATCCTATTGTTTTCCTTTATTTATATCTACTAAAGCCAGCACGTGTTTAAAATCATGTATTAACCATAACAGTTATAAATTATGATGTATATCTATTATAATACTTACTTAATTATCTATTTTATTTTAAAGTAATTTTTGTATGTTGTGTATACTGTTGAAGCTTGACTTTTTACAATTTTAAGGTGGAATTTTGTATGTATGTATGTGTACACAATATAAAATACTGTTGAAGGTTGACTTTACATTCTGAAGGTGAAAATCATTTTAAAGTGTGTAAATAAAAATTGATATAAGCAGGCAAGGTCGCACTAACGATGCTACAGTTAATGTGAAAGGACAGCTAGATGGGAAATTGCAATAAGCGTGAGAGAGATAATTAGGTTTTTGCTATTCGGCTCTAATTTCAACTTTAATTATATTTGTTTGTTACTGTATAGGTATTTTACTAATTTAAATGTAAAACATATTTTTATTATTGTATGCAAAACGTGGCAATAGTGTTACACGCTAATTTGATGACTGTTTTTTTTTGCACGCTGTAAGTTAAATCAGGCTTTTATTTTTTTAAATTGAAAGTTGGCTATGCAAGATGTAAGTTAAATCAAATTGGAGTTTTTGAATTATGGTTGGTTGGCTTTAGCAAGCTGTAAGTTATGATTGATGTGATTGTTTGATTTGATCAAGCGTGATTTGTGATTTGTTTGTTTGAGAAAAAGCCTAGAGAGATACGAGTATGATCAACTTCTATTACAGAAAACATTCGCTAGTTTAAAAATACATTACTAGATGGCGACACCAGACAGATTCAAACAGAAAACATTCGCTAGTTTAAATATACACCACTAGATGGCGACACAAACAAATTCAAATTTCCGTAGCTAAAGTCAGAACTAAGGCCAGGCGCAAGATCAACTTGAAGACCAGGCCCCAAGGTCAACCTCAAGGTCAAACTACGACCCCCACGTGGATGACCTTGTGACGTCATCGGAAATTCTCAAAGTCGAAACTGAAAGCGCAAGTGTCCCTATTCTACTTATGGCATTTGTTTAAGGTAATAAATTTAAAATGCTTAGCATTTTAGAACTAATAAGCTACTTACCTCAAATCTAAAAATTACTTTTAAATAAGATCGAAAACATGACGAAATGCTTATTTTTTTTGTTTAAAATTTCAGTTCTAGTTAGTATTATTTTACTAACTTCAAAACTAAAATTTACTCCTTAGATGAGATCGAAAATATCGGACTGACATTTGATTCACGTAAAAAGTTTAAAATGGTTACAATTTTAGAAGTAATAAACTACTTACCTAGATCTAAAAATTACCTTGAACCAGATAAAATATATGAAGCAGTACTTTTTAATACATTAAAAAACAATAGAGTTAGTTTTTGTAGCGTTTTTAAAATTTTGGATTTGATTATTATTTCCACTAGTTCTAATTTCTAAATCATTTAAGATCGAAAATATTATTATTGACATATACTTATTAGAATGAAAATATATTCAAATCAAATCCAAAAGGTGCCATTAGAACTAATTAATACTAACTTCAGATCTAAAAATTACTCTTTGAGATCGAAAATATAATTGAATGATATTGGACTAAATTTAAAATGATTAAAATTTTAGAACTGATAAACCACTTACCTCAGATCTAGAAATGACTCATTATACCAAATCCAGAATATGAAGCAATGCTTTTTTAATAGATTAAAAAACAATAGGAAATTGAAAACTGGAAATATCGGAATGACATTTGATTCACGTGAAAAGTTTAAAATGGTTACAATTTTAGAACTAATAAACTACTTACCTAGATCTAAAAATTACCTTGAACCAGATCAAATATATGAAGCAGTAATTTTTAATAGATTAAAAAATAATAGAGAGTTAGTTTTTGTAGCGTTTTTAAAATTTTGGATTTGATTATTATTTCCAGTAGTTCTAATTTCTAAATCATTTAAGATAGAAAATATTATTATTGACATATACTTATTAGAATGAAAATATATTCAAATCAAATCCAAAATGTGCCATTAGAACTAATTACTACTAACTTCAGATCTAAAAATTACTCTTTGAGATCGAAAATATAATTGAATGACATTGGACTAAATTTAAAATAATTAAAATTTTAGAACTGATAAACTACTTACCTCAGATCTGGAAATGACTCATTATACCAAATCCAGAATATGAAGCAATGCTTTTTTAATAGATTAAAAAACAATAGAAAATTGAAAACTGGAAATAACGGAATGTCATTTGATTCACGTGAAAAGTTTAAAATGATTACAATTTTAGAACTAATAAACTACTTACCTAGATCTAAAAATTACCTTAAACCAGATCAAATATATGAAGCAGTAATTTTTAATAGATTAAAAAACAATAGAGAGTTAGTTTTTGTAGCGTTTTTAAAATTTTGGATTTGATTATTATTTCCACTAGTTCTAATTTCTAAATCATTTAAGATCGAAAATATTATTATTGACATATACTTATTGGAATGAAAATATATTCAAATCAAATCCAAAATGTGCCGTTAGAACTAATTACTGCTAACTTCAGATCTAAAAATACTCTTTGAGATCGAAAATATAATTGAATGACATTGGACTAAATTTAAAATGATTAAAATTTTAGAACTGATAAACCAATTACCTCAGATACCAAACTCATTATACCAAATCCAGAATATGAAGCAATGCTTTTTTAATGGACTAAAAAACAACTGGAAATTTGGAAGTAGCGATATTTTCCATTAGATTTAAAAAGAATCATAAAAAGATTGAAATTATTAATCATTTTCGAACTACTAACTTAAATTATAGCTTTACTTATCGATTAAATCTAAATAAAGAGTATAATTTTATTAATGCAGAGAAAACATAACAAATTTAAATTACGGTCTAAATCGACTTTCTTTAAGCCGATTACACGTTTCACTGGCGCATTAAATTATTAAGTAATTATAGTCAATAAATTAACACAAGTTAATTGTTAAGTAATTTGTGTAACATTTAACAAATGTTTCGAATTGCAGTTGGTTTATGAGAAAATTCACAAAAAGGTGATTATAAGATTAATTGCATTTTTTTGCACAAGAATGACTTCTTTAATTGTGTTCTACATATTTTGAGCTCGTAATTATCTTGAAGAAGAATCCTTGTAAACGTTTTCTTAATTTGATTTTGTTAAAGCTATTGATTGTGTTTGCCACCAAAACGTATACATAAATATCTAGAGTGCTACTTTTTCAGTGTAATTACATTTTAAATGTCTAAGCGAGGTTTATAAATAAAACGATATTTATTAAAAAATTATTGAAATTATATTAAAAGGTGAATACTTCCGTATAGAATCAGAACAAAAGACCACGCCATTTTCTTATGGAAAGTGGCCTTCGGTTTATATGTCTAATTTTTTTTATGTGTATTAGTTCTTGTCATACTCATCAATATTGTTCATAGGCACAAAGTCATTCTATCGCTAGTTTTAAAAATACAGGGTGTTAAAATTTCAAAACACCTACCTTCATGTTCATTATTTTTGGTTTGAAAGTACTGATGTTCATTTTATCTTTCAAATGCGATTTTTACATCTCTATAGGATATGTAGTTGTACACACAGGGTACCATTCAATCTTATTTACAGGGTGATACACATTTTGACATTAAAGTTTTTTAAAATAATTATTTTGTTTTATTAGTCACATAATTGCTACTGTGAAAGACTTCGCATTGGATATGATATTGTGTTGGTTAAGTAAATAGTTATAAGTATATATTATACAAGGTGATTCATAAGTTTTGTCCCAATCATCTCTATAGATAATGTAGTTGTACACACAGGGTACCATTCAATCTTATTTACAGGGTGATACACATTTTGACATTAAAGTTTTTTAAAATAATTATTTCGTTTTATTACAGTCACATAATTGCTACTGTGAAAGACTTTTCATTGGATATGATATTGTGTTGGATAAGTAAACAGTTATAAATATATTTTATACAAGGTGATTCATAAGTTTTGTCCCAATCATCTCTATAGGATATGTAGTTGTACACACAGGGTACCATTCAATCTTATTTACAGGGTGATACACATTTTGACATTAAAGTTTTTTAAAATAATTATTTTGTTTTATTAGTCACATAATTGCTACTGTGAAAGACTTCGCATTGGATATGATATTGTGTTGGTTAAGTAAATAGTTATAAGTATATATTATACAAGGTGATTCATAAGTTTTGTCCCAATCATCTCTATAGATAATGTAGTTGTACACACAGGGTACCATTCAATCTTATTTACAGGGTGATACACATTTTGACATTAAAGTTTTTTAAAATAATTATTTCGTTTTATTACAGTCACATAATTGCTACTGTGAAAGACTTTTCATTGGATATGATATTGTGTTGGATAAGTAAACAGTTATAAATATATTTTATACAAGGTGATTCATAAGTTTTGTCCCAATCATCTCTATAGGATATGTAGTTGTACACACAGGGTACCATTCAATCTTATTTACAGGGTGATACACATTTTGACATTAAAGTTTTTTAAAATAATTATTTTGTTTTATTAGTCACATAATTGCTACTGTGAAAGACTTCGCATTGGATATGATATTGTGTTGGTTAAGTAAATAGTTATAAGTATATATTATACAAGGTGATTCATAAGTTTTGTCCCAATCATCTCTATAGATAATGTAGTTGTACACACAGGGTACCATTCAATCTTATTTACAGGGTGATACACATTTTGACATTAAAGTTTTTTAAAATAATTATTTCGTTTTATTACAGTCACATAATTGCTACTGTGAAAGACTTTTCATTGGATATGATATTGTGTTGGTTAAGTAAAAGTTATAAATATATTTATACAAGGTGATTCATAAGTTTTGTCCCAATCATCTCTATAGGATATGTGTTGTACACACAGGGTACCATTCAATCTTATTTACAGGGTGATACACATTTTGACATTAAAGTTTTTAAAATAATTATTTTGTTTTATTAGTCACATAATTGCTACTGTGAAAGACTTCATTGGATATGATATTGTGTTGGTTAAGTAAATAGTTATAATATATATTATACAAGGTGATTCATAAGTTTTGTCCCAATCATCTCTATAGATAATGTAGTTGTACACACAGGGTACCATTCAATCTTATTTACAGGGGATACACATTTTGACATTAAAGTTTTTAAAATAATTATTTCGTTTTATTACAGTCACATAATTGCTACTGTGAAAGACTTTTCATTGGATATGATATTGTGTTGGATAAGTAAACAGTATAAATATATTTTATCAAGGTGATTCATAAGTTTGTCCCAATCATCTCTATAGGATATGTAGTTGTACACACAGGGTACCATTCAATCTTATTTACAGGGTGATACACATTTTGACATTAAAGTTTTTTAAAATAATTATTTTGTTTTATTAGTCACATAATTGCTACTGTGAAAGACTTCGCATTGGATATGATATTGTGTTGGTTAAGTAAATAGTTATAAGTATATATTATACAAGGTGATTCATAAGTTTTGTCCCAATCATCTCTATAGAAAATGTAGTTGTACACACAGGGTACCATTCAATCTTATTTACAGGGTGATACACATTTTGACATTAAAGTTTTTTAAAATAATTATTTCGTTTTATTACAGTCACATAATTGCTACTGTGAAAGACTTTTCATTGGATATGATATTGTGTTGGATAAGTAAACAGTTATAAATATATTTTATACAAGGTGATTCATAAGTTTTGTCCCAATCATCTCTATAGGATATGTAGTTGTACACACAGGGTACCATTCAATCTTATTTACAGGGTGATACACATTTTGACATTAAAGTTTTTTAAAATAATTATTTTGTTTTATTAGTCACATAATTGCTACTGTGAAAGACTTCGCATTGGATATGATATTGTGTTGGTTAAGTAAATAGTTATAAGGATATATTATACAAGGTGATTCATAAGTTTTGTCCCAATCATCTCTATAGATAATGTAGTTGTACACACAGGGTACCATTCAATCTTATTTACAGGGTGATACACATTTTGACATTAAAGTTTTTTAAAATAATTATTTCGTTTTATTACAGTCACATAATTGCTACTGTGAAAGACTTTTCATTGGATATGATATTGTGTTGGATAAGTAAACAGTTATAAATATATATTATACAAGGTGATTCATAAGATTTGTCCCAATCATCTCTATAGGATATGTAGTTGTACACACAGGGTACCATTCAATCTTATTTACAGGGTGATACACATTTTGACTTTAAAGTTTTTTAAAATAATTATTTCGTTTTATTACAGTCACATAATTGCTACTGTGAAAGACTTTTCATTGGATATGATATTGTGTTGGTTAAGTACATAGTTATAAATATATATTATACAAGGTGATTCATAAGATTTGTCCCAATCATCTCTATAGGATATGTAGTTGTACACACAGGGTACCATTCAATCTAATTTACAGGGCGATACACATTTTGACTTTAAAGTTTTTTAAAATAATTATTTCGTTTTATTACAGCCACATAATTGCTACTGTGAAAGACTTTTCATTGGATATGATATTGTGTTGGTTAAGTAAATAGTCATAAATATATATTATACAAGGTGATTCATAAGTTTTGTCCCAATCATCTATATAGGATATGTTGTTGTACACACAGGGTACCATTCAATCTTATTTACAGGGTGATACACATTTTGACATTAAAGTTTTTTAAAATAATTATTTTGTTTTATTACAGTCACATAATTGCTACTGTGAAAGACTCTTCATTGGATATGATATTGTGTTGGATAAGTAAATAGTTATAAATATATATTATACAAGGTGATTCATAAGTTTTGTCCCAATCATCAATTCTTTTTAAAATCAAATAATGGAACCCTATGTATGTGGGAATTGATTTTGACTTCATGTTATCCTTCAGTTAGACTGTTTAGGTTCTACTTAAGATTATACATGGCGATTCAGTAATTTTGCAAAATATTAAATATAACAATAGGTCGAAAAACCTTTCTTTTTTTCATCACCTTGTATCTAATCATTGACTCGGTCAATGGTAGATTGATTTTAAAATCTTCGAATACAGCATATTATAACGGTTTCGTTCCTAATGTTCCGTTTCAATCCTATGAGTAAATTTGTAGATAGAGTCTGGCAAGTTTCACCAAGACATGTCAATTGAAATTGCCAGCGTCTTTAAATCCTTATGAAAAGTGGCCTTTGGCAAAAATGTATAACTTTTTGATATGTATTAGTTCTCCACATCAATATTGTTCATAGGCACAGTCATTCTATGGCTAGTTTTAGAAATACAGAGTGTTAAAGTTTCTAAATACCTCCCTTGCCATGTTCATTATTTTGGATTTGAAAGTACTAATGTTCATTTTATCTTCCAAATACGATTTTTACATCCCTATAGGTTATGTAGTTGTACACACAGGGTACCATTCAATCTTATTTACAGGGTGATACACATTTTGCCATTAAAGATTTAAAACAAGATTATTTTCTTTTATTACAGCCACATAATTGCTACTGTGAAAGACTCTTCATTGGATATGATGTTGTGTTGGTTAAGTAAATAGTTATAAATATATATTATACAAGGTGATTCATAAGTTTTGTCCCAACCATCAATTGTTTTAAAATCAAATAACGGAACCCTCTGTATGTGGGAATTGATTTTGACTTCATGTTATCCTTTAGTTAGACAGATTAGGTTCTACTTAAGATTATACATGGCGATTCAGTAAGTTTGGAAAATATTAAATGTAACAAATATATTGAAAAACCTTTCTTTTTTCATCACCTTGTATCTAGAAAATTGACTCGGTCATGGTAGATTGATTTTAAAATCATCGAATACAGCATATTATAACGATTCCGTTCCTAAAGTTCCGTTTCAATCCTATGAGTAAATTTGTAGAGAGAGTCTAGCAAGTTTAACAAAGACATGTCAAATCAAATTGTCAGCGTTTTTAAATCTTTATGGAAAGTGGCCTTTGGTAAAAATGTATAATTTTCTGGTATGTATTAGTTCTCGACATACTCATCAATATTGTTCATAGACGCAAAGTCATTCTATGGCTAGTTTTAGAAATACAGGGTGTTAAAGTTTCAAAATACCTACCTTGCCATGTTCATTATTTTTGGTTTGAAAGTACTGACGTTCAATTTATCTTCCAAATGCGATTTTTACATCTGTGTAGGATATGTAGTTGCACACACAGGGTACCATTCAATCTTATTTACAGGGTGATACACACTTTGACATTAAAGTTTTTTAGAAAAATTGTTGTGTTTTATTACAGCCACATAATTACTACTGTGAAAGACTTTTCATTGGATATGATATTGTGTTGGTTAAGTAAATAGTTATAAATATATATTATACAAGGTGATTCATAAGTTTTGTCCCAATCATCAATTATTTTTAAAATCAAAAAACGGAACCCTCTGTATGTGGGAATTCATTTTGACTTCATTGTATCCTTCAGTTAGACAGATTAGGTTCTACTTAAGATTATACATGGCGATTCAATAATTTTGCAAAATATTAAATATAACAATAGGTCGAAAAACCTTTCTTTTTTTCATCACCTTATATCTAAACATTGACTCGGTCATGGTAGATTGATTTTAAAATCTTCGAATACAGCATATTATAACGGTTTCGTCCTAAAGTTCTGTTTCAATCCTACGAGTAAATTTGTAGATAGGGTTAGTTGGGGGAAATGTGAACACGGGGTAATTGGAAACGAGGTTCATATATTTGCTGAATACTAAATTTAACGTCAATAGACGGCAGCATTCTGCAGTTTATAGTTAATTTGGTCTAATATAACTTAACTGCCATTTTATATCGTGTTGTTGCCGAGTACGCGTTGTTTTGCTAATACGTGGTCGGAAAAAGTGTATTTCAAGAGTGCAAGGAGGTAGAGAAACGCTAGTTATTTCGTCAAAAACTGGTAAGTTCTATTTTGTGATGTTTCTAAATGTTGAGTAAGATCTACTTATTGCATTTGTGCGAGTTCCTAAAATCAAATCTATGTGTAAGAGAAAATGACGCGGACTGTTTACAAATACCCCCAATTTTTTCATGACTGGGGTAAATGTGACCATTTAATATGGGGTAATTGGAAACAGTCTCTTTACATTATATATTAAATAAAATTAGTATTTTTGAGTTTAGTATTCGTTATATTATTCAAGTAGTCATTTTCTGTTATATTCCAGTTGCAAAATGCCTCGAAACTACAAACGAAAAAGACAAGATCCTTCTTACACAGCCTGATATTGTCAATGCAGTCAACGATATACAAGAACTGCACTTACAGACAGGCTGCTCAACAATACGGAGTACATATTACTGTAGTCTTTCATAGAATAAAAGGTAAAGCTGTACCTATAGAAAAAATGGGGGCTGGAAGAAGACCAGTGTTCGGTGCTGATATCGAAAAGCAAATTGCCTTATGTTTAATTGCAAGAGCACAGATTGGCTATCCGTGTGATAAAGAAGAGCTGAAAACTCTTGTATCAGAATACGTAAAAGACAATAAATAATATAAAAAAAACCCTTTCAACAATAATATACCTGGTGAAGACTGGTACCAGGGCGTTATGCGACGAAATACACAGCTTACATTAAAGAAACCTGAACATCTTCAAAAAGCCCGCAAAACAGCACGAGATCCGTTTATCGTTTATGACTTCTACTCAAAGCTGAACGAGCTCTTTGATGAATGTGATCTGAAAAATCCAGATAAAGCAAGTTTCATTTTGAATTGTGATAAAAGTGGATTTTCCAGCGATCCTAGCAAGTTGAGAGCAATTGGCGAAAAAGGGAAATCATTGTCCAGAGTCTCGGGAGGATCAGGACGACAGTTCACTACTGTTCTTCTTTGTATCTCTACCGATGGCCATTTTCTGCCGCCACTAATAGTATTTAAAGGTACCAGCGTTCAGGCACGATGGACCTCAGTACTTGGTTACCCAGGAACACAATACGCAGCGTCCCAAAATGGTTGGATGGAGGAGCCCCATTTCTTTTTTTTTGGTTTAAAGAGATTTTTATACCTCATATCAAATCATTGCGAGACAGACAAAACTTACCTGATCAGAAGGCAGTTTTAATTTTTGATGGTCACAGTAGCCATGTAAGTATTAGAATAATCGAGGAGGCAATAAAAATAATGTACAACTTCAGCGGCTTCCTAGTCATTTGACAGATCGATTACAACCATTGGACAAGTGCGTTTTTGGTCCAGTTAAAATAAAATGGGACAAGAAGTTGGTGGGATATGGAAAAGTCAAATGGGCAAAGGCGTTGGACGTCTACCCAAAGAAAAATTCAGCGAACTACTAGGAGAAGTAATTCAGGAAGCTGTACTGCCATAAAATGTGATAAATGGATTCAAGACCACTAGTATTTTTCCTGTGGATGCGTCCAAATTCTCAGAGGAACTATTTGACCCTAGTGATCTTCAAAGGTATAAGGCTAGCATAATACCGAAAACGCCTAAAAATCCGGCTCCCTTAGAGATGCCAATGCGGCCCTCGACGTCGACTAATATAGTAGCAGTATCATCTCAGAAGTTTCTGGGGCCAGCACCTACGTCTCTCCAAGGTTCAGAAACGTTCAAAGAACTTGAGCATGTAGCGATTGATTTGTCGCTTCGAATTAACAAACATTCTCCTGAAAAACCTGGTCAGTTAGCAAGAAGCATCGTTGAAATTTTTTCTAGCGTAATGCAAAAAGACACTGCTGAGAGGAATCCAAAACAAAGTACCGAGAAAAAGACGCCAGTTCCTCGACTGAAACAGTCGACATATGGTGAAGTGCTAACGGCTCCAGAAGAAGATATAGAAGAAAACCTAGTAGAAGATTTTTCAGATGACGGCAATGAAGAAAATCTGAGACAAGATATAGAAATAGAAAATACGGAAGAAATAAGTTATGAGAATCCATTTATTACCTGGCGCATATGTATTGGTTGATTTTTTAGGAGGCAAAAGAAACACAACGTATTATACATACGTTTATGTAATCACATCAGTTTTGGAAAATAATGAATATACTGTCACTGGGTTAAAAAGTACAAACATGGTAAAAACCACTTTTTCTGTTGTCGAAAGTGATGTTTCTACAATAAATTATTCTATGATAAAAGCAAGGTTACCAACACCAAGTGTTGAATCCAGGGATAGAAAATTGTTTTACGTTTTTCAAGGGGCCGTTGCCGTGAACGAGAAGAAATAGATACCTAACAGGTTTTCTTTTGTGAAGTTATAATTTCAATTTGTATTAGAATTTTTGTTCGATTTGATAACATTTTTATTTTTGTGAAGTTATACATTCCAATTTAGGTTACTTTGTTTTCTTTAAGTGTTTGAAATAAAATTCGAGATCTGATTTATTAGATTTTTGGGGTAAATGTGAACAACACAAAAGATTTATAAAATTTATTCAATAAGCGTTATCGAGATCGTTGTTTACATTTCCCCTGAGTTTCGTTCCCTTGAGGTTTACCTGCTTCGCGATGCTTGTTTACAATTACCCCTAAGTCAAAGGGGTAAATGTGAACATGAGGGGTTAATGAGTACCAAATTTGTTTATCACAAAAAATACATATTTTACATATCCATCTGAAAGAAAAACCTCTCAGTATTATACGCTTCTAATTATATATTTTTAATATTATAGTTTCGTACTTCTATAAATGTGTAGATTTGAAACTACAAAAAATCGTTTACAATTCCCCCTACTAACCCTAGAGTCTGGCATGTTTCACCATGACATGTCAAATGAAATTGTCAGCGTTTTCAGATCCTTATGGAAAGTGGCCTTTGGTAAAAATGTATAATTTTCTGGTATGTATTAGTTCTAGACATACTTATCAATATTGTTCATAAGCACAAAGTCATTCTATCGCTAGTTTTAGAAATACAGTGTGTTAAAGTTTCAAAATACCTACCTTGGCATGTTCATTATTTTTGGTTTGAAAGTACTGATGTTCATTTTATCTTCCAAATGCGATTTTTACATCTCTATACACATTTTGACATTAAAGTTTTTTTAAATAATTATTTCGTTTTATTACAGCCACATAATTGCTACTGTGAAAGACGTTTCATTGGATATGATATTGTGTTGGTTAAGTAAATAGTTATAAATATATATTATATAAGGTGATTCATAAGTTTCGTCCCAATCATCAATTATTTTTAAAATCAAATAACGGAACCCTCTGTATGTGGGAATTGATTTTGACTTCATGTTATCCTTTAGTTAGACAGATTAGATTCTACTTAATATTATACATGGCGATTCAATAATTTTCAAAATATTAAATATAACGATTGGTCGAAAAACCTTCGAATACATCATAACGATTTCGTTCCTAGAATTCCATTTCAATCCTATGAGTAAATTTGTAGATAGAGTCTGGCAAGTTTCACCAAGACATGTCAAATGAAATTGTCAGCGTTTTAAATCCTTATAGAAAGTGGCCTTTGGTAAAAATGTATAATTTTCTGATATGTATTAATTCTCGACGTACTCATCAATATTGTTCATGAGCACACAATCATCCTCTGACTAGTTAAAGTGTTACAGTTTCAAAATACCACGATTCGCATGTTCATTGTTTTTTATTTGAAATTACTACGTTAATTTTTTCTTCAAAATGCGATTTTTGCATCTTTATGGGATATGTAGATAAACACAAAGGGTATAATTGATTCTTAATTACAGGGTGATACACAGTTTAACGGTATACTTTTTTAAAAAAATTATTTTGTTTTATAACAGCCACATAATTGCTACTGTGGAAGGCTTTTCATTGGGTGTGGTATTGTGTTAGTTAAGTTAATAGTTAAAAATATATATTATATAGGGTAAAAATATATTTTATACAGAGTGATACAAAGGTTTGTCCCAATCATCAAATATTTTTAAAATCAAATAACGGAACCCTCTGTATACGGAAAATGATTAGGACCACATTTTATCTTTTAGTTAGACGTATTATGTACTGCTTAAGAATATACAAGGAGATTCAATAATTTTACAAAATACTAAATATGGGAATAAGTCAAAAAACCTTTCTTGTTTTCTTTACCCTGTATTTTAGAATTAACTTTTTCAAGGTATGTATATAGATTTTAAAATCTTCGAATACAGCTTATTATAATGATTTTGTTCCGAAAGTTTCGTTTCAATCCTGAGATAGAGCCCGGCAAGTTTCACCAAGACATATCAAATGAAACTGTTAGCGGTTTTAAAGGAACCAATATGATATCTTCTATGGTTTATTGTTTGAGCTGGATTGAATTTGTAACGTCCAGAGAGTAGCTTTAAATTATGATCCACACGTCAGCATGTGCACATGCTGTGCAAAGTGAAAACCAGAAATATATACCAGACACATTGTTTAACTAGCGTATAATGTACCAAAAGTCAGCAAAACTGTTATTAACAGGGAAAAGGAACACGTGTAGTATTTGTACTGTACCTATTATATTGATCATGATACGTTAAGGTATAAAACAATATTTACATCAAAAGCCAATACTAGGACTGTGAATGGTAATAGTCAAACCGACCAGTCGTTAGTTATAGTGTAGAGGGCTAACCAGATATAGATTGGAACATGTATTATTGTTATTAAGAATTCCAAGTGACGACAACTAAAACTGTTCCAATCTATATCTACTTAGCCCTACATACTATAAGTAACCAATTTGAAATCTAATGACTGGTCGGTTTGACTATTACCACTCACAGTCCTAGTATTAGTTTTTGGTGTAAATATAGTTTTGTATCTTAACATATCATGCTCAATATAGTAGGTACAGTACAAATACTAGACCTCCCTTTTTCCTGTTAATAACAATTTTACTAACTTTTGGCACATTATACGCGAGTTAAACAATGTGTGTGGTGTATATTTCTGGTTTTCACTGCACATGCTGAATTGTGTATCATAATTTAAAACTACTCTCTGGACGTTAGAAATTCAATCCAGCTTAAACAATAAACCATAGAAGATAACGTATTGGTTCCTTTAAAACCGCTAACAGTTTCATGTGATATGTCTTGGTGAAACTTGTGAGGCTCTATCTTATAGGATTGAAACGAAACTTTGGGAACAAAATCAGTATAATAAACTATATTCGAAGATTTTAAAATCTATATACATACCTTGAAAGAGCTAATTTTAAGATGCAGGGTAATGAAAACGGAAAAGGTTTTTCGACTTATTGTCTTATTTAGTATTTTGTAAAATTATTGAATCGCCTTGTATATTCTTAGGTAGTACATAATAAGTCTAACTAAAAGATAAAATGTAGTCAAAATCAATTCGCGTACACAGAGGGTTCCGTTATTTGATTTTAAAAAGAGCTGACGATTGGGACAAAATTTATGAATCACCCTGTATAATATATATTTTTGCCCTGTATAATATATATTTTTAACTATTTACTTAACTAACACAATATGACACCCAATGAAAAGTATTCCACAGTAGCAGTTATGTGGCTGTTATAAAACAAAATATATTTTTTTAAAAACTGTAACGTTAAACTGTGTATTACCCTGTAACTAAGAATCAATAAAGATGCATTTTGAAGAAAAAATTAACGTAGTAATTTCAAATAAAAAATAATGAACATCCGAATCGTGGTGTTTTGAAACTTTAACTAGTCACAGGAAGATTCTGTGTTCATGAACAATATTGATGACTACGTCGAGAGCTAATACGTATCAGAAAATTATACATTTTTACCAAAAGTCGCTTTCCATAAGGATTTAAAAACGCTGACAATTTCATTTGACATGCCAGACTCTATCTGCAAATCTACACATAGGATTGAAACGAAACTTTAGGAACAACTTGATTACAATATACTGTATTTAAAGATTTTAAAATCAATATACCTTGACCGAGTCAATTTTTAGATACAGGATGGTGAAAGAGAGAACGGTGTTTCGACTTATTGTTATATATATTTTGCAAAATTATTGATTCACCCTGTATAATATTAAGTAGTACCAAATCTGTCTAACTAAAGGATAAAATGATGTCAAAATAAATTCCCACAAACAGAGGGTTCCGTTATTTGGAACAAAACTTATGAATCACCTTGTAGAATATATATTTATAACTATTTACTTAACCAACACAATATCATACCCAATGAAGAGTCTTTCACAGTAGCAATTATATGGCTGTAATAAAACAATATAATTTTTTTAAAAAACTATAATGTCAAAATAAGATTGAATGATACCCTTTGTGTACAACTACATCAGTATTTTCAAACCAAAAATAATGAAGCTGGAAGGTATTTTGAAACTTTAACACCCTGGATTTCTAAAACTAGCCATAGGATGATGTTGTGCCTATGAATAATATTGATGAGTATGACAAGGCTGTTCACGACGAGCTTACATTATCTATATATAGGAAACTACTCACACGACTTCTATAAAAATTGGTATAGATACATAACAAGTTATGGCAAATATGTCGAAAATATTTTCACAAACATGTCACTTCCGATTATACCGGAAGTGAACAGCAACTTTGTTATTTTAAATGTAACACCCTGTATGTTATTAACTTTTCGAAATCTACGTTCAGTTTTAATGTCACTTTGTGTAGAATATCGTATAACTAAAATTTATACTTTTCGAGATATTAATTTTTTTAATGGAAAATTGACAGGTACAGACCTCCGTATGGAAAATTCTGTGTGAACATCCCCAATACCAAATAAAACATATCTTATCGGGTTAATTAGTAAGAAGATCAAGGTAATTTATGACTTGTCGAAAACTGCTTTTCTGCATACAGGGTTCTCAAAAAAAATGATGAAAATTTCAACTTCAAAAATGTCAAATATTTTAATTTTATTAAATGAAACTACCTTATTTTTATTCTATTTCTTAATTCTACGGCAAAAAAAAAGGAAGTTTATGTTCACTTCCCTATACCCAAACTTCAGCGTTTTTGAGATATTAACACGTTTTTAAAAATATTAATTATTTCTGCCGTATTGTTGCTTATTATAAGTAGGCCGTGTTTTTTAATGTAATTCCACACACATAAATTACAAAAACTCATAACAAGTGTTCAAAATTTCGTCCTTGAACCTCCAAGCATTTATGCAGTCTTATTATCACACCTTCGTTTGTTGCACGCTTAATCATTGCTGCAGGGAGAGAATTAAATGCATTGCGAACTCTAAGTTCACAATCTTCCCTTGTTGTAAGGGGATGGGAATACACCTCATTTTTTACGTAGCCCCATATAAAAAATCTAAAGGTGTTATGTCTGGTGAACGAGGAGGCCACCGAAAAGGACGATTGTTAGCTATCCACCTATCTTCAAACGTCTCATCTAAAAATTGGTTTACCATTCGGGAATAGTGAGGAGGAGCTCCGTCATGCAGAAAAAATATTTTTCTAAATTCTTGCCGTGGTAAACGTTCTAAATAATTTGTTTTTAATTCTCTTAATATGTTGAGATATCTTTGACCTAAAAAAATAGTTTTTCAGAAAATACAAAATTATAAAATTATGATACCACAGTTTCTAACCGTTTAAGTTTCCATCATAAAAGTGGAGAGCTACAGCCTGGTTGTCTCTGATTGCACAAAACACATTAAAGTCCCATCGTTCTTGAAAACTACGTACTCTTGTTAAGTGTTGATTTTCTTCGCTCCAGTAATGCGAATTGTGCCTGTTAAACATTCCGTTTTTCGTAAATTTTGATTCGTCGCACCATATAATATACTTTAAATATTCATTATCTTCTTGACATTTTGTCAACACAAATTCTGCAAATGGTATTCTTTTATTATAGTCTGTTTCCCTTACACTTTGAACTAGGTTGAAAGAGTAGGGATGAAACTTATGTTTTTTTTAAATTCGTTGAATAGATATCATTGGTACACCTAAATCTCTCGCACCACAACGTAATGACGCTTCGGGATAAGCAGCATAGTATCCAACAACATTAATTTCATAGTCATTGTTATCAACAACAAGCTTCACTTTCTTAACGTGTGCTTGAAAACAACCAAATTGTGTTAAATTGTTTATTATTCTCATCACTGTGTCACGGGTGGGTCGTGGTCGATCTGGGTACCTTGTAGCAAATAAAGCACATGTTCTAGTAACAATTCTGTCACATTCACCATGTATTAAAAGTAAATTTAGATAATCGTGATTGTTTAGTTCCAAACGAGCCATTTCTATCACTTTGTAAAAATGCGATTAACCACAAATAATGACAACTAATACTATTTAATTATGACAGCTACATACACAGCCTGCTAAAATAAAATAATAAATAATAATAAACAACAATACGGCAGAAATAATTAATATTTTTAAAGACGTGTTAATTGGGTATAGGGAAGTGAACATAAACTTCCCTTATTTTTGGCCGTAGAATTAAGAAATAAAATAAAAATAAGGTAGTTTCATTTAATAAAATTAAAATATTTGACATTTTTGAAGTTGAAATTTTCATCATTTTTTTAAGAACCCTGTATGCAGAAAAGCAGTTTTCGACAAGTCATCAATTACCTTGATCTTCTTACTAATTAACCCGATAAGATATGTTTTATTTGATATTGGGGATGTTCACACAGAATTTTCCATACGGAGGTCTGCACCTGCCAATTTTCCATTAAAAAAATGAATATCTCGAAAAGTATAAATTTTAGTTATAGGATGTTCTACACAAAGTGACATTAACATTGAACGTAGATTTCGAAAAGTTAATAACATACAGGGTGTTACATTTAAAATAACAAAGTTGCTGTCCATTTCCGGTATAACCGGAAGTGACATGTCTGTCAAAATATTTTCCACATATTTGCCATAACTTGTTATTTACCTATGCCCATTTTTATAGAAATTGTGTGAGTAATTTCCTATACAATGTGTCCCAAATTCGCTTCTCTATACAGTGATCTCGGCTCCTGTTAAACTTACGGCAAAGGTTAAATGGGGAAAGTTTTAGAGGAAGCTTAGAGCATTCGATATCCGGTTTCAGATTTACGATCGGTCAATTGGTTTTGAAAATATCGGCGAAAAACCGAAAATGGCGGATTTCGTTTTTCGCCAGTAAATCCGAAATGGTTAATTTGACAGCTGTCACAATGTGAGATTATTCGGACAATTTTTTAAGACGAATAAGATAGCGTGTATAACATGTCACAATCGTCTTTTGTTAACCCACAATCTACCTCAACTTTCATTTTTCGTATGGCCGCCATATTGGATTTTTCGATTTTTGGAAAGAGCGCAATATTTCCAGTTTAGCGATGTCTCACAAGTGCATAAAAGATTAGAGTTTCATCGAAATATCACACTTTCTAAAGTTAGGTCTTATTTATTATTATTAGTAGGACATGATTTATTTGTCAGTAAAATTGGGTTGCATTTTTTCCATATAAGGTGGCTCTGACTTTGACGTTAAATAATTCAAAGTAGTGTTTTCATAAGTAGTACGCTTTTCTGTCATTAAAATCATAAACGTGACACACAAATTGTAGAAGCCTGTTGAAAATGGCCGGTATTCCCTATTCAAATGAAGAAAAGTTTGACTTGCAGTCAAACAGAAACGCCGACATTACCTCAGCGAGGTATTTCGAGATGTACCCCGAACGACGCAGCCCCATTAAACCCACTTCAGAAAAATTGTAATTAATTTAATTAACTATGGGGCCTTCGAACAACCTAAAAGCGGATACAATATTGATAATGAAAATCGTGACAGAAACATTTCACAAGCTGTCAACGAAAACCCCAGCGCATCGGTAAGAACGGTAGAACGGGAAATTCGTGTGTCAAAATCAACGGTACAAAGAGTGTTAAAAAAGAATAACTACTATCCATACAAACCCACAATAGTTCAAGGACTTAAGGAAACTGATTTTCCAAGACGAATGCGCTTCTGCGAGTGGTATACTAGAATGTGTAATGAAAATCCCGATTTTGTTAATCATGCCTTGTGGTCTAATGAGAGTAGGTTTACGAATTGTGGAGTTTTTAATAAGCACAACATTCATCATTGGGCTGTAGAAAACCCTCACGAAGTGGCAGAAAGACGTCTACAGACCAGATCTGGTAGTAACGTTTGGTGTGGGATTATTGGTAATTTAATCTAACTTACCTATTTTAATTGGGCACGTATGTATTATAAATTATTAATCATTGCAGGAAATCGACTTATAGGACCATTTTTGTTTGACTATAACTTAAACGGACAGAGTTACCTAGAGCTTTTGTGAAACCAGGTTGTGCCGGCTTTACGAGCTACTCTCACCGAAGAACCTGGTGTCAACAGGATGGATGTCCGGCACACAACACCATTCAAGTCAGGAACTTCTTCAGGGAGCAGTTTGATGAAAAAATTATTGCATTAACCTTCGGATGACCAAGTGGGGTCACATAGTGACCCCACAGATGATATTTTTATTGTATTTCTTTCAGTTTACATTTTTTGGCTTCAATTATTTTTTTAGCTGACTTTTTCACCTTTCCCCAAGTTGTTATAATGTATTTACTTTAAAGTTATGCATACTTCCCTAAAGAAACGAAGTTTTGTGAATGGGGTCTCTTAAAGACCCCACGTGGCCTTCCGTGTTATAAACAATTTCGATTTAGCAACTTAGTCTGAGCATAATTTCGAGTAGATTTTGCAAATGAGTCTTAATTGTACCTTAATCACTTGTTCCAAAGAATTCGGTAATTGAATAATTATACTTATCGCAAAGTTATTTCGAAAGGTAATTAGGAATAAGATCTAATCTAATTACCATATAATTACTTTTGCTGATTGATAATTTGCAAAATTATATGTGTTTAGTTCATAATTTATCGATGTCGCGTAAAGATCTTTCCGCTACCGAACTTGAAAGATTGGCAAATGAATTTGCTGCTGATGTTTCTAACGAGTTGCAATCGGAGACTGAAGACTTGTTACTTGAAGACAGTGATGTTGACCGTGCGGATATTGGTAACCATTCATCTGACGATAGCGATAGCGAACCACCTGACAATGAAGACATAAATACGACTGTGACCAAAGATGGTACCTTGTGGTCAAAAACCAAACCATCCGTAAGGCGACGACCATCAAGAAATATTATAACGAAGAAACCTGGACCTACAAATTATAGTGAAGATATAGTTACACCTAAGGAGGCTTTCCAATTACTTATAACTGATGAAATGTTGGACATTATAATTCAAGAAACCAACAGCAGAGCTGCTTCCTTGAAAGAAGATGAATGGAGAAACGTAAGTCTTGTTGAAATGAAAGCATTTATAGGTCTATTGATAATTGCTGGTTCACTGAAAGCATGCCAAGAGCCAATTCTAGAATTATGGATTCATCGAAATCCTGCATTACAGCGAACAATTTTTTCTGCTACAATGTCCCGAAACCGAATGAAAGAAATATTGAGATTTGACAATATAAATACGAGACCGGAACGTCGAGAAAAAAGTAAATTAGCAGCAATTGAAGATATATTTGATATGTTTACTTTGAACTGCAAGAAAGCATGTATACCGAATGGTGAAGTTTGCATTGACGAACAGCTTGTTCCATTTCGTGGCAAGTGTCCGTTCCGTGTTTACATAAAATCAAAACCAGCCAGGTATGGAATAAAAATATGGACACTATGTGACGTGGAAAATTCTTATTGCTGGAACACGCAAATTTATTTAGGAATGATAAACAATTCCCCAGAGAAGGAACAGGGCAAGCGGGTTGTTTTAGATTTGGTGAAAGATTTGTCTTCCGGTTATGGAGTTACCACCGACAATTTTTTTACATCCCTTGCTCTCGCACAAGAATTATTGAAAAAAGGAAAAACCTTAAATGGAACAATGCGGCAAAACAGAAAAGAAGTTCCCCAAGAATTCCGTCCAAATAGACAAAATGCTGCTTACTCAACGCAAGCTTTATATTCACAAAGTGCTATGATGATTTCCTATGTTCCCAAGAAAAATAGAAGTGTAGTTTTACTATCAACACAACATTTTGATTTGGATATATCAGACGAAACAACTAATTTCAAACCAGGTATCATACTTGACTATAACAAGTGCAAAGGAGCTGTAGATTCCTTGGATCGCAGGGTTGGAGAATATTCGTGTTCTCGTAACACGAAGCGGTGGCCATTAGTTTTGTTTTTCCATATTTTGGACCTGGCAGCGATAAACGCCGTTATTTTGTTTACCCACAAGTATGATAATTACGAGAAGGGAAAAACTTTCAGAAGACGGCTTGTTCCTTCAAGAGGTAGGGATGGAACTAGTAAAACCACTAATAGCTGAACGATCAACAGAACATCTACCTAGATACATAAAAACTGCCATTAGAATGATTTTGGAATCCGACGATCCAGAAGACCGACAACAAGGTGATAAAATAGAAACAGGTGCGAAACGTGGTCGTTGTGTTATGTGTCCAAGGCACCTCGACAAGAAAACAATGAACAAATGTGATAGATGTAAACGGTTTACTTGTAAAAGTCATGTTACTGTTGTGAAATCGACAATATGCAACCCTTGTAATGAACAAAACAAATGTTAATTTTCTCCTGTATTTTGAAGATGGTATGGTATTGTATTAACTTGTAATTTTTCTTATTATTAAACCTAATAAATGTTTTTTGATTATCTAATGGTTTCTAATTAGTGTTAATCAAAATAAACCCTATACTATAGCTGTTAACTAATGGGGTCACTAAGTGACCCCACCTGGTTCTCTGTGTTATAAATTTTACCTGGTCATCCGAAGGTTAAATGATCCAATATCTTGGCCTCCTAGATCCCCTGACCTTTCACCCTTGGATTTCTACCTCTGGGGTCACACAAAGAATGAGGTCTAAGAGTTTGATCCTCCTGCGACCATAGAAATCCTGAGACAGAGAGTTTTGGATACATTTAGAAATAGTGTTAACGGAAATACACCTGCTATGGTTGTACGAAAAAGAGTCACCAACTGTCAAAAATATCTCGATGTAAATGGACGTCATTTTGCAAATCTGTAAATTAATTGTAATTGTAATTTTATTGTAGGTTGTTCAAAGGTTCAAGTATTAATTAAATTAATGACGATTTTTCTGGTTTTATTTTTAACACACTCATAGCTGGGAATTTGTCCCAAAACATCTGTCTTGTTGAGAGGTCGTTATTTAATTTTATGTTTTATTGAAAATTCAAAGAATTTTATACATTATTTATTAAAGTTATTTTGCGACAAATAAATCATGGCCTGCTAATAATAAATAAGACCTAACTTTAGAAAGTGTGATATTTCGATGAAACTCTAATCTTTTATGCAGTTGTGAGACATCACTAAACTCGAAATATTGCGCTCTTTCAAAAAATCGAAAAATCCAATATGGCGGCAATAAGAAAAATGAAAGTTGAGGCAGATTGTGGGATAACAAAAGACGATTGTGACATGTCATACACGCCATCTTATTCGTCTTAAAAAAGTGTCCGAATAATCTCACATTGTGACAGCTGTCAAATTAATCATTTCGGATTTACTGGTGAAAAACGAAATCCGCCATTTTCGGTTTTTCGCCAATATTTTCAAAACCAATTGACCGATCGTAAATCTGAAACCGGATATCGAATGCTCTAAGCTTTCTTAAACTTTCCCCATTTAACCTTTGCCGTAAGTATAACAGAAGCCGAAATCCCTTTATAGAGAAGCGAATTTGGGACACATTGTATATAGATAGTGTAAGCTCGTCGTGAAACAGCCTGTATAAAAAATTAGACGTTTTAACCGAAGGCCACTTTCCATAATAAAATGGCGTGGTCCTTTCGAAATTAGGAGGTAATTAGGTGCGTTAAATACAAATAGATCATTTAACACAAATTTCCACACTTAATTATAACGTTTTATTATTATTCTTACAAATTCATGATTAAATATAAACATACGTGAATTAATTCACTTAGAACAATAACACGTTAAGCGCCATTGCCAATTTTTAAAATTTCGTAAACGGCCGAGTTCATTTTTTAATAGATATTGATGATCCGTAAATGAACGATTTTTCATAGTTCTTTAAAATACAAAAAATATTTAAAAAAATTTGATGACGGATCAATGGACCCAACACGGTCCTGGTACAACTGAAATGGTATCCCTGGAGCGTTGGTCCCGTGACTCAAGTTAGTTTTAGTTAGCATAGAATTGTGCAAGTGGTTAGTTCGTTTGTACTTGGATACCATAGATAAACTGTAAACGTTGGTGAAAAGGCAGAATAATTTTAAATCTTAAGTTGTTCATATACTTAATAATAGTAGTACAGTTGTACAATAAACAAAACTTTATAAATTTATAAGCGTTATAATTAGAAGAATGTTATGTTTTGAAAAATATTTTATTTTTACAGATGTCGAGACGTAATCGCCCGCTTACACAAAAAGAATTAAAAAGAGTTGCGGAGAAGATGGATATGTCGGACGAAGAACTGGATTGGTCATTTGAAGATCCATTATACAGGGTGTCCTACTATATTTTCCCCTATTTCAAGGGCTTATAACTTTTAAACGAATAAAGTTAGACACTTGCGGTTTTCACTGAAATGATTCACAATGATACAAGTTTTGATTGGACTCATCTAAATTTTTTCTTCACTTCCGGTTAGTCAAAAAACAAAATGGTGGTTTTTAGAATTTTTTTTGTTGACTTTTTTAATGTAACACCCTGTATATTTTGTGATAAGGCGAAAGCCATTTCTTTCAGCTATCCGTCGGTATACAGTTTTTAAAAATCGATGCAGAATTAACTGAGCAATCAATTTTTAAGTAGAGGCCTGCAAAATCGGTAGTCAACAATTATTTATCAGTAATTTTTTAGAAGGTAGTAAGGCTCTGGAATATTTTTATCATAAATGTCACAATTATTGTGTTTGAGATCTATAACCAGATATTTTGCCATTGAAATGATGTTTTCCGATATAGAAAAGGCAAATATTGTCGCTGAAACTAAATGAGGTTTAATTAAAAATTAAATGAGGTAAGTGATACGGTTTAACACATATTTCTGTAATGGTACAGTCTATTTAGATAAAGTTTCAAATCACGATTTTAGAATGATACTGAATTAAGGTGCAAATCCACTTTGTCTAACCAGAGATCTAAACGTATGTAAGTGATGTGGCTTAACACATAAATCTACATGAAAATTAGGTGTTTCAAATTACACCTAAAATTATTTTACAAAACAGGTGTTAAATTAGGTGAGTTAATCACAAAGTAGATAACGAATTTAGAAATATATTAAAACAAATATATGAATGAAAAAGAATTAAGGGCAAACTAAATATTTTACAACTTAGGTGCTAATAGATGCTCTTAAATATATTGTGGATATAAAGAATACTACTGTGAGCCCCTAATAACGACTCGAATTGTACTGAACTAACCAGCAGTGAAAAAAATTAGGTGCAAATGCACGTTGTCTAAACGAAGGTCGAAACTATCTTACACAACAATACGTGTTAATTACGTACTTTAATCACAAAGTATAAATAATTGAATGATTTTATTGAGATTGATTTGATTGCCATTGATTTGATTGATTGATGCGGACCACTTATTAGAGTACTATTTAAAATTTCGCGTTTTCCCGCCATATCAATTATAGAGACCTATATCTGCTTTTAAAAATATACCGTTAGGTGGAGCTACGATCAACCTCCATTACACAAAGAAAACCAACCAATGAGAATACAGTACCTTAAATTTAGTAACCTTCTTTATCGGCAGAATACAGAAACCTTCTATGACGACAATTGGTTCACGTGTTGACTAGAATAGAGAAATCTTGTCTACCAACAATTTGGGAACCTTCTTTATCGGTAGAATACAGAAATCTTCTGTACCGGTATCAGCAACTTACAAAACTCATACACTAAAAGTATATTATCTAGTGGTAATTTTATGTTTTGTAGTTTATTAATTAGTTCTAAAGAATTCTTAAATGATTAGTACTTTAAATTGACTGGTCCGTTTATTTCCGATGAAAATCTAACGGGAAATAAACATTGCCGACTATTTCAGGAACGCTACAAGGAATACTGGTCCCCATAGTGAATGGATCCATCATTCGATTCCAACAAGATGGCTGACCGGCCCGCAGTACGTTTGTGATATTCTAACAGATGGTATTTTCTCCTTACACTTTCTTTTATTAGCTGACTCTGTCCAGAAAAGGGCCTTTTTAAATGGTGTCTGTATAATATTTAGAGGAGAGGGCACTTTCTTGTTTCTGCTGTCTGATTGAACATTATTTCCATGTTGTGTCAAATCTTCTTTAAGTGGTGTTTCTTATCTTTGTTTTGGGCGTTGTTTGTGTTGGAGGTCATTGAAATGTTTAGTTTTGTGCTGGTACTAACAGCAGTGTCTTCTTGACTAACTTGTGTATTGCCTTCTTTATTTCTTTGGTGTGTTGTCTGACAATTCTATCTTTACCTCTTTCCAAATATTAAATAATGTTGCCATTCCAATTTCCGTGTTTTCCTAAAAAACAAGCCTCAAAGGTTTTTAAAGTGTCTGTAGGAATGTGAACTTCCAGTCCTGTTACAGTTCTAGGTTGGTTTTTGCTTCATTGTTGAAAAATTTAGTAGTTGCGCGTGTGTGAGCTATCTTCTCAAATTTAATGTTTTCCACTTCAAACGGGCAAAGTCCTGAGACACGAAACCCATGTTGAATTGTGGGGTTGTCCAAGATCTTAACCAAAAAAATGTAGCAAAGTGTTGTTTTTGTAATTTTATTCCCCCATTTTCGGATCTCCACTTTTGTGCTTTTGTGGAACGTCAATTGAGATACGTGGCCTCCAATATAAAATACTATAGGCCTTTCGATTTTTTCTCTATCAAGCCGTGGGAAGAATATGTTAGTAATGTATTCATAAAAAACTGAGTTGCACATCCAACCATTTTCCGAATTGCCTATTGCCCAGGATAGATACATACCCTGGTACCCTAGTGTACGTGAAGATAACTACAGGTGGTCCAATTTACCCTCGGCATTAGATGTCACTAGGACAGTAAGTTTTTGCTTTTCATCCTCACCAACTGAGTATATGTATCGCCTTTATCTACAAGAGTCTTGTTACCTTTGAGGTTTAAATAAAATGCAGTTTCGTCGGCATGGAAAACTCTGTTGGGATCATTGGCCACTTCAAGAAGATCTTTCAATATTAGACATTCCTTTAATTCCAGAAACCAATTTCTAATCTGTTGTTGTTACACTTACTCTTGCTGGAGTCAAATTTTAGGCGACCCTTGTGGAAATATCTGGTTGTCTGCGAAGAAATGATTTGAACGTCAGTTACTGTAAAATATTATTTATTCAGAGCCAGTGATTGACAGATCAACTAAAAGCTTTGAAACGATTCAAGGTTATGTTTTAAGCGATTTACACGATTCTGTAATATACACCTTAATGTGCAGTATCACAATCATACCCATAGTTGAAAAAGTAAGGACGCAATAAATAAAAAATATACGACTTACATTTCGTGCTTCTAGTTACTACACAGAAATATACCTGTGTGAACTTAGCGCTGGACTTAATAAAAATAAATTATATGCCTTAGAATGTGCTTCGTTTGTACTCGTTTATACCACTTTTTATTTTATTTGTAGCCTTATAAGGATGAAAATAGAGAATATTTGAAGTCCCCCTAAGGAGTAAATTAGTCATTTTCTAAGATACTTGAATTCTGAAAACGGGTGCTGCTTCCTAATCGTTCGTATCCGTTTGTATCGCTTTTCGTTTCATTTGTACCCGTTTGTACGGTTTTGAGTTTAGTCCCATTATCTGTGTCCACGCTTTTTCTCGCATATATATATATATATATATATATGTGCACACGGTGACTATTCAGGTATACGGGACCTACAGTTTAACGCCGGTTCCGAACGGCTATATGAAGTGAGTAGAATGGGAGTAACCGCGATGCCATTTTGTTTTTAATTATCAGTCATAATTAAAAGTGGGGAGAAGTGAGGGAAAGAGCGGGGAGGAGTGGGGAGAAGTGAGGGAAAGAGTGGGGGAATTACTTCTATAATTAGGGCCCTTTTGGCCGTATTAAGAACATTTTTGGTAGTCCAGTCCCTAGAGGATAGGCAACCACAGTCGCCCTTTTACATGATTGGTGATGCAAGCGCCTACAGCCCCATGTCGAGCGTTCTGATGTGTTCTTGGAAAAATATTATATTTAAAAATTCAATTATGATGTGTAGGTTCGTTGTTTGACAAAAAAAATCCAGTATTTAGAGTGAGTTTATAAAAACAATGTATTGGCATAAAGAGCTGCGGACCTACAGTTTAACGCCGGTTCCGAACGGCTATATGAAGTGAGTAGAATGGGAGTAACCGCGACGCCATTTTGTTTTTAATTATCAGTCATAATTAAAAGTGGGAGAAGTGAGGGAAAGAGCGGGGAGGAGTGGGGAGAAGTGAGGGAAAGAGTGGGGAAATTACTCCTATAATTAGGGCCCTTTTGGCCGTATTAAAAACATTTTTGGTAGTCCAGTCCGTAGAGGGTAGGCAACCACAGTCGCCCTTTTACATGATTGGTGATGCGAGCGCCTACAGCCCCATGTCGAGCGTTCTGATGTGTTCTTGGAAAAATATTATATTTAAAAATTCAATTATGATGTGTAGGTTCGTTGTTTGACAAAAAAATCCAGTAATTAGAGTGAGTTTATAAAAACAATGTACTGGCATAAAGAGCTGCGGATTATACAAGATGAACGTGCAATTACGAATTCTAATTACATTTTTATTTATAGAAGTAACATTTAACACATGGAAGTGAAAGTCACCCAGGCATTTGTCCATTTTCAATAACGGTTCTGTGCAAAAACCAACTTTCAATTCTAAAATACCAAATTGATTTAACTTACAACTTGCAAAAACCAACTTTCAATTCTGAAACACCGATTTAATTTAATTCTGTGTTGGTGTTTCCGTTTGCGCTTGCGTTGTGTTAAGTTTTATATCAGCAAAAATCCGAAGTGAACCGACCAACTCAATGGGATGTACATGGATCGTAGTATACATTCATATATCCCCTATGCCAATTATTAAGCCTCTATCATCAATGGTATAAGTAGAACACGGGTACCTTGCGCCGCCATCTTGGATTTTTTTGGAAAAACCCACCATTTTTTTTATATTCCCACGTGGGGATCGTATTTTTTCACCCCTATCCCTATCAAGATAAAGATAACATATACAATTGATTTTAAATACGCTGTTAAATTCTATATAATGATAATAAAACAGTTAATGGATATTGCGTAACCAGTTAATTAACTTTTTGTTATACAAAATTGAATGTACGATTTCGCAATTGGACGTAAACAATAATAATAAACACCGTACATATTTTTACATGCATGTATATACCGGAGCTTTTAGCTATCACAGGCTAGATTAGTTAGAGAGATGCAATGCAAATACGAAGCTGTATAATTAAATTAAATTACTAACTAACTTAGAATAAAATGTCTATCAAACTCTTCGTGTGAACCGTCAACAGCCAATATCAAATATATATTTGCGCAAACACTTATTTAATATTGTGATGTATGCGGAGAATTGCCTGTGTCTTCTTCTTTAAGCTAGATTTCGCCTCTATATTATTTCTGTCTCATCAGAAATACCTCTGTCAAAAAAAAACGGCTTTAAATTTTATAATCGGGTTAAGCATACATGCTGACCGCTTATTAGAGCACTATTTCTAAATTTTCGGGTTTTACCGATAATGGGGTTGTCATACCATCACATAAGCCCTGTCAAAAAGGAACTTGGATTTATGAACATGGCAAGATATTAGACTGTGATTAACCACACTCTAATATCTTCCCTAGGGGCATGTTTATAAATCTAAACCCCTGTTTTGGCTGAGGTATTTTCTCCTAAAACGGCTGCGAAGGCTGTTTCGGCGACCCCTACTCCAAACTTTCGCGTTTCGCTCTTTAAACTGTAACCGTCATCGAGTGAGCATTATTATAATGTATTCTCTTGTTTATGAGCCAACATCAGCGGACATTAGAGATTTTACTGACTTGTTAATAAACTATTACAAGATAATCGTTCCAGATGATGATAGAAACGATGACGTGGATGAGCTGAATGTATGTCACATACAAGGTGATGGTGATCATTCACAGAAGAGGAAGAAGAGCGATGAGGTAGAGGAGAAGGACGAGTCTCAAAACCATGATAATGGTAGCGACGAATCATGGTTCAAGAAGAAGAAGACGACCGATAAAGGATTTGATTAAATAAATGATGTATTGTTGTTTATAATACATTTTCAAACGCTAAGCTTTCCTTCAATTTTTGTTAATAAACTTGTTTTTCTTAACGGTGCTTGTACCTGCACTAACAATGCTGCAGTTAATAATAAGTGTGAGATTGGCTTTCTTTTGCAGTCTTAAGTTACATCATACTGCTATTTCTTGAATTGAGAGCTGATTTTGTATAATTACGTTAAATCAGTTTGGTATTTTTGAATTGTAGTAGGTTGGTTTTACCAAAGTGTAAGTCCAATCCGTATTTTTGAGCTGTAAGCTAGTTTTCGCAGGCTGTAAGTTATGATTTGATTGATTGAGATTGATTTATTTGATCGATCGATTGATTGATTCAGATTGATTGATCTGATTGTTTGATTTCATCGAACGTGATTTGTTTGGGATTGATCTGCTTAATTGATTTGATAAATTCGATCTGGTTAATTGATTTGTATGTTTGAGAAAGAGACGATAGAGACGAGGGAGAGACGAACACGATCAACCTCCATTACAGAACACATTCATTAGTCTTTACACCACTAGATGGCACCACAAACAACCCTAATTAGTCCTAGAAATATACCGCTAGCGGCGCCGCCTCCATTACAGAAAACATTCGCTAGTTTAAAAATATACCACAAACAAAACCCTGATTAGTCCTAGAAATATGTTAGCTGGTGCCACCTTTATTACAGAAAATATTCACACAGCGAGATGACGACACAAGTTCAAATTTCTCGGGATAAGTGATCAGAATGTAAACACTTAAAATCCAAATTCAAATTTCCCGCCAAGGGGCCAAGGACTAAGACACGAAGGCAAGTTGCGAAGCCCTGTCTGTCTTATAAGTTAGCATTAGGCCTCCTTCTTATTATAATACAAGTTCAAATCATAGATGGCGCCACAAATTTAAATTTTTGGTCTAGGGGCGAGGATCTGAAAGAAAGTTGCTAAGCCCTACATCTGTCTTACAAGTTAGCATTATACCCCTTATTATAATACAAATTCATATTTCCAGCCATAATCTGCAGACTTAAATACAAATTCAAATTTCCCGCCAAAGGGGCCTCGACAAGGGGGGAATGCCCCGAGAGCAAGTTGCGCAACCTTTATTATAATACAAATTCAAATTTTCCGCCAAGGGTACCACGACAATACACGAAGGCCAACGAACGAGTTGCGAACACGACAAGAGGCGAAGACCCGAGAACAAGTTGCGACATCCTACACCTGTCTTACAATCTCAGTTATATTCGGGGAGGGTTGGTATGGGGAAATTTGACCTATGTCGATTTCTCGAAACGTCAAGTACTGGCAGCTACCAGCAAACAGATTGAGATGATTGGTCATGTGCACTAGGATTTATTTAATCAGGAAAAGTTTCTCATAAGTGGTGTTGAGTTAAAGGTTAAATTTGTACGATCAAGAGATACCTTTAGTCTATTGGCAGCGCGCGGTTAAAATTACAAGACGCGAATTATGGACGCTAGTTTACTGGTGAGACGTATGCGAATAAATCCCACCATTCTAATTGCGCGCGCTAAAGCCTTAGAAACAATTGCAGCAAAATACTCTGTTACAAGGACCGAAGTAAAAATGCTAACTATACCTGTGAGCATACAGCGAAAATCATTGGATAATGTCTTCCTGGGTAAGTACCTAAACGATGCATCGTAGGTTTTACCGAAAATAAAGCCTTGAGAGAGATAATGTGTAAAGGTTATTGACTTACGCATTAACTGTAACCGCATTAGTGCGATTCTTACCTATACGAAAGCATCGTATCGCTAAATTTTGAATATATGAATAGATTTGATGTTTGTTAAAGAATTGCTGGACACTTTTCGCAATAAAGTCCTTGGCCTTATCCGCCTGTATACTTTGAGGTATCTTTTGCATCTATAAAGAATAACCGAAAATATGTCGATTATAGAACATGTGGTTTTTCAGCTTCAGAGCTCGTGTCTACATGTCATCTTGCTAAATACATCGATAACCGTCAGTATATAATTATACCCGTCATTATATTCACTTATATTTCTCAAATCGCAAAGATCCGCTTGCCACAGCTCGTAAATGTTGTTCACAATATATTTATTTCGAGTAAATTTCTCACTATAAGTTTATGTATAGTGCACGCTACTTGTTTCTGTAACCGCGCTCTAATATCTTCCCTAGGGGCCTGTTTATAAATCTAAGTTCCTTTTTGACAGGGGTATTTCTGCAAAGGCAGAGCTTGTAAGTAAAATAGGCTTATGTGACGGTATGACAACCCCATTATCGGTAAAATTTAAAAATAGTACTCTAATAAGCGGTCAGCATGCATGCTTAAGCTGATTTGGTTGTTGACGGTTTACACGAAGAGTTTGATAGACATTTTATTCTAAGTTAGTAATTTAATTCAATTATACAGCTTCGTAATTACATTGCATCTCTCTAACTAATCTAGCCTGTGATAACTAAAAGCACCGATATATACATGTACGTAAAAATATGTACGGTGTTTATTATTATTGACTTAACTTAACCTTCACGCCATTCCCTTGCGGGGTAGGTAAAACAATCCCTGCCTCTTACTTATTTTTCGTTCACAATCCTTCTCCATGCTTTCCTATCTTTGCATACCTCCCTAGCTTCCGCAAGATTCATACATTGTTTCTGACATACCCTTTTATTTTTAAAACTCCTTATCTTTCATTCCTTTATCATACATTCATCCAAGTTTTACGCGGCCTACCAGGCACAGCCTTTCCTCTAACCTCACCCACATATACTTGCTTCGTTAATCTTGCGTTGTTCATTCTCTCAATGTGACCAAATCAACGTAATGTATTACTTTTAAATCTATCCATCATCGTCTTTTCCTCGCCACACTCCGTCATTATGCATTCATTCTTTATAGTGTCCCTTCTTGTTTTACCACATGCGCTTCTCAGGAATCTCATACCCACGGCATTTTATTTAGTGCTTTTTTTGACATACCCATGCCTCACTTCCATACAGTACTAACGGGACAAACTCCATTATAGATTGCTCGTTTCGTAGCTAGGATCATGCTTTCGTTTCTCATTATCGTCCACATACCTCCAGCATTGACCCTTCGTCCAATCTCGCCCTCCATTGTACCATCTGCAGTAAACATTCTACCGAGATATACCAGCTCGTCCACTTGCTCCGCAATTTCATCTTGCAGAGTAAATACTCTACTTTCCTTTCCACCTTCCCGAATGAACACCACAATCTTACTTTTGTCCACGTTTATTTTTAGGTCCATGTTCTCACAGACTGTATAAAACTTCCTCAGAGTGGTTTGTAGCTCATCCGCACTGTCACTTAATAAGACCGTGTCATCTGCATACACCAGAAGTCGTACCTCTCCAACCATTACATCATTTGTATCACTACATACTTGCCTAACAGATTTGTCCATGTATACATTGAATAACCACGGTGACATCCCACAGCCTGGTCGCACTCCTTGCTCAATATCAAAGTATTCACTCACACCTCCTCTCATCCTAACACATGCCCGACTACCGTTGTATACTGCCCTTATTCCATTTATTAGACCTTTATTTAAACCATATTCATTTAATATTTCCCACAGCTTCTCCCTATTCACTCTGTGGTATGCTTTCTCCAGATCTACAAACGCACAGCTTCCTATTCACCCTTAAACACTTTTCGATCACCTGCTGGAGAGCAACCATCCTATCCCTGGCATAAAGCCACCCTGCCTATCCCAAATCTTAGTTTGTGTAGTTTCTCGTACTCTATCAATCAGTATTCTTCCAAATACTTTACCAGGCACGCTGAGCAAACTTATTCCTCTGTAGTTCTTACAATCACTCTTGTTCCCCTTACCCTTATACAGTGGTACAATGATCGCGCTCTTTCCACTCATAAGGCATACATTGAATAATTCACACAATCTTCGGATAAGTTTTACACCCCCATACTTTAGCATTTCACCAGGGATTTCATCTACGCCTGCTCCCTTGCCGTTTTTCAACCTTCCTACCGTTTTCTCTACGTCATTTATCCCAATATCCTTCTCAGTTTCATTCATTATTCCTTCTGTATTCTCTTTATTTTTTAATAATAATAATAACCTTTATTGCCCAACAGCAAAAGCCAATTACAGAGCAAACTATATAATATTACACATATACAAAGATTTGTATAAATATATACTCAACCCATCAACGTGAGTAGTAACTAATTATGTGTACTACCAATGATAATAATAATAATATATAATAATTATAATGATAACAATAATAACAATAATGCCCACAGAGTTAAGTGACTGTAAACACTAAAAACAAAAATGATTTACAAGAAGGACACATAGTTGACAATAGGACAGTTCCTTGAACACCTTTAAGCCCTATTACTGTAGTTAACATAACAGTCAATTATAGAAGTTAATGGAGAGCAATATATGTCACAATTTAACCCTTCACTCTTACTTTCCTCACTACTGCACAGCTTTCCGAAATATTCTTTCCAGCATTTCCTCACTTCACAATCGTCCCATACTATTTCGTTGCTCATGTTCATCACTCCTGTAGAGTTCTGTTTTGGGCCACGTTTTGTATTTATGACCAATTTCCAAAAGAGTTTTTTGTTTCCCTCAAAATCATTCTGCATTTTCTCTCCTTCCACAGCCTCTTTACTTCTTCTCACTCCCTCCTTCGCTTATTTGTTTCTTAATCTGTACACCTCATACAATCGCTTTTTCTCAGTCTCATTTTATGCAGCAATCATTGCCATGTACACATCTTTTTTCTTACATAGTGCCTTTTTTAACGACTCATTCCACCAAGCACATTTTTTCTGTCTTACAGTCGCTTTTCCACATATCCGCACGGCACAATTCAAAACACAGTTTTTCAATCTTATCCATGCACTTTCAACGTCGGTGTCTTTTATTTGTTCGTTTCACACTGTTTCATTCATATTCAACTCTTTACTCACAGCATCTGCGTATTTTATTTTCGCACCATTATCCATTAGTTTGCCTATCCTAATTCTGGACGTCCGCACTACGCTTGCTTTCCTTCTCCAGACCCACTTTTGCCCTAAACACACTCTAGATATAACCAAAAAGTGGTCCGATCCACATTCCGATCCGCGTATTACGTTTGTGTCTTTCAGCAGGTTTTTAAGCCGTTCATCATACACTATCAAGTTTATCATACTTTTGGATTCACCTTTTTGCCATATACACATTTTATGTTTAAATCACGTATTGGATACAAACAGGCTTCTCTCCACACATATGTTCACCAGACGTTCACCATTCTCATTGACTGTATGGTGTTCGAACTTCGGACGCGTTCGGTATGTTCTCTATGTACACCCACCCATCCGTTCATATCCCCCACTATCATCACTCTTTCGTTTGGCTTACATACGTTCAACACGTTCTCTACTTCATTCCATTCACGCTCCTGGCCTCTTTCTCCATTCACCGATGGATAGCATGCAATAAAAAATTCTTCGAAGCACCACTTTCATTCTAACCCATATTGCCCGAAGAGATACCACACATCTTTTCGCTCTTTCAAATGCACTTCAGGCTCAACTCCTGACCATAGTGCTAGGCTGCCATCCTCCATCTCCACCGCATCCTTTCCTTTGCGCTTTGTCTCCGACAAACATAGAATATCAAGGTGTCTTTCGTACATTACATTCGCAATTTCAAATTCTTTACCATGCATACCTCTAACATTCCACGTACCGAATCGCCATTCATTCCTTGCACAGTCGTCAGCAACGGGGCCTGCCTGTATCGACCTTGACCGCCCCTTGTACCCAGGACGATCCGAGGCAATTGTATTGTTCTCTTGAGTAATACCATAGCGAGCAGACCGGTTACTGGCCAAGTTACACCCCCGCATAATGTAGCATTCCCTACTAACGGTATCGTCCTACTACCGGACAGTTACTACTGCCTCGACATGTAAGGAAGGAAGAAGTAGAAGTATAGACAGTCAAGAAAGATATAAATAATAGATCGTATATTTACTGTATGAATATCTTAATGTACACACACACACAAATATATATATATATATATATATATATATATATATATATATATATATATATACATATACATGTTTCACTTACATACCCTTTAATCACATCACGTTTCAACCGGATTGCTCCCTACGCGATTCCTGGCTCCGCACCACTCACCGGACTTGCTGTTATTTATTTGCGACCAAATGCTTCAATTATTTTTAATTTAGTTTTCCGAGTTATAGTTATTTCTTTGTTATCTAATTTAATATTTATTTATCAAATCTGTTTTATTATAGTCGCGAACCGTGACAACTTACGTTTCCATCCTCTAAGTTTCTTTTATTCAATTTCAGGGTAACAATAAATAACGATAATGGCCCTGTTAGCTCTCCCGACATTAATTGTTTCCTTTTAGGGTTAACCAATTACAATTAAGATCAAACATAGTAACGAAGGCAAAAGTTGGCTTAAATTTTGAATTTGTAGTCAAGGAAGAATATAATATAAGACAATATGCAAGGCAATGTTATAATTAAACTTACCACTTACTACGGATATGCCCTGCACATCCTTTGTAGTTTTTATATTTGTGTAAGTACGACTTTATGAGTTTCAACAATCATCCGGCATGGGAATTTTAGAGGAACCATTTTTTTGATGCAAGTTCGATGCCATAGCAATCCTAAATATTATTTATTCGCCTTTTTTTATTATTAAATGGATAAAGAATGCTTTAATATAACAAATTATGATGCAAGAGTTAATTACTAGTTCCAATACCATTTTAATATATCCAGAATCACAAAACTACACCACAGATTAATATTTTATTATAGTTTACGTCCAATTGCGAAATCGCACATTCACTTTTTTATAACAACAAGCTAATTAAATGATTACGCAATACCCATTATCTGTTTTATTATTTTATGATTATTATTATATAGGATTTAACAGCGTATTTAAAATCAATTGTATATGTTATCTTTATCTTGATTAGATTCTTTAATATCAGAAATAATCCAATTGTTTATTAGCTCTACAAAATAAGATCAAAATACGATCCCCACGTGGGCATATAAAAAAATGGCTGCCAAGGTGTCCCAGAGCCGCAAAAATCCTAGATAGCAAAATTTTAAAATGTTTGTAAACACATTAATTAACACGATGTCGACGGCTGATTGCTACTTTCCAATTAATATAAATGAAGTTGTATAACTGTTTAATAATAATAAATACAGATTAAGAAGCCCGCGAACAGATTCCCGTCTTACAAGACTAGGACCCCTTATTAGAATACAACCCCCGATGCATAAATAAATTAGGTAACAATCTGTAGATGGGATAATAATAATAATAATAATTATGCAATCTCCTATGATAAAAACAACCCTAATTAACACATTCTCAGAACACTGCATGCGCACGCTTTTACCTATCATCCAGGGGCTGAACTTTAAAAAAATTCTTAATACAGCAAAAGGGGTTTTGGTATTTTTAACCCCTGGATAATTTCTTACCCCTTGAAATACGAAGGAAAAAAAAGTGGTACAAACCTGTACAAACGAAAACGAAACAGTATCTACTTCCTAATTTTGAAAATTTCATTAAATGGAAAGGCTACCCCTTTAAAAATTTGGCAACCCCTTGAGGTACAAACAAAAGAAAAAATGGTACAATTAGGTACAAACCATCCTCTGTCGAATACCGTCATGAATAATAAAAAAAGTGGTACAAACTATTATAAATCAGATGCAATCAGAATAATTTCATTATTTTAATGTGGGGTGCCAGGTTCATGCAGGTAAATATCACCCTGGATATGTTGTCATTTCACAAACCGCCATGTAATTTAGCAATGTGCGCGGATTGGCAGTCGAGTTTAGGCAGAGTTGCCAAATGAATTTTGTAACGTATATACGCGTAATTTAAAAAAAAAAATTTATACGTTTCTTAAAAAAATTGACTATAAATAAAGTTGTCGATTAGTGGCCGAGTGTCAAAGACTGGTCGGTTTACCTTACAAAGAACGATGTTACAAATATAAAGGAACAGACAAATGAAATTACGAATAAATAATAACGTTATGACTACACAAAGCAATATTAAATTACTTCCACATCCAACGGATTGGAAGTACTGTATCGCTAAAAAAATTAAAAAAAATTGCTCAATCGCTTTAAAATGTTCGAAAACGTCCAAAAACAAAATTTGAGCAAAAAAATCTTGTCCGTGTACTCCATAACTTTCGAAGGACATAACATATCAACTTGAAAGTTAGCACACATATAGATGTCAACTACCCAAATCGACTGATTGTTTTTGGGGTCAGTGGGGTATGGGGAAAGGGACAAGTTCCCCATTTGCAAATTTTTACTTTTTTAGATTTTTTCCTTTTAATATTGATTAGTAATATAATTTTGATTATTTTTGTACCTATAATTTTTCTGTACAACAAACGGTTTACAAGATATTAGCAAAAAACCGTCACTTTAAAAAACTGTTTTTTGCTAAAAATCTCCGGAACTACTCACCATATTCAAAAAGTGAAAACGCCATTAGATAGGAAATAAAATTTCTAACAAAGTGTTTTTGCGATTTTTTCGTAAATTTGGTCATTTCCGAAATATTTCCAAATAACTCGATTTTGGAACCCGTCCACACGATTTCGATCACATTTCTGATCGAAAAGCATTCTTGTAATTTTTTTATAAAGTTAATCGTTTTCGAATTATTTACAAAAAAAAACGATTTTTTGACGTGGAAGTATTGATACCATTTGCAGCGGTTTTTTTACATTTTTGTAATACAAAAAAAAACAAATTAGATGTTTTGGAAGCATTCGAAATTTATAAACATAAACAGAAAGTACCTTTAATCCACGAACAGGTTGATCTTATAGGCTCATCTCTAATCTTGGAGAGTAGAATGGGATGGTTTTCTCAATTTATAATGTTATATTAAAAGCTATAAATTAAGCTACAAATCATCCAGGCTATACTTTTAATTTTACTTGATTTTATTATTTAGGGGTACCTTTCCTATAGAAGGGGTATTTTTCTAATATTTTTGAGTTACATAATTTGAGAGATCTAAATCCCTGACTTTCAATATTTCAATTTTTGGTTATTTCTGCGCGACGCTGGTAGCGACCCGTTTTTCAAAAAAACTAAAAACGCTCCAAATAACTGTTAGAATTGGTCCGATCACGAAAATACAATATGGCACAGCTAGCTTGAGGGTAGTCATTTTGTAATTCTGTTTATATTTGGCAAACTCTTAGGAACTTTGATATTAGATACAAGGAATACATTAGATGTTACAAATATAAACACACAGACAAATGAAATTATGCAAAACATCTAACAGTAAATAATCAGCTTATGATTTCACAAAACAATATTAAATTTTTACATTTTTGTAATAAAAGATAGATGTTTTGGAAGCATTCGAAATTTATAAACATGAACAGAAACTACCTTTAATGAACAAACAGGTTGATCTTATATACTCATCATTAACAAACATTTTAACTATAGAATTATAATTTACTTATGTTTGCTGTTTTACATTAATGATACTACTATAACTACTTGTTTCTTATTTTACTTACATCTTTGCTCTTGATGATGATACATGTAAAACACGTAGAGAAATAAGTAATTACATAAAGGAAATAGGGACGGGCGGGTAAAACATGGAGGGTGTCTAAAACGGGGTACCGTGGTTTTTTTTAAACTGGTTGTGCCATCTACAAGACACTTTCAGAATTTACTCATGACTTGAGTCTATTCACAGCCACGCTGTAGAAACCTACAGTTTTTACTGAACTAAAAAAAATCGCACTAACCTTAATATCGGCTAAAAAAATGGGGAAGCGGAAGGTAGGGTAAAATAGGGTACCCCATTTTACCCTAACTATGTGTAACATTTGTTACCCAAACATCTAATATCCAACTACCTATCTACTGGTTTTGTTTTCAGATAGTGTGTAATTATAAAAGAAAACCTGACAGACAGAGTTCCAAAGAAACCATGCAGCAGGTAGTAAATGCTGTAGTAACTGTTGAGATGGGATTTCACAGAACGTCTGTTGCGTGTGATGTACCTCAGACTACCTCGGAACATTACGCGAAGAAGCAATGAGATAATGCAAATAACGTAGTTTCAAAAGTTGTGGGCAGCAAAAGGCCAGTTCTCAATACTCAACAAGATGAAGAACTTGATACTTATCTGAAAGAAATGGAGGCGCGATAACAGAATGCAGACAACTTGCCTTTCAATTAGCCGACTTAAATGGGTTCGAAAACCCCCTTAACAAAGTAGATCAAGTGGCCGGATAGGGATGGATAAAGGGGTTTTTAAACAGACATAGGGATTTGTCGGTACGAAAACCCGAGTCCACGTCAGGTGCTTGAGTTATGGGATGCAACAAAATGGCCACAATGCTTACAGTAATAAATGGTTTCAAAAAAACCGGGGCTTTTCAGACTCAGATTTCTTGCCTTCAGCTACGACTGGCATAGAAATTGAACCTAGTAGTATGTCTAGTGATGCAAATGAACCTGAACAGCAATAAGAAAACATCCATGTTGGCCATCTTGTAAGAGAGAAGGCTCCCGAGAAGATTTGAAATAAAAATAGGTCATATGACCCGCAACCGGAAACGTCAAAGGAGGGCGACACTAGTTTTGAGTTTGCAAGCCTCAAAGCTATCTTACCGATTCCTCAAATTAAGAAAACCAAGGAAAGAATCACAAGAAAAAGAGACAAAACAGTGAACCTTACGTCATCGCCTTATAAAACAGAATTCCGGTAGTAGGACAATACCGTTAGTAGGGAATGCTACATCGTCCAGGGCACGATTTGGCTAGAAACGGGTCTGCCCGCTATGGTATTACTCAAGAGAATAATACAATTGCCTCGGATCGACCTGGCTGCAAGGGGCCGTCAAGGTCGAAACAGACAGGCATCGTTGCAGACGACTGTGCAAGGAATGAATGGCAAATCGGTACGTGGAATGTTTGAGGTATGCGTGGTAAACAATTTGAAATTGCGAATATAATGTACAAAAGGCAGCAAAGTAAAGGATGTTGTGGAGATGGAGCACTATGGTCAGGTCATGGCGCAAAAATGGTATCTCCCGGGGTAATATGGGTTAGAATGAAAGTAGAGTTATGAAGAATTTTTCTTATTGCATGCTATGCACCGGTGAATAGAGAAAGAGACCAAGAGTGTGATATTTCTGGGCCAAACGAAAGAGTGATGACGTTGGAAGATATGAACGGATGGGAAGGTGTACAGGGACAACATACTGAACGCGTTCCAGGAAAGTTCGGAGACCAAAGAGGCAATGAGAATGTTTGTATCTAATACGCGGTTTAAACATAAAAAATTATAGTATCGAGATGCTGTGAGTAAAGAGTTGAATGTGAATGAAACAGTGTGGAACGAACAAATAACACTGACACTGACGTTCAAAGTGCATGGATAAGTCTGAAAAACTGTGTTGTCAATTGTACCGTGCGGATATGTGGAAGAGCGACTGTAGGTAGACAGAAAAAAATGTGCTTGGTGGAATGAATCGGTAAACAAAGCACGAAGGAGGCAGTGAGAATAAGTAAAGAGGAAGTGATGGCTGTGGAACGAGATAAAATGAGGAATGATTTTGAGGGAACCAAAACACTCTTCTGAAAATGGGTAAAAAATACCAAACGTGGCCCAAAACACAACGCCGCAGGAGTGATGAATATGAGCAACGAAATAGTATGGGAAGATTGCAAAGTGAGGAAATGTTGGCAAGAATATTTCGGAAAGCTGTACAGTAGTGAGGAAAGTAAGACTGAAGGATTAAATAAGGCGAATGTAGAAGGGACGATGAATGAAACTGAGAAAGATATTGGAATAAATGAGGTAGAGAATACGGTAGGAAGGTTGAAAAACGGTAAAGGAGAAGGCGTAGATGAAATTACTGGTGAAATGCTAAAGTAGAGAGGTGCAAAGCTTGTACGAAAATTGTGTGAATTATTCAATGTATGCCTTAAGTCGGAAAAAGTGCCGAGGGATTGGAAGAGCGCGATCATTATAGCACTGTATAAGGGTAAGGGGAACAAGAGTGCTTGCAAGAGCTACAGAGGAATAAGTTTGCTCAGTGTGCCTGGTAAAGTATTTGGAATAATACTGATTGATAGAATACGAGAAACTACACAAACTAAGATTTGGAATGTGCAGGATGGCTTCATGCCAGGGAGAGGATGTGCTGATCATATGGTTGATCTCCAGCAGGTGGTCGAAATGTGCTTAAGAGTACAAAGGAAGCTGTACTGTGCAGTTATAGATATGGAGAAAGTATACGACAGAGTGAATAGAGAGGTGTAGGAAATATTAATGTTGAACAAGGAGTGCGACAAAACTGTGTGATGTCACCGTGGTTGTTCAATGTATACATGTATACGTGGCAAGCATGTACCGACACAAATGGTGTAATGGTTGGAGACGTAAATGTACGAGTTCTGGTGTATGTAGATGACCCAGTTGTATTAAGTGACAGTGAGGATGAGCTACAAACTGCTCTGAGGAAGTCTGTGAGAGCATGGACCTAAACGTAAATATAAACAAAACTAAGATTATTGTGTTCAATCGGGAAGGTGGAAAGGAGAGTAGAGTATTTACTCTGCAAGATGTAATTGTGGAACAGGTGGACGAGTTGGTATATCTGGGTAGAATGTTTACTGCAGATGGTGCAATGGATGGCGAGATTGGATGAAGGGTCAATGCTGGAAGGAAAGTGGACGCTAACAATGAGAAATGAAAGCATGAGCCTAGCTGCGAAACGAGCAATCTATAATGGCGTGTTTGTCCAGTCAGTACTATATGGAAGTGAGACATGGGTATGTCAAAAACGAAAGAAAAATAAATGCCGTGGGTATGAGATTCCTAGGAAGGGCATGTGGTAAAACGAGAAGGGATGAATAGATATAAAAGTAGTACATTACGTTGGCTTGGTCACATTGAGAGAATGAACCACGCAAGATTAACGAAGCAAATGTATGTGGGTAAGGTTAGAGGTAAGACCGGACCTGGTAGGCCGCGTAAAACTTGGCTGAATGTAGTAGAATGTATGATAAAAGAAAGAAAGATAAAGAGTTTTAAAAATTAAAAGACATGTCAGAGACAATGTATAAATCTTGCGGAAGCTCGGAAGATATGCAGAGATAGGAAAGCATAGAGAAAGATTGTGAATGAAAAATAAATAAGAGGCAGGGATTATTTTGCCTACCCCGAAAGGGAATGGCGTGAAGGTTATGTTACGTTATAAAACAAAATGTGAACTATTCATGTAAAAAGTAAATCGACTATGGAAAAATCAATAAAAGGAAAGATAGCAGATGATCAAGTCAAAATCATGTAAAAGTAAAAAGGCAGAATCTCATTCAGAAAGTGATGTTAGTGATGTTGAGTGTTTATAGCGTGGAGACTTTTATTCAACTTCCACTGAGGGATGGATTTGTTGTTCCGGCTATCAACAATGGGCACATAATGCATGAGCAGGTATAGAAGATGATGATGGTGAAGTAGTACTTGTTTGTGAGCACTGTCAGTAATTTGTTCGTGCCTTAATTACACTACCCTATTTGGCCGTATGCGACGGGCAAAACGGGGTAAACTACACATTTGTACATTTTGTCGATTTTATATATCATGTATATTTTTCTGTAAGTGATAACATCATTAAAAATAGTTAATACTATCCGTCAGAAAAATGTATATACACTTTAACAGATATCTGTGAATTTTTGTCGAACTTGGATCGGATTACGGCAACACTGTATAGTATGATGTTTCATTAAAAGATGTCGCTATTCATATGGCTGTAGATGCAACAATGTAAAGAGTACGATTATAAAACAAAACAAAAAAAGACAATGGCTGGTGGACGATTGAAATTCGAGCAGCGAAAATGCATTCTGAAGTCATTTGGCAGGTTTGATAATGTCGTTGAAGTGCAGTGTCAGTGGAGGCGGGAGTTTCAAACAGATCTCTCAACCCGATTATCAATTAAATGCATAGTTAACACGTTTGAGGAGCGTGGAAGGATTTCCGATATTCGCAAAGGAAGATCGGGAAGACGGCTCCGTGTTGGAAAAGTTTGTTGTTTCTCCACATAACTCTGCTACGCAATGTGCACGTGAAGTGTACGACGAATTCTGAAAGCTGCCAAGTGGAAAGTTTACATTCCACGATTACTACACTCGATTGATGATTAATGATGACGATCCTGATTGTCGAATGCAATTTTGCGAATGGTATCAACAAATGGTAACTGAAGATTAACAATTTGTGACGAAGGGAGTGTGGACTGATGAGGCCGTTTTAAAACTTAATGGAACAGTGAATCGGCATAACTGTGTGTACTGGGCACCGGATGTCGATAAGGCGGTCAATCTACCGGGGGTTCATGTGTGGTGTGGACTATCATCTAGGGGCTTAGAAGGACCCTTTTCTTTGATGGTACTGTCACTGGAGAAATTTACCTGGAAATGTTACACTCATCAATTTTGTCAGGTGTGCGTACGCTTCTATCAACAGGACGGGGCACCACCACACTACCATCTAGCCGTCCGAGCTTTCCTGGATGTAAATTTTCAGGGACACTGGATTGGACGATGAGGGCTCATTGAGTTTCCTCCACGATCACCAGATATAACTCCTATGGACTTTTACTTGTAGAGAACTGTGAAAGATCAAGTTTACCGACGTAAGCCACGCACGCTGGAGGAACATCGCCAGAAGGTTACAGCGGCATGTGCTGCAATCTCCATTGAAACATTGACTGAAGTAGTTGCGGTGACTGCCCGTCGTTCCGTTATGTGTCTAGCTGCCAACAACCAACATGTTGAACATTTAAAGTAACCATGTGCTTACATAATTGAAGTAATATTTTTCGTCCCTTAAAGTGTGTATACATTTTTTCTGACGGACTCTGTATAATAAAAAAGTGATTTTATGTTCAATTTTCTAAAGCTTCTATTTATTTTTTTATTCCATTTTAAAAGCCCGCCCGACCCCTGTGCGATTAGGTAAGTGTAAGTGAACATTAAATTTTAACCCTGTAATCTTAAATTATTATTATTAAATATGCATTTTTTTTTATTTTTGACCGTTTTTATTTTTATTTGCTAATTTATTTCTATTTTTATTACCTGTACACCTTGACGAAGGCGTATTAGAATTAAAGATATTCTTGCGAAAATGAAAGGTAATTAAGCCCAATTTATTAAAATACAAAAAGAACACCAGACGATTAAATGATTAGGAAGAGAAAACTTCCATAAATATTTCAAATGATGAGAAGATCTTCACCTTAATTAGAAGACAATCATCAGCTTTCGCTATTTACATGACATTTAAAAGAGAGTGGGAACTTTGCATTGTGAACTTTTGTTTATTTACATTATTTAACATCAATATTTTTTTTATTTCCTTCATTTTAACAGAAAATAAACAATAGGTTATTGTTTTCCGTTTCTCAACACAACCGAAACTTTCTTTTATTTATCATTCTAACCCTCGTATAATAAAAATCGCGTGAGACACTTTTAAGTTTTAAGGGATTCAAAACAGGTACGTTAATTAACAATGTTTTATTATTAACCTGACCTTGAAATTGGCATTCTGAATTAGAAGTAAACAGTGTGACGTCAGAAAAGTTCGGTTTCTTCAGAATTATACAACTTCATGAAAATCAGCTGGTTCTTCAATTTTCAAAAAATTTGATTGTCAAAGCGGTTAAATTTAAGCGAAAGAAGTGCAATATAAAAAAAAACCAATTTTAGGCAATTTTACTACTTTTCTGTAATAATCATAACATAACTGGAAGACAGGTAATTAACACCGAATCACCTATAAAACAAGTTTATAACTTAATGCCGGTAGGTGTATATGTCTAAAAACAGTTGAACTAAATTAAAAACTTACCTAATTTAATTCAGAAAAAATTTTAATAATCCAAAAAGGGTAGAGATAATCACAAGTTTTTTACTACATTAAAAAAAGCGTATTTATTTATAAGCACTTTAACGATACACTTCATACATCAACCGCCGAAAGTAAACTAAACACAAAACGCCACTCGAATTAACGGCGGCATCGCGAGTAACTATGAAATAAACGAGTTTGCGTGACACGGTTCGAATTTTCACTTCTGATTGGTTACGTTTCGTTAAAAAAGGGTAATTTTTTTTGTAACGTTTGTTAGGTTTCAATGCGGTTTTAATTTTGTAATGCACCTGTTCGGAAAAAGGCACATGGATCTAAAAAAAATTAAATGTCAGTGTATAGTTGTCTTAAGAGAGGGCGCTGGTTTGAAAGAAGTTTTGTTAGAAAATAATAAAGTTCGAATACTTTTGTTCACTTTATATTGAAAAGTAAAAATAAACATGAATTGCACAACAATTTTTACATACAAAATCTCTTTGAGGCCATTTTCAGTTACAGAGACCAAAGGAGGGGGCACGTTTTAAATGTAAAATACTTTTCGGTCAGAATTTAACCAAATTTTGATATGTTCTAGAACTTGACCAATTGATCAAATGTCTTCATTGCCCGAAAGCTCAAAGCTCAACAGTTTTTGATATACAGGGTCTGCAATATCAGTATTTGATACTTTCAATATATCATAAAATGGACATTTTTGCCAATATTAACGCAAAACTTAGTGAAATGTTATTTTTTTGTTTGTGCTACTGGTTACAACCTTTTCTTTACTTTCATTATTTTTGTACATACACCTGATATACAGGGTGAGACCAAATATATGTATCTGAAAAGAATTATACGGTGGTATTGTTTTGATATTTTGGTGAATGGAAGTTAACCCCTTGAGTCCCAGGTCTGATGCCTGAGTATGCACTGATATACCAGATTTACTAAAAAATAAAATTGATAAGATTTGATGTTTGAACAGTATGTTTGTTTACATATAGTATGGGGATTACTTTTGTAGCATAATAAACTATTGAAAAAAATCAGAGGCGTACTAAGGGATTAAAAAAGGGAACTGTGATTATAAATTTATTTTCTCAAAATTTGATTTTTACCTAGGAGAATTTTTATTGAATGTGGCACGGGGACATATCTGACTTTTTTATAAAAATATTTAAGTCAAAAAGTCAGAGGCGGACTAAGACAGCATGGAACAGGCCGGGGGGTTAGAAATTAATTTTGTAAAAATTTGACATTTACCACAAACGGAATAAATGAGCATGGAAGCATATGGAATATATATGGAATATATTTTTATTCATAATTTACATGAAATATGTAATAAACAAAACCAAAATTTACTAACAGTTATAAATCTTGATGGTACATTTCAAAATGTAGCTCCGAGCACAGCGCAGGTTTTTTTTCGCATCTTGCGCAGTAATTTGATGTATACTTTCTTTTTTTATTGTCTTTGTAACATACGAGACACGAAAAGCGTTTCCTACGTTTACCCTCTTCTTTTAAGTTGCTAGCATACACATGACTTTCTTTACTTTTCTCAAATTTTTTAGCTTTTTCTTCTTTATATTTGTCACTGTAATAAGTCAATAATTCTTCGCAAAGTATTTTTTCAAAATCTAACATTCTGTATGTTGGTTTGTTGTTGCATTGACTGTATAATACTTTTGCATTGCATACCATTCTTTGTATCATATGCAATCCCAATTTTTTGAACCACGAATAATTTTTGCGTGCACAGTCATACGGTTCGATATCCTGATCGACTGCATCCACAGCTCCCATATTTTGATTATAGTGATCGATGTGTTCTGGTTTTTTCAGTGTGTTGGCTTGACCTTTTTCATAACGGATTTTGTCTACAAAACCTGCCGTCAATTTTGTAGTTAGTACATACACGTCTCTTTTATCTTTATATCGCACAATTAGCACGTCGTTTTTTCTTACAAAACAGGACTGTCCAGGTTGAAGAGGGACTGCAATTAATTCACCTGGGACACCTCTTCTGGTTGTGAGTGTGCCTGTAATATAGGTCTTCCGTTGAAGCATAAATTCAGCTAATCTTAGTGACATGTACCAATTGTCCAAAATAACCTCGCGACCTTCATCCAATAGATTTTGAAAAAGATGAACTACATTTTTTCGGAGATGGATAAATGTTGCGAATTGGGGATGTGCTCTAAATGGTATATATCTTTTCCAATATACAGACTAAAATTATAGGTATACCCTCTAAGCTCAGGATCGCTTGGACATAGACAAAAAAGCTTCAAGCCAAAACGTGCACACTTACTTTTTATATATTGACGAAAATGAAGTCGACCTTTGAATAAAAGAAGACACTCATCTATTGCAGCTGTTTCTCCAACATCGATTAGGTTCATGCAGTTGTCTCGTAAAGCAGCAAAGAACATAGTAACGCGAGTAAATGGTCGATTTTGTACATACGCTCTAGGACTACTGAATCGCAGGAACTTCAGAATTGAAAAAATCTATTTCGACTCATTATGTTACATGTAAACAATCTTGGTCCACCAAATAAAAATGATTTTTGGTTCCAGTATTCATGAATTGTAGGATACCTTACAATTCCCATAAACAAACAAAATACCACGAACACATACATTTCAGCTACGCTGACTTCCCTCCAAAGTAAATTATGTACACGAAGAGATCCTGTATTTTCCAAATACATAGAGGCACGTTCATTGGTCCATTTGCACAAATTCTTCATAACCGTATTTGACATAAAAGCACTCTCTAGCAGATTTAAAAATTTCTGTTTCTATGGCAGGGTGAATACCATAAAACCGAGGTTCAAATTTAGTTAATTCTGTGTCTCCTTTATCCTGTAAAAGTATTATTGATAGATACCCACGTTACATTTGTCTCAATCATATACCTGAAAAGGATCAAGCACTACTTGAAAATCTCCCATACCTATGGGCACTGGCAGTTCATTTTCAGCATCTACATCGCTGTCACTTATATTATCATCATCACCAGAGATGCCCGGTAAAAAATCTGGATCGGCGTCACTGTCGTCAAGAAACGACGAATCACTTTCACTCATAATTTTATTAAAACACAAATGCTCTTTAAATAGCTAAACCACGTTACCTAACCTCCAAGCCAACGTAAGTAGCCTGCGTCAAGGTTCTAACTAACGGCTCAAACAGAATCTATTCAGCACGTAACTGGAAATTTTAGGCGTGGCTAATCCCTTCCTAATTAATTTTCGTCATATACCAATTCAGTAGAGTAAACTGCAACGCCAATACCCACTTTTTATTTAACAATACAATGTGATGCCACATGTGGCATCATTGGTATATAGGGACAAATATTCCATGATGCCACCGTTGGATTCATGGGACTCAAGGGGTTAACACATATATATGTCCATTTAAATTATTATTGCAAGTTAAGTCCCCTAGACGTCCGTTATACAGGGTGTTTCATTTCTTTATTAGATTTAATTGAGTATTATTATACTTCCTAGTTAATTTTCTGATAACTTAATTGAAATGTCTATATTAAAATAAACTATTTGCTAACTGTATATACCTACATAATAGTCACATTGTGTTTATACTGATACTGGGTGTCCAAGTACAAAGGACCAAAGCGATATCTTAAACTTCATATAGGTACGGAAAAAACCGTTAACATAAAAAATTCCTTGCAATTGGATGTCGTTGCGAAATACAAAGCTTTTGGAGATTGACAGATAGAAAGGTTAGATGTGCTTCATTTATTATGCTCACTATTTTCTATTAAAATTTTCAGTAGATTCTTTTGATAAAGAAGGCTCTTGTCAAAGTTCATCTTTATTTTGCAAAACAAAGCAAAGAAAATTGTTTAAGATACTAGTGTCTTCACTGTTCACACCATCGACAGACCCGTTTCGCAGGTCTACCTCCATCATCACTACCGGTTTGTACAGTCATTGGAAAAAAGAAATGTTTACGTAGAAACGTTAATGAACGTATTTTAATATATTAAAAATATCTAAGCTTAATAAGATATCAGTTAACTGAACTGATGAGGCAGAAAACAGTAAATAATTTTTGGTCTTGATATAACCATTGTCATAGAAATCAAAAAGTTGCTATAATCAAATGTTAAATGTCTATCACCTCCACATTATTTGCATTTAGTACATGATTTAAAACATTTGTAGAAGGATATTTGATTAGCTCTTGATACCTAGCGTATCCTAAAAACCATAGTACAGCTGCCACATGAGAACAAGTACCTAAAGTTCTGGCACCAGTCTTGCAGGTGCAGTAAGTACTTAATATTGGGTTAGGTCCTTCTTCCTCATTATTCGGCACAAATGCAATCCACAACTGGTAACGAGTAGCATTTCTGAGGCGAGAATATATCCCTACCCGTATAAAACCGGGTTCGTAGTTTTCATCAAATTGATATTGAACCTGGCGGTCCTCTATTTCATTGTCCTGTATATAAGAAGGAGCAAGCTTTAATTGAAAAATACCTACAGTTAACTCTTTAAGATAGTAATGTGACAAACGTGGGAATGAGGGAACGATAATTTCATTTAAATCAACCCAACTGCCCCTTCTAGCGCGTAAGTTTTCCTCCTCAACCCTGGCTTGAACAACATTTGCCTCTTGAACTTTTTGAAGAATATTTTCAGCTAGCTCAATAGTAGCATCTTGCGTTAAAATGGGTGGAAAATATTTATTTATAATTGCTCCAGCAATTTTAAGAAAATCTGCAATATTAGAAATGTGGGGTGTTTTTATCTTAAAGCTAAAAAATTTAGAAATTGATTTTAAGTACCTATTACGTGCTTCTACGATCCACCTGGTTTTCGTAACGAGACGACTATTATTAGCCTCTTCTGTGGATAGCTGTAGCTGACCTCTGGGCAAAAAGGCTGGCATTTTAAAATTAATACCTAATCTATTTAAAGCTGGAATAGCATCCAAGCACCCGCGGTCGAGAATAAAAATATCTCCTTCATTAAACCATTCACGCATTCCATTCACATCTCTATTAAATTCACTTATAAGTATGTTAGCATCGTTGTTTTCAGAATTTGAGAAATATGGCCCTTGAATGTCTAAGAATAAATCCGCTCGGGGCAACAAGCAGAGATGGCTTGATAAGATGTTTACCCTTATAAGTACAGTAGGACTGTCGCAACACTTTAAAACAAGAACTTTTCTCTATTTCTAGATAAGAACAGTCATTGTTCACTACAACTTGAGGCCGATCCAGGTTTTGATTATATAGACGATTTGCAAAAGGAGTTACATGATTTTCGATGTAGCTGTCTCTTGTTGTAGCAGTAAATCCAATATTTTGCGGTACAAACAGTGGCGAAACTACAAAATTTTTCTGGGGGGCGCCAGGCCCCACGGGCTCTTTTTGGGGAGGGGTGCGTATAAAAATTTTGTTGGGGCGTACACACCACTTTTTTATAGATGCATGCGCATGAAAACTACGTCAATCTTGTTTTCACTCTCAATTTTAAACAGTTTTGGTTTTCATCATCATTTGTTTGTCATATACCTACTTTAAGTAAAAGACTTTCTTGTTTTCACATTTTATTTAGGAAATATAACATATAAGTATGAATAAAAAAAAAACTTCAAACTAATTTTAGTTTTCTATCTGTTTTTTTATAAAAACAGAGAGAACTTGTTCAGCCGACAATTTCTGCTTAACTAAAGCATTTTCGATACACAGAATTGATAAATTTGAAAATCTAGCTTGTACCATTGTGGTTCTCAGCCATGTTTTTATCCGCCTCATAGCGGAGAAACTTCTTTCGCAACCAGCTGAACTGATTGGAAGGCCTAGAGCAATTTGTAAAGATTTGGAGTCAGATACCCCTTCACTTGAACTTTTAGATTTTCCAACGTGATTTCAAGATTTTTATTTTTGAATAAATTTCGTATCACTAAAACTTCAGCTTGAAGTGTTGAGATTTCGATATTGAAGGCCCTCTGATAATTGGCGACGAAATCAAATGCTTGATCCAAATCTAGCTTCATAAAGGAATCAATCGATCTTGCAAGGGGAAGATTTTCAAATCGTTTTTTCATATTGCCAATCACGTTGTCCATGACTTGGTAGTAAATGTTGACTTTCCAGTATTCGGGAGCTGTAGTTCCTGCAGGTATGTCGATCAGAGATGATTTACCTAGGGTTGAGTCAGATAGATATTCATGAAGGCTTTGTGGTTGCTTCCTTTTTTTTGAAATCCTTAAAGGCTCCAAACAAATGTCTTGTTCTCCTGAGAATTTTTCTATTTCACTCCACAGGTCCTCAAATTTGTTCCTCTTCTCTTCAAAGCTACTTATAGTGCTATCTATGATATCACTAGCCTGACCTAGTGTGGCATCTTTTCTCTGAAAATATTTATTCAGTACATTTGCGACCATTAACACTGAATGAAAGACGAACAAACAAACGATAAATTGTGGCTTTATCATTGATGCCTGTATTCCAAGTGCTTCTACAGAATTTTTGTCTCGCCCTTGTTCAATTTCCTCATCCAGAGCATTTCGAATTGCTTAGAAATTTTTCAAAAGGGATTTGCAAATTTCATAAGACTTCCCATTTCGCCCCCCGACTTTATACCTAGAGCATCATGCGCGTTTATGAGATGAGAGTGATGACCGGGTTGAGAAAAGTGGACGTATATTGCCTCCAGAGTGTTGAAAAATGCAGCTGCAGTAGACACCTTAGCACAACTGTCGACAATTACCAAGTTCATCCTGTGTGCCAAGCAATGAAAGTAAATGGCTTGTGGATGATCCTCCCTTATTTTGGCTTGCAGTCCTTGGTGTTTCCCAGACATCACACTGGCTCCATCATAAGATTGGCCAATTAATATGGCGTTATTCAACAAACTGCATTTACTTAGATACTTTTTAATAAGTATTTTTAAACTCTCGGCATCTCTAGAAGAACAATCTACGAAACCAAGAAAACGTTCCTCAACTTCCAAGCCTACGGTATATCTGATTGCCACGGACAATTGTTCTTGTTTGTAGCACCTAGCTTCATCAACCATTATCGAAAAAAAACCACATTGCCGCACTTCTTCTACAATCTGTTCAATAACAAATTGAGATACGATGCTTATTATTTCATTTTGTATTTTGGAACTGCAATAACTGATATGTCTGTCTAGATGCATCGAAAAATTCGTGTCATGTTTTGCCATAAGTTCACCCAACTCCAGAAAATTTCCTCGGTTAGTAGATGTTGCGTCTTCTCGGTGTCCTCGGAATGGCAGTCCTTGACGTGTCAAGTATAAAATCATGTCGATTAATTTTATCATATAATCTCGGTTCTGTATTATCATTTCTTCATGTTGTATGGTTAGCTTCTTATGAACATCTCCGGTCTTCAAGGAATGCTTGTAGCCTACAAACCTTTGCATACAGTCACTGTGAGCCAAAGAGGTGTCAAGTTTTTTCAGCGACTCACTTAGTTTCCTCCAATTACTGAACCCATTAATCCAAAACTTTTCATTTTGATCTCGAATATTTGCAGAATGTCGAAAATGTCTGCAGACAAAGCAGAACGCTTTATCTAACTTCACACTATATTCAAGCCACTGATAAGTATCAAAGAATTGAGACGAAAACTATCTCCGTCTATCTCCAAATGAACTTTTTGGAAAAACAACCCTTGGGCCCCTTGGCTGCGAAGGACCACTATCAAGAGTTCCCAGATCCTGATCTTCTGGATCATTTCGTCCTCTTTGATTTGTTTCTGCATATGTAAAAACATCGGATGTTTTGCTACCTTGCCCTTCTTCTCGTATGCCTCCACCAACATTTTCTATATTTTAGTTGAAGATTGTGTTAAATCACAAGCTATCTCAATATTTGTTGTTGAATCACATACTGGAGTAGACGTTTGCCTTGTCTCAGTCTCATCTTTGTCGAGTTGATTTGTGGCAGATTTGAAAAACGATCGTATGTCTTTGAATTTCTTCATGTTCAAACCGCTCACAATCTGCAATCTGCAACGCAAATAAAAACAAATTTATAAACACCGAAGCTAACTGCTCGGACACTAATGGGGAAACAAGTAAAAGGCGTGAAAGAAAGTACAAATCAACATCCCTTTGCAGTTTTAACTTTAAACTATTATTATTATTATTATTAACTGAAACTTGTGATGCAATCTTTCCTTTTTTTTTACCCATCAAAATTTTAACATCTTATAATAATCTAAAACAAACATACAAACAAGTAAAATTACCTTAGTCCTTAGTTGTTTGTGGCAGTTGGCCTTGGCAGTGGCTATTTGTTTGCTTTGATGTTTTATTTCACACAGCACTGTGCTGTCAGCACAGAAGACTCAGAACAAGGAACACCGAACACAGGTTATATTGGCACTTGGCTCATAATAATAATAATAATAATAATAATAATAATAATAATAATATTACATAAAACATTAAACATAACTATAACAAGTACTAACCCCATGAATTCATCGTGCGTTGCAGCGTTGCTTATATAGGTACCGATGACGCAAGCAACCCTTCTCGAATCTTCTAGAAGTTCGATGACTAATAATTTACGTAAGCTGCTGTCTGCGTCTGCCGAGGCATCGTAATTATGATTCATACATCTAGATTGTTCGGAATAACGAGTCACCATTTCCGGTATGTTACACTATTTTTAAGTTTCAAGTCTCGCTTCCTTTATAAAAAGTTATCTTTTAGAATGTTAATGTAAACTGTATGTAAACTAATCTAATCTACTAATCTTTGCGGCGTCTTTATGCTTGCTGGGTTTACTACATCGTGAAAGAAGAATTATACATGCTATTGTTTATGCATCAACACTCAACGCATATCAGTATCATGAACCAAAACGATTCCAAGAGCAGCACAGTCACAGTCAGCAGTCTACCGCCGCCGCGCCGCTTTGCTAAACAAATATTATTTCACCGATACAACTTATGCTCGAATGACGAATATTCTAATGTCCTTACATAATAAATAATAATTAGTAATTGTACTTATCACTATGTCACTATTACTACTCGTTTGTTTATCGCAATGGTTTAAGATTTAACGAATTAAGTTGTTAGGTGGAATTTAAGATAAGAATGAAAAATGGGGAAGTGCTCCGTTTTTCTGGGGTGTGTCACGGCTTGCCTGGGGTGTGCCTGGCACACCTTTCACCCCCCCCCCTAGTTTCGCCACTGGGTACAAATCTTGCAGAAAGAGATTGTCTAACTAGAGATATAGGTAAACTGGCTTGTTGTCTTGTGGAATAATTAAAAATAACCGCTAAAAAACTATCACTAAGACCTTGTCGTAACTTGCACAGGAATGCTAAGAGATCTTTTTTACTTACATATCTCAAAGAATTTCCTATTCTAACGGGGCCACAAAAGTTGAAAAGGTTATTAAATTGATCTTTGGTTATAGGAGAAACTGCTTTAAATTGAGAATCTGTGAAGTTATTTTCGTCTTCGTAAGCTGTGTGGTAGCTTTTTTTCTTAATTTCCTTACGTAATGTTTGTAAAAAAAATATAAATCTCATTACCTGCTAATAATGGCCGATTTACATATCGTAACCCAGGGAGCAGAAACGCAAACAGATTACCATTCTCATCCAAATGAATATTACAGCAGTACGTATTTTTTGGCACGTATAATATCTCTCTCAACAAAAATATTAATTCTACCTTTAATGGATATTTTATGTATATCATTCCCATCGTTACGAATGCAGCATAAGTGAGTTGACCTTTGTAGCACATTTAATCGCAAACAATTTGGGTTATTGTCTATTGCTTGAATTTTCCTTACAATAAAAATATTGCAGACATTGCAGATTCGAGTTTCTTCTATTATGACCCGCTCTGGTAGATTTGCTTCGCGGCGACGTGCAATCACAATTTCCTGCTTTCTTGCATTTACCTCACCACTTATGTTCACCATAACCCTAGGACCTAAAGCATTTCCACAAGCAAAACATGGAATTCGATTCATTTTTCACATAAACTCTTCAACGATTTTAATTCAAAAAGTAGATTTGCAACTAAACATCAACAATATCACTTAATTAGTGGATTAATTTTTGACGTTTCATAGCCACCTACTATATTGTTGTTATTTTATAAGTTTGGGAATAGAAAAACATAATAATTGTAGTATGAAAAACGGAAAGAAAAGTGCAAAATCAGAAAAAAATCTAGTTGTACGAATAAAAGCAGAAGAAAAAGCGCAATACCACATTACGGTTTTGGTTTAAACGAATAAGTAAATACTAAATATAACTTTATTAGAAAATAGTGAGCATAATAAATGAAGCACATCTAACCTTTCTATCTGTCAATCTCCAAAAGCTTTGTATTTTGCAACGACATCCAATTGCAAAAGATTTTTTATGTTAACGGTTTTTTCCGTACTTATATGAAGTTTAAGATATCGCTTTGGTCCTTTGTACTTGTACACCCAGTACCAGTATAAACACATCGTGACTATTATGTAGGTATATACAGTTAGCAAATAGTTTATTTTAATATAGACATTTCAATTAAATTATCAGAAAATTAACTAGGAAGTATAATAATACTCAATTAAATCTATTAAAGAAATGAAACACTCTGTATAACGGACGTCTAGGGGACTTAACTTGCAATAATAATTTAAATGGACATATATATATATATATATATATATATATATATATATATATATATATATATATGTGTGTGTGTGTGTGTGTGTGTGTGTGTGTGTGTGTTAACTTCCATTCACCAAAATATCAAAACAATACCACCGTATAATTCTTTTCAGATACATATATTTGGTCTCACCCTGTATATCAGGTGTATGTACAAAAATAATGAAAGTAAAGAAAAGGTTGTAACCAGTAGCACAAAAAAATAACATTCCACTAAGTTTTGCGTTAATATTGACAAAAATGTCCATTTTATGATATATTGAAAGTATCAAATAGTGATATTGCAGACCCTGTATATCAAAAACTGTTGAGCTTTGAGCTTTCGGGCAATGAAGACATTTGATCAATTGGTCAAGTTCTAGAACATATCAAAATTTGGTTAAATTCTGACCGAAAGGTATTTTACATTTAAAACGTGCCCCCTCCTTTGTGTAATTTAAAAATGATGCTTATACCGGGTGGCTAGATAAGAATAAACAGCTGTAACTCCTAAACAACTGAACTGAATTTAATAAACTTGAATAGAGCATTTATTGCTCCATCAAATCCATCTTACCTGTAATATGTCTAATTTTTAGTGTGCAGCTGGAGCGCATTTTTTCATATAATATCAGAACATTGCAAAATTCTGTAAAAAAATTAAATGCAACAATATGACTTTTTTTCATAAAAATGAGATGAAATCATCCCTAAATAGGTTAGTGAAAACCGCATCTCGATATCTTACCTTCCCTAAAATATCGAAGAAAGAAAAGTTAGTTATTATAAAATTTGAAAAAGCGATATTACATCGGTATTTATTCTTATTTATTTGTCTCTTTTCAAGATTCAATGAAAAATTTCATTTTATAATTTTTAAATAATAAAAGTTTTCATAATTTCAAAAATTAAATATAATAATATGATAGAGGAAGTGGTCCGAATATGGAACCCTGTTTTTTTTTTTTTATTGTAACTTATTATATTAACAAAAACTATTAAAATTCATCTATAGATACCATAGGACATTTGTAACAAAATTGCAAAATATATATTTTTTTAAATGAATTATATTGATATAAAAAAATATATAAAGTGGGGTACATTTTTTCAAGATGGCTAGGAGGTATGAAATATGGGCCCCTTATTAAAACTAAATAAATTTCCATTACGCGATAAAAAAATATTAAATAAAACAACATAAAAAACAGTGTATGCCTAAGTACAGAAAATACTTTTCTTTTCCCGTTTCCTTCTTTTGATTTCCTTATTTTCTCAATAGATAATTCAAGATCTATTTTATACGGAGATGAAGTTATAATTTGGAAACGAGAGGTTTTTGTTCCTCTTGTAGATGCTCGTTTTGTAACTGAAGGGACAGGTGAAAGAATGAATGGGCTGATGAATGTATTTGAAGAGTCTTCTAATACTACGGTTGTTCAGGCCATTGTGCAACTTAATGGTGGATCTTGATTTTTAGAACAACTTGGTTGTGGAACTTCTAAAGCAACACTTTGGGCAGGATCACATGTCAGTTCTTCCAGCTGATTTTCAGTTGAGTTATAGGTTTTTTCAGCTTCAATTTTTTCAGCAATTAAATCAACATCTGAAAAAATCTTTTTATTTATTGGCCAGATTCCGGTTACTTTAAATCCCGTCTGGCATTTTAGAAATGCTTTACCCAATAACTCCGCCAGGTCAAATTGTGTTAATGCTCTGTTATTAATGCGAATCCAAGTTCTGACCTCTTCGCTGTAATACGCTTTTAGTGGTCCCATGAACGTTTTACCAAGTGGTTGGAGTTTATGGGTTGAATAAGGAGGGAGAGATATGATGCAGACATTATTTTCCCTTGCCAATTTTATTATGCCCAAATTTCTGGTGTGGTTGTAATGTCCATCTACTATGAGCAACACAGCTGACTCTTTGGTTGATTTTGCAAACTGGATAAAATGTGAATAAATTTTGCTGAATCCAGCCACTTGGATGTATTGCATAGATGCTACCAGCTGGTGCTCCGCGCATAAGTTGATCATTTTTATTTTTTCTTGGGAAGATAAGCATTGGGGGAACAAATTGCTGCAACCATAGTCACTAGCGAACCTCTCTCAGCCGATGTAATGGCAGCAATCTGACGTTTTCCTTTTCGTGCAATGACTTTAGGAATCCTCGACGGAACAACGGAAAGACCAGTTTCGTCTACATTAAATATTTGGTGTAGTCCATAGTTATGTTTTACATATTGTGCCTCAAGGTTATCGAAAAATATTTTGATATTTTCCTTGTTGAACCCTAAAGCCCTTGCAAAAGAGGTTTCAGTTGGTCTTCGAAGGGATAGTTGATTTTTATGCCTAGTTAAAAAAGCATCTAACCAGCTACGACCTGCAATACCATTTTTAAAAGGACTTTTCATTCCATTTTTAATAGCCAGTATGTATACCATTCTACATAGATCTTTTCTGGTTAAACCAAAAAACTGAGACTACATTTTGAGAATATACTCAACTAATTCTTCTTCGATAGCATATCCAAGAATTGGTTTTCGTCCCAGTTTGGTACTTATAACATCAGCAACAGGAAATTCGCTCATTTTCGCTTTTTTTTACCATTCTCTGCAAAGTCGATCTTGGAACTCGAAAACTTTTGGAGGCAATGTTTAAAGCCATTTGTTTTTGTTGTACAGCGTCAACAGCTCGCTTCATATCCTCCTCGTTCCACTTTTTCCTCAGATTTCGACGAATAAACTTTCTGTTATTGCCGAATATTGTTAGCCTGTAAAAAACAGAACATTTTATTGTTTCGGTCCGAATATGGACCCCTGGCCCATATTTAACTCACACAAGGGTCCCATATTTCAATATGTTTACATTCAGAATAAACATTAGGTTATAATTCTGTAAATTTGTTTGCGTTCATAACCTATACAGAATCTCTTCTTAAACCTTTTCTGAGCTAGACTGGTATATATCAGTCCCGAAGTAATACAAAGAAATACCAATATCACGTAATATATACTTACCCAATAAAATTCTTTCAACGGTCAAAAACATACAAACCTCATTGTGCAACAGCAATGCGTATAAAGATCGCGGCACTTGTAGATATAGTGTAGGAGAGGTACCTTTTAGTATATTTAGCTATTTTTTGACAGATGGCGCCACTTATTTTATAGATAGTTCGGGGGCCATATTAAATGCATAGCCCATATTCGGACCAGTTCCTCTAATATTTATTTTTGAAAGGTATTTTTCCAAATTTGCGGAATTCTTTTTATTAATTTTATTCATCGATTGTGCAATAATGCCTACTTAAGTAGGCATTAAGTAGGCATCAAGTACCTACTTAATGCCTGCTTAAATGCTCTAATTGTCTCCCAACGACCTCGATGCATTGTTGGAGCCGCTCATACGTGGACATTACAACAGCTTCAACTTCTGCTCTTGACAGGCTACGAATGGCCTCTCAAATTCGTACTTTCATGTCGTCTCTCGTTGCTGGTAGGGTTTCGTAAACAATATCTTTTAACCGACCCCATAGATAAAAGTCCAAACAGGTTAAATCTGGGGATCGGGGTGGCCAAGGAAGTAGACTTCCTCATCCAATCCACCTCTGGTAATATATTAAATTTAACTGTTCTCACACATTTATTGAAAAATGTGCTGGGCCACCATCTAGTTGTAAAAATATATTTTACCGTAATTGCAAGGACACATTTTCTAATAAAATAGGCAATTGGTTTACCAGAAAATCAAGAAACACGGCACCGTTTAGTGGCTCATCAAAGAAATAGGGACCTTTAATAGTTCCGTCCAGGATGCCACACCACATATTAACACTCCAACGACCTTGATGTTGGACCTCGTGCAACCAGTGTGGATCGGTGTCTGACCAACAATGCATATTATACAAATTAACGTTTCCATCACTTTTAAAAATGGCCTCATCCGTCCAAAGAATTTCGGATAAAAATCCTCTATTTTCCATGATTATGCCCAACATCCAATGACAATAATCTATCCGTCGGTCAAAGTTTTCGTCATGTAAGGCTTGATGTAAAACCATATGATACGGGTGCATTCTATAAATTTCTAATTACAAACACATTGTGAAACATGTAAAGTAGTATTTTCAGTGACATGAGAACTTACCTACTATCCTTTAAAATATTTTGAATAGTAGTTTGTGACATATCCAACGCGAGAGACGTTGCTCTCGTACTAACGTGGGGATTCAATAACACAAATGGTAAGACATTAACAATAATGTCTTCCATTGTTCTAGCCAAGTCTCTTCGCAACTTTGGTCGAAATCTTTCAGTATTCCGCAAATTTTGCACTAAACGCGGAAAAATTCTCGCATCGCGTAGACGCCGATATGAATATCGAGCTGATTATACTCTCTTAGCCAATGCCGCATTTTGAAGGCATTCAAAACATACCGCAATCATATCAACAGCTTCATCATTTGTAAAAGACATTATAGGTAGTTTTAAGGACTTAACTTGTGCAACAAACATAAATTACACTGTCTGTCAAATTTTAATATTTGTTTACAAGTTGATTTGAGGTATTTGTTTTTTCTCAATGGCCTACTCCTAATATTCTGCCTATTCTGCACTTGCGTATTCTATGCATGGATTATTATACCCCTACATGTTTTTTTTTAATTTTTGAAATTATGAAAACTTTTATTATTTAAAAATTATAAAATGAAATTTTGCATTGAATCTTGAAAGAAGACAAATAAATAAGAATAAATACCGGTGTAATATCGACTTTTTCAAATTTTATAATAAATAAATTTACTTTCTTCGATATTTTAGTGTGTGAATAAGATATCGAGATGCGGTTTTCACTAACCTATTTAGGGATGATTTCGTCTCATTTTTATGAAAAAAAAGTCATATTGTTGCATTTCATTTTTTAGGAAATTTTGCAATTTTCTGATATTTTTTTTTATGATTGTGGACCTGAACAGGCTAAATTTGGCCTATCGTGCTAAAGCACTCAGGAACACTTGGGAGAATGGATACAGGGATAATGAATTGCCAATAGATGCCTATGAACAGCAACCTTAAATTTTCCCATATCATAAGTGGGAGGAACACAGGAACTAGGGAGATCATTCCAGAGTTTAGAAGCCGTGTGGAAACAGGTGGATTGCGCCCGTTTGGTAAGACAAATAGAGATTTGTACTGCACACTGATAATGTGAATGAGCGAACCGAGTGTTTCTCGCATAGATAGCCCGAGATGGTATCAAAGAATGTAATTCAGCAGCACAATAGCCGTTGTAATAACGGTAATACAAAGAAAGAACTGAAACCATCCTATGCTCAAGGGACTGTATGTGAGAAGTTAAGGACGGGTCATTTATAAGCCTAAACGCTCTCTTTTGAATACGATCAACGATATCGAGAGCGTATTGGGGAGCACTAACTCAGAGGTGAGAATTATATTCCAGATGAGGCCGAATTTGGGCCTTATACAGCAGAAGGAGTTGTCGAGAGGTAAAGCACTTCTTAGATCTGTACAAAAAGCCTATTTTACAAGCAGCTGTTTTGGTAGCTGACAGAAGGTGGTCAACCCATTAGAGATACAGTCATACTCAACAGAGTAATATAGTCTGAAAACTTAAGAACTGAGCCATTCATACTTACAACAGAAAATGATCGATCTTTTTTGGCGGACACAAGGCAACACTGAGTTTTGTTAGCATTAAATTTAACTAGATTATTGCTTCCCTATTCGAGAATACGTTGAATGTCTTTGTTGATTGAATTTGCCATTTCAGCTTTAATTTCTTCTTGACATAGAAGGTGGATTATTACTATGAGTAGACTGAGATGAGCTACAGTGAAGGGTGCTATCGTCAGCAAAGCAATGGATAGGGTTAGTTGTTGAAGAAATCAGGTCATTTATGTACTTCTGTACCCCTGGTATAAAAAAGGTGAACAAGTTCATCTTCAAACTCATGATGTCCTAAAACACAAAATTTGCCTCAATTTACGCCGATTTCAGAAGCAAACAGAGTCTTAGGTTCCTCTTCCGGGCTTCTGAATATTTGACACAAAAAAGGTTTGTTAATTTTAGAATCAAAGTACTATAAGAATTAGGAAAGAACAGAAGACCAAAGTATTAGGTGAACAAATACCTCTTCAAACTGATGATGTCCTAATACACAATTTCTGCCTCGATAATTATTACAATCGGGTTAGACAGACTTCGGAACCAAACAGGGGCACACGTACATGTTCCACACTTTTGTACCCCTGGTATAAAAAAAGTGAGCAAACACCTCTTCAAACTCATGACAGGGTAAAACACAAAGTTTGCCTCAATTTACGCCGATATCAGAAGCAAACAGGGTCATAGGTTCCTCTTCCGGACCTCTGAATACTTGACACAAAAAGGTTTGCTAATTTTAGAATCAAAAGTACTATAAAAAAAAGGAAAGAACAATAGACCAAGGTATTAGGTAAACAAATACCTCTTCAAACTTATGATGTCCTAATACACAATTTTTGCCTCTATGATTTTTACAGTCGGGTTAGACAGACTTCGGAATCAAACAGGGGCACACATAGGTGTTCCACACTTCTGTACCCCTGGTATAAAAAAAAAGCAAACACCTCTTCAAACTCATGATGTCCTAAAACACAAATTACAATTTACGCCGATTTCAGAAGCAAATAGGGTCATAGGTTACTCTTCCGTACTTCTGAATACTTGACACAAAAAAGGTTTGTTACTTTTAGAATCAAAAGAACTATAAGAATTAGGAAAGAACAGAAGACCAAAGTATTATCTAAACAAATACCTCCTCAAACTTATGATGTCCAAGTACACAATTTTTGCCTCGATGATTATTACAGTTGGATTAGACAGACTTCGGAACCAAACAGGGGCACAAGTACGTGTTCCACACATCTGTACCCCTGGTATAAAAAAGGTGAGCAAATACCTCTTCAAACTCATGGTGTCCTAATACACAAAGTTTGCCTCAATTTGCCCCGATTTCAGAAGCAAACGGGATCGTAGGTCCCTCTTCCGGACTTCTGAATACTTGACACAAAAAAGGTTTGTTAATTTTAGAAAGAAAAGAACTATAAGAATTAGGAAAGAATAGAAGACCAAAGTATTAGGTAAACAAACACCTCTTCAAACTTATGATGTCCTAATACACAATTTTTGCCTCGATGATGGTTACAGTCGAGTTAGACAGATTTCAGAACCAAACAGGAGCACAAGTACGTGTTCCACACTTCTGTACCACTGGTATAAAAAAGGTGAGCAAATACCTCTTCAAACCCATTATGTCCTAAAACACAAAGTTTGCCTCAATTTACGCCGATTTCAGAAGCAAACAAGGTCATGGATTCCTCTTCCGGACTTCTGAATACTTGACACAAAAAAGGATTGTAAATCTTAAAATCAAAAGAACTTTAAGACATAGGAAAGAACAGTCGACCAAAGTATTAGGTAAACAAACACCTCTTCAAACTTACGACGTCTTAATACACAATTTTTGTCTCGATGATTGTTACAGTCGGGTTAGACAGATTTCAGAACCAAACAGGGACACAAGTACGTGATCCACACATCTGTACCCCTGGTATAAAAAAGGTGAGCAAATACCTCTTTAAACTCATGATGTCCAAATACAGAAAGTTTGCCTCAATTTACGCCGATTTCAGAAGCAAACAGGGTCATAGATTCCTCTTCCGGACTTCTGAATACATGACGCAAAAAAGGTTTGTTAATTTTAGAATCAAAAGAACTATAAGAATTAGGAAAGAACAGAAGACCAAAGTATTAGGTAAACAAATACCTCTTCAAACTTATGATGTCCTAATACACAATTTTTGGCTCGATGATTGTTACAGTCGGGTTAGACAGATTTCAGAACCAAGCAGGGGCACAAGTACGTGTTCCACACTTCTGTACTCCTGGTATAAAAAAGGTGAGCAAATACCTCTTCAAACTCATGAAGTCCTAATACACAAAGTTTGCCTCAGTTTACGTGGATTTCAGAAGCAAACAGGGTCATAGATTCCTCTTCCGGACTTCTGAATACTTGACACAGGAAAGGTTTGTTAATTTTAGAATCAAAAGAACTAAAAGAATTCGGAAAGAACAGAAGACCAAAGTATTAGGTAAGCAAATACCTCCTCAAACATATGATGTCGTAATACACAATTTTTGCATCGATGATTGTTACAGTCGGGTTAGAAAGATTTCAAAACCAAACAGGGGCACAAGTACGTGTTCCACACTTCTGTACCCCTGGTATAAAAAGGTGAGCAAATACATCTTCAAACTCATGATGTCCTAATACTCAAGGTTTTCCTCAATTTACGCCGATTTCAGAAGTAAACAGGGTCATAGATTCCTTTTCCGGACTTCTGAATACTTGAGACAAAAAAGGTTTGTTAATTTTAGAATCAAAAGAACTCAGTGTTCCTGAGTGCTTTAGCACATTAGGCACGATTTCACTCACGATCACTTCAACTCCTTTAACGCCTTGCATTTATTTTCAACTCCTGACCATAGTGTTAGGCTGACATCCTCCATCTCCAACTATCCTTAATGTCCCAAGTAACCCCATAGCAAGATTTATTTAAAGTTTTAATTAGAATAAACTATTAGTCCAAGCAACACCGTCTAGTGGGGTTACTTGGAACACCTACTTGTTATTTCTTTTTAATTAATAAAAATCTAAATCACAAGGATGAATACTCAGGGATTATTGTCATAGAGCGACCCATGCTGTGGTATTTTTTAATTGACATTGTACCTTTTTCTCATAGCCCTACATTAGTTGAAAATTGTTTCAAGTAACCCTGTTTTACGGTATCGTTGTTGTTTTTACAGTGTTGCATGTTTTCGTTATGAAGGTGCTACAATAGGCGTTACATAATTATCCCAAAGAAATGCATTATTTTATTTTTTTTAATTTGCACTTAATGGCTTGGAAGGTAATGTGTTGTTCCTTATCAGGTACTTTATAAATTATTATTAGCTTTATTACTTTCTTTATTAATGATGGAAAGTGAAGACGAACCAACAGGGTTAATTTCTACTTCATTTAACAATTTTAATCCACAAAATCACAGAAGAGTAATGAACGGAAACTAACCTAAAAAATGAACAACATAGGTACGAAGTATACATTACATACTTCATACATGTCAAGTTGTGTAGTGAACTTTGTTAGTGCATTCCGATAATTGTATAACTTTAATTGTAGTTTTAAAAAAAAATTGTGTAAAACACGAGAAGAAAGTGTTTTTTTAATTCAATATATATGACTTATAATACATACTCTAGCGAAGTACAGGTCGTAGGTTCAAATCCTACTCGAGGTAAACTTTTTATTTATATATTTAATAAAATTAATAATAATATTTAATTACAATATGACGTTTCATACTTTTCAGTCTTTTAGTGTTTTTTGGTTATTTAAATTTTTTGTGAGTTCCTAATTCAGGGTCGTAGAACATAAAAATCTTCGTTATCGGTAAATATGAAGACGTAAAGCCATTGACTTTGTTAGTAAATATAGATAATTCAAAATTTAAATTTGCGAAATACAGAAATCTGCGCTATCGGTAAATATCAAGCTATTGAAGAAATGTTTATCGGTTAATATAATAGAACAGTTAGGTGTTCTACAGGGCCGGCTCAAGGTGTATGCAACGGACGCACAGCGTCGGGATGCCTATGGCCTAGGATGCTAATTTGCGCCACGAGTTATTTTTTACGTTTTTCACAGCGTCCTGCGTTTTCTACCGCTTTTAATGTGGCTTTCATAGCTATGACACCTGTATACAATAGACTATTTTAAATTTTAGCCGAATTTTATTTTAAGAAATTATAGGTGCAGTTGCAACTATGGTTCCATTTTCCTAGTTAATAGGATAAATAAATTTATATCGAGCTTAGATAGTTATACAAAAATTGAATCGATTTATTATTATATAATATATATCCAACATACTAAGAGAGTCTGGAAACATCTGAACCATTCATACTTACAATAGGAAATGATCGATGTTTTTTGGCGGACACGAGGAACACTAAAATTTACTAGCATTAAATTTAACTTTGTTAATTGAAATGACCATTTCAGCTTTAATGTCTTAATTTGAGATAGAAGGTGGATTACCATTATGAATAGACTGAGATGAAATACAATGAAGGGTGCTGTCGTCAGCAAAATATTAGATCGAATTAGTCTATGAAGAAATAAGATTATTTATTTATAGCAGATAAAGTGTAGGAGCTATAGTTGATCCCTGTGGCACACCTGCGTTAATTCAAAGTTCTTTTGAAGAGAAGCCATCAACTACGCATTTTATTAAGTAAACTGGAAACCCCAGTTTCGCAAGTGTACACTTACGCCAAACTTGATCAAATGGAAAAATTTAAGTTCGGCTTATCATGCAATATCTGTTCCTGAACTTACCTGTCCCTTGAAATCTGCTTGCAACTGCCCTCCACGCTTTCTCTTATTCGTTTCGGTTGCTGGATGTTTTCAAGTCGTAATTGTACAACACAGGAAATTCTTCAACAACTTGCACAAATTCAGTAGTAAACTGATCGTCGTCAGGTAGAAGCATTATGAACACCAAAACTGGTAGAAAATTCTCACGACGCACAAAATACAAGCGCGCTATACACTCACTGGCGTTCGCATGAACAGGAGCTGCAGGAGCCTTGTGAGACTAGGAAAACACCACCCGGCGGCTTCGCGTCAGTTGCACGTACACGTCGCATGATGCTAGCTGCATCAGTGTGTAAGCTCCCATAAGGTTGTATGGACTGGTTTTCTAGTGGTATGACAGTTGCAAGAAAAATGCACTTCGCACCAGTGTGTAAGCTGCTTAAATCTCACAAAATTATTCGTACACTCTTATGATGTTATCTATACGTTCTTGTAACCGCATATTGCAGGTAAAATTTTTGAATTCATAATGTAGTACCCATAACAGCTAAAGCACAGCTGTTTTAACTAGCAACGTCATTTATTTTCTCAGTTATTATTTGCATTTTATCACAATGGCTTGCAAGGATGTGAAACATCAGTTGGTAAAAAAAAATAATTAAATTAACGCAGGAAGGGCATTCGTTACGCCAAATAGGAAAACTAATTGGTAGAATACATTCTACAGTGCAGGTCATACTAAATAAGTACAAAAGTGAGAGAATCTTAGTAAACAAAAGTGGACGTGGAAGAAAGTGTACCTTAAAACCAAAAACTCGAAATTTCATTATAAAGCAAATCAAGTACAATCCTAAAGTAAGTGTTCCAGAATTAACAGCAGAGGTGTCCGCAATTATCAATAAATTCATATCAGTCGAAACTGTTAGCAGAGTTTTACGCAAAGAAGGGTATAATGGTCGGGTGGCACGCAAAAAACCGTTTATTTCGAAAGTTAATAGACTAAAAAGACTAGAATTTGCAAAAAAAATATTTACACAAAGGTCTTGATTTCTGAAAGAGTGTTTTTTTTATCTGACGAGAGCAAATATAATATACTTGGATCAGGAGGAAAGTGAATATTGAATTACATAAGAAAAATTTATGTGGAACTGTGAAACACGAAGGTCGCCATGTAATGGTATGGGGCTGCATGGCAGCAAATGTATAATGTTGTTGTAATGGTATAAAGTATAAAAAGTGTTTTAATAATAAATGAGTGTAAAAATGTTCTCATAAAGAAATCGTTAAACTAACTGGAGATACTAACCATTCATCACAAATAATGCCATTGATTCAGTCGGTAGTTTAAAGTGGGGAGGTTTAATCTTTTGATTTGCTTAATTACCACAATTTCTGCTAGATTACTTCCACTGATCAATATAAAAAAATTGCAATGTAACGCTAATAAAATGATCTCGGACGTTAAGTTTTTAATAATGCTCGGAATAACTAAACCGAGTTTTACAATAAAAATTTTATCAAAATGTAAAAATAAAAAAATATACAGACTATGTTTATTAACATTTAAATTAGGGTTATATAAAATATACCTTAAAACTCTAGTCTTCTACTAATAATCATTAAAAATAAATACCTGGTATTATAAAAAAATAATGCAGAATTGCAAACCAAGGTGACGTAATCCTTGTGTCAATGTTGCGTAATATATTGCAATACCAATGCTTTTATGTTGTCAATCAAGCACACCCAAACTGGAATTTTATTTCTTATAAATTTGTCTTCTTAAAATTGAATAAACCAATATTTATTGCATTTCTTGAAATTTCCAATAAAAATTGCAATCATAAAATGAAAGCGTACGTCAAAGTAAAATTAAATGCGTACGTAAAATGTAATAAAAGTGTAAATCAAAGTAAAAATAAAAGAAAAGAAAGTAAAAGTGCCTGAAAAGAGCAAATGTTTTAATTTTTTAGTATTACGAGTTAATTTATCTTATCATCAAATCAATGGCACTTTCACTAAATTTAGGTGGAAAACCCAAAAAAGCTTCCTACTCAACATAAGGTTCATTAAGTACTAAAATGGATGCCTAGAATATCAGACGATGATGAAGCCGTGCGCGAAAAATTTGCGCAAAGAATTAAGTCAACGATGACGCATTGCGCGAATAAAATGATCAGAAAAATAATTTGAAGTGGGAGTATAAACCTTTAAGAAATATATACCCTTAAGAAGATATGCAACTTAAGTTACACCGAAATGCAAACTAAGTTGCTTACCACATATTTACAAATCATTAATTAATAAAATTTTTCTTATATTTGCAACTGAATGAACGAAAGACCTTAAATTGCGGTATATTTTAATACAACTCAAAATGGGTTGTTACAAATGGACCTGGTAGTTTACATTTTATAGAGTCAACCATGAACAGGTTTGGGTATTTAGAAATATTGAAAACTATTTTGCGATCTAGCACTGAAAAACTTGGTTTGCAGAGTATGTTTCGGTTGCAGCAAGATAATAATCCGAAACATACCGCTGGTACTGTAACGGAATCGTTGCTACACCATGTCCCAGTCCCAATAAAAATCCCTTAAAAAGCTTACACGTTCATCTATACAAAACAATAAAAACGGGTTAGTTTAACAGTAAATATGAAATTTGATGTAGTTTCCATGTCATCTGGGCCCGTGTCTGTAAACCCCGGTATCGTTTATAACAATTAACTGGGGTTTATCGTGTCACGTTTTGTCCACGAATTATATTCTCTACACGGGCGAAAATATTAGTAAACAGTCAACGATACCAACTCATACAAGCAATGAGGGAGGGGACACTGTACTGTCTGACGCGGAGTCCTTTGACTGTAACAGATTTCAAATTAAGAAGAGTGCTTCCGTAATTGAATAAAACTTCTTGCAAAGACAATGATTACTATTCAATAGGCTACATAGGCTTGTTGAATTGCTTGCTGCGAGCTTTAATCTACATTTAAATAACTACTTACGTCTGAATATGATCCTTTAATTAATCACTTGATCATCATTATTTAACGGGTTAAGATACGTCACTTAAACTAAACGCAAAGGGTATTATTTATAGATGTTGGTTGCACGGCCGCCTCGCGGATTAAAACCTCGAACCTTATAGTTATTTATCAATACTTTTGTTTACCCGTCTACTTTAATTTTGTGAAAAACTTACATTAAAACCAACAGATAAAGAAAAATACAAATTCGCGTTGTTTAGTTTTACTAAAACAGACACGATAAAATGTTTATAGCCACAACGATTTACAATGATGGTTGGTAAAACAATCAGAACGGTACGACTCAATCGAACCTCTAACTGTAACTAACTGTTTTTACTCCCAAATCCACTCCGTTTTTAAAAGTTATAAAAAAAACAAGAAATATTACATGGGAATATTTTCATATTTATTACTAAAACAAGTATTAATTTTTAAAATATGCACTCGTCCGCAACAAACCTTATAGGTCCTGAATTTCCAAGTAACAAACAAAGACACCTTTTGATTTGCGATATGTTCCGATGCAATTGATTACTAACGCTATTTAAATTAGATAGGCTTGGATGAGATTAAGCGTTGTACCATATGGGACAGGTAAACAATGAAACTACTCAAATTAGAATTAACGAGCTTTGCGCAAATGATGGTTCAACCCGTTAATTTACTACGTTGAGAAAGAACCACCAAGAAAACCCACTTTATTCGTAAATAAGTAATTGTACAAGTACATTAATAAGTCAAATAACAAAAAAAAAATAGTGAAAGGGTTCACTATATTACAAAACACCATTACATCAGGTTAAAGTGCGTAAAAAATAAATATGTGGCCCTATAAAACCAATCACGCCGGTCTTTAAGTAAATAAGCAATTACAAAAATAATAAGGCAGATTACGCTACATATAAAATAAAACAACAGTAAAATTGCACAGGTGATAATAATGTAACTGCAAGAACAAAAAAAAAATAGGCAAGAAATTTACAAATACACAACTGCATACCATTACAATAAATTACATATACAAGAAAAATTAGTTCACAGGCAAACAATTCTAATTAAACAGGCTGAATCAAAGACACTAGAAAAAAACCTCATTAAAACAAAGCCTTACAAGAGTAAGTGAAAATAAATAACCAAGTGACCGATACATAAGCTTGAGTGACTGAGTTAAAAAAATACAGCATCTCTTTCTCAGGTTACACATCCATCTATACAAAACAATAAAAACAGTAAACATAGAATTCGAGGAGCCTTTTACGGTCATCTGGACCCGTGAGTGTGTAAATGAATCGGTATTGCCTATATACAATTATAACCGTTATTTATCCTTTACACGTTTTGTCCACACCAGCTCTCTTTATACAAATATAATCAAACAGACAACAATGCTAATTCGCCCGAGTAATGAGGAAGGGAGCCCTGTACTGTCTGACGCTAGTCCTTTTATTTTAACCGATTTCAACTTAATGAGCCCGCGTGCGTAATTAAATACTTCTTGCAAGGCAATGCTTGATTTTTAACACGTTACATAGGCTTGTAGAATTATTTGCTGCGAGCTTTAATTTACATTCACATACCTACTTACGTTTTGAATATATATTTCTTTAATTGATTACAGACAGAAATGGTGTAACTTCAAAATGGTGACTTATTTATAGATTAATATTTGAAAAACACATTAAAATTAACATCCAAAAGAAAAAGACAAATTCGCGTTGGTTAGTTCAATAGAAAAATGTACACGCAAAAAATATTTACAGACAGACTGTTTACAATGAAGGTATTTTAATCAAACAATCAGATCAATCATACTCAATCGAAACTCACTCTGGCACTTCCTCTCCTCCGACTTCAACTACCTATATTTACTCCCGAAATCAACCCCCGTTTTTCAAAAGTAATAAAAAAACAAGAAATGATTACGTGGGAACATGTTTCACATTCATTATTGCCATTGGACGAAATCTTAATTTTAAAAATATGCACTCGTCCGTATCAAACCCCACATTTAGGTCTCGAGTTTTAAAGTACCAAACAACCATGTCTTTTGATTTGTGGTATGTTCCGACGTAATTAATTATTACACTGGTAACGTTTTACATCAAGAATGTGCGCGTAAAAATACTCAATGATTCGTTACACTCCTTCAGTAAACGCGGACACGACACCTGCTTCTACCCTAACATGTGTTTTTCAACCTTTACATACATGCATACCTTGCCATAGTTCTTACATAAAATACAAAAAATAAAATACTCGAAAACATTAGCAAATTACCTATGACTTATTATCAAGATATTAAAACCCATTGATTATCTTTTCTTTCGAGGTAACAATTGTGATTTGCAAAATGTTTATTACAATAATCCTACAACCTCCAGAATCTCTTGATTTGAAATTTTAAATCTCTCTTCTCACTTAAAGGGAAAGAAAACTTTGCATCAGGAACCCACGGAGCTGTTAAAAGTTTGCATTAATATCATGTCCTAAAGTTGTATTGTATCACTATTATCTACGTGGTTGTTAATTTGTTTGTGAGAATTCCGAAGAACAGCCATAATATTTCGTTGAAAGATTGTGCTTGTACTAGGAACATCACGCCCAAATCACATTGAACTCAGCCTGAAGTCAAGGAACTAATACATCATCTTCGCTTGAGTTATTTTCATTTTTGGATTTTTTTGGTTGAAGAAAAGATGATAACGTAGATTGTTTTAGTCATTATTAGTTTTATAACGGAACTAAATGAGTCTGTAATGAGTAAATTAGGTAAGAATTTACATTACATTATACTGACAAAAGCTAAATATTGTAAACTAATGTTCACTAAACAGTATATAAAATAAACTTCACAAAATTAAACTATCGCTAACTTAATAGGTAAAGTCGTTTTCATGATTGTGGTCTAAACTCATTTCATTCATTAAAACTTGTCTTAGGACCGTGACAAGCCCGACAGTCGATAATTGTGTGAATAAACCCCTTCATGCGCATGGACTAAAACTCTTATCGAAATGAAAAAATTTGCACACTCATTTTTTGGCAGTCTAGGTGCGTACGTCCTTGATCCTTAGTAGTGAAACAATTAAGTTTCTAATGAGTTTCAAATAAAATACTTTAAAACTTATTATGGTCATGATGTAGAATTCACACATATTGCATTAAATAAAGCCACAAAAAATATAATTGCTTTAAGATTTTTAATTGTTTGCTTTATAAATAGTACAAAGATAGATTGTATGTTAGGTATTCCTAGTTCTGAAATATTAGACAGAATTAGAGAGGGTACACCTTAGGACCAGTAAAGACATTCACAATATCTCATAATTGTACAGTTTATGTGATAAATCCATTAAACTTGTTAATGATGCAGTATCTGTTGATATGTGGGCAAAAGAAAATTCTAACGGCACAGATAAGTGTGGCATTATATACAAGATGCAATAAGGTGATAGTTATAATAAAACATTAAAAAAAAAAAGATTTTACATAGGGCGTTATGACAGAACCCCAAACCAAATTGGTAATAATGGAGTAGTGTGTATGGATGCAACACATGGTACCAATCCATATGATTTCCAATCTCATACCCATTTTAACAATTGATGACTTTGGAGAGGGTTTTCCAGCTGCTTTTTTTATTTCAAATCGAGATTATGTAGCACTAAAATATTTCGAAATTGCATTGGGAAAAAAAACGGGGGTCATTAGTGCTAAAGTCTTTATGCCCGATGATACAGATCAATATTTTGCTGCCTGAAGCTCTGTTATGGACATCTCCAACACAAAAGCTATTAAGTGCATGGTACATTGATAGAGCTAGGCAAAACAAAATAAATTTAATTAAAAACAAAGTCCCACAAGAACAGGTAAAGATATGAACATCAAACTAATGGAATCTGTATGTACAAAATTATAAAATCTTTCTTACAGGACTTTGTATGGTACAATATAAAGCAGATTGTGAAAGTTTTAAAGAATATTTGAATAATTTTTAAAACTGGTCTAAAATTGAATTATTTTTAAAAAATTTCTCTATATTTATTGCTTCAATGTGGATAGTTTTCAAAGTATCCATAAATGGTACCTCTATTAATACACATATCCGTTTTCACAGACAGCACCTAACAGTGCGGTTGCACAAAGGTAAGTGGGGCATTTTACATTTGAATTACCTTTTTAATTTAATAATAATTATTTGTAAGTATATAAATACCTTTACGCTTGTCAATAATATAATTAATACCCGAGAAAGTATAAACACAAACAATATATATGATTAAGCGAGCGACTAACTAAATCGCAAAAATATCACAGCTTAATTCGATTGGATTTTAAGTTCATACTTGCTAGTGTCGAAATTTTTAAAATCACTATAAACTCACCAAAACTATTAGATATTTTTTTAATACCGATTTGAATAGAGGCAATTCCAAAGAGAGGTAAGGCATTATAAAACTTAATACAATAACTACTGCCAGATTGAGTTTTGCTTAATCTAATCGGGCTTAGAGCATTGTGGCGTGTGTTTTAGTTATGAAATGAAATATACTTTCTGAATAAATTTAGATTTTCTTTGACATACATTAAGGATTCTAAAATGAAAAGGCAAGGGTAGGTTAATATTCTGCAAGTATTCTAATAGCTCTCTTTTGTAGACCAACAATTATTTTACCCATGCAAGTATGTCCCCATATACCATACACAATATATGATTGTATTAGATTTAGAGTCAAGTAGAAAATTCGCAAGTTGATAATTTAAAATTAGATAATGCTCGTACTAAATATGTGCACACATTTAATTTTTCAGCGATCTTATCACCATATTGAGTCCAAATAAGCTTGGAATCTATAATTAATCCTAAGAAGTTTGATATGGTTGATGTTTGCAATGTGACATGTTCCTTAAAAAATAATATTAACTGTTTTTTCAGAGTTAATACTAAGTCATGTTTGTAATTAACCACTCTTCAACCTTCGACTGAGCTTTTAATACTTTAGAATTTGCTATTTCTAAACATGTATAATCTACCGTAAAACATGTATCATCAGCAAACAAAATGGTGTGCTACATTTATTTGAATTTATATAAAATGATAAATCATTAATATACATTAAAAAAAGAACAGATTCTTGAGGAAGTCCATGTATTATCGGCAGTGACTCTGACTTTGAATTATTAACTGAAACATGCTGCGTTCTAATGTTAGGTATGAAAAAAGTAGCATAGAACTAGTAGCCTGAAAGTTGCAGTACTTAAATTTTATAGGGAACACAATCAAGTCTTGAGTAAATCCAGAAAAGTAGTAATATTAGATTTGCCTTGCTCAAGGCTAGCAGGTAAGTCAGTGACTGTGGCAGGAACAGTGTTGATAGTTCCGAAAACCAGATAGAGTTTTAGAGAATAGCTGGTTTATATGTAAAACAGAAATTGGTCGATAATTGTTCACATTGTTCGTCATTAAGTAGACACATCCCTTTTTACAGACAGCAACTAACAGTGCAGTTACATGACAATAAGTGGTGGACTAAACTTTCTTTTAATAATGTAATTAGGTGTTTTTCTTGCAAATTCGACTCACACTTTTTATGACTAAAAAAATGCAAATATAACACAATCAAATTGCAGGACGATAGAAACGAGGTCTGCAGCTGTACTGCACACTTCTGATTACTGCATCAGATTGCCTTCCTCAGCTTACTATGGACCTGCTCTAACAATAATAGCAGTATCCCATGCTGTAGTTGCAAGAATATTTATTTGACTATTCATCCTATACCAAACACAAAATAGTTTTCGGACCTGGAATAACAAGATACTTTTAGTGAAGTTGCAGACGTCATTTTACTAGAGTTAAAATTTAAGTGAATTTGTCTTTTATACTGTCGTACTATCTGACATTCATATATAAAAAATTTCCTGGTCGAGCGGACCAAAATCTGCCAAAGTAGAAAATACTGTCTGACTAGCGAATTCCATCTGATATGTTTCCACAGTGACACCATGTTTATTAAATTACAGAAAAAGAATGTACAAATTACAACCTTATTTAGTGCGTTATCGCAGAAATGTATTCATCTGTATTACTTAATGATTTCACGATTAGTTTTCAAATTTGATATACTTGAAATGCAATCGACAATGACAATACAGAATAAATTTTACAGATCAACTCCATCTACTAATTATGTCATATTATAAAATACATGTATTAAAGCAATTTGCAAGATGTGTGTATTAGTGCAAAAGTGTGATTGTTTTTATCACACACTTACTGCTGATTCTGAATTTGTTCCTTTATAACTGTTCTTAAACAAAAAAGGGATTGGTAAAAGCTGGAAAACCTGTAATCGTACAATTAAAATCAATTAATTTTTATCAAATTGCCCAATTTAAGTTAACTTGACGCAAAAAATTTTAAATGATAAAAATTTAACTTAACATAACTCATCTGAAATTTATGCAATTTTTGGCGCAAAACAAAATCTAAAATAATTTATAAGCTAAGGTCAACTCCGATTTGAGCACTGTTATACTCACTAAACCATTGCACATACAAAATTGGTTGTACAATACCAGACGATTTTCGGCTTTGGCTTTGATTAATGGTTACTGGGAAAAGCTTTGACAAGGAAAGACAGGGGATGCGTAATTCCGGATACCAATCTGTTACCATTCGCCACGAAAATGTTGAATGAAGAGAGAAATATATCTTCTGTATATGTCATATTACGGAAGGTGGACGATGCCAAAGTTTGTTTGCCACCGATTAATATTTGGTCACAATTTTTTACGCAGGTCTGAAATGCATGTTATGAGACCCCTCTCTTTCCTTGTCAAAGTGGAAAAGCATCAAGAAAATTTAATAATCAAGAGTTTATAGGCAACTGTGCGTACACAGAGGTAACCACGGTTGCCTATAATCTACAAAGAATAAAACCACAATAATACATTATCTATATTGCGTTCATAAATATATTCTTTATCTTACACTAAATATAAACATATTATTCTTAACAATAACTATTTATAATATAAGTAACAATTTTCCACAAAAAATAGACTGCTATTTTTAATATCATTTGCACAAAAAAATGCACAGCCTGCATTAATCAATAAACAAAAATGAATACCCTGATACAAAAAAAAAAATGACTAAGATTAAAAACATATTTACAAACAAAATTCTCAATATCGGGTCAATTATTAAGATCTATTAAATATCACAAAAAATTTTATAAGGATCAGATAAATAAATAAAAAATTTGACTATAACTTAGGTGGTAAATTATTATTTAAAAGTTAATGTCTAAAGATACTAGCTAATTATCCAAGACTCATAACATACTTTGGTAGCTGGATTGTTAGTCGAGGTATTGACCAAAGCAATGACATTCTGTAAAATTAATTAGCGTGATAATATTGCATTGTGTACATGTATTGAGAATGTGTGTGCTTTTTTTGTTTTCAACAGTACCTTGTCCACCGACACCTTCACAATTTTGCTAATCTCAATTAATGAACTTGAGATTAACAAAAGATCATCAAACATCTGAAATTGAATTTCATTCTATGAACTAGAATTAGTGAAAAGGAGTTCAATTTCTGACTGCTGATTTTTTTTAATAGTGAGCATAGTGATTGAGTAAGAGTGTGTACTTACCAAAGAAGTATCAGCATGTGTAATGTATAAGAGAGTGCTTTGTGTCATGTTCCTTACACCTTACTAGAAAAAAAATATATACAATTATAATATGTAAACACGTAAGTCTCTGGGTTTTGTATTCATAAAGCAAAAGCATGCTAATACCTACAGACTGGCAGTGGCGTTTAATGTTTAACGTTACAATTGTTCTTTTACGTTGCGTTACGTATTTGCATAGAAACATAAAAATACAATATACATAAAAGCTATACTATACCTGTTTCTCCGCCTCCTTCTAAGTTTTTTGCTGATATTTTTTTAATACAAAATAAGCAAGCTGTCAGTTTTCAAAAAAACTTTTCAGTATGTGCATAGTTTAGTACCAGAAATTAGTACAATTTTAGCTGTGATAGAGTTAACAATGGTCTACTTTTGTAAAGAGAATCATGGGAAACAGTAATTACAATTTTTCCTGTTACACGTAAATTTATAATGTTTATCAGGCCCTGATACTTTTTTGAAAAAAGTCTCTATGGGTGGCAAAAAAATTTCGATCATGATTATTGCTTTTTATTTGCAAACCAGTCACATAATTAATTATAAAGTGGACAATATACATTCTTCTAAGGCTGCTTTGCAGTATACAAGCATTCCAAGGTCATAGCAACATGGTTCGAAACAAAACCCTATCACTAACTCAGAAATGGCTACAAATAATTCATCTATCTCAAATTTTAGTTGTGAACAATTTGCATTATTGCTCTGAAAATTAAACAATGCAAACTAATATACACTAAATTCAAGGTTACTTTAAGCCAATAATCACTAATAATACCATCTAAGGTCACTCATAAGTAGTTACCTATTTTTTTCCAGTATATAACCATTTCAAGGTTATAGGAGCTAAAGTACGAAAGAGAGCAATGTCACTAACTTGTCTAATATGATAATAGCTCTAAGGCCACTGGTAAGTACCATCCGCATGTTTACTTTTTCTAGTTGCAGACAAATTTACTTTGTAGGTTTAAAAGTGGTTTTCCTAGCAACAATTAAGTCAAGATCTTTCTAAATTAAGGTCAAAGTTGAGGATATTAAAATGTACACATCATGCTGAAAATTTTAATGTGGCTGCTGTAAACCAGTTACTTGTAACACGATACTTCTAAGGTCGGCTCAAGCTACGATTTAAGAATGCACACCAGTTTGACAGACTAAGAATAAATTCAAAAACGTTGAAGTTTGTGATGAATCCATTTGCATCAATATGATCTCTATAATGCATGAGTCATTTAACTGTATCAATCATGTTTTTGTATGAGTCATACTTAAATCATAAACATTCGTTTCAAAATCTTCTTCTAATATCATGTATACAGTGACGAGGTAAACTATTTAACCCTTTATAGGTTGGTGGCAAACATAGAAACCACTTCCACTACAGACTATATAGTGTGTGGCTTTTGATAGTGATTTTCGACCTTATTGACTAAAGCAGGGTACCCGAACGTTTGGTGGTCGCTACAATTGCCACATCTCAAACTGTGCGGCAAATTCACTGTAAGTGGCTTGGTATTTTGCCACCAACAGTTAAGCACTGCTATTACAAGTTGTGTTGTTGACACGTGAGTGTGTTTTGTTGTGAATTGTGAATTACCGAGAAACAATGTAAGTATATGGATTCATTTGTTAATTATTATATTTGTTTATGCGCTAACTAGTTTCTAACTATTAGTTTCGGCTAGGAAGATATCAGCTCTTTTATTTGTAAATCTAACCTTAATTTTTACAAATTCTTGTATTATTGTACATATTTGCATTGTATAATTTATTTTACAGAACATGGTGAGCTGGAATTATTCTGATTTGCAATAGAACTTTTTGACCTAGTTGAATTTGGAATCAGAGACGAACAAGCATTGGATTCGGAAGCTAAAGGGGACAGTGATGCCGAGGATGGCCCTGTGCACAATATAACACCAAGCAGTCCTGAACCATCACATTGTGAACGTAGACGTAAATCAAAACGTGCAACTCATTTCCCGTCAGAGCCTTCAACTTCGGCACGAAGAAACGACAAAAAAATGGATAGAGAAGGGCAAGATTTTGATTCAGACGATTCCTTCAAAGATAAAGATTACATACCAGAAAATGACGAAAGTGACACCTTTCTTTTGGATGATTCCATTCCCAACCAAGAGTATATCAGTGAAGCAGAAACAATGCCGCAGGAAAACCCGGAAGAAATTTCTATTGACTTCGGAAATGAGAGTTCTTCTGGAGATGAAAATCAGAGCCAGGCTACAAACAATCAACATCTAAACTGGACTAAGGTAGGAACCGCACCAAAAATGAAAACATTTTGTATTTTGTGAACCATTTGGTCCGAAGTCTAATTTACTGAACAGAAGTCCATGGGAAATTGTTGAAAATTTTCTTTCTGTGGATTTTCTGCAAAATATTGTTGACGAATCAGAACTCGTCAACGGGGTGGCACTTTTACAACTAGTGTGGACGAAATAAAAGTTTTTTTTGGAATCCTTACAATAATGGGGTTTCACAGACTTCCAAGTATCCGATTGTATTGGTCAAATGACAAAAATTTTACAGTAGCTCGGAATGCAGATGTTATATCACAAAAACGATTTCTTACCATTTTGCCATACTTGCATCTGAATAATAATGAAAAATGCCCAAAGAAGGGATGTGCTAATTTTGATAAAATGTATAAATGCAGACCTATGATAGATCACTTGAACCAAGCATTTCTAGGTTCATTTTATCCTGCCAGAGAATTATCTGTGGATGAAAGTATGGTGGGATTTAAGGACAGAACAAGTCTAAAGCAGTACCTGCCCCTTAAACCCACAAAACGGGGTTTTACAGTTTGGGCCATAACGTGTGCGAAAACAGGGTACCTACTTTCATTCAAAATCTATGAAGGCAAAGAAGATTCAAATACGGAGGGTACTCTTGGTGAACGAACTGTTTTAGATCTTAGCTCACCATATCATAACCGAGGATATTGTTTGTTTTTTGACAACTTTTATTTCGATTATTACTCTATTATCTCTTCTTTTGGAAAAGAAAACATTTGCTTGTGACACATTCAGAGCAAACAGAAAACTTTACCCTAAAGAACTCTTAAAGAAGAAAAAGCTATGAAACTCGGCGATTCGGACTTTATAATGAGCAATGACTTATCAGTAACAAAATGGCGCGATCGTGGGAAAAAATCAGTTATTGTAGTGAGTTCCATGCATGACCCATCAGAGACAACGACGGTGCAAATAACAAACAAGCAGGGAGTAAGAGTCAGTAAAATGCCCACTACCAATTGCAGAATATAATAAGTACATGGGCGGGGTTGACTTGTTTGATCAGTTGGTACACTCTTACTCCATATCTTGGAAATCGCGGCGTTGGTGGGTCAAAATATTTTACTATTTATTAGATGCTTGTATCGTTAATTCCTATATATTACACAGACAATCGACTGATACCAAACCCATGACCCAACTACAGTTTCGGTCTATTCTAGCAAACGAAATGATTGGAAATTATTGCAGCCGTAAGCGTTTGGGAGCACCAATAATTATGAATAAAAACAAAATTAAAAAAATTGGAGGGCGCAGCGTTACTGTAGAAAGTACTCAGAGGAAGACAGATGTTGGTAGTCATTTACCAATGCAAGGAAAACACAGAAGATGTGCTTACTGCAGTACTAAAGCAGCAGTTAAAAGGTCCAAAATAATTTGTAAAGCATGCGACGTTGCCTTATGTCTTACTTGTTTTGAACCATTTCATAAAGCTTAAATGTTTACTATTTCAATGTTTCATACTTTACTGTTTGTATTTTTCAAATAAACATGTTTCATAACATTACAATGTTTTATAGACCAAACAACCACACGAGCTGATATGCGCGAAGAGTTGGTGGCCTCCCAGAAACTTAAAAACTATCAAATATTTCAAAAAACTTTATTAAGTCTTTTTGTTCCCATTCGTATTGATAGTACAGACTCAGAGTCAAAACCGTAAAATAATTTAAAAAATAAGTTGCTCTATAAAGGGTTAAACCAGGAAAATTTCCATTAAGCACTCCTTCGGTCAAGGTTACGATAACCACAAAATAAAAGCTTATTGTAATTAAAAATTATTATTAATTTTATTAAATACATAAACCTAAGGTTAAAGTTAATTTAATTTAATAAAACTGATTGGTTTGAAATATGTCCATAGTAAAAATGGGTAATTGACTCGTCCTCTGTATTAAAATTAGTGTACTTTTACAAGATCATGATGATAAATTAAAGATTAACTCGTAAAATAAACAATAAAACCAATAAGCCTTCGAAATATTTTCAAAGTCACATATTGTACTTAGATAAAGGCCATTCAATTTTTTAAGGTAAGTTGTAAACCTAAACCAGCATTTTTTCAAACTGGGTCCCGTGCAGATCTAATACGGAGTTTATAATTACAATTTTATTATTTTTTATTACAAAACGCATACTTCCTTAGAACTTTTAATTTGAATGCGGATGGGAATCCCACAAAAAGGTGTTGCGGCTTGAAGGGTTCCACAAGTCGACAAACTTTAAAAACCGTTAACCTAAACTATGACTACGACAGTAATTATTTGATATTACTTTAAGATCATAGTAATTGCCTAAAGATCTATTAGATTAGAAACACATCATTTGGATAAGTGAAATTTTGAAAATTGCCTCATAATTAATAGCGTTCACATAGTAATGTTGGACTCAAGATGAGTTTAATGATAAATAGTATTCAGACAATTGCAGTTAGGTCAACGTCCTAAATACATCAGATGACTTAATATGTATAACATAAGTGTGATAAAAGTCATGCCTCACATTTCATTTTCAAAATGCAACATTTCACGGTCATCGTCATACCACCAAGAATTGATTCAGATTTCAGAAGAATATATTTTCTAATGTAGAGGATGAGTATGCCATAGATCCAGTGTATCAGAGTGTTACCCTTTAAGTAACTCTTTGAAATGATTCTTAATTTACCCATATTGGCGCAATATTGCTGGTGAGCAATGGTAAAAATTAGTTATTTCAAGGTCATGAATAATATCACTGTATAGACGGATATGTATAAACCAAAGTTACGACCCATTCTAATCGATAAGCATAAATCAATTGTACGAAATGTGGTATATTTTTTCAATGATCATACGAATTGATTTTTTAAATTTGATAAGAGAATGAACATGTAAAGGTCACAGTTTTTGTATTTTGTTTTAAAAGTTGACAAAAAAACGTGTTAGTCACAAACTGTGAATCAGACAAGTTTTCGTAACGAATGATTTGTATCACAAATGTACTTTGTTTGCATAAATAAATAATATCAAATATCTGAAATCACTGAAATGGGTTGTTTTTTAATAGTTGGCACGCACACATATGAGTCAAAGTAACAAATTATTTTAAATAAAGTACAATTTTATAATTAATCATTTCTACAAAAATAATTATTTAAGTTAAGTCTACAGTATGTGTTTATACTTCGTAAGTACTTTTTGAAAGCTAACAAGGCTACATATAAGTCAAGGTTACCCTGTCATAAACCAAATCAGCTTTTATTATAAAACATTAGTATAAAAATACAGCAAGTATCTGTATACACTTCATATGAACTGATTTATAATAGTTAAAAACGATTCACATGAGTTAAGGTCACAAGTCACAATCAAACCAGCTTTGATAATAAATTATTTGCATCAAAAACATGTCTTAAGTCAAGTTTAACAATTGTTTCTGAAAGTTAACAATGGAGTGTATGGGTCCAGGTCATGTAACAAAACAAAGGAGCTTTAGTGCTGAGTTAATAAAATCAAGTAACTGTCCATAGTCACATGAATTGTTTTTTAATAGTTAGCAGCGACACATAAGAGATACGATCACAAATCGTTTCAAAACACATAAGCTTTTATGATGAATTAATTTTATCAAAATAATTATTTAAGTTAAGTCTACAGTATGTATTCATACTTCAGAAGTACTTTCTAAAAGTTAACAAGGCTACATATAAGTCAAGGTTACATATCATAAATCAAATCAGCTTCAAATAAATCATTTGTACAAAATTTTTGCAAGTTTCTGTATACACTTCATATGAATTGATTTTTAATAGTTAAAAATGATTCGCATGACTCAGGGTCACAAGTCGTTTTAAATCACATACACTTATACTTATACTTTTTAAATCATATAAGCTGTTATTGTGAATTATTACGTCAAAATCATGATCTCTAAGTCAAATCATATGTATGAGTTACGTGTCATAAATCACATAAGCTTTGCTATAATCATTTGTATAAAAAGAGTATCAAGTGCCTGTCCAAACTTCACATGAATCGTTTTTTAATAATTGGCACGGACATGTATGTGTGAAGGTTACAAATAGTTTTAATTATAACATAAACTTTTATGATGAATTATTTGTATCAAAATCACGATTTAAGTCAAGTCTACAGTAACTGCTCGTATCTCAAAATACTTTTTGAAAGCTAATAGAGATACATATGAGTCAAGGTCACTTGAATAACATTTGTTATTAATCATTTCTATAAAAATAGTATCTATACACACTCGAAAGAATTGCTTTTTAATAGTTCACAAAGATATGTATGCGTGAAGGTGATAAGTCATTGAAATAAAACAAGCTTTGATAATAAATCGGTTGTATCAAAGCGTACTTTAAGTCAAGTTTAAAGTATAACACTGCATAAGACATGCTTTTTAAAAATTAGCAACGGGCCAAGGTCGCGTTTTAAATCAAATAAGCTTTTGTGATTAACTATTTGTATAAAACCAGTATCAATTATCTGTCCATATTCATAAGAATTGTTTTCAATAGATTTGAACCAAATTCATGATTTGAAGGTGTAGTGTATAGTATCAGTTCAGGCTTCATCGGTGCTTTTTAAAAGCAGACAGTCAAGGTCACATCTTGTTTGTAAATCAAACAAGCTTTCATAATCTGTCATTTGTATCAAAAACGCTCTATCAAGTTTAAAGTATAGTGCTTTCTAAGAATTGCTTTCTAAAACTTAATAATGACATATATGAGTCAAGGTCATATGTCAAATCAAATAAGCTTTTAGTATGAATCATTTTTATAAAAATAGTATCAACTATCTGTCGATACTTCATATGATTTACTTTTTAACAGTATGTAAGGGCACAAATAATTTTAAATCGCATAAGCTTTAACGATGAATCCTATGCATGAAAATCATGATCAAGGTGAAGGTTACAAGTCGTTTGAAATCAAACAAACTTCCATAATAAATAATTTACATCAACACGTTTAAAGTATACTTTACAATAATTGCTTTTTAAAAGTGAACAAAAACCAGTATGGATCAAGATCACGTTTAACGGTATTTGTTTGGAGTTATTTATAAATCTCTTAGTTCTAGTTCTCTTTAACTGTACTAATTATTGTTAAGTAATGAAGAGCTAAGTGAAAATTCTGACATAGTCGACGTTCATGAATTTATAGACCATTCGCTTGTCTGTTGTTCAGTCTGAATTAATATTAATCCGGCATATAACTGGGTTATTAAACCTATAAGATCTTTTACAAATTTTGATCTTGAATTAACTAACACTGGCAATTTATTCAACAGTGAAACCTAAACAGTTAATTTGTTAACAGTGCTTATTTACTGGACATTCTCGCACTTTTAAAAAACTCTGGGTTACTGATAAAAATTGATGTCACTTAGAAACAGGGCCTTAAAAAAAATTTAAAAGAAGGGTATTACAAAATATCCAATATCACCACTGGTGATATTGGAAGACAGAACAAAGCTTATTTTAATTATAATTTTAGTAATTGTAATAATATAAGGATGTTTTGGGATAAGATGAGGTTTTTAGTTATGCATAAGGAGTGCATGTGTTGCCAAACTATCTTAGTGATCCAATAGTTATTTGTTATACAAGACGATAAAATACAATTTTATCGATGAGTGAAAAATGTTAATTCATGAGTGACGAAGGAGCAAATGAATTAATTTTCACAAGTCGATAGTTGTATTTTATCGTCGTGTATAACATTCTATTTTTTTAGCAAATTTTGATGTATCAAAGAAAATACTCTGTGGAATAGAAAATGCATGTAACTCTACATCGTCTGTACGTTTTTTACATCAAGCAGGTTCTGTTCCAAAATTTGGAAATGTAAATTGCAATATTGAAGTTATTATTAATGCAAATAAAAATGAAAAATAAGTTGTATATTTATATAAATAAAAATTAAAAAAATTAATATACTTTATCTACCCTTGCTGTTAAAGTTCAACTTTATCTACCCTTGTAGTTAAAGTGAAACTTGATCTATTGATTTGGGTTGTTCAAAGCACACTTTAACAACTGCTATAGAAAAAATAAATTAAATGATTACTTTGTTCAATCTGTGTAACAAATTGGCAGATGTTAATTAATCATTACCATAGCAACATATTAGATGGATTAAGCAATGAATTCAAATTTACTGAGATCAGAGAATAGATAACATTAGTATTAAAATGATAATGTTATGTTGTCCGATTTTACTACCTTATCTTACGTATATTGTCAATTCATGTATATCACTGGAAAATGGCTAAGGTCATACCACTCTCAAAAATTGATTGTCCTATCGAATTGAAGTACTTATGATTAGTTTTCAAAAGTAGTCTCAAATGAGGGCATATTTTAGTCAAAACGACATCTTAGCTGTACAGCAATCAGGTTCTAGGCTACAACTGTGCTACAGTTACACTAAATATAGTGAATGATATATGCAGGTCCTATGATAAGAAAACTGCGTTGGCAGTATTAGATTTTTGCAAAGCTGTCGACACCTTCAACCACAAGCTGTTACTGTCAAAATTACATTATTCCGTGTTATTTGTAAAAAATTCCCTAAAATAAAGGTCACAACAATATATTTTCTAAACCTCTGATGTTAACTAGTGGTGTACCGCAAGGGCCTATTCTTCGACTTGGACTACACTTTTCATTTTGATAAATACATTAAACATTGCGATTGCCACTATTACGCAGATGATATGCAGTTGAATTTTTCCCTAAAGATGTACATGCTGTAAATAGAATAATTAATGATTTATTTAATATAAATCACCGCCGTTAGATCAGACATCCATTATATTAATGTTCGATTTAAAAATACTGCTTCTATACCCTCACATAACACATTCTACAAACGTTCATTTTTATACAGTATAGTTAATGTTCTGAACGCTGTAATGTGTAAAAGCGTCAAGTCAGGTATCATAATTTATTGAGTTTGTCGTTACCTTGTTCTATAATGATTTAGTGTATCATTTTTTTTATTTCTCTCTTTCTTTTTACCTTTTTAATTAAAATGAGTTTGAATTTTATTTATATATTCTTTTATAAAATTATGGGATTTAGGTGGAAAAACAGAGGCTGGTTTACAAAAATTCTAAAGCTCGCCCTAAAGTTGACTATCATTGTTTTATGTTTGTATTGGAAATGGTTAATAAAGAACATTAAGAAATAAATAATTAGTCAACTAAACCTTTGCTATGAATCATTTGTATAAAAAAAGTGCCAAGTAATGTAAATGTCCCAGTCATCGCCATAGACCCAGTTATCGTTAGTGAGAGTAAATATCCTTAAAAATTAAACATCCAACAGTAAAGGTCATTATAATGTAATTTTAATAACATGTAGCGACATCTTACGGAACAACTGGTAAAAATTATTTGCAATCGAGTGACAGTTGTGAAGCGGGCGTTGTGTTCAAAGTGCCGGTGTTTTGAATAAATCGGGAGTTGGTATAGTTGTTAACGTAAATGTTAAGGTAAGTTGTTCCTGTAAACTCTCTCTAGCATTCATGTAGAGAGTCTTATTGGCAAGGAATTACTTTTGAACGAATTAAATACATACAAACTTAGTAACTCTCAACTATTTTTAAGGTAGGAGTCCGTTGAAAATTAATTTTCGTGGTGACGAAGACCGGTACAGGAAAACAGATATGACAAACATCGGGTCATCGATCATTTCAATAAAATACTATACGTCGTGCTTTTTTAAAGTTGCTTTCGCAATTGTAGAGGAACAGAGACATTAAACTTTTGTTGAAAAATCCGTATACCAGGAATCGTCATATCAATATAGTTTTGGGATAATATTTACGGTGGTATAAAATGTAGCGACGAATACGTGACGAGAACTGGGTATCTTTGTTATAGATGAGTCGTTTTAATTATGATAATGAAAATATGAAAAAGGCGACTGAGGCAGTTAAAAAAGGTTCGTCAATTGCCACAGCAGCCAAAACTTTTCAAGTTCCCCGAATGACACTCAAGTTATCAGCTTTTGGATAGTGTCCAAATATTACTCAAATCTCAAATCTCTATGGCTATTCGTACATCTGACAACGGTTGGATGACTGGACAAACGTTTTCTACACATGGATACTAGAACAAAACGTTAAACGACCAGTAATTCTTTACCCAGATGGACACGCCTCTCTCTTGACATTACCCTTAAGTGAGTTTTGAAAGGTTGTAGGAATGGAAATTGTTGCACTCTGTTCAAATTCCACGCACGTTCAACAACCAATGGATGTAGCAGTTTTTCACGATGTTACGTTGGATAATTTATTACTCTATATGTATTAACTAAAATTGTTATTTACATATTTACGTGACAGATTTGGAATAATAACAAAATGTGGTGCAGCTGCTCAGCCGTAAAAAAAATGTAGTAGTAGGTCCACTGTGTAGCACTTACTAAACAGCAAAATATAAATAAAAATAGGGCGCCAGGGTCTAAACTAAATACTTGAACCACTAAACGTTGTTCCTCACTTGTCCCAAATTAACACATCACTGACTGAAATAAATATAGGCATCCTTGTAGATAGGAATGTATTAACGTCTCTACAAAAGTAATTACGATTTGACATGAATTTAATTAAACTGGATATATATACAGTGTGTCCCAGGATGGTCGTTGACAAGAGGTGAAAATTTTTTATTATTGATTTTAGGACAAAAAGTCATTCTTTACAAAAAATCATGCTTGTCAAAAAAATGATGGTACCATAGCAAAACTTAGTTCAGATGTACAGGGTGTTGATAAATTAAGAAAATATGAAAATGCATAAAGAGAGAAATACCATTATTTATTATTTTAGACGTAATTTTTATACATAAAAGTTGTTTCTAATACAAAATAAAGCCTAAATACAAAATTTGAAACGTCAGTTTATAATTTTGTTTTTGTTTGTTCAACATTGTAAAAATTCAAATATGAAAACCTAAGTGTTGCGGCGTCAATAATATTGAACTGACAAACGTCATTGTGATATTTTTTTACGGTTTTATTATAGTTTGTATGTATTGTTCTGATATTTTTGTAAAAAAAATGTTAACCAAAGAAGAACGAATTTATTGAATTAAATGTTATGGAATTAGTGATGTGTCGTCATACAATTATGCAATTAGTCGGTTCCATGAAAAATTCCCTAATAGAGCGGTATCGCGCGAAGCATTGCGCATACTGGTAAGGAAATATGATGGAACTGGATCAGTATTGGATGAGGACCATGAGGCTATACTTTTGGCCATGAACTCTGTGATAGACACCCCTAAATTGTCTTTGCGGAAATGCTCACTAGGGTAGGATTAAGTTGATCGCATATACAAAGAATTTATAAGAAAAATAATGTGCGACCATTTAGACCAAGGTTCAGACATACACTTAAAATGGAGATGAAGAGAAGCGGTTGGAGTTTTGTTTGTGGGTTGGTGTTGGTGTTGATAACAGCACAGTATAGATATACAGGGTGGCGCATTAGTATGACAAAGTCCCATATCTCCTTTATTTAAAGAGATACAAAAAAAAATTAAATACAAAAGTTGTAAGATATGTTCTGGTGCACATTCCAAAAATATTTTTAATTATACAGGGTAGATCATAAAAGCTTAGAAGTAATTTTAAATTTTTTTTTAAATAGAAAACCCTATATATTATTACATATTTAGATCCTACATACAATTTTAGACACATTTTATGTATAATGTCCTATACCTAAGTATAACCGTTTCTGACAAATTTCAATTTTTTTTATCCAACATGAGGTTTGCAGGCCAAAACATAGGTGGAAATCTTTTCTAAACGAAGCTTTTACCAATTAGTTATGGTTGGTTTCCTTGGAAAGGGGACCTACTCTAATGGGCTGTATTGATATTTTTGTAATACATTCATACAGGGTGATCAAAAATGGACAATAAAAAGTAGATTCAAAAAACCTATAAAGTCACTTTTTTTTAAATGGAAACCCCCTATTTTTTTAATTCTATCTTATTTAGCATTAAAAATAAGGGTGACTTTGTATAAGAGTGTATATTCCAAAAAAATGTAGTTTTTGAAATAATGACAATTTAACATTTTTTTATTGTAAAAAGGCTATACGGCTTTCAAGTTTTGTTGTTAGTTGGCCGTGACGGCGAGGCGTGGCATATAAAAATAATAGAGATCATCAGAAACGTCATTATTTATTGTCAGTTGATAATTTGTGTGATGCATAAGTGTGTTTTATAGCAAATTGATTTAAAACTTGAATTAAAATTGTAAATAATAAATTTTTCGCAAGCCGAGATGGTTTATATGATTTTTGTTTTGGGAGCTAGTGATAAGCATACGCTCTTAGCAAGAAGACTATATCAACAACGGTTTTCAGAGAGACGGCAACCTGAAAGAAGGGCATTTGAAAAGCTTTTGGAGCGTTTTGAAAGAACTGGCAATGTGTTATATGAAAAAAATACTAGGAAAAAACGTGCACAGACTGAGGAAAATCAATTAAATGTACTATTAATAGTTACTGAAAATCCATATATTGGACAACGACCCATTTCTCAGCAGGTTGGTGTTGAACGACATACGGTACAGCGGTTACTGAAGTCTCAAAAAATGCACCCCTATCACATTCAACTACTTCAAGAGTTGGTTCCTGAAGATTATCAAAGACGACTGGAAATTTGTCAATGGGCTCAAAACAAAATAAACCAACAATGAAATTTTGTTCATTTGATTATATTTACAGATGAAGCTACATTTCACAGAAACGCAAGTGTAAACAGACACAATTTTCATTACTATACTACCGAAAATCCACATTTTGTAAGATATACTTCTCAAACTAGATGGTCTTTAAATTTTTGGCGAGGTGTTGTCGGTAATCCTGTAATTGGACCATATTTTTTTTATCAACGAGTAACAGAGGTAGTATACTTAGACTTTCTGCAAAACCATCTACCTAATTTGTTGCGTCGAGTGCCACAGGATACGCAACAAGAAATGTGGTTTCTTCATGATGGGGCCCCAGTACATCATACAGGTCCGATAATAACTTTTTTAAATGCTAGATATCCAGAATGTCGGATTAGGAGGGGAGGGCCTGTTGCTTGGCCTGCTAGATCACCAGATCTTACTAAAATGGACTTTAGCATATGGGGGTACGTCAAAGAGCAGGTTTATAAAATACCGCCTACAATAAAGGAAGACATGAAGATTAGGATTAGAAACTGTTTTCAAAACATTAGTGTTGAAATGTGTAGAAATTTAAGCAGCGAATTTGAGACGTATTGCATTGTGTATTCAAGAAAGAGGCGGACATTTCGAACAACTTATTAGGTAGTACGTATTTGGGGTGTTTCTAATACTTTTATCTGTATAATTAGTTACAGGTTTAGTTACATTAGAGGTGTTAAGTTTATGATTAGGATTAGGACATAATTTGTTGAATCAAAAAAATATTGTCTTTACTTTAAGTTCGTTTAATAAAATAATTATTTATATGGGGTTCAATAAATTGTAATATTTCGATCTGAAGTGCTCGATTTTTTTTGTTTCGCCGCGCTCCGCCGTCTCGGCCAAGTAACAACAAAACTTGAAAGCCGTATAGCCTTTTTACAATAAAAAAATGTTAAAGTCATTATTTCAAAAACTACAATTTTTTGGAATATACACTCTTATACAAACTCACCCTTATTTTTAATGCTAAATAAGATAGAATTAAAAAAATAGGGGTTTCCATTAAAAAAAATGACTTTATAGGTTTTTTGAATCTACTTTTGATTGTCCATTTTTGTTCACCCTGTATGAATGTATTACAAAAATATCAATACAGCCCATTAGAGTAGGTCCCCATTTCCAAGGAAACCAACCATAACTAATTGATGAAGGCTTTCGTTTAGAAAAGATTTCCACCTACGGTTTGGCCTGCAAACGTCATTTTTGACAAAAAATTTGGAATTTGTCAAAAACGGTTAGACTTAGGTATAGCACATTATACATAAAATGTGTCTAAAATTGTATGTAGAATCTAAATATGTAATAATATTTAGGGTTTTCTATTTAAAAAAAAAATTAAAATTACTTCTAAGCTTTTATGATCTACCATGTATAATTAAAAATATTTTTGGAATATGCACCAGAACATATCTTACAACTTTTGTATTTAATTTTTTTTTGTATCTCTTTAAATGAAGGAGATATGGGACTTTGTCATTCTAATGCGCCACCCTGTACAGCTAACGCGCTATATATTTATACTGTGATAACGGAAGCTTTCACAGAATCTTTGAAGAAGATATCCTCAAAGCACGAATACAAGCCGCAGTCACCGAAATAAATGTACCAGCAACGGTACGGAAAGTCTATGAATAATGTGTAGAAGTGTGTAGAAGTTGGAGGCGGATATGTAGAATTATACGTGTTTACACAATTGTACTAATTATAAATATTGATGTTTAGCAACATGCTAATAGTAAATTCCGTATTAAAAAATCGTTCAGATAAAATTAAATTAAATTATAATTATAAGGTGACGTTTCAAATTTTGTACTTAGGCTTTATTTTGGATTGGAACAAACTTTTATTTATAAACATTATGTCAAAAATAATAAATAATGGTAGTTCTCTCTTTATGCATTTTCATTTTTCTTAATTTATCTACACCCTGTACATCTGAACTAAGATTTTGCTATGGTAACCTCATTTTTTTGACAAGCAGGATTTTTTATAGTGACTGTCCTAAAATCAATAATAAAAATGTTTCTCCTCTTGTCAACTCCATCCTGGGACACACTATAGACTGTGTGAGAATATTAGAATTGATTATAAATGGAAAATGAGGAAAATCTACGGTACATTGCCTATTTAGATAAAATGCGTAAACATAAATTGCAATTTAATAGTGTTCAATAAAATACTTACTTATATAAAATAATAAAGAAATTAATTACAAGTAAAAGTAAAAAAAATCTGCGACACACGTTGATTTTGAAAATGTCGATAAATAATATGTTTTACAGTTAACATTTGTGACCCACCATCAGAGGTCGTAGGCCAGCTTGGAAGCGCTCTCAATCATGTGAAAGAAAACAAGTAGTAATATAGATTTGCAAAATCAAGATAACTTGTTTCAGCTCTTACCCCTTTAACCACCGTTTCATTCTGGTAAATCTTGCGAATAATCAAGTTACTATTTAGGTACGTAGATTTCTCGTACAATAAAATAACAGCTAATTCTCCATAAAAAAATTAAATAAAAATTAAATCTTCTTTTATGCACACACACGTTTGTGTAATCTAAATGAACGTATTCGTCTAATTGTTTATTACACTAACGAGTCTAATGCCTAATTATAGTAATGACTGGTCTAAACACAATTGAACTATTAACTTGATTGAAACACAAAAAAACAATACGGAAAACAATTTGTATCCCTAAATTAATAAAGCTTATCTGACCTTAAATTGAAGACTTGTTGACCTCTTTAATAATTTTCCTTTTCTTGTGAATGATTTCTTGGATGGCATTGTGATGTTAAAATTCTTGGTTGACTTTAGGACTTTTGCGACGGTTATATTTAAAAGTAATGTGGCAAAGCCATAAGGGCCTGAGTTGTTGGGCGGCCGATTGTGACAAACTTGCAATATTAAATTCAATATTAAAATTGTTAAGAGTTTCAAAATCTATTTAGCATTGCAATTCATATACTAATTTTCTAATTACTAAACAAAACTCAAATTGATTGCTGACTCCACCAAAGGTGATTGTAAAACTGTACATATCATTCTAAAACAGCATGCAAGTGACAGCTGATGCGATTGTTAAATTCTTACCTGCTTTACCCAATACAAAATTGAAATTTATTATACGTTTACACCATCTGTTAGTATTTTCTTTTAATAGATATAGAAAATTGTATAATTTCAAATTTTAACCCTAACAACAAATTAAAAGTTGCCTTAAAAAAAGTTTCCAAATGGAGAATAGAAAGCGCATGAGTACGTTTAAAACACGGCTCTACTTCTTCAAAAAGTACTCAAAAATACACTCCAACTTGAGTTGTTGAAGAATGGATTCAGCAATTGTACATTACTTCCTCTAGATCCAGATGCTTTAGATTACTTTAAGACGAAAACCAAAGGAATATCAAAATCCTCAAATATGTAGAGAATATAAAAGAACATTTAATGTATATTGAGTCACTTATTCCAAAAGAAAAGCTTAAGTTATTTCAAGAGTTTGGACCGACATGGTCACACGAGTTGGAGTGCACAGAATTATTTAAAATTTGGAAAAAAATTAACAGAAGTATTAGGGCAGAAGATACCAAGACTGAACTGGAGGTACAAGTAGATGTTTTGGGTTCTCTAGATAATGAAATATTTGACGATATTATTTTAAATGACCTACTGCCTGAAAATGAACCTATTGATTTTATGGTGGAAGAAGAAGGTGCACTGCGGAAAATCACTAATAACGGCACAATACTCCTAAATCCAACTTTACTTTCTATGCTTGTCAACTAATCACATTTTTTGCTCTTGAATTACCAGTAAATAGCACCAATCAGCATTACGAGACAGCAACAAAACAGGAACCAGATGAACCCCGTTTACCTATCACAGAAATAGATGTTCATGACATAGTTATTGCAGAAGACCAATTCTCACCATCTAAGTCAATGCAAGTACAAACAACTGAGAAGTATTCTAGTGAATGTCTTCCACGGCCACAGTACAAGTAGCAGTAATTAATCGAGGTACACATAGTGATAAAGGTAATGCCTTTAAAAGAAAACCCAGAAAAAATTAAAGGGAAAGATCTCTTGGCAGCCATACCATGTCCTTTTAAAAACAACTTGTTTTGGCCACAAACGCCACAGTAGCAACATCTAAAGACTGGCAAGAATACTTTAGGAAAAAAAAGGATAAGAAATTCAAGAAAGGAAAAGAAAACAATTAGAAGACAAGGAAAATAAAAAAAATGAAAAGGATTGTGAAAAAAGAACAAAGGAGAAACTAAATTAAAGTTAAAAAACAGCAGAATGGAAATGTAACTGGAAGCACGGAAAGAAATTTGGTTTTGCAAAGCAAGAGCTTGAAGAAGATATGATTAAATATCAAAACTATCATTAATCATTGGTTAACTAATCACTTGATTAAAGTGTATAATATATTCACCGACCAGTTTTAACGAAGCGTTAGTTAATCACAGAAAATATTGGCCACACTTCTTTCTCTCCCGATCTGATACATTTAAGTTATCTGCAATCTTTTTGTCCATTGGTATATTGTTCTGTTTTATTATCTATGGTTCAGTTGTGTTGTCTATGGTTGTGTTATTAGTTAATTCTAAGCTCTATAATAATAGTTTGTTCCACAGGCTACGGTTTGTTGATCGTTTTGAGTTATTTTGCTTTGTTTATTGATTGAGAGTTTTACAAATTAAGTCGTAAATTTGGAAATTTGTAATTTAGAAATTTTCCATCATCCGGTTCTTCAAAATGATTTTTTCTGGTATTTTCATTATTTGCGGTCTCATTCTCCAATAATTCTAAATATAATAACTTGACCATATCAACAAAATATTAAATACAACAAATTATAAATAATAGAACAGGTCTGAAAAACATAAAAGATAACTGAGCTTCCTTACCATTAGAAAGATGTTTACATGAAAAAAATAATATATGTCTAAGCGTGATGAATATTAGGACATTTACGTTATCTAGCCACACCCTATACGAATAGCTTTTTCATAGATGGCAAAAACACATATGTCAAGGTCACATCATTTTAAATCGTTTTTACTGAAAGCAAAATTTAAGTAATCGACATTGTCAGTTTGTACTTCATAAAATGTGTTTTTGGCAAGACGATGCATGGATCAAGTTCACTGGTCGATGTAAATTATGTAAGCTTTTATGATAAATTATTTGTATCAAGATCATGATTAAATCAAACCTAAAGTATCTGTGAGTACACTTGTTTCAACAAATCTATGTCACTTAAATAATAAAAATAAGGCCTGCATGAATCAATTGTGCCTGTATTTATTTTTAAATACATTTTACATTATATTTAAACATTAAGAAGTGAATGTATAAACCATGGTTACGTCATTTTAAATCAGATGCGTTTTTGTAATAAAAAATTAGTATCAACGTTAGTCAAATGTTGACTAAGGTAAAGGTGCCTAAATTGGGCCATGCTCCAATAACACGCCTGGAAATTTCAAAATTTAAAAACAATCTTTTTGGCTTTGAATGGGAATGAAAGAGCTCTACTGTTTCTCATGACTTTAATCTGTGTAAAAGGTACTCGCGTAATTTTAAGATGTAAGTTATTCTTTATTATTTTTTAAATCTAGTACAGGATTAAGTTGTTTCGGATTGATTTTGGTTGAAATATTAAATAAGTGTAATCCGTTATAAGTGTTTGAATCAGCAAATAAGTAATGTTTTTGTCTTTATTTTTCACTGGGAGGTCCAAATTAAGGGGCATGGTCGTCAAATGTATTGAAGAGCTTCTCGTTGTCTGTATGCTGATAATCCTATAGCTATCCTTATCATGCTTAGGCGACGAATTATAACTTGGGCTACCCTGCCCAAAATAGGGGCAACTTGGGCCAAGTAAGAGACAACTACTGGAAATGATTAAAATGTTTGAACCAACAGAATAAAAAATCGCAAGGCATTTGAGTACAGTTAGAAAAAGCTATTTTCCATTGTAGACATGGAACCTAAAAATCGAAAATAAAACAATATACTGCAGATCAAGTCAAGCAGGCGTTACAGGACATGGAGGCAAGGATGAGTTTCTCAATCTGTAATTATGTTTCTCGATGGCCATTCATCACATTTACCTGTCCTTCTCTCATAGTTTTGCGAGAAGAAAAAAAATCAAACTGACTGTGCTCTTTCCAAAACCTGATTCAACCTTTGGATGTTGCAGTTTTTTGAAAAATCTGGAACACTGGAACTCTGGCGGGTAATAACAAAATACACTCATGTACCACACAAAATTAAAAAAACACTGAACACGTTTCAGTAGTTAAGCTATCATCATCAACTGGAACGAACTAAAGAAATTTCTAATATATACCATCAACACCAGATAAGCATTGCTTATCTGGTAAAAGTGAAAGTTACGAAAGATTAATGAGTTGTGAGCAGCTTGAAGATCCTTGATTGACATTATTCATTAGAATTTGTTTGTTTTTCAGGGTTTCTAAACTTTCATAGTACTTATTACGAACATGTTTGATTAAAGATACCTTGTCTACTTGTCCCAACGTTTGTATTTGATATGAGCTAATTGTTCTTTAACCTGAATTTTGAAAGGTCGTTTAACTTGCCCTACATATATTTGTTCCCAATTTTTTACACTTAATTTTATAAATTCCCGACCTATCCTGCTTATCCACTTGATCTTTGGATTGCCTAGAAGAGTTTGCAAACTATTATCTGCAGTATTGACTGTTTTCAAATTAATTTTTGAAAACATTTTCGATAGATAGATGCATAAGCAGTATAGTTTGGTAATGTTACACACTTTGTTTCTATTTGTTCTCTAGTGGAACCCATGTGAAGTAAACGCTTCCTTCAAACTTCCAGATGAATCAAAACACTCTGTAAAGAAACCTAACGATAACACAAGAATCGAGACATTCCATACCATGTTAGAGGGAAAACTAGGTACTGAAAAGCTGAAAGAATTTCAGAGTAAAGGTACTTGAGTGGTGCTACAGAGGACCTATCTGTGTACTTCATATGGGTTGAAACTAAACGTATTGTAGAAGCAAACGAGACTGCTTCTAAAGAATTGCATTTCCTATTCTCAGAATTGATAACGCCTCGGATAATACAGACGCTGTAAAGTTGCAGAACGAGAAGAGCCGGTAGTTTGTCAATCCGGAACTCCAGAAAAAGACGCAGTTCCAGACAGATCCGGGGCTAGCGGATTACTTGGGGTTCCAACGCCATTCAAAATAACTGTCTTTTGGCAAATGAAAATGGAGACGTCTCCCGAAAACCGAAAGCAGAGAAATTGCCACCAGTAGTAACGTTTCCACAGATACTGGAATACTACAAAAAGAACGTATAAAAAGGACTCAGGAGGAAGCAGTAATAAAAACGAAAGATAGAACGGGAAGAAATAAAGAAACTAATAGAAGAAAACGACAGAAGAGCACACGACAGTGTGAGGTCATCATCGTCTACTTCAGGTGGTTCCTATCACGAATCAATTGATTCCCCATGGAATGAATGTGAGACAAGCGACGAAGAAGTTTCCCTGGACGATATTGCTACAGGAGACAAATATTCCCCTGTCCAATTTAGAAACCCAGACACATAATGAATAGAGTCGAATTATCAAATCTCTGGGATAAATTTGTTTCCCAGGAACCTTCGACCTAATTTACCTTATCTGTTTATATTTCATATCAAATGCTATTTAAAAGTTAATATAGATACGTATGAGTCAGGTTACAAAACGTAAATCAAATAAGGGTTTATGATAAATATATAAATACATTTGTTTAACACTAGCGTTTATTATTAAAACGTTTTTCTCTTTACTGACGATAGCTGCAATTGTTGAACGATAAATTTTTAATCCAAAGTAACCACAATTTATACCCAAAAGTCAAGTATTTATAATTATGAACATAAATCGTGAAACATTTTTCTAAACCAGATGAGTTTTTGCAATGCATAATTTGTATCGTTATTAAGGCACGTCTAGAGTATCTGTGAATAGATTCCTTTCGATAAGTCATGCAAAGCTGCGAAGGTCACTTAAGCTCACCTGGTACATACACAATTCCTAAGCACGAATCAACTGTGTAAGCCGGGGTCGCAAGTCGTTTTAAATTAGATGAGTTTCTGTGATAAATCATTTGCATCAAATGATTAAGTTTCAAGTACCTGTTAATGCATTATGAGAAGTGATTTTTAAAAGTTGACAAACACGCATATGATTCAACGCCATATCAAGTCAAATAAGCTTTCATAGTGCATCACTTGTACCAGAAACTTTATTTAAGCCAAGTCTAAAGTATTTGTGATTTAATTCCTTTCCAAAAGTGTGTACACAAGGTTATGGGCGTTACTCACGTTACAAGATCACTTAAATTCTGATACATTAATAATTCACCATAAGTAACGTACGAATCAACTGGGCTTACAGTTGTTTATTTTTTATACGTTATACTAATTGATTTCTTAAAAGTTACACAGGTGTTGTATAAATTAAGTTACATTCACATGACTGAATCATTTACATGTATAATTCATTCAAGGGTACCTATGCATAATCTGTGTTTAACGTTCGTCTATTCAATGAAAAAACAATGGCGTTCTTTTGTAACAAAAATGTGATCAGTCGTTTCTTAGGTCAAGGTCGCGCGTTGTTTTAAGTCAGATGAGCTTTTGTGATGGATCATTTTTATCAAAATCGTTCTTAGGTTAGGTCAACAATATATGGACTACAACATATTTAAATACATTTACACACAAAATTAGTTTTCAAGGCCACTATAAGTCAGTATAATTCGTTAGGCGTGTTATACGCTTAAGTAGTAGAATTATTTTGTAAAAACAGACAAGAACCGGTATGAGTGCACGTAACACGTCGTTTTAAATCAGGTGGACCTTTGGATAGAATAATTTGTACCAAAATTGTCAGTGCCATGTATAAGCTTAATGTTACGCATGTGACATGCGAGTGCAATCTTGTCTATTCTTTAGCTCTTTACTCACATCCATATACCCTTGCTCTGTCGAGGATGACTGAATTACCCAAAATAATTGTAACAGTTTTCAACTGTTAATAACCAACGGTTCCTTGCAAGATCTTTCATTTGGAATGTTTTTTAGCCACATCCTCTTTAATATAGCCTGTGTAAAGAAGTTAACTCTCACTCCCTAACTGCGTTAAGTAGCAAATGAGAGGTGAACTCATACCCCTCATTCCAAATTACAGCCAACTTTTGATTTACTGTTCAAATGAAGCCTCTCACAAAAATAGACCAAGCGCCTGTTAACACAGTTCAGTTTTACCAAATTTCAGCTTGAAAAGACAAGCAACAAGCATTAAGCAACATTTAAAGCTTTTGTTAATACACGATTATATACATATTTACACTAAGACTTATAAAAATGCTTATCATTAAGAAAACATATTTTTAAAGCGTTTCCACCTGTGAGAAAAAACCAAATTAAAAAATATAACCCAAATGTACACAAACATAACATAAATCAAACCCATACTTACGATACTGAAATGGTATTATAAATCCATTCCTTCCATGTTGTACCTGAACCATTGTCAATTCTTGATTCAATATTTTGGCACAAATTGCGTCTATCATGCGATCGACCTGAATGTAAATCACATAAAATTCGTTTTCTACATGCTACATCACAAGAAGGTTTAACTGGGCTTGCTTTATAATAGTATCTAAAAAGTAAGAATTGAGTACAATGTTGGGTGAGCTAGTTAATAGGCTAACTTGTAAAAGAGATCAAACAATTGAGGGTCGCTGGTCATGCGATCTATTAATATATCCCAATCGAGAGGCCTTAGAGCTTCCATTCCGAATGCCTGCCTAGCGGAATAGAGCTTAAACCAAATGGGATAACCGTATAAATTCGCTTCACGTAAATTCATAGTCCATGTTTCGTGATCTATAACAGCCTAAAACGGCTTCGGATTAAACACAACATCCCCCACCTCCAGCTTGCTTACCCTAGTGGATTCATCGTGATCACCATCAACGTAGTATATCCGATAACCAGGATTTAAATCAGCGTATGACGACACAGAGGGACCGACATACGCCACACCTATTGCTCTACCTGCGATCCAATTACATTAAACATCTACAAATACGCTACCAATACTCACTCAAATCCTTATTGTCATAAAACACCTCAAACTCGTCAAAATGCGTATGTCCAAAGAACTGAGCTGTAATAATCGACTCGTAGCGGTTAATAATTGCGTAATAATTCCGTGACCACACTTTTGAGCAATCCGAATGTCCGGGAGGTATATGGCCTACAATCACATATTTTCAACACACAAATCTTACCTCTTCAACTTACCTATAATATGCACTTTTTCACCGTTAAACTCAGCTGACTGCAACTCATAAATGAACCACTGTAATTCAGTTGCTGGATCTGTACTGTTTAACAAAAGCCACCAATTTTTATTATTGCAGTAATTCATGTTTAAAGAAATTAGGCGGAAACCAGGGCGCACGAGTACGGAGTAGAAAGCCCCTCTACGAACTGTATTGCTAACAGAGCTTGGTAACCAATTACGCCATTGTTTATCTAGTTCGTCGTATAACCAAGAGATGGAGTTGTCAGGGCTATCTACGAAAGGAGGAGGGAAACTGTTTACGGGAGCGGATTCGTGGTTGCCGAGAGCAGGAAATATAGGAATACCGGGGAATGTTAACGACATTTGAGATACTGTCTCTTTTAAGATTTTCAGGTTTTCTTCACGTGTTTGATTCCATATATCGTGTGGAGGTAGATCGCCTGTCCAAATAATATAGTCGATATCCTATAAGAAATATCGGCGTGTTAAAAACGAGAATAATGAAAACCTAGTGCAATAAAAGAAATAAATCAAAAAATCGTATACCTAAAAAATCATCTGTTGGCACAAGAGATATTACAGTTTATTTTATTTCATGCAAAATTGTGTTCTTAATTTTCGGTATATTGTAAGGTTATTTTGACCCACCGTGTATATACAGTCTTGTGATAACGTATGGAAGGTATTTTGAATGTAAATGAAGTGTGTTTTCACGAAAAAAATGTTTGTGTATACAGCATGTAAATTGGTGTAAATGATACGCCACTCGAATTTTAATGGTGCAATTGGTGTCATACAAAAGACTATTTTAATGTTGTAGAAAGATTTTTATATTGAGAGCACTAAATTTGGTTGGACAATGATGTTTTGGTAAAATCCTTACTGAGACGGCAATGGTAAAGGCTACCGAATTGCCATTGGTCTTTTGCTACTGTGTACTAAATAATTCGGATAGAAAATGGTTATAAACGGGTGAGTGAGTGAATTTATGATGTTGGTATGTAGGAAGGAATATGTATGTATATTTTTGCTTGAATAAATGTAACATTGCGTAATAAAAATAATTGAACGCGTGTTCAAGAGCCAATAGTGTTGGAATTTGTTAAAATGTGCGGAAAGAGAAATCGTCGACATGAGAAATTTTCATAAAAAATTGAGTCACGTTCTGGATAGCATACGGAGTGAATGTGAGTACGAATAATGGTTCTTCCGCATTGGATTCTCGTTTGTGATAGGTTGATTGTGGTTTTGAAGCGAAAATGTTGTGTGACGTTTTGACAATATGGTGGACGGAAGGTATTTAAGCGAGAGCCTGTTAAAGTACAAGAGAGTCGCTCGGCAAAAGATCTCGAATAAAGGAAAATCGCGCGTAAAGTTTTAATAGACCTTACAATGGTCAGTGTTGGTTTTTGTTTGTAAACATTTAGTGCTGCAGTACACATAAGTCGACTGCAAAAACCCCTAATGGGGATGAAGTATTTAAACATATACGAATAAAAAGATTCATTGTGAATTGAAAGGAAATATTAGTGTTTTTCTTCCAAGAATTTGAAAAGTGCCAAGGCAGATTTAAAAGTACAACAGCAAATATTACGTTAAAAGTGTTTAGTATTGAATCGTGCGATTTAACAAAGAAATCTAAAGTAACACTCTAAGTAACAAAATTAAACGCGTGTCGATTAAACTAGATAGTAGTGCACATTATTGTCATTGATTGCAGTACTTGTGCAATCGCTAATAGTACGAAATCGATTGTGTAAAAGCAACTAAGAATGTTAATATTCAAGTGGAAGTAAATATTTTTTGTGACAAACGTTTATTCTGAAGGTCAAACAATAAATCAGGCCGCCCAAGTATTATATGCGTGTTAGGTGCGAGTGAACAACAGACAGTTACGTTCGCGAGTAATACAACGCCCAAATTACTTAGACATTATAGCGTTTTCTTTTTGTGACGAGTGTACGTTCATATTAAAGGATTACTGGAAGCAAACCATCTCCCTATGGACAACATGTGATATCGGACAAGGAATTACCTAATGTAGTAACTGTAAGAATAATTATAGATCTTTAGAGCATAGAAGTGTGATTATCTATAGTCATTATTGTTTATTTAGTTAAATTCCATACGAGTAATAAGGTTAATCAAACTTTATCTGCAGTGATGTATTTAGAATATAAGAGGTTTAGGGATTTTAATTTATAAGAATTATTTTTCCTTGTGTTGCTTCTCGAAGTAATGTTAGTATATATATATATATATATATATATATATATATATATATATATATCCATTAACTAACTTGCTTTTGTTTATTCGTTTCAGTTGTGATAACAATTTTATTTCCAACACATTTTAAGAATTAATTAATCTTTTGAGTATTAATGATTGATATGAAATTGTTCATTGAGCCAGATCGATTACAAAATTTAATTATTTTGAATTAAAACAGTAAAATACAGAACACTGATAACAAGATATTTTTATTAAGTAGAAATTCCAGATTTGAATTATTACAATTCATTCATATTGGCGAATGTTTAAATACGATTTTAAAAAGAAAGTATTCAGAAAATCTCTACTTGATTTATGACGAGAGAAGTGATCGTTACATTTTAAATTTTTCAGAAACTAACTAATGTTGTGGTGTTTTAAAAATTAATAAGCCGACCTTTTTTTATTTTGGTTTTTCTAAATTGGGTAATATTTATTTAGTTCAGAATTTTGACAGTTAGAAATATTAATTTATATGTATACGAGAGCTACTTAGAAAGTATCCAAATAACGTTTTATAACTTGGATTTTTCGTATGTACAAGGTGTGATCAATAAGTTTACGACTATCCGTATGTTTCAAAATTTTATTTTCTTTTCAAGTGTGATTGAACTTTAGTTGTCTATGATTTTACTGAGTGTGCTACAATACTACCTTCCACAGCGGCAGGTAGGATTAACATAACACCCCGCCTACGCCATTTATTTTAGAAAAAAATTAAGATTGTGGTGGCGCTTAGAGACAATTGAGCATTGTTAGTTGTAAATTTTTCAATCATTTTACTCCTTATATTGACCCCGCCCATTTCCACTGTAGCTGGCTTGGCAACCCGCTTACCTTGGTATGGCTGCACGACGCGTAGTGCGTTTTGGACGTGTAACAATATTTGCTTCACAGTTTTGCAATACCATTTATTTTACGAAGTATTTAAATAATGGCAGTTTATTTCGTCAACGGGATTTTTGAAATGGGAAGGTTGGGTTTAACTTGCGCGTTGAAAATTCTATTTATCTTACGAAGTATTTAAATAATGGCAGTTTATTTCACATTTTCCTAGTTTTCCAACTGCATCGCTTAATGCAGCACTCATTCGTGAAGGTTACTTTATCTTTATGAATTTTACTCTATTAATACGTTTCGACGGATATATATCTTGAATTCACCGTCCACCAGGTATGACATGCTGTTACCTCTAAACATTACTAATTTTCCTCATTTTTTGCTACCTAAAAAAATTATACTTTAATGACGAAGTCGCTTAAATTGGTAAAGCGATATCCAAAACCAAGATCTTCATTACTTTATACTCAGGTGAATGATAATCAACAATTCGTATTCGTATATGGTCATATGTAAACACTAATAATCAATTTACAGGGTAAGTTATAGAAGATAATGGTGTTAAATAGAGTGCTTTCAATAATTTCTTTTGGACCTTCGGAGATTTCGAAAACCAATATCTTCGATGTTGGTTAACATTCGCATGAAGAGAAATTCATGCGAATGTTAACCAACAAATTCGTACTACATCGTTTTATACGATTATTAATAAACACTTTATAGTGTATTTCTTTTCTTTACAACATGATTGGGTAAGTTAAAAGAAAATGATGTTAACGTAATTACATCAAATAATTTCATGGGGGTGTATTCCACTCACATACTACCTTCGTGGGAGTGTATTCTACCTACGTGTTACCTTCCTGGGGTTGTATTCCACCCAGTAAATGTGATATGAAAAAATTATATGAAATTACTAAAGAATTAATAGGAAGGAAATATACACAAACAAATAAAATGACAGGAAAACAAGAGGAAATCTACAGAACAAAAACAGAAATAGCAAAGAGATGGGTGGAGTACTTTAAAGATAAGTATGTTAACAGACAAAGAGGGACCAAATAAATGATGAGGAGGAACCGAATATGGAGCAACTAGATATAAATGAAGAAAAGTTTACAAAAGAAGAAATTAGAAAAGCTATAACAAAACTAAAAAATGGAAAATCGCCAAGAATTGATAACATTCCAATGCAAACATGCAAATTTCAACAGATATATTCTATATACTACTTAAAAAGTGTTGGGAAGAGGAACAAATCCCAGAAAACTGGGTTACAGGGATAATAATCAAACTACCAAAAAAGAGAGACCTGCTAAGATGTGAGAACAGGAGACCGAAAACGCTTTTGAGAACTGCCAGCAAGGTTATGACGAGACTAATTATGAAAGGAATAAAGATGCCGTAGATGGAAGATTAAGAGACAATCAAGCTGGCTTTAGACCAGAAGGTTATGCATAGACCAAATTAATACCCTAAGAATAATCCTAGAAAAAGTTAATGAAATGAAACAAAATATCCAAATAAATTGCATAGATTTCGAAAAAGCATTCGACCTTATTAATAGAAGAAAAATGTGGAAAATTCTAGAGCAATACGGAATACCAAATAGATTCATTAGAATAATTAAATTGTTATATAATGGACATATGGGTAAAATAGAACATGAAGGAGCATTAACGGAATCGATTCCAATTGAAAGTGGAGTGAGACAAGGTTGTGTCTTGTCACCACTCCTGTTCTTAATTGTTATGGATTGGATAACCAAAATGAAAAATATTAATTGGGAAAGATTCAATAAACTCGAGGATTTGGTGTCTGTAGATGACATATGTCTACTAACAACTACTAAATAACATATGCAGATAAAAACAGATAGAGTAATAAAAGCAGCTGAACAAGTAGGATTAAAAATAAATGGAAGAAAAACAAAATTACTAAGAGAAAAGAGAATAGTCCAAAAATCCACATAGAAGGAAATGAAATAGAAGAAGCAGAAGAGTTTGGCTATTTTGGCAGTAAAATCAATATTAAAGGAGGTTAATAACAAAACAAATTATTTAATTCAAATGTTAAAAGTGTTTTATTGTATGGTTCAAAAACGTGGTCATTAACAAAGACACAAATAAAGTGCAGTATTTTATAAACAATCTTTTGGCCAGAAAGAATACTCAACAGCGACTTGTGACAGGAGGGGAAGAGATTGGGAAAACTATAAGAAGAATAAAATGGAGGTGGATTTAACATACCCTAAAAAAACCACAAAACAACATAACACGGCAAGCTCTGAATTACACAATACCGGGTAAGAGGAAGGTAGGAAGTCCTAAAGAGACTTGGAAGAGAATGATAAATAGAGCTAAGAAATGAATGGCTGATCTGAGGGGAAGCAAAACAAATAGCAAAGGAGAAAGAAAAATGGAAACAACTAGTGAAGAATATGGAAAACGTAACTCAAGATGCATAGGACTGGCGGCCCTATCATCAGCCCCAACGCCAAAAAAATGTCAAAAGACACCCTACGCTCCACTTGGGTGTAAAAGGAGATAAAACTCTTAGTGAAGTTTAAAATGGCGAATTCTGAAGGAACCGCGAGAGAATGGCATTGAATGACGAATTAAGTAGCTCGTGTGTAAGCTAATAACTCGTGGAAGAGCAGTGACGTTAAGTTAGATCTCCGTTACGTGTCGGTGTACCTGACGTGCAGAGTGATGAAGTTTTCAAGGATTGTTAATCCGTTGCTTTTAGGAAGTGTTTACAGATCACACCTTGTTTGTGTAGTTTTGTTTTCCCTGTGCTCTAGTGTTCCCCAGAGGAAAATAATCGTAATTGGCTTTGTTAAAGTCAGTAATTAAGAGGATTGGTTTAACGAATGGGAGTGTTGAGTACACGCATTGGTTGTTAATAATGCTCCAAGAAATTACGCAATAGAATTTTGGGTGTTGTGATAAATATACTTAGTAGAGAGCGACCAGCTATCGTGCCGACATGAGAAAGCGAGTCTGCGGTATGGAGCATACTCAAGGTGGAATTTGGTAAAAATTTAAAAGTTGAAATGCCAAAAAGTAGGAGTTATATTGTGGTATTTTGGAGCGTTACATTTCAGAATCGCAGGTAGAGCGAGCCTGAACCGTTGGTGATGACCAAAAAATAAGTTCAAGTATTTTACCCTGTTTTATGCTAGTGCATTCCTTTTGTTTGCGTACGTTTTACCCGGATTAAGACCGGGTGGGGTCCAAAACAAAATGTAAGGTGCCCAGAGCATGTGTGAGACATACACTCACTTTTGATTGTTTAACACCGAAAACTATTCATCATATACACTCTCCATTAATAAAGATATGTAGTGCATATCATCTTATTCAATATGCTGTCGATACATCTAATGGTAATTATTGCGATTTTAAAAAGCCAGTAATAGGATGTATAAAACTTTTAAGTTAGTAACCAGCATTGTGTAGGCAGAATTATTAATTATTTTAGTTATCAGTATTACTTTACACATAATTATTATTTTCCATAATTATATTATTTTACCTCACAATACGAAAGTATTGGGAGGTATTGTAATCGGTCGGCGAAATTTCGAGTGCAGCACTTTAGTTTTTGTGAATTATCGCAAAATAGAAAATAGATAGAAAGTAGATCCCAGTGTATTATTAAAGAGGATTAAATTTCCTTTAAAATGAGGTACCACACTTAAAAATTGCTTTACCGTAAGTTGGAAAAAAAGAGGTTCAAACGTGAAAGTTACAAAATGTATGTCTGTCTGTATGTCTTCCAGCGCGATAGCATCCACAAATCCATGAGTAGGCTGAATGATCAACTTTTGAGCGAAATTTGTCCAGTCAAAATGGAATTCCAGATTTCGAATATTAGAGTGTATAAATACGAACGGCCATTCGTAGCAACCTCGTTACGTAGGTAACTAAGTGAAACATCCTAGAATTGAATATCTCGTAAGTTTTTCGTTTGTTCGTGAACTCCTCCGGTAGCGCAGTAGCAGCGCGTTTGATTGATGTCCCAGCGTCTCGGGTACAAGACGCATAATGTACGAGGTTTTTTTTAATCTTATCTTATTAGGCGTGTTAAGGCATTTGAAACGATTTTTGAAAACAAAATTTTTTGGCCCTTTGGCAAAAATTTACGAATTCTTTTTTTTTCATTTTTATACGTTTTGGGCCATTTCTGGCCATTTGAGACGATTTTTGGAAAAATAATATTTGGCCCTTCGCTAAAAAATGTTCAAAATTTTGCATATTTATACGTTTTGAGACATTTCTGAACCATTTGAAATGATTTTTGTGAAAAAAATTTTTTGGCCCTTTCGGAATTTTTTGTGTATTTTTACACGTTTTGAGCCATATCTGAGCATTTGAGATAATTTTTGGGAAAACAACTTTGTAGCCTTTTCGTCGTCAAAATTTTTCGAAAATTTTTTTTTTTGTATTTTTACGTTTAGAGCCATTTCTGACCATTTGAGATGATTTTTGAGAAAAAAATTGTTTGGCCCTTGGGTCAAAAACTTTCGTAATTTTTTTTGCATTTTTAATCGTTTTGAGCCATTTCTGACCATTTCAGATGATTTTTGGAAAATTTTTTTTTTGCATTTTTACACGTTTTGAGACATTTCTGACCATTTGAAATGATTTTTGGGAAAAAATTTTTTGGCCCTTTCGGAATTTTTGGTGTATTTTTACACGTTTTGAGCCATATCTGAGCATTTGAGATAATTTTTGGGAAAACAACTTTGTAGCCTTTTCGTCGTCAAAATTTTTCGAAAATTTTTTTGCATTTTTAATCGTTTTGAGCCATTTCTGACCATTTCAGATGATTTTTGGAAAATTTTTTTTTCCATTTTTACACGTTATGATAAATTTTAAAATGTCAGAATTCTTACTTTTTTTTATTACTAAACGAATATATGTCATTTAGGAACATAAACTGTTGTTTTCGCAACACCTAAAGTTAACTGAACTTAATGAAATAAATGTAAAAATGATAACCGCATCAATATGGGTAACAAGTGGATTTATATGTTTATAAAAATTGCATTTTTATGCACATATTTACACGTTTTCAAATTAAGAACTAAATAAATGTATACTGGGTGATTATGATTATTTACTTTCTCTGATCAACTTTTTTGATCGTGATTAAACTTTATTGGTATTATTTAAATAATAACTTTAATTTAAAATAATGTGTCTTGGTCGTCATATTTAATTATTTCTGTCGAACTATTACGATTTTTTAAATAAAACAATTTAACAATTTAATGATATGAAAAAGCTGCACAAAATTTTTAGTAGCACAGAAAAACACAGTGCACTACTTATAAAACATCAAATTTTGTTTCCATTACCGAAAGAACCAAAGATAAGGTAAACATCATGTTGACTCAAACATAAGTCTTTGTTTTAGAAACAGGGCCACCTTAGCCGGGTTTGAACTCAACCATTCAACCAATATGTTTATCATTGTTAATAATACATCATTTCGCACACGGTTTCGAACTATTCTATTACATTCTGTATTCACTTTCATTTTACAGTAAAACAGGTTGCCTAACCACCAGTGTTAATTGATACCTTCGAACAATAAAAATTTACATTAATAGAGTAAACACTTGACTTCAAAACCATTTTGAATAAACTTAAATACCCCATTTACTCACATGATGAGTTTCAGCAATATGCTTCATCATATTCTCAACGGTTATCTTTGGTGTATCACATTTTCTATAATCTCCCCATCTGCAATAAAAGACATGAACTAATACAGGTTGTTACACTACAAAGAATACTTACTTGCCAGCTGCCTTCTCCTTCGATGCAGCTGGCCCATTAGTCAATCGACAACATAAAGGTTCGGCACAGTCTGCATTCGTTCCTTCCATATAGTACGGATCATAATGAGTATCAGATAAATGTAAAACTTTGAAACTGGGAGCATTTGCTTTTGGAGTTGCTTGAGGTGAAGGTGTCGGTTTAGGTACAGGTGGAAATACAATGGACCATTCATGGTATGGATTATATACATCACCGCAGGCATCCCCAACAACAAAGCTGCAAATTTCATCTGCACCTACAGTAAGAATGTTAAAAGCTAATACTCAAAAGGTAAGAAAAAAGAACATACTGTATTTCACCTTTCCTAGTACGTAAATAACCTCCCCTCCGAACAACTCAGTGATACCTTCACATACTCTAGCCGATTGAATCTTGAGCGAAACGCAGAATTGATAAATAGTTTTCTTAATTTCCTTTTCAGATTTTCCTATTTTGATGTAATGTTGCAATAAGCCGGCTCCTAAACAAGACAATGCTCAGTTAGTCAAGGTTCACAGATTTCAATGTTAATAAATCATCGACCATGAAATTCTATCAAAATAATTTAAATGTAAATGAGACTGATTAAAGTGTGAAGTTTTATTACTCAATGTTTCAATTCTACGTATCACAATGATGTAAGCATTACAAATTGTTATTACAGGAAGTATTTTGTTTACTTCTTCGTAATGGATTTGGGTAATTGACATAAAAAAAACAAACACTAAAATGCACTTACCTGCTTTACATGCTGTACATGATACTTTCGACATAACAGAATTTTCTATTTCAAAAGCGACTTGTTTAAGATTAAGAAGTTGCAAAGCTCTATCAACAAATTGAGGTAAATGTGTCCTATCTTGCTCGTGGTCCCATAGCAGACGGCCCTAAAAAAATTGAATTCTGTGAGTTAAAGTGTTTATTGTTCAATCAACTAATTAAGTTATAAAGAAAAAAAAGTCCGATGAAGCCGAAGCATATCTACATAGTTTTGAAAATCCGCCCTTTACTAAATGCACCCTTAAGCTTACTTTATGTGGTATTACAATTACAGGTAAAATTTCTTTAAGTAGATACCTGCATTTAATGTTGAAAGTAGTTCGAACTTTCCGTGTCAATAACGTGTGGTCCTATAAAGTACAAGGGGTTTTCCATTATTTTACAAATATATTACAGCTTTAAAATAAAGTATGGTAGGCGCACTGAATCAATTCCTTTAAGAGAAAGTACGACAGACACTATTGCAAAAATTAAATTCTTGTTACGCAATTTTATACAGGCACAATAGTACCATTTTAAAAAAACCATTCCAATTTATTTGACTCATCTTGTATAATTATTTTAATTACTAATACTATAATTAATCAAAATTTAGTTGCATTTCTTACTTTAATAAAAACAATTGAATTCACAACAATCACAAGAACCAACCACTACAAATAAGTACAAAGATTCTCGTAAAAACTTCTAAAACACTAAATGGACGTACCTAAGCAAGTAATAAATTACGCCAAATTAACTCTGAAACGACCGATTACATTCTTAAAAAAACTACTATACAAACCTTCTTTAGAACCTTTCGAAGTCTCTGTAGAAATCCTTTAGTCTTTTTAGAATTCTTAATTTAGAATCTTTGGAGTCGCGTTAGAGAATATTTTAAACATCTATAGAGTTCCTACTGACTCATTTAACCTACTTACAGTATAAGGAACTCTACACCCCTAACAATTTAGAACTTCATTCTTTAGACTTGCTATTAGTTTATAGAGCCTTTAAATGTTCTTTACAATTCTCAAAATCTTTAGTTTTCCATTTTTTTTGTTTCTTCAAGATCGTCTAGAGTCTTCTAAGTCTTTTGAAACCTATATAAGCTCTATTTAAGCTATATTGAGTCTAAGTAAGCTTATTAACATATTTAAAATATTAGTCTTTATGGTGTACAGAGACTTAAAGAGCTTTTACTGTGTCTATGAAGAATATTCGCTTTAATTTTTAAGATCTCTAGTGTAACCACAGTTTTCTACCTCTATAGTGTATTTAAAGCAATAAGAGTTTCAACACAATATCTTTAGAGCCAAAATACTGTTTTATAACTTTAACAACCTTAGAAAAGTCAAATGTGGTTTATCGTATCGCATGTAAGGACTGTTTTAAGGTGTACATAGAGCAAACATCCAGAAATTTATCAGGAAGAATCATATCCCACAAAAGTGACTGTAAAAGAAAAATTACTTCATGTAGCTTAGCTGAGCATGTTATCCAACAAAACCATGAAATGAATTTTAACAAAGTTACTATATTATGTAAAGAAAATAATTTAACTAAACGTCTTTTCGTGAAATAGTCTGCATTAATGAAAACAGTAATACTCTTAATAAGAAATCAGATATTAATAAATTTAGTAATATTTTTATTATCAATAATTAAATTTATGAGAGATTTTACAAGGCAATAAGGTCTAAAACGTACCTAAACCGTGAAGTGTGGTACATTGTTGAATTCAGAATTAAAAGAGCTTCAACAATTTGATATTAGAAAATCAGAGCCGTATTTAAAAAAATGAAGTTCATGATGGTCGGTCAAAGACGAAACGTCGGATTTCAAATTCAATAACGCCATCTTGTAGAGGGAAAAAAGTGGCTATGAGAAAGTACCACTTATTTTAAAACTCTTCTTGAAACAAACCCAGTACAAAATTAAAACGATTTTGCAAAATTTCGGTTTTTTGCGGATATCTCCGGAACCAATCGAAATTTTTTAGATTTCAAAAAAGCATTTTGTTAAGCACTAAAATGCGCAACATTCTTCCCATTTAACCGACTTCGTATCTTTTACGGTTCTCGAGATCCCTGTACTGGCCCTCCTTATCTTAGACACGTTGTATGTATACAGGGTTTTCCACGGTAGGCGTTCGTTAGAAGTTTATGTGGTTAGAAACAATTTAGAAATCTGAATTTTTGGACTTAAGGGTTATTTAAGATTCTCTTTCATTCTAAAATGTTTTCAAGGTCATGTTACTTCCGGTTATACCGGAAATCGCAACTAACTTTCTTATTTTAAATAGAACACCCTGTATATTATTTTATTTTTGAATTCTTGACAAAATTTTAGGATGTCTTATAAGGGTTTCCTATACCTTTTATCAACTGTTTCTTAGATATCTTGATTTTTTCAAAAATTTTGAAAGATTAACCCTATTTTCAACACTGCTTGTCTTACTTATTTTTGACTGATGGAAAGTGCTTCTGGAGTAGACAGAAGCATAAAAACTATACTTTTGAAATACTCATTGACAATTGATTTATTGCATACATGGTGTTAAAAATTTGATGAACTATTAAACAATTTGCAAAGTTGAAAAGTTGAAATACTTTGGTAATTCAAATGTGACACCCTGTATATTATTGGATGAATAGATGCAGCATTTAGTTATGCATCGTTTGGCTATAACATTACCTATACCTATTATCGACAATTTTCTTGTTAATTAATATTTTCTACTTTAATGTGATTTTTGACAGAAACTGAAATGTTTTTCAAAAATAAAATGAACTTAATTCAAACTACACAAATTCTATTTTATTAAAACAATGAAATAAAACAAGAAGATAACAAAATTGAGAGCATAATAACAAATGAAAAACATAAAACAATTATTTGAACATAACTAGAAGAAAAGTGATAAAAAAGATAAAATGAATCATTACAAATGTTCCTCATGACCGCTAATTTGATTTAAGCATTTTATAACTCGTATAACTCCGTATTTTTTATAAAAGCCGATAAAATTCCAAAACTGCAATCTAGTGAGCCTTGATTTTGACACGCATTAAAACATTGTTGTTGATTTAATGTATAATAAGTACAATTTATGTGATTTTGTAATTTTTTAAGTATTTTTTTAAGTACTGTTTATAATGGAATGTATTCAAGAATATTCTAACAATGATTTATTAAATTTGTTTTACACGCATGGTGAATGTGGACGAATTATTAGGCGAACATGCAGGTTGTTTAATGAACGGTATCCACACCTACCACTAATGACACCTGGAAAATTTGCAAGAATTGAAGTTGGATTTATTGCAACTGGAAGTATAAGGGCAACTCGAACGCATTTAAAACCAGTAATAGATAATGAAGTTAACGAGGTGAACGTGTTAGCTTATTTTCACGCTTATCCACGAACTTCAATTACAACAGCTGCACTGGATTTGGATATTTCACAAACATCAATCCACAGAATATTAAAGAAGTATAAAATGCATCCTTTTTAGGTAATAACTGTGCAAGGATTACATCTTGGTGATCAGGCACGACGAGTTAACTTTTGTGAATTTATTCTTGTACAAATGACCGAATATCCGAGATTTCTTCACAACATTATTTGAACCGATGAATCAAAATTCAGCAGAGAAGGAATTTTCAATCGCCGAAATAATCACTACTGGGCACAAGATAATCCTCATGTAACAAGAGAACGTAATCACCAGTTCCAATTTGGTTTTAACGTTTTTTGTTTAGTTATGGATAATAGAGTGGCATATCAAGTGTACGATGAAAATTTGAATGGGGCGAGATATCTTGAAATTCTCCGTGGATTTGTTATGGATTTTCTAAATACTCTACCTGCATGTGACAGGGCAAACAGTTGGCATCAGCTGGATGGTGCTCCCGCATATTCCACTATAGCTGTACACCAACAGTTGATATTGATGTTTGAAGATCGGTGGATTGGCCCACAAGGACCTTGGAACTGTCCACCGAGATCACCCGATTTGATGCCCCTGGACTTTTACCTCTGAGGTCGTATAAAAGAATTAGTGTACTCTAGGCCAGTTCAAACTAGAGAGGAATTGCTAAATCGTGTTCGCAATGCATTCAATAGTATGTGTCTACACGAAATTCGGCGATCTATTTCGCAAGGAGTATATGATAGAGTTTTACCACTTTTCTTCTAGTTATGTTCAAATAATTGTTTTATGTTTTTCATTTGTTATTATGCTCTCAATTTTGTTATCTCCTTGTTTTATTTCATTGTTTTAATAAAATAGAATTTGTGTAGTTTGAATTAAGTTCATTAAATTTTTGAAAAACATTTCAGTTTCTGCCAAAAATCACATTAAAGTAGAAAATATTAATTAACAAGAAAATTGTCGATAATAGGTATAGGTAATGTTAAAGCCAAACGATACATAACTAAATGCTGCATCTATTCATCCAATAATATACAGGGTGTCACATTTGAATTAACAAAGTTTTTCAACTTTGAAAATTGTTTAATAGTTCATCAAATTTTGAACACCATATATGCAATAAATCAATTGTCAATGAGTATTTCAAAAGTATAGTTCTTATGCTTCTGTCTACTCCAGAAGCACTTTCCATCAGTCAAAAAGAAGTAAAACAAGCAGTGTTGAAAATAGGGTTACATCTTTCAAAATTTTTGAAAAAATCAAGATATCTAAGAAACAGTTGAAAAAAGGTATAGGAAACCCTTATAAGACATCCTAAAATTTTGCCAAGAATCCAAAAATAAAATAATATACAAGGTGTTCCATTTAAAATAAGGAAGTTAGTGGCGACTTCCGGTATAACCGGAAGTAACAGAACCTTGAAAATATTTTAGAATGAAAGAGAATCTTAAATAACCCTTAAGTCCAAAAATTCAGATTTCTAAATTGTTTCTAACCACATAAACTTCTAACGAACGCCTACCGTGGAAAACTGTATATATAGGTACCGGATGGTCGTAAAGTAAGGAATAAATTCAATATCTCGTAAAGCACAATTTTTTTCAAAAATCGCTCGGACCCGTCGATTTTATATTTTTTCGGGGCATATTTTGCGAAAAAAAATTTATACAGGGTGTCTCAAAAAAGATTTGCTAAAAAAAATTTTTTTTTCAAATTGCAACCCAATTTTTTTATTGTATTTTTTTATTACCCTTACAATTCTAAACATTTGTCATGTAGCATGTGCTATATCTAAGTCCAAGCGTTTTGGAGTTACTCGCATTTAAAATTTAAAAATTGAAAAAAGATCATGAAGAAAACGAAAAATAAAATAATTTTTATAACGTTTTATTATATCGAAAACAAAGATTCGTAAACTTAAAAATAATTTTATTTCAGCAAATGTTCGAAATGTCCTCCGTTAGTCAACTGACAATAGCCTAATCGATCTACAAATTCATGCTCCACATTTCGAACCATTTCGGGCGTTATTCGACGTATTTCTTGACGGATGCGTTGTTTTAAATCATCTAGATTTGCCGGATACCTTAAAGGCAAGGTATTTAAAAGCCAACCGGCTTTTTTTAGATACTAGTGAGAAATATTATGGGATAGTTACTTATTTTAGAATGAGCATGCATTAAATTTATCGGAGATGCCCGAAAATATGAATACCCTAGGAATAAGTAAGCACTGCTTCAATTGTTTTCAACACTCTAGCCGTCGCCATGTTACAACAATGACACATTAAACACATCATTGTCAGTTAAGCCGCTGAATATTGCATCGATTACAAAATTATAATTTGATTATGGCTTTTGTTCTATCAGAAACCCAACGTATTGATATTTTGATTTTTCGTGGATATGGAAATAAAACAAGGACATATTAAGAAGTCTGCAACTTGTTTAATGATCGTTATCCTAATAAACCCATTAAAAAGTCTACCGTACACAGAACTTGTCGACGTTATGAGGAAACAGGGTCCATAAAATGTTTACCTAAAACCGGACGCCCAAGAACTGCTACAAGTGATGAACATAAATTAAACGTTTTATTACAAATAGAAGCAAATCCGAAAGTAAGCACCAACCAGTTAGCTATAAATACCGAAATCTGTAAAAAATCTGTAAGGACTATTTTGAAGGAAAATAAATTAAAGCCGTACCAGATCCATTACACTCAAGAGCTTTTAGAGGATAATCCTGACCGCCGCAATGAATTCGCCGAAATCATGATGGAAAATATCAACTAAGATCCTTATTTTGCGCACAAAATTGTATTCAGTAGCGAAGCTACTTTTTGCTTGAACGGCCAAGTTAATAGGCACAATTGCCGAATTTGGTCTAGAGATAACCCCCATTGGATGGAAGAACTTCATACCCAATAAGGTAAATTAACAGGCTAAAGGATTTGGAGCTCCTTAGAGAAAGTATAGTTCCTGCCATTCAACAAAGTAGAAATATAGGTGAAATCTGGTACCAACATGATGGTGCTCCGACCCATTATTCAAGAGAAGCCATGCAATTTCTAAACAACCAATTCCCAGGAAGGCTGATTGGAAGACGTGGAGCCACCTCGATCCCCTGATATGACTCCACTGGACTTCTTTTGTGGGGTCATTTGAAGAACCGTGTCTACAAAAATCGTCCAGAAAATTTGAACGAACTCTGCGAAAGAATCCGCATCGAAATTGTACTTATAACACCGGATATGTTGAGCAACACAGTGCGAGAATTTTATGATCGACTTGGATACCGTCTGGCAAATAATGGAGCCCACTTTGAGCATTTAATTAAAAGTTAGTGTCGTTAATTATTAATTTTATTGTTAACTAATTAATTAAGTTATTGTTGTTTTAGTCCATTGGCTTTAATCTCCTTCTTATATTAGCATCACTGTTATTAGTTAAAGTGCAAGGGAAATTGGCAAATCAAAAATAAAAAAATAACCTTCATAACTCAAGTCATTTATTTCAATAAAATAAATGGGACATTCCATTTAAGGTAACAAAAAGACTATGTGTAGCGCAAGACTGGGAAATCTGGCAACAGTGCCGATATCATTTTCCAATTCCGCATGCCTAGGAACCCTCAAATACCGAATTTTGTAATCATAGCTTTAGCGGTTTTGCAGATATTTAAGCGTTTCGGTACTTGTTACTGAAAACGCGGTGTTGTCTTATCTAGGCAACTAGTAGAGATAAAATTTTGGAAATTTGAGATCTTAATAAGTTTGAGACGCCCAATTGATTGCAATAAAAATAAATAGGGCACATTCTATTTAAGAAAATAAAATGACTATGTGTAGCGCAAAATTAGGAAATCTGGCAACATTTCCGATATCATTTTCCAATCCTGCACGCCCCGAAACCCCCAAATGCTGAATTTTGTAATCGTAACTTTAGCGATTTTGTAGATATTTAAGCGTTCCGATACTTTTTCCTAACCCTGTATATATATTAGACGTTTGTCAACTCCTAAAAACATTAGAGAGTTGAAATTTGGTAGACGACCATAGTTTCTGATCTATCTTTCTAAAATACTTTCATTACAATGGCACTTCCGGTAATGCCGGAAGTGACCATTAACTTTATTTTTTAAATGGAACGATATATTTTTGTTACCGGCATTAGATTCCTTGTTCAATTAACAACATGTTCTGTCTAGCGCATTCTTATTTAGTTGCCATGGTTACGGAGATATAACTTTTATGAAAAAATTACTACTTGCAAGGATTATTTAGAAACATCATAACTACCATGAATTCTACTGAAATAAATAAAAAACCCATTAATTGCACAAGAATTCTCTATCGGCTGAGTGGTCACTAAATTCTGTAGCTTTATTAAAAAGGTCACAATAAATTCGTGAACTTGACAAACTTCAAATACAGATAATTCAATTTTTTCAAATGGAACACCCCTACTTTCTTATCAGCTGTCGATAGAGAATTTGATTTGCAACATTTTCTTTCAAATGATCGGTATGCCTATCATTATCCGTTTCTGAGGAAAAAGGATTTTTATGTAAAATTATGTGTATTATTCAATTTATTATAATTAGTAGATGGCTATGGAGCTCCGTTGCTGTGGTAACAGCTGCGTGCAATTGTCTTTATTTATGCTTAGTTAAGATATTCTATAATTTAAAACTCCAAAATGTATGCAAACCATGTTTAATAGCGAGCACCTAGGCTGTCTATTTAGTGACAATATTTTTGAAATTAAGTGTATCCGCAAGAACTCCAACAATTCAGAACACTACTCAATAATTTTATTCAGTTTGGAAATCAACCATACAAGAAATAACGTTACTTGGGCTTTAACACAAGAAAAAGGAATCACTACAACAGCGTATTTAGATACAATGGCGATATTGGATAACGTCATAATAACGGAAACAATTACAAATCAAAATAATTAGAATAAATGTTTGATGTGCTCTCCGTTTTGCTGAATACACGTATCTAGCCTAACTTGCACGCCCGTGGTAACGGTCTTGACAAGCTTTGCTGGATTAATTTCGCGAAAGGCTTGATGGATTCGCTCAACCAATTCTTCTAAAGAACCTACTATTCGGTTATACACCTTGGACTTGATAACTCCCTAAAAATAAAAATCCAAAGGCGTTAGATCCGGCGACCGGGGTGCCCATAGCCGTGGGCCTCTGTTTCCGATCCATCTATCTTCCAATAGTTGTGTTAATTTTCGATCCACAGTTCTTGTATTATGGGGTGGAGCCCCATCCGTTAGGTACCAGCATCTTCTCGCTCTATTTAACGGCAGTTCGTCAACGAAGGTTTCTACTTGGTTTTCCAGAATCTGAATATATCGAGCCCTATTTAAATTTTCGTTATATAAAACGTATCGGAGCTGATCAGTCATGATCATACAATACATATTAACTTTAAATTTTCTTTGATTGTCCACGGTTTCAAACAGTCGAGGATTTTCAGATGCCCAGTAATGCCGATTTCTCCTAATGACTATTCCACTTTGATCAAATTTTGCTTCGTCCGACCAAATCACATCTCTAAGAAAGTGTTCGTTTTGTTGAATTTCAATCATCACGTCTTCACAAAATTGAATCCTTTTCGGATAATCTTCTCGAGTTTTTGTAGGCGAATGAAGGAATATGAATGCTTCTTATGTTTTTTCAGAATTTTCTGTATTGTCGAATAAGTTAAACCAGAATCTTCCGAAGCTGCATAAATTGATGAACAAGGATTTACCACAAAATATGCCAAAATATTGATTTCATTATCTTCTGTTAGAACCCAAGGAACGACATGTCTTGAACAAGTTGATTTGCCAAACTGAATAAAATTCTTGTGTAGTGTTCTGAACTTCTTTGGAGTCATTTCTGGTACATCTGGATATTTTTCATTAAATGAGCGACACGTTCTTGAAATAATGTGATTACATTACGGTGATTTTGCATGTTTAACTGTCAAAATGGCTCACTTAATAAACATAAATAAAGACAATTGAATTATAATAAATTGAATAATATTCATAATTTTACATAAAAATGCTTTTTTCCTCAAAAACGGATAATGATAGACATACCGATCATTTGAAAGAAAATGTTGCAAATCAAATTCTCTATCGACAGCTGATAAGAAAGTAGGGGTGTTCCATTTGAAAAAATGAGTTATCCGTATTTGAAGTTTCTCGAGTTTACGAAATTATTGTCACTTTTCTAATAAAGCTACAGAATTTAGCGACCACTCAGCGGATAGAGCAATCCCTGTGCAATTAATGAGTTTTTTATTTATTTTAGTAGAATTAACGGTTCACAAGTTATGATTTTTGTAATAAATCCTTGCAAGTAGACATTTTTTCATAAAAGTTGTTATATCTCCGTATCCATGGCAACTAATTAAAAATAAGCTAGGCGTAAATTGAGTAAGGAATATAATGGCGGTAACAAAAATATATGGTTCTATTTAAAAAAATAAAGTTCATGGTCACTTCCGGCATAACCGTAAGTGCCATTTTGATGAAAATATTTTAGAAAGATAGATCGTCGGAAACTATGGCCGTGCTCCAAATTTCAGCTCTCTGCTTTTTCTAACAGTTGAGAAACGTATAATGGGCCAGTTAAAAATTACTATATATATATATATATATATATATATATATATATATATATATATATATATATATATGTATGTATAGGGTGTCCACAAACTCTTTTCACAAACGAAAACTGCAGATTTTAGAGCTGATAGGGTTCTGTACATTTATTTAGTGGAATATGCCCTATTGTATGGCGTGAATAAGGTTTTTTAGTTGTACTCATAAGCGGCTCGTTTGGGTGGGGTATTGGACATTGTTACTCATAAGTTTTTTGTTTTTCAAAATTTCGCAATTTTAATATAAAATTTGAAAAGTTTCGATTTTTTCATAAAAGAATGATACTGTTGTCTGAAGTCGTTACGACGCACCATTTTCGAAATGAATCGATTTGAACTTTTCATGTGTTAATCATACTTTTATAAAATTAACTAACGAATTCATTTACAATTATGAAAGATGGCTATGGAAAATAAACAAAATAACAATTTCGTGAACGTCAAACTGCTCTCATGTCATAAATTAATTTTGCTTTAGAAAGTGAGAAATAAACTCGGGTAAAAAATAATCGTTTTAATACAAAAAAGAGACCTTGCTGGCCAAGCAACCGGACCGCCTCTTCCGATCCATCGCTCTCGGTAATTGTTATCTAAAAAAGTACGAACAGTTCTGCTATACTGAGCCGGACAACCATCATGTAAAAACCACAAGTTCCGCCGAATATTCAGATTAATATCATCTAATGAATCCGGTGAAGTTGAGATATTCGTCGCCATTTAAACGATTAGGCGATTCTACAAGTCCAAGCAAATTATCACCAAGAACACCTATCCATACATTAATGCTAAACCTTTCCTGATGTTTACTTTCCCTTATCGCATGAGGGTTTTCATCAACATAGAAGTAATAGTGTGCATTGTGCATATTAAAAATTCCATCTTTTGTAAAAGCGGCTTCATCACAAAACAAAATATTAGAAAAAAAATCATGGTCTTGATTCTCTTTATTTTGCATCCAATTGGAAAAAACAACACGACCAGGAAAATCACCTGCTTGCAAGGCCCGGACTTTTTTGAAATGAAAAGGATACAAGCCTTCCGCATGTAGAATATTCCACACAGAAGATTTTGATACATTGGGTTACGTTACAGCCAACCTTCTTACGCTTATTTCGGGATTGAACTAAATTTCCATTAAAATATCATCCTCATATTCTTCCATTACATCAGCATGTCTTCCCGTTTCATTATTTTTAGGAAATACCGATGCTGTTTCCCTAATTCTTTGATGAAGAAGCGTAAATGATTTAGGAGCAGGATGTTTTCTACCTGGATATTTATCTGCATAACTACGTGCTGCTGTCCGAGCGTTGCATTGCATTTCGCCGTACACTAAATGCATATCGGTATATTCTTCGTTACTAAACGTAACCATCCTAACAATATTCAACTTTTTGTATTTACGGTAATGTAACTAAACAATAAAAAATCTTTCACTTAAAACTTATTTGACACTTTAACCTCAACTAGTATCTGTAATACAAGTTATTTTGACGTTCACGCAATTGTTATTTTGTTTATTTTCCATGACCATCTTTCATAATCGTAAATGAATTCGTTAGTTAATTTTATAAAAGTATGATTAACACATGAAAAGTTCAAATCGATTTATTTCGAAAACGGTGCGTCGTAGCGACTTCAGGCAAGTGTATCATTCTTTTATGAAAAAATGGAATTTTTTTGAATTTTATGTTAAAATAGCGAAATTTTGAAAAACAAAAAACTTATGAATAACAATGTCCAATGCCCCGCCCAAACGAGTCGCTTATGAGAACAACTAAAAAATCATATTCATGCCACACGATTGGGCATATTCCACTAAATACAGAACACTATCATTTAAAGCGAAACCATTTTGAAGATATTTGAATTTAACCGATGTTAGGGCGCCATCTTCCAAGAGCTCCAGCTCTGGAAGTATTTTTGTATTAAAGTAATTTACGTTAAATCGACATAAAATCAGCTCAAGAATTTGCAGTTTTCTTTTGTGAAAAGAGTTTGTGGACACCCAGTATATGTATATATATATATATATATATATATATATATATATATATATATATATATAACTTTTTCGTGGTTGCGCAGTAGTTTATTGCGAATGTTGAGCCGTAACCTATTGCGTAGGTGTAATGCGCTTAAGCTCTTCGCGCATTATTGGGACCCATATGGGTTTCATTTCTACACTAGCTTGGCTTATTGGATTTTCTGCTAGTGCGATGTATGTGGCTTCTTTGAGTTTCCGACGAGTTGTGTTCTCGTCCTTTGCCACTATCTGTATGTTATCCCATTGGATGCGGTGGTCTTCGTTCCAGACATGGGTAACGCAACACCACTCTATAATCACTCCCGAGATCTTATCTTCGTCCTTTCCTGCGCTTCCGAACCGCACACATGTTCGGCAATTCTTGATCTTTCTGTTCTGCCTTTGCGGATGTCGTTCTTATATTCCTTAGTTCTCAGTATGAGTGGTCTATTGCTCTCTCCTATGTATGCTCTGCCGCATTCGCATGGTAGGTTGTATACACAATTCTTGGAATTGTGGTCTTCATTGTGTGGTTTTGTTTTGGTTAGTATTCCCCAGAGCGTTCTTATCGGTTTGAAGGGGGTACGTATCTTGTATTTGCTGCCTATTTAGGTTTTTCTTTTTCGCTTACGCTTTCCCTGTTTAGGTTATGTGTTAGATAGGGGTAGCTATTTTACTTAAGTATCTTAGCGATATTTTCTTTTTGTTTTCAGATCCTCTTGTTTTGACCATATTGTTCTCGCTCTATCGTACAAGCACCTTGCCACGCCTAACTTCACGCTTTTGTGGTGATTGGAGTTGTAATGTAGGTACCATCTAGTGTGCGTAAGTTTCCTGTATACACTTGTCGTGAAAGTGTCGTCATTCCTGTGTGCAAGTACGTCCAGGAATGGCAGTTTTTGTTCGGGCTCCATTGTGAATTTTATGGAGGGGGCACGGCTATTTAGATGATCTAGGAATTCATCCAGCTTATGCTTGCCGTGTTGCCAAACTACGAAGGTATCGTTCACGTATCTAAGCCACACATCCTTGGTTTTCCCGAATTCGGATATCGTTTGGTCTGCACAGTGTTGCATATATATATATATATATATATATATATATATATATATATATATATATATATATATTACTGTTGTAAGTATGAATGGCTCAGTTCTTAAGTTTTCAGACTCTACTCTGTTGGGTATGACTGTATCCTCAAATCTCTCATGGGTTGACCATCTTCTGTCAGCTACCAAAACAGTTGCTCGTAAAATAGGCTTTTTGTACAGATCTAAGCAGTACTTTACCTCTCGACAACTCCTGCTGTATAAGGCCCAAATTCGGCCTCATCTGGAATATAATTCTCACCTCTGGGTTAGTGCTCCCCAATACGCTCTCGATATCGTTGATCGTATTCAAAAGAGAGCGATTAGGCTTATAAATGACCCGTCCTTAACTTCTCACATACAGTCCCTTGGGCATAGAAGGATGGTTTCAGTTCTTTCTTTGTATTATCGTTATTGCAACAGCTATTGTGCTGCTGAATTATATTCTTTGATACCAATTAAGTACATAAAATCTTTTAGTTTCTAATATTTTATAAAATAATTTCAATGATTCTTGTTATGGAATTTAAGGAACTGCGATTTAACCTTTAATAATTAAAAAAGAAACCGTAGCCGACGCATCCTGTGATAAATATCAATACATACCATGGTTACTTTTGATAAACTCTTAATTAATGTTAAGAAATTTAATCATAACTTCCATTGGTAATCAACTAATTATGACAATAGATATAACAATTTACCAATAATGACAGAAAAAAATTAAATTGAACACAACTTAATAGTTGAAAAGATTAATTGATAATAACTTATCAATTTTATAGAACAGTTTATATTTGATAAAAAATGAAAATAGTTATTTATGTATCAAGGGCGTAAAACAGGTGTTTATGGACCGTAACGTATAAGTAAGGGCCCGAGCCGTCAGGCGTGCGCTATTACCATGTAAGATTCATATTTTATGCAAAATTAATTCAATGACCATTTATTAATAAATATGTATTCTACTTTTTCTTTTCATCTTCTGTGAGCAGTTTGTTGTTTTAAGTTGTATGAATGTTATATCTCGATATTATCAACACTCGCCATGTATAATAATCTATCAAATAATTTGTATTCGTTATAGAGGAAATAGTTGTTCTTATTGTGACTAGTACGATGAGAAAGATATTTGATTTACCGCCCATGGGCGCTAAAGTGGCATTTTACGCCCGCTAAATTCATTCATAAAATGTACTCTATAGCCCGATCTTGCATAAAAAAAATTATATCAAACACTAAAAAAAGTGTGCGTGTAAATTCAACAAACTCCAAAATTTTGCTAATGCATAGCAGTAAATAAAATAAAATAAAAAAATGTATAATTCCTACCTACATACGTAAATGGTTATTGTTAATTTTGTGTAGTTTTAGCCTAAAAAATACAAGAGACTGCTCCTACACCTGAAGAGCTTCCAAACCAATTTGTATCAGAACTGGTTCGTTTGATAAATCAATACCCAAGGATTGAAAACATTCATGCATGGCTCTAATGTGACCAGGATGATCCTGGATATGAGGTTTTGACGGACGACTAAAACATAGCCCAAGTCCAAGAGAACAATGAAGAGGATTACAATGTTGATTTTTTAAACAGGGGCGATCCCATGATGAAGTATTTCACTACCTAGAGAAAGAGAGACTGCAATGCTGTGGTTAGACCATCAAGAAGAATCCGACAAAATTGGTGTCTAAAACAATTTAAAGATTTAGCAGCAACAAAAAACGAGTCACTGGACTAAAAAGTATAGTTTGGACGTTTTACTATAAAGGGTGTATTGAACATCATTTTCCCGTCAATAACTGATTAACCAAAAAATCAGTATCGTCGAGGTTACCCTATGCGTCCATTCCAGATTTTGTGTAATAAAAGGGCCTTTCCAATTAATTTAACATTTTTGTGTTTTTATTGTAGTGATTGACAAAATTTAAATACATTCTTGGGTGTGTTTCATTATTATGTTATTTAGGTGTAAAGCGAATGAATGAACGCACTGTTTTTTTTTCTTTTTTAGAGGTTTATTTTAATCATTTTATCGTTCAAATTCCAGTGCATTCATTCAGAGAATTATCTAAAAGTTATTGGAGTGTTCCATATTTGTTATTTTGGTATATCGAAATTACAATAAGTTTAAGAGAAGGCCGTTTATGAAAACTCTAGCTAGGGGTCACAGCCAATTTAGATAAGCCATCTGATGCTACTCGCTAGTAAACAATGTTTCTTGTCTTATTTATTGTATGCACATTATACTTATTTAGGTTATTGAACTTGTTTTTTTTAATGTGAACCTATTATTACACTGCATCTGTCGACACGCATTTGTGCTCTTCGAATTAACGTCCATTACATTGTGTTTGGTTTAAATAAAACAATTACGGCCGAAAGTTTTTCAAGTGATTATTTAATTATAACGTATAGGTCGAAGAATTATTGCATATTTTTTTATGCAAGTTATTGAGTGTTTTGAACAAGCTGTGAACTATCGTAATTGGGCATTTCATCCCCTATCGTGACATTTCAAATACTCTGGCGCCCGTTTCCGGTTTTATGACTTTTCAACCCCTATATGGACTTATATATGATGAACTATCCTATTGAGCGCAAAATTTAGTACATCTTAACCACCCCGACCGCTGGCTATTCGTGCAAAAAGCCAATTTTATCTGTTATTTCGTTTTACTGTCAGTTTATACCGTAACAAAACACCCTCCAACCCCCTATGGTTTTGGATAAATGACTCTACCATAATTATGTTAAAAGTAAAATTATAACAATGAATAAATTCATTTTGAAGCATAATTGATGCCAACTTCTCATGCTTTAACACACTGTATTGTATGATTATTCCTATAATTTGTTAAAATGGCAATAAAGTGCCTAATTAAGTCACTTGTTAGTTTATAATTTATGTATAATTAAATTGTGTGTTGCTAATAATTGTAAACGGACCGCTAATAGAGTAATTTACTTAATACCTTTTCGATTATAAAAAATAATTACGAAAAGCTTATATAATGAGTGCTTTCACTTAAACTCACAAAATTACCATTTTTATGTAATTTAAATTTTAATGAATTTATTTACAGTAATTTTGTCCTATTGTAAAATATTTTCATTGTAAAAAATTAAAACATAAATATATTTAATAATTCCAATTATAGTACACCTAATGGTATTTAAACTAATTATTAAATTAGTTCGTTCATTATGTTCATCAAAGAAATTTTAGAATGAAGCAACTCGTATTTATGGCACGGGAGAATATATCAATACAGCAAAATAACTAGATGTTAGAATATGTGCCACAAGACAGTTAAAAATTTACAAATATAAAAAAAATAGTTTATGATCGTAAATTATTGACTCAATGCATATGAGGATGCAGATAATTAAACTAGTAGATGCAATTATGTGTCTGTTAACCTATTATTGTTTATAGTATACAGACTGGGATACTGCTAGTAAAACCTCGTACAATGCCAATGGTTCAGATGCAGTAGGAGTGTAAGTAGTCGGTTACATTATGGTTGAAACTGTAGCAGTATACATTAAAATTGGTTACACATATAGATGATTCATTGGTTTCAACCATTTTGAATCACAATTAATAGAATTTATTTTAAAAGTTTAAGCATTAAACAACAAATATTTTGAGGTTAGGTAGCTAAACTTTTCGATACGGCTGAATCTAGAGACCCGTCAGACGGGATTATATCCCCGTTAGGCGGGGTTCCTATGATTAGGATTAGATTAAATAAACAAAACTGCCGTAACCTAACAGAACTAGATTAGATAAACAAATTTAGCAAATTTAGATTAGATAATCAAAACTACTGTAATCTAAAAAAAATTGAATTGGTCGGGAATCCAACCTGTATCAAGTTCCTGGCAGGGAAATAATCTGCTAGACCGGAAGCGCTCTACCAATTTGTTATTGAAAATGTTATTTAAACCGCGTAACGAGGATTTTATGCAACCAGTGATCCCCGTCTAACGGGGATTTTATACAGTTGGTGGATCCCCGTCTGACGGGGCTCTATTTTGATTTTTATTTAATCATATAAATCTATAATAAACCGTAGATTTAATTTCAATTTTTTACTCTTTTTACTTGATCATGTGCAATATTGGAGTGTCTTGTCACTTTTCCGCCAAATCCATTACAACCCTAATTTAACACTGAAATTGAAAACCATCAATTTTTCAAAATTTTCATAGTTTTTGTGTATATTTTACTTTAAATTAATACAGTCTTAGTAGGGTTGCAAACCATTATTTTTTTTTCATCTAACCTCAAAAACTGTTTTCTATTTTGCAAATTTTACTTTAGCTTTTACAGGAAGAATTTAATTAAGACAATTATCTGTTGCACTATTTTAAGGAATGCAGTACATGGATTTGTGAAAAATACATGCCACAAAGTAGAACGGAATAAAGCAAAAATCTTATGTTTGTATTTAAAATTCGTTTATAATTCTAGTATTTTTCAGATTTTGTTGTGATAAAGAACGGCACAGTTCCAACTGACGTACTCAGTTGAAACTTTTATAATCTCCAATGAAAACGAGTTATGAGTGTTTGCCATAAAGTTATATTACTAACAAAACAGCAAATTTTTTTACATTAAAAAAAACATTTGATTCATTTGCTTTTACTGCAGAGATTATTTCTAATTCTCATTTTTTGCAATTGATACAATGTGTGTTAAAACTACTTGAATAAGCTGCTGTGTGGTTTATATTACATTTGTGGTATTACATGTTAGATTTACAATTCGAGAGTAGTCTACTTTCATGATTACACTTGACGGAAGTTTTCTTTTACATTTGTAATGTATTTATGAATGATGGTGAACAAATGTCCTGGATGGTAATGACAATCTTTATTAACGTGGGTTCAAACCTGGCTGAGGTAGCTATTCTTCTAAAACGGAGAAATTCTTCTCGGGTAGGAAGTGAAACTGATTGCCGGGTTAGAGATCGCTAGCCACGGTGGAATTTCATTAGCAGGGTAAAATTCTACTAATAACCATTAGTAGTTGATGTGCAAAGAGATTTTATTTGTCTAGATCTCGGCCCACGTATACAAAAAAAATATTGTTTTACTAAAAAATATGAACATCAATTCAATGCAGTATCTTGGATGGATGGATAACCCTGCTTTATTTCAACATCAACATAAATAGATCACTTAAAAGTGTGTTTTGTATCCTTAAATCAATATTGTTATCATAATAGAGCATTTAAATGTGTTATGGTTAACAAAGAAATCTACAGATCTAATTATTTGATATGTTCATCAAAGATAACAAAAATCGGTTTATAATAATTGCTTAATTACAACTTCAAGTTCAGAATGCTCTTACTTCTGAATACATTTTACATGGATTTAATGAGTTAAAAATGCTAATATGCATCTAATTTGTAAAATGATCATTTTTTACTATTACTTGTTAGAAATTGTAACTATGTACAACATTAATGAAGTTACATGATTTCGAGACTATATAGCTGACATGATCTTGGCACTAATAAATTGATTGATAATATCCCTGTAGATTGCCCACCATTTGATTGTGTAATTATGTTTCTCACATTATTGTTTTTAGTAAATGTCAGATATACACGTGAATAAAGTTAAAAAAAGAAAATTTTGTTTATGAATATTGTTAGTATTATGTAATACAACGGCAGGCACTAATTAGATACACATTTCACTTTCACAAAACATGTGATGTAGTCAAATGCTTACGATTATCAGATTACTCTCCTCGACAATATTGAGTCCTGAGACATAAAAGAAATTACAATACAATTCTAGAGTTACGAGAACGATAGGTATTTACATTAATCAGTTTCTATCATTATCATCACTTTGATTACATATTGTAAAGTATGGACAAAATACATGCTCTCATGTGTTTGAAATACACAATACTTTTATACAATATATTTGAATTACTATTAAAAATCCCTATCAAAGGACAGGGAACGATCTGAAAAAATTTCGCCCATCCTCAAAAATTGTAAGTTTTATGTAGTTATATGATTGGACAATTAACTAAATCACTAATGTACCCTTTCTCCTATGTATTGAGTACTTACACAAATTTAGCAATCAATTTACGAACTTCCAAATACAATTAATGTGAATTGACCACATAATAACGATTATTATATTGTCGTTAAATATTTTTGATCATTTCTGGGGTAACGAAAAGATTCAAAAGGTTTACAATTCAGATGGAGTTATTATTTTTGTGGAACATTATGGACAGATTTAGGGGAAAGTGTTTCACTAAATATTTAATTAATGCAAATTTCGAGGTATAAGGCCACTGTATAGACAACAGTACGTTTGCTTATTTATTTTATATGCTACAAATGAAACCAGTGAGTGAATTTACGAAAGTCATCGTATCTTACAAAGGTAAAGTAAACTTCCAGAATTTATTCTGTCGTGTGAAAGATGTATGTCGGGATGCTGATAAACCCTATTAGGCTTTTAGTCATATGCGATCTTGACGGAGTATTCACATGGATTTGTGCCCCTTCATGGGCTTGTTGTTTGATTATCAATGGTTCTCCTTGTGGTTGACTAGGTTTAGTTTTCGTAAATTAGTATTTAACTAAATTTTAATTCATGCATTACTTCGATTTTAATATTAAATTTAACAACTGCTTATTTATTTTACATGCTATAAATTAAAACCAGTGAGCGAAATTATAAAAGTTTTATTATTTCTTACACTTTTATTACTACCGATGATTGAGCTATCGTATGGTAAGTGAATGATGTTTGGTTGATCTTAGTTATTCAATATTATACTAACGCTTACGGCGTCCATTGCTACTAGTCAGCAACCTACTTTTTAAGCGGTTACAGCGCCTAGTACGTATCAGTCCTGTAACATCTATTTTGGCGATCAACGTGTATCTCCTTGAGTTTTGTATTTTTAAGGTTATTACTCATTATAGATTACCGGTTATGGACGTATATTTGAGTCTTTTTGTTTAGATTTGCTGTATTATTGATCCTTGACGTGTACATGAGTTTTACTCGTCTAATTCAGTTTATTTGAGTATTGTTGATTTCGAGTGTAATCGTGGCTAAAACTTGAGAAGTTTTCTTGAATCTCGACGATTACTAGATGTATAAGTTTAGTGATCCCGATTTTATATTTTTTATTTTAAGATTTTTTGTCTAATTCACGTTCTTATTTTGACGTGTTCATAATTTTTGAACGATTCTATGGTATTTTAGATTTTTGCGCTGCGAATTTATAATGGTTATATACTAAGTGATATAGAAAGAAGAACACCCAGTAATAATGAATATTTTGTAAAAAAAATTTTGGGAATATGTTTGTTTATGTTAAGCCAAAAAATGATCAATTTTTTAGCCATATTACTCTAGCGATTTTTGCGTTAATCTCTTTCAAAAACATTTACGATCACGTAGACTTAAAATCATTTTCAACTATAGTTGTCATTTAAGACGTGTAAACCACTTTACAAAAAGCTTCTTTAATTGGATCACGATGCCTCGAGTGCGAAGACGCCAAAATTTTCGGCAGTTAAGCGAGTTTGATAGGGGTCGAATTGTGGGCTTACGAGAGGCTGGTTTGTCTATGAGAGATATAGTCGATAGAACGCAACGGAGTTTAAACACTGTGGCAGTCTGTGTTCGGGCATGGAACCTAGAGAGCCGTACACGAAGGGCGAGAGGTACAGGACGTCCTCAAGAACCACAGAAGCTGGCGATCGCCGTCTTAGAGTATTGGCTCTACGAGACCGCTTCTTGTCTACACGGGCGATTGCGGACCAGTGGTTTGCAGAACGTGGAAGTGCGATTGGGATGCGAACTGTTTATCGCCGGATAAGAACCTTCGGACTCTTTTCATACCGTCCCCATTTTGTGCTACCACTGACTCCTGGGCACCGACGTGATCGTCTAGCGTGGTGTAGAGCACGGGCAAATTGGGACCAAGAATGGAATTCAATTTTTTTCAGTGATGAGTCCATATTTTGTTTGGGCATGCATGGTGGTCGTGCAAGGGTGAGAAGACGGCGTGGTGAAGGACAAAATCCCCAATTTTTTGTGGAAAGGCATGTGCACCACACAGTTGAAGTTATGGTATGGGGGGCTATTGGTAATGGAAGTAGGTCACCTTTGGTCTTTATCAGAGGTAACATGACCGCTGCGCGCTACATCCAGGAGATCGTAGAACCCCATATTATACCTTATGTTCAAACCATCCCCAACAGTACATTCCAACAAGACAACGCACGACCTCATTGTTGCCTTGCCCACCGAGATCTCCAGATCTTTCACCCATCGAGCACGTCTGGGATATTGGGAAGAAGATTACTCAATTTACCCCACCCCCCACAAACTAGTGGCTCTGCAGCAAGAGTTTTAGTTAGTGAATAATGTCGGTTTTTTTTGTTAACGCTTACGCATGTTTGAGTTAAGTGTTTTCTGGCCGTATCATTTCGATTAGATTTGTTTTGTAAAAACTTTCGAGCTTACCGTTTCTGTTTTCTCGTTGCATCCCTGACGGTTGGTTTAGATAAGTATCACCATACAGACTTGTCATTATGTTGGATAGTTAGTTGTAGCTGATTCGTTATGTTGGATATCGCGTTATATTGAATACTTAAATTTAGTTTGTGTTAGGTTAGGGTTTGAAATATGGATGTTATGTGAATGGTTTTACGTCGTGTGGATAATGGACAGTTCAGTGTCGGGGTGGTGATAAACTATTGGACATCCGCCATCTTGGCGGATTATTCACATGGTTTTGTACTCTTTTATTGGCTTATTAGTAAGGGAAGTTGATACCATACCAGGATGTTTAGTCAATTTTGATTATTATCAATGATGGTCCATGTGACAGATTTGATAAATGTTGTGAGATGACTTCCTCATATACACGCAATCAGATGCGGGCAAGTTTGAAAGTAGTTTATACAGTCAGTTTTAGGTTTGATTTTGTTAGAATTAGTTTGCTATACTTATGTTAGTTTGTATTTAGTTTTGGTAAATTAGTTTAGAACTTCAGTAAGTTTTGATTACGATGCCGATTTTGAGATTTACGATACCGATTCGGATTTTTCAATTTTACTCGTTTTAACTCTTGACTGTAGTGTACTGACGGTGGTATGTCACAGTTATGTTTGTGTTTTACAAGTGTTTTTTTGACGGTGAGTGGATGGGATCGACTCTCGTCGTATTTCACGAGTTTTAATCGGAGGAGTGCTATTGTTTTGGTGTCGCATTGATCTTATTGGGCCATTGGGTGTTTTCCTGGTGGGAGAATGGATGATGTGTGAGAATATTTTGAGTACCCACCATATTTAACGTCAATATAGAATAAGTTCAAAGTTATAAGTAACGTTTACAATTCAGATGCATTTAATTATGTTATTACTTTTTTGCAAACTGTTGAATATTATGAGCAGGTTGGGAAAAATTATTCGACTGAATATTTAATTGATGCAGATTTTAAGTGATAAGGCTATCGTATACACAACAGCACGTTTTCTATATTACATTCAACGTCTGCTTATTTATTTTGCATGCTACAAATAGAAACCAGTGAGCGCATTTACGATACTGAGTGAGCTATTTTTTATATTCTACAGCCGTACGAATAATAACATCTGTTCAGGACTTAATACTATAAACATATTTCACGGTAGTGACGCTTTTCGACTTTTACTACCGATTGAGCTATCGTATGGTAAGTGAATGGTGTTTGATTTATTTCAGTTGTTCAATGAAAATCTTACTATCGTCCATGACCTTCATTGAGTCTAGCCGTAAACCCGCTTTTTATGCAGTTACAGTGTCTAGTGCGTATTAGTTCTGTAACAAATGTAAAAACAACTTATATTGTATTAGAAACATAAATTAATGCCCAACACTTTTTAAAATATATTTGCAGAAACAGCACCCATGTCGAAGTGAGCCAATTGTATAAAATATCGCTAAGCATTATTAATTTTTTTAAGGTCCACTTTTTACGTTTTTGGATCTGCTGCGCTACCATCAGCACTTGACCATTGATAACGATAGCTTAGCTAGGACTACTTGCCGCCGCCATCTCGCTTTGGCTATTTTGCCGCGGCCAATTCGCCGCTCAGGACGATTGGCCACCTCCAGCTCGCCGCGGCCAACTCGCTGCCGCGGCTATCTTTTTGCCAGTAAAAATAGTTTTTTAACTATTATATATTTTACTATTACTAGCAATCATAATATTATAAGATTCGTAAGGATTTATTGATTTTTTTAAACTACGACATTTTAAGTTTGTAATCGTAATTTAAATGAATCAACTTTTTATTTTAATTAATTTAAAATTGTTATATTGACATTAAAATAAGTTTTTATTTTACAAAACAACAAAAAAAAAACTAGTTGGTGGCGAGATGGGCCGAGGCGAGCTGGGCCGAGGCGAGCTGGGTCGGCGGCGAGGTGGCTGCGGCGAGTTGTCCCATTCCCTTAATTTTGAGTGGTACGTGGGTATTTGTTAGTTTAACTTATTATCCTAAAGCACTTTACGGAATCTCTCTTAGGCAGTAGCTTCCGCGCAACAGCATACATTAAACGATACCAGTTCATTTGAAACCTTATGTTATTTAGGTCACTGAAGAAATATGAGACCCGAGCTTCAACCAAATTCTTGAGTCAAAAGCTAGCCCACCGAAGTAGTTTATAAGACAACATTTCTTTGACCAGTTATGATTTAGGTAAAATAAAAATTTCTTAACGGCCTTTGGTTCAATAAAATTTGGCCAGATTCTCAAACCAAGACTTGGTCATCTGTAGTACCTTTTCTCAAAAACATTTGGATATGTTTTTCAATGTTAAAAAGTACTATGTTTTAAAAGAATTAATTAATGCTCTTGCGGTTTTAATTAGCGGCCGTATTTTTGTCTCACATTTGATAACTTTTCGTGTCGGTTATTAGGCAACGAACTTTACTTCAGTTCGATGTTTAGTTTACAAAGATAGACGTGGCAACTTCGAGTCAAGTATACTTCAGATTGCACCACATTTCAAAGTCTTGAAAAATTTTAGGATTACAATTGGTGGAAAAACGGAAATTTAGAGCAGGTGATCTTCTTTCCTTTTAAGAACGCCATTTTGGCTAGTTAGCGTTTTAGGCAAACTGTACTAAATTAACAGTTTAGTCTTTCGTTTTTACGGATATTAAGTTTCCTTAAAATCCATGTGCTATCTCGTCACTGCAGGAGGTAAGTTCTCCATAAAGTTTATTACACCCTTCAGGTTATTACTTAGATATTTAAAGTTACCACAACTAAGACATTGATTTCTTTAGATTTTCTTTTTCTTATCTCCGATTTTTCTGTGTGTGATGCTGTAATCGATTCTGCACCTGTACGTGAAGACTTCTCGCAATTGGGATTCATGAATATGTTGGCAGTTACCTTTTGCTTAGCATTGATTACTTGTGGCTTACGACAACTCTTATCTGGAAGATAATTCAAGATTTCTTCATCCTCGACTCGGCTTCTACCTAAAACACCCAGGTTAAATCAAGTAAGGCGCTTGGGTATTCCCGACTAACTCAGTGGTGAGTTCTATTTTTCTTATTTCGTGACGGAGCCCTGGAGTAATAAACAGTCACCTACGACCCCCATAATCACAGTGGGTGTTGCTCACTTCTAGTCCGGCGAGTTATAAATAAAGGTGTAGAACTGCTTCAGTTACTTGCAGATATCCGATATAACCTTAAACGATTTGCATGCTTTGGTAATTCGGTTACTTTATAATTAGCAAAAATTACTAAATATACTACTCACGCAAGGTGCTCGCTTTGGAATTTTGTAATCTGCTTCGTTTGCGCCTGATTTATTTGTGTGTTAACTATTATTAAGAACACTAACTATATTGCAAACAGCTGTTACATTCTACACATATATCTCTGAAGTTTGCCGTTATTTGTACTTGAATTTTGCTTCTGTAAATTTAGTTCTTTATAAAGGGTGATCCATGTTAAACTTTTAATACATGCTACTGTAAGTGTATATTTGATATGTGCTTTTGTACTTACTACTTTATATGTATAAACTTAGGGTTCAATGTGCTTTATAACAAACGTTATAATAACGAGAAAGTTATTAGATAATAATCTATCTGTAAGTTATACGGCCATCATCCACTAAATTTTTAATTGTGGTTTAGTGACTTGTAACCATTGGGGGATTAGAGTGTTTATTATTCAATTTTAGGGGTTTTATTTTATGAATTTAATCATTACTTGTGGCAGTAGTACAGCGTTATCTACCTTTTTTTTTGAGCTGCTTTAAAAATTATACGATTGCTGCGTATTTTATGTTATTAAATTATTTAACCTCAGCGGTAGACATCTGGCTAGCCTACGATATGGTTCATTATATCCTATTAGTTTATTTCCATTTGAGTTAAAAGAAACGTACTCGAGTTTTAAAGAAAGCTCTTCCTAGAATCACGGTTCAAAAATTTATTCGCTTTTGTTGTTTTTTTCTAGCCTCTCGGTTCAACGCTGGATGTTTGACAGTGCTAGTATGCTTCTTTTTTTTGTAATTTTGTAATGATTTGTGTTTAAGCACAGAAGTGGTTTACTATTGTAACGCTTTGGTTTTTTTAACGTTTTGCTATAAGTTTATTCGACACGTATTCTCTTATGTGGGGTTTATGTCTATTAGAAGTTAGTTATACTTTTGAACGGTGTATTTTGCTCTACATTTACAAGTGGTTTAGGGGTATTAAAAAGTGTTTTTGTTCATCTGGGGGTTGGGCTTCGATAGCTAATAATTGTGTTAGGCCACTAGTATTTTTTTCTCGGCGTATTAGGATCCGAATCCTCAAATAACCTGTCCTCTTCCTGGTCCACGTTTGCCGTTATTTTAACTGTCCCTGTAGTCTTTAGTGTCTTGGTGCTTTTCTTGGTTTGAGATCGGTACAAGTACAAACCAAGTGGTGCCCTTTTTACAGCAATGTTGTATTTCCACGCCAACCACACGGCCACTCATCCAAGTGCTTACCGAAACCGACTGAGCTTCCGGCTATCTTATTAGGGATTACGGCACACCACCTAGTTTTGGGCATCAGTACCTTTCTGTACACAACAATGCGCTTGTACTACATGATAAACGGCAGTATTCAGAAATAAAGATAGAATTTTTTGTTAGGTTATGCGTACAATATCTTTATAATTTCATCATGTCAATCTGGTCAGACATGTCCGTCCACCTGTCCATGACTACAGAAAAATGGCACAACTTTTTTCAAATCTGTGTTCACGAATTGGTAGCATACCAATTCCAGATGTGCACCATCTATTTGGACCTCCACAGGACAATCAGGAGGCCAACAAAATTTTCAATTAATAACCTATGGCAATGCGAGTGTCATTTGAAAACACTTTTCCGCGAGATTTCAAAATGCAATTAATTAATCTGAGCATTCGGGATATTTTCAAATTGAGGTCAAAGGTGAATGTCCGCACTTATAGGATAAACGATATCACTTTCTTAAAATCTGTTTTCGATAAACAATAGCATACCAGTTAAGGATATGCACTTCCGATTTTGACCTCGATGGAGCAATCTTAACTCCAAAGTTAAGGTCAACAAAATTCTCGATGGATCATTCAAGGCAATACGGAAGTTATTCAAAAGCTTTTTTGTGGAAATTTCATTTAACTCAAGACATCATCTATTTCCCACAATTGAAGTCAAAGGTCCGTGTGCGCGTTTACAAAATACGCGATTCAAACCTGATCAAATCCTTTTTATTTAATTGATAGCATATATAAAAATTGAAAATTTTCACCCCCTACTTTGAACTTGACAGGGTGATCCATAAAAGTCAAAGATCAAGGTCAACCAAATTTTTACTAAACACCGCATAGCAATATGGACGTCATCCAAAAGCATCTTTCGAGTATATTTCTAATATTCCCTCTAGTGGAAGGCTAACCGTCACAAATTGAGGTCAAAGTAACTGAAGTCAAGCTCGAGATGCAGCACACGAAATGACGATTTCGAATAACCTATTGTATGGTTGAAAGGATTTACTTTGTATATCGTTACACTTCATGCGGCCACATATATACTATTTGGTTATGTACGAGATCTGTAAATAGCTCGATGAGTTTGGCAACGTAGTATTCGATGTGGTATAGTGGTGACTTCCTGAGGAAGGAGAACGCGAGCCAAACATTAATACCAGTTTGAAGGTAGGTTTTTTGGTAAATCGTTTTTTCTTGTGCATTCTTATAATGGGCGACACGAAGAACTGAACAGAACGTCGGAAGAATCTGAGATTTTGTGCGTTCTGACAGTCGGTTGAAGTCAGAATGATACGAGAACAGTTGAAATTGACTCACATTAACGTAAATCTGGTTTTAACCACTGAATTACTGAGAAAAATTGCACGAATATGACTCCGAAACATCTAATCTTGATTTTGAAATAAGGAAATAATTCGTCATACTTAATTTTTTTTGCCACAAACACATCAATATTCATAAAATAAACATAAGAATGCGTAGACAATATGTACATAAAAGTACAGCGCCGAATTAGACCACTGTTGACGACACAAAAATGGTAGGCCAATGCACTAGATACGTAACATCAATAATACGGTAATGACAGCCGGTGTTCATTGGTAAATATATGTAAAAGTACACATGCAACAAGATCTAAACAGATACGTTACTCTAGTTATACTTAAAGACAAAACACTGCGGTAGGTCAAGTCCGTGAACATCTGATATAAAGTAAAACTAAAATCCAAAATATTAATCAGGTAAATATCTGAATTTTTCATTAAAAAAATAATAAAATAAAAGAGCTGGACATGTAAAGCTCTTAGGCGGATCTTTACAAATGGTGAACGCCAAAAATGGACACTCCGTCACATTACTTATAACTGGGGGTTCCATGAACATAATGTTACGTTAAAGTCGTACGTTTTATTTTAAAAATGACTCTATAAAACGCTAAGTGTTTAGACTACTTTTTTCCTTTAGTAAGGAACATCGCGATAACACATCTCACACATACGACCGATGCGTGGCGTCGCAGTCCGTGAACATCTGATATAAAGTAAAACTAAAATCCAACATATTAATCAGGTAAATATCGGAATTTTTCATTAAAAAAATAATGAAATAAAAGAGCTGGTAATGCTAAGCTCATTAAGACGGCCCCCCTTAGGCGGATCTTTACAAATCGGTGAACGCCAAAAATGGACACTCCGTCACATTACTTATAACTAGGGGTTCCATGAACATAATGTTACGTTAAAGTCGTAAGTTTTATTTTAAAAATGACTCTACAAAACGCTAAGTGTTTAGACTACTTTTTTTTCCTTTAGTAAGGAACAGCGCGATAACACATCTTAACACATCTCTCACACATACGACCGATGCGTGGCGTCGCAGTCCGTGAACATCTGATATAAAGTAAAACTAAAATCCAACATATTAATCAGGTAAATATCGGAATTTTTCATTAAAAAAATAATGTCCTTTAAGTTAGATAGCACTTGAAAACTGGTAACTACAGTGGAACATACACATTTCTAATTCTGCAAGGAATCTCAATACCAATTCTGTGTATAAAAAATCAGTTCTAGCAATAAATAAACAATCTGAAAAGCGTAAAATGCCTTATTGACCACCAATTACGCAAACACAGAAACGGAAATATTTTTACAAACGTTATTAAAATTCCAACACCAGAATAAGTAGTAAACAATTAATTCCTTTTGCCACAATTACTATTAAAAAATGTTTTCATTTATAATTCGCAATTTAACTTAATTACTCAAATTTGATTCTAACGGAGTCAAGTTGCGATCGTATTTGCTCGAAACGGAATTGAGACTATGCGTTCTTGCAATAAACCAACGATGACTCCAAACAGTAAGTAAACGGCACATCTCGTTATATTTAGCGCAAAGGATGATTCGAAAAGTAAGAACTGGGCAGGAGTTTGTAGAAGCTGACGATTCTAGCGTCAGGCATTTATTATCCTAGAAAACACAGCCATCTTTTTTTAAATATGAGACTTTCAATCCGATAGGCAGACAGTGAGGGCGAGACGAAGAATATGATGAGAATAGATTAAGGCTAAAAAAAAGGGCAACCTGTAGAAAATCGGAGGCACAATATTAAGGAGCCCACGGTAAGGGTGGTAGTACCACCCCGGCTGGCATTATTCAATATTCAATGTTTATGTTTAGGTGAATGACTTGTGATTTATATGGATGTTTTATTTTTTAATTTTTGTTTAGTAATTACTTTCCTACTATTAAAATGCCTAGAATAAACGATTCAACAAGCGCAGATATAGAGTCAACCAACGCTTTAGAACTAGTGTTGTTGCAGGACCAAGTACACCTAGGCCTAGTCCCAAGAAAGTCCCCCAGTTCAAAGAAACTAAAAACTCTAAGTTCCCTAAATTAAATTACAAGTGCAGTACAGGTATGAACTTTGTTGTTGACTTGGAGATGATATCAAACTTGGTGAAGTCATTTTCTGCTTGTAAACAATGTAAAAATTCCGAAAGTGTTGAAGTTAGGCTAGATGACAATTTCAAAAAAGGATTGATACATCGCATACTAATTGCATGCAATGTTTGTGGGGACGTAGAATCAGCAACCAAGTAGGCCCTCTATGATATCAACATTAGATATATGTATGCCCGGCAGTCAATCGACAAGGGCAGGTAAAATGTTCTCGGCGGCGATGAAGAATGCACAGCCAAGATACCGCACATTGAAAGCTGGTACCACAGAAGCTTGCGAAGCTTCCTCTTTCCAGGATAGTAAACAAGCTATAAATGAAAATGAAGGTTGTACGGATGTGGAAAAAGCGCGACTACACCTTTCTAAATGGTGTTATTATGGTAACATTGTTTGATATAGTAAAAGTAATCGATTTCGAGTGCTTACCAGAATACCGATGTCTGTGTGAGGAAATCATATACAGGATGGATACTCTAAGTGGAATAAATTATGTAACTCCAAAGGGGTGAAGTCCAGGAGAAAAACCATGATAGGCATTCTTTATAATTGTTTCCAACCCTCAATCTGGGGGTTACAGTTTCTCCATATATCAACCCCCGGGGGTGAAGCCACCCCTAACTGTTTTTTTCAAAAAACCTAAATGAACAACTTTCTCTGGCTCAATGGTATTTAATTTCGAAAATGATTAAGTGTCGGTAGGTAAAAATGTAAAGTGATCGCAACAAGCCTGATCTTATCGTTGAAGGAAAAAATCTTTATCTTCTGTGTTTCTTACACTCACTAAGTGCTTTTTAATTTCGACAATGCTTGAATGGTCGGTAGATAAAAATGTGCCGTATTGATAACGTGCATTTATTATCTCAGCAGGCCAGGTCTTATCGTTGATGAAAAACGCTCTTCTGTGTTTTAGTCTCGATTTTACTTGCCTGCTTGATTTGTTAGCGTCCACATTAGTAAATTACAATATTGTCTGTTCCTTGTATTTTTCTTTGCTCGTTTATTTAAGTAAATAATTCCTCTAGTGTAGTTTTCACATCATAGTAAATTGTTTAGCATGGCTTATTTAACGGAAGCCCTTCGCATTGAGATATAAATGATGATCGGATATGGTGACCGAAGTCGCACTATACTGAGGTAGCTGAATTATTTCAAGCAAATCATCCCAATTTACCGCGGCTTTCTCAAGGCACAATTAGCAAAATAGAAAGGCGATATAAAGAAGTGGGTCATGTCTTGAACCTGCCAAGACAAAGAAAAGAGGCAGTTGACGAAAATACAAAGCTGAACGTTTTGTTGGCTATCCAATAAAACCCCATCATTTCGGCACGGCAATTAGCGCGCGGTCATAGAACTGTTGGTTTTAAAAACTGCAAAGATGCACCCTTACAAGATGCAAATGCTACAAGAATTGACTGATGGAGATCCAGACCAACGAATTGAGTTTTGTGAACGAATGATGGACTTCATTGACCATGGTCACATAGTTGGAATGGATTCTCTTTTCGGAGAATGCACTTTCCCTTTGCATGGTGAAGTGAATCATCACAATTGTCGTTATTGGTCTGACCACAACCCCCACTGGATGCGGGAAACTTACACGCAACATCCACAAAAATTAAACGCATGGGCTGGGATTATTGGAGGTCGCGTGGTAGTGCCATTTTTTCTGAATGGTAATCTTGGTGGGCAGTTATATCTTTCTATGCTCACGGATGACCTGCTCCCAAATTTAAGGGGTCTATTTCCAAATAACAATTCAAATGACTTGGAGGAGAGAATTTGGTTTCAGCAAGATGGCGCCCCACCGCACTATGCATTGCCACTACGGAACTATTTCAATCAAATTTTTCTAAATAGGTGGATTGGTCGAAGAGGTGCACTTGAATGGCTACCACGATCCCCGGATCTTAATCTCCTTGACTTTTTTTATGGGAATATTTGAAGAGTAAGGTTTATGCTACATTACCGGTCGACCTTCAGGATCTGATGGACAGAATTATTGCAGAAATCAGAAATATTCCACACGGAATGTTTCAAAACGTGAGAAATGGTTTTATCGCCGATTGGGTCTTTGTCAAGAAAAAAATGGACACCATTTTGAACATCTTTAAAGATATGAGTGTACGCCACAAGAAAAGATTTTTTGCAGAGAAGTCGTTAAATCGTAGTTTAGCTTAAGTTCTCAAATGAAATTTCCTTTGCTAAGAGAGTGCGTTTATTTGTTTATTATTTTTGATTTTGATTTGTTTGTTCTACAAAATAATGTTTAAAATTTTGAGAAAATAAATACTGCGTTGTATTCCTCTTAATACAAGCCTTCACACGGTGTATCACTTGACCTACCCTTACATTTAAAAAAAAACGAGTTAGGGGTGGCTTCACCTCCTCGGGTGGATATATAGAGAAACTGTAACCCCCAGTTGAGGGCTGGAAACAATTATAAAGAATGCCTATCATAATTTTTCTCCCGGATTTCACCTCTTTGAGTTACAGAATTGATTCCACTTAGAATATCCACCATGTATATAAGACCCAGTAAAACTTGAGCAACATAAGCAAACAAATAAATGTTCAGCAAACTCCACAGGTACTAGTGGTGACATGGAGGTAGAAGGCGCACGAGCTCAATGCTGAAGGTCCGAAAATAAGCTAGACCTAAGATATGTAAAATATGTTAGAGATGGCGACACTAAAGGCTTTGCATCTATTTTTGAGAGTAAACCCTACGGTTACAGTGTACAAATAACAAAACTGAAATGTGTCGGTCACAGTCAAAAATGCGTTGAAACTAGATTAAAACGACTAAAAAAGGGCATAAAACATGCAGAATTAAAGGATGGGAAAGGATTAGGAGGAAAAAGTCGACTGACTGACGAAGAAATTGATCAACTGCAGCGCTATTATGGTGAAGCGATAAAAAATAACCTCACAAGTGTCGATGATATGAGAAAAGCAATATGGGCCACGGTTTTCCACAAAATTTCAACCGATGGAAGGCCACAACACAAGCTATGCTCTTCTGAAAATGAGTCACGATATAAGTAAAAGAAAACAAAACAGAATACAAACATAAGAATTTCTACCAGAGGAGGTAATGACTGTAATGAAACCTGTTTATAAAGACTTATCAACCGGAAATTGCTGAAGCCCTATTTGCACGGCAAAACACAAAACCCTATGAAAGCTTCAACCGTGTGATATGGAATAGGCTTCCTAAAACTACTTTTGTAGACCTTAAAACTCTTCAACCTGGTGTAACTGACTCAGTAATTTGCTTCAATAATCGAACCACTGGTAAAGATAATGTTTTAGACAGATTGGGAATAATACCTGGGAAGTTTATGATGAAAGGACTGAAGCGAATCGATGAAAATAAAAGGTGAGACACTATTTTGTTTAAAAATAAAAGCACGTATTTTTTGAGTAAGTTGTGAAATGGTCCCCATGACTTTGATGACAATCCATTACTCTTTTCATGAAATTTTTGATGACTTTTTGACAAAGCTGTGGCTGTATCTCACTGATAACGCGTTGGATCTCGGCCTTGAGCTTAGGAATTGTTTCTGGTTTATTCGCATAAACCCGAGATTTCACAAGACCCCAAAGAAAGAAATCGCACGGCGTTAAATCGCATGATCTTGGTGGCCAGTTGACATCTGAATTTCGTGAGATGATTTGGTCTGGAAATCGTTGCTGCAATAAATCAATTGTTTCATGGGCGGTATGGCAGATGGCATCGTCCTGCAGAAACCACATGTCTCCAGATCAATAGCATCCAGTTGAGGCCACAAGAACTCCGTTATCATATTCCTGTAACGAATGCCGTTCACAGTTACTGCAACTCCGGCCTCATTTTCAAAAAGTAAGGTCCAATCACACCGCCTGACCAAAATCCGCACCAGATAGTTGCTCGTTGTGGATGCATTTGTTTCTCATGGATTGCGTGCGAATTTTCTAAGCCCCACATTCGACAATTTTGTTTATTCACGAAGCCATTCAAATGGAAATGCGCTTCATCGGTGAAGATGACTTTTTTCGAAAAATCGGCGTTCGCTTCACTTTGCTCTATTGATAATTGAACAAATTGCCGACGCTTTGCATGGGTTAGAGCTCCTGAGTAAGCTGAATCTTGTACGGGTGAAGGTGAAGGTCTTTCGTCAAAATTCGCTGCGTAGTGCTTCGTGAAATTTGAAGTTGTTGAGCACGATGCCGTATTGATGTTTTCGGCCACACTCTCGTTTACAGCAGCAATGTTTTCAAGAGATCTACCGGTACGTCGAGGCAGAGGAGACTTACTGACCACAACTGATCCAGTTTCTTCAAATTTTTTGACTACTCTTCTAATTGTGGACGCATTAGGTGCACTTTCTCGGAACAATTATAGGTGACAGCTGTAAAATTTCAGAGTTGCCACATACACCAAATTTAAATAGTGCACTCTTATTGAGACACCCATCATAAAAAAGGCAAATAAAGAAGGGCAAGAGGAAAATAAGAAGAAAAGAGTTAGGAGAAGATAGTGATTGTGAGGATTGTGTTCCGGGATGTTTTTAGTGTGTTTTATAGTTCTGACTTTCAACAGGTTTTCCCCAAAGTTACTTTTTTCAGTGTTTAAGTACCGTTTTCGCATAAACTACTAGGTCCAAGATCTCAAAATTTTATACTTATGTTCCCCATTACTTGGTTTGTAAAATGACGAAACTTTGTGTAATTATATTAAGGCGAGATTTTAGCGAACCGCACGTGCAAATTCGCAACGAGTGAAGGTGGGTACAGGAAAGTGGATACAGCAATTAATACATTCGAAGAAGCTCGCCCGATCGGATACGATCTGAATGCGGTAGTAGTGGTGTATTCCCCTCAGTAGTCTCGGCGGCAAAACAATAGGTTTGTTTTTTTTATTCCCAAAGGTGACCTCTGAAGCTATGCAAAAATACAATTTTCGAATTCTTATCATTACTTCAATTACAGCATGTTAAAATTGCTCAATTTAAAGAAGTTTCCGATTTTTTATACTGGGTGTTTCAAAAAAACGTTCCGCTAATTTCTAGGGTAAATAGAATATTAAAAAAAACGTTAGTTTGGTTAATAAACATGTGTCCGATCACAAATACCTTTGATTAGGTCACAGAACAATTATTGCTCCCGTTTCACTACAGGCAAGTACAAGAATTATTGCCAGAAGATCTTTTCTTGAGAAGCGACTTTTACGAATTATTACACGAAAGAATGAGACAGAACCCTGATTTTTTACAAAATATTCTTTTCACCGATGAACCAAATTCTATTAGACAAGGTATGTTTAATAGTCATACCAGTCACTTCTGGGCAGAGGAAAATCCAAAAGTTAAACGTATAACCCATTATCAACATAATTTTAAGTTGAATGTATGGGCTGCTTCAATAGGCAACCGCCCCAAATTTTTGATGGAAATTTAAATGGTGATGTTTACTATGAATTTTTGGATAATCGTTTATTTCCGCTATTAAAAGATTTGCCTTTTGATCTACGAAGATATATGTTTTTAATGCATGATGGTGCTCCACCTTATTTCAATAGATAAGCTAGAAGATGGTTCAACGAACATTTTCCAAATCGTTGGATTGGTCGAGGTGCTGATGCTCCTATCCACTGGCCACCAAGGTCCCCTGACCTAAATCCCTCGGATTTTGATGTACATTCAAGCGAAATAAATTCCACTGAAGAACTTCAAGCGAGTTGAAAATAATTTAATTAATTCAAGAACCACTGCCACTCCGAAGGATTGTTTTCACTAGAAAAACGTTTTCGTGCAAATGGTGGGCATTTCGAACATTTAATGTATTAACCCGTACCTACTTATTCAATTTTGTTTTCTGTTTGTTTTGTGTTATTCGTTGTTTTTTTTTAATTGTTTTCTTTGTCATATAATTAAAACCTTTTTTAAGTTCTAAATAATTTACAATATTTTTTACCTCATAGTTGTTTCTGAAACAATCATTATTCCCTGAGGTAGTTCGTTCTCGCGCATGAAAATTATTCTTTCATTTTAAATTAATTTATTAATTCGGTCAGCATTACTTGCCAAAACCTCAAATAACTCCAAAACCAGTAATTTTTTTGACTTTCAACGAGAGTACCTTTTTTGTGGCAAATTATTTAAAAAATACTATTTTTGTCCAAAAAATTAAAAATATGCCCATAAAAAAAAGTTTGGGGGCAAAATAAGTGGCAACCCCCTTAGCGACGCTCCTATACAAAATATTCAAACTATCTCAACACTATCTTTTATGACCTAAACAAAGGTATTTGAGGTCTAAATTTCATTTAGGTATCTTAAACCGTTTCAGAGGTAATTAAAAAAAAGGATTTTTGGGGCCACTTTTACAGGACCGCATCTTCTTAAGGAGACATTTTCAGACACATGTTTATTAACCAAACTAACGTTATTTTTCAATATTCTATTTACCCTAGAAATTAGCGGAACGTTTTTTGAAACACCCTGTATATCTCTCCCAAAGGCGACCACGCAAAAGGAGCCTTTATAGCTTGACAGTACCTTTTCCTTTGTGTATAGAAAAAAAAAATCAAGTTGATATATCTATAAGTAAAAGAGGGATTTGTCGAAGTTTTTTTGAAACACCCTGTATATCTCCTCCGAAGGCGACCACGCAAAAAGAGCCTTTATAGCTCGACGGTACCTTTTCCTTCGTGTGTAGAAAAAAAAATCACGTTGATATATCTATAAGTAAAAGATATTGTTTTCGACATACACATGCGGCTAAAATTTCGTCTTAAGTTTAAGTGTTACAAAAAATTCTTAAAATACAACATTTGTGATTTTTTTTGTAACGTGAAATATTATTTTTTCTAAAATGGTGTTTCTGCTAAATAAATAAAACTTCATGAATTAAGTGTACCTAAGCGATTAAAGGTTTTCCCATTTAAACACCATAGAAGGCCTCTCCGTGACATGCTCCCCTTCAATAAATATTTTCAGCCATCTATCTTAGTTCTTTTGTAATTGATTGCAAAAAATCTACATAATTGTATTGTCTTGTATTATGCAATTTTACAATTTTTTAGGTATTGTTGGTGTCACGTAAAAAAATCTGTGGGGGGTGGGGGCAGAAAATTTTGAACGCCACAGCATAAATGTCAGTCATTGTTCTTAATATTAATAAAAATGCAACGAACTTTCAGACGTAGGTATTTAATTTTAGAAAATTTTAATATCACTTATAATAATTATATGCATCAAACGGTACTTAATCACCGCTTTATGGTAAATGAGGAACAATACTTATTTATTGGTTGTAACTTCATTATATATTCAATGCGTAAAACGCACCGAATCCATACAAATATGGTATAGTACTATTAAGAACATTATGGCTCTTCTATTTTATGCATATCATTCTTAACGGTACTTTTACGATGGATCAATCAAATATTGTAATGAAGTACCAATATATACTTAATTACAATCATCACAAAAAATTTAGAATATAGCGTTATTTTTTTTTCTTTCAAACAAAGGGGCACTCTTTTGTTGCCAATATTGACGCGTAATTTGTTTATTTTAACGTACGAAATTGACGATATGTGTTATCTTTGAGAAAAAAACAGGAAATGACACTACCATCAGTAATATTTACTCACGATTGTGTGTGGGTTTTTAAAACTAATCGATTGTGATGCAATAATTTATTAAATTGAAAATTTAAAAATTATTTTATTCCATTATTCGCATATAATTATAATTGGGTTAATAGTTTTATTATAATAATTTTCTGAATTTTATGTTTTCATTTTGGTTAACAATGGGACATTTGCCTACATTTTAAAAACATTATTTATATTTTTTTATGTTCAGTGAGTTAATCTGTTTTCCCAAATTTAATGCGAGATTTTTTAAATAATAAACTCGTTATATAGTTTTGATGCCGCAAACATTTATCTAGGAAAAATGTGATAGATTAGAAGCTCGCGCGTAATGTGTAATTTTCTGATTTGTGTTCCTTAATACTGCGTCTCCGATTTTCTGAGCTTGACCGCCTTCTTCCTATCCTTATTCTTCCTTCTCGCTCTTATTGTCTTCCTATCGGTTTGAAAGTCCAAAATTAATAAAACAGGTGGCTATGGTTTCTAGGTTAATAAATACCGGACATAAAATCCTACCCCGTTCGGATGTGCGGGAGGATAGTGCCCAAGCGACCTCGGTCATCGAAAGTACTGGTTTTCTGATCCATTATTACAACATCCGCGGTATCAGGTCTAATCCTAATGCTGTTCACCAACATCTTGAACAATTACAACCTGAGAATTTGTTTCTATCTGAAACACAAGTCTTCTCTGGAAACTCCGATACAATCTTCACTCTAACTTTTGATAAAAAGAAGCGTAAATGCCTATCTCATGGACAACATCGCTTGCAAAAGGATTTCTTTGAAGAACAAAAAGTTCGGCGTGATTCGGTTTAAACATCCGGGTCCTAAATTTGTGAAACTACACTGTTGCATTTATAGGTCTCCTAATGACAGTAACTTTCAAGACTTCTTCGATTATCTTAGCTTGAATGTTGACTATCTTGTGTCTCAGTTTCCATCTTGCAATATTTCAATCCTGGGAGATTTCAATGTTCATAACTCTAATTGGCTTCAATTTTCATCTACTACTAATCCTGCTAGTCGCAGTGCAGAAATATTTGCTATTTCATGTGATCTAATGTATAATGTGTGTCTAATAGAAATAGCTTCTACCACCTTTTCCCACTAGTTCTATCTGACCATTCTCTAATAGAAATAACTTTTACTGTTCCTAACTCCTCTGTTGTTCGCAACATTGATAGAACCTTGTGGTGTTTTAAGTCAGTTAAATAGAATGATTTACGGGACTTTTAGTGGTGTGAATATTGTTTTAAGTCGCCCTCTTCTTCGGACATTACTCTTTCAGTATCTGAGTCCTCCTCAGGGACATGGAGTTATACATTCCCAAAAAACAAAATCGTATAGGTCATTCTCGTTCCCAACTCTGGTTCAATAAGGCTTGTGCTGATGCAATTCAATAAATACATTTTATATTAAATGGAAATCCAATAAAACGGTCATGCAGAAAACGTTGGTGCTAGAAATACCTGCAAAAGTTGTTTGAATAACGAAAATGCAATGAACTATCTCCTTTGGGATTTAGCTAAAGCCATCAGTGAAAACTTTGGTACATCTTCATTTCCCCCATGACATCTTTTGACGTACTGTAGTTGCTGATTCTGTAGCCAAAGCCAATCTTTTTGTGGATTTATTTGCATCAAACTCGTGTCTCAATAATTCTGGAAAAGATGTGCCCCTAGTCAATTTTTCTTCATACGCTATGAAACCAATCCATTTCCGGTACAATTTGCTAGCGGCGTGATTATTTAGAATTCCTCCCTGGTGACGTCATCTAATTGCCTGACACTATGGAACTTGGTCGTGGAATATTTAGTGATTTCATAATTTACCGCTTTATCGTTAAATTGTTTTTAATTACATGGAATTTCCCTGGGGTTATATAGTAAGCATGAGGATATAACAAATTATTTTTAAGGAAAATTTGTTTTAATGTCTTTGTATTTACTACTACAGCGGTGAATCTAAAAATACGTATTGTAACAAAATCCTGTCAAAACCCCAGATTTTCATTTCTAAAACACGTTTAACAAATCTCGTACAATAATATTTCATTTCTTGCAACCCAAATACGCCAAACGAGTTTGCACACAAATTCTAAAACTTTTTTCTCGTTTCCCGTAACAAAAATATGACAATTGCACAGTTCCTCATTTTTCTAACAACAAAATCAATTTTTCTAAAACATCTTTCATCTTTTACAACAGTTGTGCCCGTATGCAACAACCACACATATGCAAACAAAACGTTAGAAAAACCAAAGAAACTACACTATCAAACAAAGCAGCAAACAATCAAACAAAACGCACCAAATAAAAAAACCAGCAAAAAAAACGAACTCGACAACAAACGTACATATAAACGCGTATCAGTCAAACAAACAAGCAAACAAGATGGTCAATCATCAAACAAAGACGTATAATCATTCCAAATAAATCAAAGAAACTAAACACGCCAACAAGCTATTCAATAATCAATGAAAACAGCTTGAAAATCAATAAACTAGGAAATAAGCAAACTATACAACAAACAAAACAGCCCAATATTTTATACAAACATGCAAACACTAACATGCACAAACAAAACATACCAAAATTCAAAAATCAACTAGCCAAAGAAGCTAAACAAGCAAAGAAATCAGTCAAGTAGACGAATGCTGTAACGGCTTTTAAGTACCCGTAAGCTAAATCATGGTTGGATAATCTGTAGCAGAAAACACGTTCTATCCTCAGGTAATTACCATCTTCATAATTCCTTTCCAGTGCATAAATTCTCGATTGAAATTTTCACCAGGAAGCAAGAGCAACGTTATGGTCCTTCTACACCTCCAGCACACCTGGCCTCAGTCGTGTACTTATTGGTTTTTGGATGGCCTAAATTTATATTTTATTGACCAACTTGTTTGAGTGTATAATATCATTGGTTTGCCTTTTTGCGTTTGTTTGCTCACATTTGGGCTACTTATGCCAGTTTGATGGTTTAGGTTGTTTTGTTTGATTGTTGACTAGCATTTGTACTTGTCTGTTTGGTTGATGTGTTTGTATGACTTTTATTGGCAAGTTTATCACTACTTTCTTTGACTTAAGGTAATGTTTGATTCTTGGATTGCTGCTAGTAGATGAGTAGTTTCCTCTGATTTGTTTGTTTTATTTACACGCATTTTGGGGTGGTAGTTGTGGTGGTGT